>CM075770.1:20767500-21992500 GCA_037974665.1 Ehretia macrophylla
GGCAAGGACAAGAAAGCTGAGTAACATTAGTTTTTTTACTGTAATGTAGATGTATATATATATATATATATATATATATAATGCGTCAACACAACCTCAAAACGTTTTCAAGTCTTCATTCAGTATACATTCTACACAAGTTCAAAGTCAACAATATTTAGAGGGAAACAAAGTTGCTAAACAATCACATCCATATCCTTCTTCCAGCACAACAGAGAGAGAACCATGTAACATAACATTACGTATATTAGGTCAGGTATACACATTTTACATAATAATTCTAGAAACCAAGGAAGGGACACTGCTTCCTAGCATGCTCCGGTATCAATTTGGCCAGGAGTTCCAACGATGCTCCTTTCAGTTCTGCAACCAAAAACGTCAACCAAGTCGAATTCAGAACTTTTTTTTGATAAGAGGATGATATAAAAGCAAGGGCTAAAAGGTGCAAGGAAAAAGAAAGGGGGTAAAATCAACAAACCTTGAGGTTTGAAGTTGAAGAGAGGAGGCAATGGACGGCCGTTGGGGAGACGATTATTAGGATCACGAAGTTCATCAAAGAAGGGGTGCACGCAAGCCTCCAACTGCAAATGGAATAATATGATTTAACGAAATAAATGCCTCCAATTAGATTCGCGAGAAATTACTCAAAAGTCTGGAAAGGGGTCAGTACACTTACAGCAGTGCATCTCAAGTTTGGGGAGTACTGGAGAAGTCTTGACACAAGATCCACAGCCTCGGGTGGCATCCTCTTGTGAAAAATCTGTGGAAAGCAGCACATAGATCAACTAAATATGCAGCATATAAATGATGATATATGATGGTCAATGTGGAGATCAATGCATTCTCACTTTGTGCCACGGATGAGCCTTGATTTGCGGGAACCTGAACTCTGTGTAATTTGGATTCATACATTTAATTTCCTCACGAGTTGGGGTTCCAAGCACCTATACATCAAATGATATGTTTTTAGCCTGTATGATTGTCAATTCAACGAATTATTCATGTACTCTTAATTCAGAAGAGTAGGGTTACCTTGATTATTTCTACAAGCTGATCGACTCCACTCTCGCCTGGAAACAGAGGCTACCAATTTTGGGATGGCCAAGAAGAGAATGCAAACAAGAAAATCAAATTTCATAAATTTTTGCTCTCTCCACATAAGAAAATAATTTTTTATGACTCGTTTAAAACCTGTCCAAGAAGCAGTTCAGCAAGGACACAACCCACAGACCATATGTCAATCGCAGTGGTGTATTCAGTTGCCCCGAATATTAGTTCAGGCGCACGGTAATAACGAGAACAAATATACGATATATTTGGCTCGCCCTTGACCTGTTCCAGATGATGCAATCTTTTATGCATTAATAGAAGAGCACAAAAAGATTCGAGAATGAAAAATTATAAATATTTCATAATTAGCTATGTGGTATTTCATAATTTCAGAAATATTAGCTCGAATGGAACATTTATCTCTTCTAATTATATTCCCTTCACCATCTACAACCGAAGATATAAAGTGTCAATTTAAGCCACAACCAAGAAGCAACGAGCAATTCCTACCAGAACTTTTGCACTCCCGAAATCACATAGTTTGAGCTGATGGGTGTGAGGATTGACCTACAAGAGCAGGGTGTACTTGTGAATTATCGTTAGACAATGATATCGATCAATCCTATAGCTTCAAATACAAACCAGTAGATTCTGAGGCTTGATGTCCCTGTGGCAGATGCCTATCGCATGAATATACGCCAAGGCTCTAAAAATCTGTCAAAAAAAGGGAAGGGAAATATTTGATATAAGGAAAGAAAGATCAATAAGGAGAAGATTAATTGTGATCTAAAATCAACTTCATTTTAACTAGATATTCTGCAGATCATGATATAATACACATATCCAAGGAGTTACTAAGAGCACCAGAATAAATATTTGAGCAACTCTTGTCTTAAGATGAATCTCTTTTGATAGTAATAGATGTTACAAGTTTATCTAATCTAATAATAACAAGCCAACAAAGTATTTAACATGCCAGAAACGCATAAAAGGCATTTATATTTTATTAACCAATTCGATCTTTTTAGCAACTCTACACATAGCTCATTCGGACCACACCCTAGAACCCACCCACCCGCCCCATAAAAAAAGGTGGATAATGTATGGGTAGCTAATTAAGGTAAAGATACAAAAATAAGCAATGAATCTAATTGATCAAGGCTTTCAGTAATGAACTAACATCTTGCGAGTGAGCCCAAAGAATTAAACAAAACAAAGGTGACCAAGAGTTGACAAAGGATTTAAATGTTAACAATTTCTGATTTTAAATTGTACAGCAATGAGTTCTGGACCCATGATGCGTCCCCTCCAAACCCAAGCTAGCAGCACCTTACTCATGCTACATATGCTTTAGCAAATGTAAACATTAACTAGGAGAAAAGAAGTTTGCAGACCTTTATTTGCCGCATGATAAACAGACATAAAGAAGACAGAAATTTGAACAAAAAACAACAAAAATGGTAACATAATTAAAATGGCAGACCTGATAGGTATAGAGCTTGACATAAATCATTGGCATTCGCTGGTTTGCTTTGCTGTAGTGTCTTCCTACACGATACAGAGTCTCAGGTACATATTCAAGGACCAAATTTAGATATAGCTCTTCCTTGTCTGTGGTTGAAAAAAAGCAGTGCTTAAGACAAACAACATTTGGGTGATCCAGAAGACGCATAGTCTGTAGTTCACGATTTTTGTATCTCTTATCCTGCAAAACCTTTTTGATTGCCACAGTTTCTCCAGTTTCAAGGCACTTAGCCTGCAAAATGACATGTGGATTTAACCACAATATGATAATTTGCATGTTGGAATTTCAAAACAGCAATATATAGAACCACCTCTTTTAGTCCTCTACTTTTCTGTCACTGACATAATGTGAAGAATATTCATTTGAAAAGTTTACCTGGAATACAATACCGAAAGAACCTTGTCCAACAACACGCTCAGCCATATAACTTATTTTCTGCACACCAACAAAGCAGAATAAGTGGAGTGTAACAACAACAAAAGTAAATCAAACTTCCAAGATGAATACAAGATCACTATAATAAGACACATGCTTATCCAACTAAAGATACATTATAGATATGACGTATACGTCATAATTCAAAGTAGTTCCAGCCTTCTAGGGCATGCAAATAATCCACATTCACCAGCTATCACTAATCAACTTCACTTAAAGACAAATTATAAGACAATCCAGCTGCATAGATGCCCAATATGCTTCTTATAACTTCTACATTGACCAAATAAAATGAATTCAGTGAACTTCATTAGGAATTCGAATATTGATTCTTTCTGTACGTAAATTCAGAGTCCTCCATCAACCCCAAACCAAACAAACAGAAAATAAGGAACTAGTGAAAAGTGAACAATAGAAAGCCTATAACACTAAGTGATTGTAGACGATATGATAGTTCAAATTAATTATAAAATTGAAAAGGAAAAGTAGAACGAAAATAAGGTGAAAGGGAAAAACATTCTAATCACCTTGCAAAATCTTGTTCATAGTTGGAAACATCAAAAGTATGCTATTATCATGCTAGACAAAAGGAGCAAATTTTAAGTTGGTTCTTTACAAATTTTTCTTAGCGCAGCGTGGGTGGTGGTCCCCTTATCAATTTTACTAAGATAAATTGGGACATCCTCGTAGTCAAAATTTCAGGATTTTGAGCCCAGAGGACTTATCTAGCAGAAGAGCACTTGGTGGTCCAGATATCAAACTGTCCCCCCTCCTGCCCACTCTCCAAAAGGTAACACTTTTCACCAAAAATCTTTCAGAATTTCCCCACTGCCTTACTCCTATATTATGATGAGTGATTTAATCTGTTTTCAATAAACCCTCACACATACACATATATAGTGAGATCAATAGACTCTGATTATTAGCTGTGGCTAGTAAGCTTGCTCACTCTTTGATCAGTGATTAACTGGCCACTGTGATTTCAGATCCCAATTCTTCTATGCAGTATCATATATAGGACAAGGAAGTCCTTGAGGAATATTTCAAACCTCTGTAATTCTTATAAGTGACATTTTATAACGTTAGGACATCTCCGCCATCCATCTCGATAATTATGCCATTCCTTCATCAAATCAAACTTAAGGCCTTCAAGCAGGAAGCTAATTCCAAATACTAGAATTCAGTGGCCATAGGATACTCCGAGTGATACGTAAAATATATTAGCTAGCTATTGTTTTGTCTTATGCAATCCATTTCTTTACTAGTCAAATATGAGTGCACAATCTTGCAAGTTTTGTATTGTTTGCAGAATTAACTCAATCTCAATGTAACGAGATACAAATGATCTTGATTTTGTTCACCCCAACAATAAACTTAAGCAGATAGTTTCACATTTAAGTCGAATAATTTTCAAAACTTTTACCTGCTTAGGTTGATCATTTTTTCCACCAATAGTCGTTACAATGATGTGGCCTGTTTCAGTTCCATTTCCATCCACAACCGCTGCTTCCATTTCCTGACATACAAAGGACCCACGAAAGACAAATTGTAACATTAAGGATGAAGGGAAAAATGTGAAACACATACGGAAGAATTGATAGCTAAGTTTGTGAAATCAACCTTTTCCACCTTTTCATCTTTGATCTTCATGTCATTGATTTCCTCAGGAAGTTTATCAACCAGCATGTCATCCCTTTTAGGTTTCCCAACTATAGAAGGCACTAGGCCCCCCGAAGCCATACTTTTGAATAGTTATACACAAAATGTCTTTGGGTGTTGACTAAAGGACAAAATTCATATGAAAGGGCATTAGCTTTTAATATCGGAAGATAATATAAATCACAGTTTTTCTTTGTCTTCTACAAGTATATAAATCAAACAGACAACTCCATGATAACATGTCTTTTTTTATTTTCTTGCAAGGTGATGGATGAAAATGTCTTCTAAAGCTTAGCATTAAGCAGAGATGGCAGAAAAATTTCTTTATGAAGTGACTAGCAATAAGTTGAACTCGGGTACGATAAGAAAGATCGCATTCTGCTCAGCACAATATATATCATATGGCTAATTACATTCCATATTCAATGCTCTATAGTATCCATTAATGATTAAAGCAAACAAAAATTTACATGCCTATTCATCTGCCTGAAAAATGATATTACATCCAGCTGACAGAATTAGCTTAGGGTATCATGCAAAAGCACAATATTATAGCTAATTCTGTGATTGGGGTAAGAATTCTAACCTACATGCCAATCAAACATCAAAAAAAGAAAATACAAGGGTAAATAGCAAATATAGAGGAGAAAGTGAGTTAAGATAATATGTCTAATAATAAGAAAATAGAGATAAAACTCAATAGCATATAGTTAGATGGAGATAGCAATTCAAGATGGAAAAGTCTTCCTGTCAGATCCAGGCACGGTCAAAAACAAAAATTTTCCAGAAATACTCCGACAAAAAATTTCGTCATAAGCTTCTCGTGCATAACAAAGATACCCTTCACATATTCATCAAAATAAAAAATTGAAAATTACCAATCAGCTCTCGTCAATAGTTGTTATTAAAGTCCCAATATTTGCACTCACAAATGCTCTTGCCCAAGAAAATTACCAACCATCTTCAGCTAGTTCATGCACTGAACACTAACGCAATTGACACTTGAGTTCAGTTCTCAGCCACATGGCCAAGTGATTATAGACCCTTATTAGTTCGTCCTTCAAATCCCTATTCCACATTGAGCAATTCAAGACAAAACTCAAGCTCCTGATGTCGATTTCGTGATATGCAGGTTAGTTTTAAAATCTGGAATTCAACCAATTTACACTCTTTCCTAGTGTCCACTAAGATCCAATCCCCAACAACAAGTATGCTTTTAATCAATAAAAGCAAATTGATATGCCGCGAAATTCCTCAACAAGCACCAAATATGATCAATTACAATATTGACAGGTCGATGCACTAGTCATAAATATTTCTACCAAATCAATAAACAAACAATGTGCAATTATTTATCGTGTTATTTCTAATGCAGTACGCATTCTGAGCAACAAAACTGAAACAAAAGAAGAATAAAAAAAAGTACCAAATAATTGTCGAAGACAACAAGAACAAAAGGCACCTATTTAAAAATGATTTGCTCAGGCACGAGGCTTAATTTAGAAAGAATATCGCCTGTGAGGCTGTGTTGATAACATATAAAAGGTAGTATCGCGAGTTCAAAGAAGGGTTAGACATACTTTAGATTTCTTATTATACGCAAATTTAGCTTGTATTTTTCACATTGGGACTATTTCCACGATTCTAACTCTGTGACATCAGGTCCCAGAGACAACAAATTTAGCTTCAAAACCATGTCACACGGCAACAAATTTAGCTTCAACAACCATGTCACACGGCGACAAATTTAACTATAGCTGAAAATTAAAATAATAAGAATAAAATGTACCTGTAGCTGTTGGATCACTCACATTTTTAAGTATACAGCTTAAAAACAAGCCTTATAACAAACTGATGGTGAAGTGAAATATAGAGTCGTACGAGGTCACAAGGAAGAGAGATGTGTTTTGGTTTCTTTCTTACGACGACGTATTTGACTATCTGACACTCTTTTCTTTACTTTGCTTGCTTTTCTCTCTTTGGATGCTCTGCTGAGATTCTGTACGCGCAGAGACTAGCGGACCCCAATTGGTTTTATCAAATCCAGTTCAGAGTGAGTTTCTGAGCCCGGGTCTATGGAGGGAGATTGATGCGGCACGTGGCTGTGGCTGGTTGGAAGCTTCGTAATATGACGTGACTTCACGCCATTATGTTTGACTGGGCATTGATTGATTAGCTAGCACTAGTAAGATGATGGCATTTTTTTTTTTTCTCATGCAGCTGATTTGGACGACGCTGTTCTTTTTCCTTTTTTTTTTTTTTTTGTTACGTGACTGAGCAAAAAATTATCCAATAATCATCTTATTCTCGAGAATGTTTGATTCAAGGAATGAATGTTTATTCTCGAGAATAATATTATTGAAAATATCATTTACATAAATATTATTTACGAAAATATAATTAAAATTATTTGGTACGTTAAAAATATTTTTATGAATGTTTTATCAAATTTTTAAAAATGTTATATTATTATGTTTGATTTAGACTTAATATTTTTATGAATTTTGAACAATTTTTTAATAATGTTCCTAACTCAAAATAACAAAAATGTCATAAAAAGTATACAAGTCATAATACACTTTGTATACTTTTGGCAATACGTGAACAATTTATCATCCGTTTTGTGTTTTTCAATGAGAATTTAGAGGGGTTATGAGATTAGCTTACCCCCCATTTGGATTGCACAGGTCCACAGGAGAAAGGAAATGAAATAAATTTATAATTCTTTGTTTAGATTTGAGAAGTAAAAAAAAAAAGGAAAGGGAAATTTTAGATACAAAATTACCTTATTACTCTTTTTATAACGTAACCATTGAAAATAGTAAGGATAAATTAGTTATTTTATATATTTTACTTTTTTTTCTTTCATTTTATCTCAAATTAAAAAAATTTATAAAATCATTCCAATTAAAAAATTTGAAAGAATTCCAAATCCTTTACTAAATTTCAAAACTCCTTCTGTTACTTTCTTTTAAAAAATGCAATCCAAACAGAGTGATGCCACACTCCACTGGTTAATTCACACAATAATTCAAGAGTTAATCTATACACGGATTTGCTTTCTTATATATGTGGGCACTTTTTGACAATAATCTATACGCGGATTTGCTTTCTTGTATATGTGGACACTTTTTGACAATAGTCAATCAACGGTTTGAAGTGGAAGTTTGTGATCCCTTTTCTTTTTCTTTTTGCTTCTATACAGTTATTTTTTATTTATTTTTTCGGTCATAAGAAGAAGTTATGAAGTCAATCAACGACATTGAACAAGAAAGCATTACATCGGTAAGCCTGATCAAGTAATTTCAAAATTAGAGATATGGTAACTATTGTTGAATTACTATTTTATCCATATTTGACATTTAGCATTCAACGATAATCAAAACAATATCAATTCAAATTTAAATTTCTATGGATTCAACTCTATTTTCATTGTACAATTACTAATTTGAACTAGAATAACTCACATAAATCATGTTTACCCGTAATTTTTGTTTTCCTTTCCATATTATTCATGTTTTCTTTCTATTAAAATATGATACAAGTTGAATTTGATATTGTAACATACGAAAAACCTTACATATATACATGCATTTATATCAGTATAAAGATTTTTACAATATCAAAAATAAAGTGAAAAAACTAGCCTATGTCACCCGCTTTAAAATGTTCTTACGTAAATATAAGGATTTCTCATTTGCAATTCAAATGTGATTTTGAATATATAGCCCAAACAATGTTGGTTTGACAAAAAAATAAGATTGTATTAACAAATAGATCAAACGACTCTTACAATGAAAATGATTCAACAAACCCCAAGTGAAGTATTACAAAATGATGTAATTAAACCTCGATCAACTAAAATATGTGGCTTGCTCAATTCTAGATATTGCACTATTATATGTCATAGTCTAATTCTGGTCGTAATTAACTAATGAGTTTTTGTCATTTTTCCTTTGATTTTACAAAAAAAAAAAAAATCAGAACTCATACATATATAGAGATTCATCATACCTAATGAGTTCTAAATATAAATTTTCTAGGAGCTATATGTATCCAAGTATTGTAAATTCATCATTTATAATGAGCTTAGGATACAAAATTCCCAAAAGAAGATACATATCAAATAATAAAAAATGTCTAAAGAAAGTAGAAACAAGAGACACTTGAAATCTATCATAACAATGGCTAAATATAGAGACGCAGAAGTTGGCAAGAAAGTTTGTAACTTGATTAACAAAGCAAAGGAAAGGACAAAAAATGGAAAAAGAAAAAAATAATGAAGAAAAAAGAGTAAGGTACATTTGGCTAACACAAAAGTAAAAGGTAACAATCTTATAAACAAGATAATTAACTCCTTATTTAATTTGGATGATCAAACAAGGTTACAAGAGGGTTGATCTAACATTCACTACTAGTCAATTCGCAATGCTCTCAATTTAGAATATAAATAATATAATATTTTCTAATACTAATTATCCACACAATATTTATTTTCCCTTTATATTTAAATTTTTGGTTTATTCTTTAATTTGTATACAATATACATCATTCATTAACTTTTATTTTCAATATAATTAAAATGAACAAAAGTCATTTACCCCTATGAGTTTTTACATAACATAAGACTCTACTCCTCAATGAAGTTTAATTTTACCATAATTCTCCTAAAACATCGAACTCTTAAGTTGAAGGTCATTTTAGTCTTTTTACTCTTTAAATTAAAACAAAAATTGTAAAAAAAAAAATTATGTAAACAACCCTAACCCCACCCATCCCCCTCTCTTAGGCATTATACCCCACTGCTAAACCTATTCATTTCTTGTACCCTGCTCATCTCATCAACCTTACCTCTTATCTCCTTTCTCACACCACACATGTTCCTTGCAAACCTACCTCTTTTTAGCACCACTTATCAATCTCTCTCTCGCAACCTATTCTCTTAACCCAACTTGCCCCTTTCATGTACCCTAATCCACACAACACACCAATCCAGCCCTCACAATTACAATTGAAACTATGTGCATATGTGTGTGAATGTGGTGTGTGTAGTGGGCTAAAATATTCTCGTCCCACTTCTTGTTAAAAATGGGCAAGTCCGAAGGGAGGAACTCAAGCGGAGCCAAGCACATCAAGTTAAGATCTTTGGAGGATAAAGGGATTAAAGGCAACGGTAACATGGTATAAAAAGAAGGCGGCAGATCCTTGTCAATCATCAGGATCCGTGACTTTAGGGGGTAATGAGGAAAATGTGATGGTAAGAATTGCCCCCCAGGACAATGGGGCTACAAAAAGGACGTAAGAGGTCCTATGGAGGTATGCCGTGAACAACCCTCAAACACTATTATTTACCTATCACTACATTAGCCCCAATCCATCTCATAATCTTAGTGCATCTCGCTTGTTAAGATCTTAACAAAAGGGGTTAAGGGTACCTTAACCTTAATTGTAGAATTTGTTGGTCTACAGTGTGAACATGTGACAGTGTGTGTGTTCGCACGCAAATGTGTAACAATTCATACATTTATTTAGAGGGAAGTGAAAACGAGAGAATGTATATAGAAAAATTATAAAAATGCATGTGAATATGTGAAAAATCCAAGGCACCCTTTGACAGACAATTTTTGACTAAATTTGATGTCACGGAGGAATCCAAATGGCAAATTTATGGGACAAAATGAAATTATCTCCAAATAAAACAGTACTATGCAATTCTTTGTAATAATTCGTTTTATGTGTTTATTCAAATCTAGTTCTATTTCCTTTCCGATTATACCCTCTGTATAAAAGGTAGTGGCGGGATCCTTCCTCCCAAATTCGAGCATGATTTTCTATATTCAGTCAGTTTTTTAAAACATTAGGATAACAACAGCCGCGGTTTATTATCTTTTACCAAAAAATATATATATATATTATCTTTTCTGTCAGGCCTTTAAATACCGAATTAAGCCGAGAGATTCATGTCCCTCGAAGCTCGCGTCCCATTTTCTCTTTCTCTCTCCCTCTACTACGAAGAAGAGGACATTTCTCTCCATACGATTCTCACAATAGGTATATATTATTTATTTTCATACACACACATACACACACACACACACACACTAGATCTCTGTTAATTTTGACCGGTAGGATCTGCGAAGCATTTGAATTCTCTGTTACTATATCGACGTGCACTTGCATTTAAATAGTAGCTGCATATACGAAGCTTAAGTTCGATTATATTCCCACACACACATATATATATTTTTTATAATATATCTTTTGATTTTGACTGATACGATCTGCGAAGCATTTGAATTCTATGCTAGTAATCGGGTTTACATCTGCATTTATGTAGTAATTGCACATGAGAAACTTAGATTTGCGTTTTTGAAGCTTTATCTTGTTCGATCTGTGATTCATTTTTTTATAAGTTTTGTCCTTGATTGATTCGTATTACAATTGGGTAGAAAATTGATTTTGCAAAGTAGCTGGAACTGCTGAATAATAATTGATTTTTTTTTTTTTTTTTTTGATTTTTGATTTTTGATTTTTTTTATCGACAATGCATTTATCATTTGTATTTGGTTGGTGATGAGGTGAATTATTTCCGATTCATTTGCTTGCATGCTCAATTTTGCGTTTGTTTTGATCAATGCCTGATTTTATGGTCTTCATTTTACGGATCCATTATTTGTTGGAGTCTTAATCAGATCTAGCTTAGTTTATATACATAGACATGTGTGCGTGTGTATATGATCTCAATGTAATGGATGCATTTGCTTTTCCATATCAGTATTGCACACTACAGAAATTGTATTCATATTATCTAGATTATTTTATGTCATTTAGCTTGATACGACCATATATGCATATATTTTTTTCCCATTTTTACCTTTAGTTTGTTGATCACATGCGTATTTTTGACAGTGCTGAGTGATTCGTGGTGGAGGCAAAGTGAAAAATGGGGCTGACATTCACCAAGCTGTTCAGCAGGCTCTTTGCCAAGAAAGAGATGCGTATTCTGATGGTAGGTCTTGATGCTGCTGGTAAGACTACCATCCTGTACAAGCTCAAGCTTGGAGAAATCGTCACTACTATTCCTACTATTGGTGAGTTATTCTTGAAAGTTTTAAGATGTTGTATAAACGGTTATACCTATTAGAACCTGCTAGTTCTTAGTTTTATAATTTGTTATTTTGCAAATAACTTGCTTGGTGTAATGAGACTGGGGTCCTGACATTGGCTTAGCAATACTTTGGCAGCCCATAGAAATGTAAAATTTGTCAATTAGAGAAATTAAAAGATTTTCTATTGCAAATCCATGCTTTGGCAGGCTTATCAACACTTTGGTTTAGTTCTTATATGAGTTTAGACTTCGGTAAATTAGCAAGCTTTGTTGAAACTGTACTGTTAGGCTTTTGGTCTTTTTAGATATATTATTAATTTTCAGCTGTCAGAAGAACACTTAGCATAAAGTAATTGTTGCTTGCAGGATTTAATGTCGAGACTGTGGAATATAAGAATATCAGCTTCACCGTGTGGGATGTTGGTGGCCAGGACAAGGTACGTTTAACTTAAATCCCTCCTTTCTATCTTTAGCCTTCAGGATCAATGAGGGTGGTTGTTGTTACCCCATTTTGTAAATTCTATGGACTCATTTTCAGTGGTGATGTTGATTCCTGTTATGGGTAAATGCAGTTGATGCTACACTTTTCTGTTTATAGTGGGAAGTGCATCATGAAACTTTAGGAGATCAAGAAATGCCTCTTAAGTTAAAAAGGAAGTATTACAAGATAGCCATAGGACCAGCTTTGTTATAATGAATCAGAATGTTGGGCTGTAAAGTACTAATATATTCAGAAGATGTCATGTTGAGATGAGAATGTTGAAATGAATGTGCAACAAAATCAGGAAGACATGATGAGAAGACATAATTAGAAATTATGTCATTTGAGGAAAAATGTATGAAAATCCAACTTTGATGTTTGGAATTTTTCCAGTACGAAGATATAGAGTTTAACCACCGTAAGAGAGGTACAGGGAGACTTCGAAGAAGTTAGATAGAAAAACTCTGATGAGACCTCACACGTGCATGGAGTCAATAAAGGAGATGCTTCTTGAGAAGTTTGAGTGGTATCATCAGATACATATTGCTGAATTCACCTTTTTCTTGTATGATAAGACTTTGTTTGGTTTGGTTTGTTTATAACAACACTAGATTTTTGTAAAAAAAATTATTTTACAATCTTTTTGGGGATGACTGAGTTTCTACCTCTTGTAGGTTAGCTACAGTTAGTGGGGCTCTGTCATATCTGTGATTCTGTTTTCTGTTTCGCTTTGGGGGCTCTTTTAAAGGAATGCATTTCAATGACTTGGTGTCTTAACTGGTTAAATCACATTGCTTTTATCTGTATTTTCCTCATATTGTCTGAGAGTGGTTATATTCTCCCCCTCTTCTTTTGGTTCTTTACTTTCTCTTTTATATCCCTCCCTTTGGCAGACCAGAGGAATCTTATAGTGAAATGAAATCAGGGACTTCTGTTCTTATAGGCAGATACACTGATGTATTTTGGGAATAGAATGAAAGCTTGATTTGATGAAAAGTGTCTATCTCAAAAGTGACTTATACTTGGTGTTCTATGGTTCTTCGTGGTTTTGGTTAATCATCACCAACTCATATTACTAGTTTGTTTGAATTGAGGTCTCTTGCCCTTAACAAAATGAATATCAAACACTGGTACTTCTGGTCTTCGTAGGGAGTAGGAATACGTAATGGATTTCTTGTTTTTTCTGCCGGTTGGTCTTGTGAATATCTAACCTCGATGTAGTATGCCATGTGTAGTATTTCACATTTATTTTGTTAAGCTTATATTTTTGGGTGTCTTACATTACTTGTGATTGTAGATCTCGCTTCCACCTATCTTGCTATGTTTGTGTAAAAAATCATTGACATAATCCTGTCCTATATAGATCCGTCCCTTGTGGAGGCACTACTTCCAAAACACACAGGGTCTCATATTTGTGGTGGATAGCAATGACAGAGATCGAGTTGTTGAAGCTAGGGATGAGCTGCACAGGATGTTGAATGAGGTATAGCTTTTATATTTCATTTCTGTTAGGTTTTATTTTAATTGGCATCCACCTAGCACTTCTATTATATAATGTAGTAGAGAATTATGTGAACCATATATGGTTATTCTACATCACTAAAGCGGTTATGCCAATCTACTAATCTGTTTAATTTGATTGCTTATTTACTTGGCATGTTAAAATCTTAGGTTTTCTTTCTATAATTATGCCAGTCTACTAATCTGTTGAAATTGATTGCTTGCTGTAATTTTCTCTTCACTGGACTTAAATAATGGATCAGTAAAATGAATATTAAGTTTGAAATTTATTTGTTTTGTGTGCATTCAGGATGAATTGCGAGATGCTGTATTGCTTGTATTTGCTAATAAGCAAGATCTGCCCAATGCAATGAATGCTGCTGAAATTACTGACAAGCTCGGTCTCCATTCTCTCCGTCAGCGCCACTGGTAAGCTTTTCATTTGGTTGATATGAACAGCTGACTTGCAAGATTCTCCACTATTATATGAGCAGATGCCACTTTGCATGCGTACAAAAATTAAAGAATATACATTTCTTCAATCATTTGTTTGGTAATTAACAGTGGAGGTTCTTAAGAGTTTTGACGATGCTTGGAAAAGTTAGACTAGATGTTACATTGAATTAAAATTTAGATGTTTTAATAAGATCAATCTATGTGACATTTGCTTGAATCTTCTCTTGCAGGTACATTCAGAGCACATGTGCAACCTCTGGAGAGGGCCTTTATGAAGGGCTGGATTGGCTTTCCAGCAACATTGCAAGCAGGGCAAGTTCATAGAATTTGTTTGAAAAAGTGAAAAAGCGAAAAAGGAAAAAATTATAAACCTTGACGGATTACTAGTACATTATAAGAATACCGACCAGAATTCCCCGAACTATGGTACATAAGAATAAAAGCTACATGTCGATGATGCTTGAATAACATGTAGAACAAGTTGAAAGATCTGAAGTTCTTTTCTCAAATCTCATCTAGCTTTGAATTTTATCCCCTTTTTGTCTTTTTTTTTACCATTCGTCTCTGTCTTTCGCATAAATGTCCCCTAATTGACTTAGAATAATCTTCTGTTTCCTTCTGCATTATTCTGGTCTCCTTACTTACAATTGCAAATGTCATCATGTGTGCAGGCTTGAAGCAAAAGGATCTTCATTGCTGGTTGGGACTTCGCCGGATTTGAGGATTGAAACCATTTGAGCTTTACAGGAGATTGGCTGTTATATAGAGATAATACTTCTTTTATAAATACTTCAATGAACAAGATTTTGATTACTCTGGAATGTAATGCTTTATCGGTTTCTTTTCATTAGCTGATTCTTTTAGCTGTAAACTCTGATGCTATTCCATTGAATATTCAGTTGCATTTGGCATTTAAATTTAAAGACAAATTATAATCTTTGTAATCTTCTTGCTTTGATATGAATCTGAGCCTGTTGCTTCGATATCTTTCCAAGGGGACGGGGACGGGGACGGGGACAGTAGGGGATCATTTCCCGTGGTGGGAAGTATGATTTGGGAGGGATTATGCAGCAGTAGGCCACGGAACCACCTGGCCGTTCATGATAGGCTCCTTCAATCTTAATTTTCTATATTTTCTGATCTGATACTTCATTTTATTTCCTGTTTGGCGTAGATACGAAAGCAGAAAGATTGGGTTACACATACGACCGCAAGTAGTCAGGGTGGGTTGTATGGCAACATTCAGTTATATATGCGCCTTCATGGTGCATCATAAATTTTTTAGGTTGCACGATTACCTTCAGCTTGTTAATGGCACAAAAAGTTGCATCAGTGAAGATTTAGTTAATGTACATGGTCTTGACCCAAAAAAAAGAAAAAAAAAAGTTAAATGTACTTGGTGGGAGTCTAGTCTTCCGGTTTGCCCCTTTTTCTCGGTGTGATGGTTGCGCTTATGCGTTGAAGGAAAATGTTTTGGACAGGTTGGTCCGTGTACTGGTTTGGTTGGCGGATTAAAACCGCTCTCATAAGGTAAGTGCCGTAAGTATGTATGGTTCACCGATATGTGAATTGAGCACGTTTGATGGTCAAGTCCAAATAATTTCTCCTATATATTTGGTATGTATAGTGTCATCAAAGTTATTCATTGGACGTCCAAGTCAATTCTGTAACTTTGATAACACAATCTCTATGACTCTATGGAGCTTCGTAATCGTCGTTACTTCATTACGTGGATGCTTACTATGCTGTACAACGCTCTGTAGAAAGTGTAATATAAAATTTCTCATAAAAAAAGTGTGAAAGTTCTTGCTTCAACAATTAAAAAATATAAAAAAAATTTGAATTCGAGAGTAAAGAATAACAAGTCTTATGTTATTCGGCCATGGTTTCTTGTTCACAAATCTGTTTTAATTTCACATAAACAAGTCACTTGAGTCAAACTCTTTTACATACCAAAAGTTTTTTTTTGTTTTCATTTCACATAAATACCCAACTCACGATATATAAACTGATACATAAACAAGAACCTACCAAAAGTTCTAAATTACTAATAAGAAGCCTAAAAAAGAACATTCCATATAGCTTTTAGACCAGCTACACAAATTCATATTTAAATCCTATAACTTTATACGCGTGATTCAGTAGTGAGAAATTATTCAAATTATTTTGTTGTAATTACACAGACAATTCGACATTATTAAATATTATTTATTCGTAATCGTCGTTACTTTATTACGTGGATGCTTATTATGCTGTACAACGCTCCGTAGAAAGTGTAATATAAAATTTCTCATAAAAAAAGTGTGAAAGTTCTTGCTTCAACAATTAAAAAATATAAAAAAATTTGAATTCGAGAGTAAAGAATAACAAGTCTTACGTTATTCGGCCATGATTTCTTGTTCACAAATCTATTTTCATTTCACGTAAACAAGTCACTTGAGTCAAACTCTTTTACATACCAAAAGTTTTTTTTTGTTTCCATTTCACATAAATACCCAACTCACGATATATAAACTGATACATAAACTAGAACCTACCAAAAGTTCTAAATTACTAATAAGAAGCCTAAAAAAGAACATTCCATATAGCTTTTAGACCAGCTACACAAATTCATATTTAAATCCTATAACTTTATACGCGTGATTCAGTAGTGAGAAATTATTCAAATTATTTTGTTGTAATTACACAGACAATTCGACATTATTAAATATTATTTATTCGTAATCGTCGTTACTTCATTACGTGGATGCTTACTATGCTGTACAACGCTCCGTAGAAAGTGTAATATAAAATTTCTCATAAAAAAAGTGTGAAAGTTCTTGCTTCAATAATTAAAAAATATAAAAAAATTTGAATCCGAGAGTAAAGAATAACAAGTCTTACGTTATTCAGCCATGGTTTCTTGTTCACAAATCTGTTTTCATTTCACGTAAACAAGTCACTTGAGTCAAACTTTTTTACATACCAAAATTTTTTTTTGTTTCCATTTCACATAAATACCCAACTCACGATATATAAACTGATACATAAACTAGAACCTATCAAAAGTTCTAAATTACTAATAAGAAGCCTAAAAAAGAACATTCCATATAGCTTTTAGACCAACTACACAAATTCAGATTTAAATTCTATAATTTTATACGCGTGATTCAATAGTGAGAAATTATTCAAATTATTTTGTTGTAATTACACAGACAATTGGACATTATTAAATATTATTTATAATAGTACTAACATTACGAATAGGTCCAAATTTTATAAATTCAACAGCCAAATACATCATTAATTAGGTGTCTAATTTGTGGCTATAATTTCACCATGTATGGTCCAATCCACACTTAGTTGATTTGTTAGCCACAAGATGAACATGTGGTGAGGATTAAGGTCTTCCAAGCAAAAAGGTTTGAAATTTGAAAATAAGTAGCGGCTATTAGCTAACCAACGTTCTATATTATTAAGTGGTTAAGCCATAGCCACTCTTCTACTTCATCCATTTTCAGGAAGAAAGTGAAGCAATTTCTCACAGGACGGCTTTTCAATTGGAATTTAATGATACAAAATGGCAGCTTAATTATGCTAATAATGTGTTGTAGTCTCAGTTAACAACACTGCATGTGGCAAACACTCTTTGGATAACACACGCATTGCTCTTCAACGAACCATTATCCAGATAATGCATATTAATTAATTATCAAAATACAGCTCATTAGCAGGACTATAATCGAAATTTTTTGTGTTTATTTAAAGCTCATGAATAATTAAGTGAATTTCTTGACATAAAAAAAAGAGGAAAAGAAAGTCATTAAGTGATTTTAGAACCAATACTATTTGCTCACTCGAAAATATCAATAATGCCAATCACGAGAAAAACATAATCTGGATTTTTTTTAACTTTATAATGTTAGGAGAGAGATCAATAATAGTGAAATAATAATATAATTATAATGAATTAATTTGAATAATATGAAATATTAAGTATAAGAATCAAATAACTACATGATATTATTTCACCACTATCGACACATGACTAATATGACAATCACAAGAAAACATACTATTCTATATTTATCAATTCCCGTTAAAATTTTGACCAAAAAAAAAAAAATTCCAGTTAAATTATAGTAACGACGATTTCAAATGAATAGATATTACCGAATTGTATTGTAGACTATTTATTTTGAAAGGAGTAAATGATGGTGAAATATTGAAATTCAAAATGTAAGAAGGAATACATCGGAAACGTTGGCCAATTTTTATTGATTTTTTTATTTTTTTTGATCTATATATTGAAAGAATTATGTAGCATTCTAAAATAAAAAAAGAAATGTTTATTCTTTGTTTTTTATTCTAAGGGAAGCCTAAACCGTTTTACATTTCGCATCACAAGGATGTCTCCGGACCTCTAACACTTAAAGTCAGAATCATATCACGAACTAGACGAAATGACTAGTGAAATAGTATATCTACTCTACAAGCCAAGGGGAGAATAAATTGATGATTTCCCGCTAATGTCGATAAAGATGGTCTTGAATTTTAAAAAAATTATTTATTATTATAATTATAAATGTAAATGGATAATTGACACAAAAAAAAAAAAAAAATCTTATATGAAACACTCTACGGCATGATCACCTCATCAGAAAAAGAAAAAGAAAAAGAAAAAAAAAGTAGTCCAAAAATTTAAAACGAAAGCTGCAGTTCAGTTCAAGTTAGCATCTACATCGTAAAATTGATTTTCGACGTAATGGAACAGATATATATAGTAAAATCGTAATCATAAATTACAAACATAAACCCCAATTGAAGTAAATGGAATGGGTTTGTGAATGGCGTATTGTTTTAAAAGACTCAAATTAATCATCAAATTTCGTTGGTTAATAGCCACAAGAGAGATGTTTCCTAGATTGGTAATGCTTCCATGTAACTTTTGCTGGAAGTGTCAACTATGTACAGTTGTGTATGAGGTTATGAATTAGACAAGTTTAGTGATAATATCAGCTCATGAGTGGCCAATACATCTTTTAAAAGGGACTCATGTTAGGAATTAGTCCCTTTAACTCGATCGGATTTGTTATTGTTTGTGTCAAAACAACAGATCATAATCCAATATATGTGATTTTGTCCCTTCTTGTATTCCTTCGCTAGGTTTTGTATGGATTACAACTATTTATACCTAATTCAACATGCTCTTTCATTTAATCACTTGTCTAGCATTGTTCAAATGATCTTGGGGACGAATCTCCAATACTTCTGTTGTCGAGCTCCAAAGTGTAAGAAACCCATAAACGAGATTATTGTCATAAATTTATACTTTGTTTGACCTAGCTATAAATTTTTAGTTTTTAATTTGTAGAGTTTTCAACATTAGAGATTTAGTTAGAAGTGTTGTTGAATAAAAACCGTTAATCACTATTTGGCGAATATAAGTTGGGCAATTTTAGGCTTTTACAAATGTTGAGTGTGATGTGTCTTTTAAAAATATGGAGTGATATATTTGAGAAAAAAAAAAAAGCTTCATGCATTATGTAAAAACAATTTCGCAATTTTTTTTTTTTAAACCTTTAATTTGGAGTTTCTAATTTTTCAATTTTTTTTTTAGTTTTCGGCTTTATCTAAAAGTTTTTTAAAAAATATATCAAACAAGTTAGTTTCAATTTCTAAACTCACAGAAATCAATTTTAAGTGTTTTAAAACTTGGCCAAATAGACCCTTAATAATAACTGTCTCACTCGAAACTAGAAGGATAAACAAACCCATCCAGTGGACTGCATGCCGCCGAGGTACAAGTATTATGACATAGGAGCGTGGTTCTTTCAAAAACCAAGGTCATGGGTGGCCAAGAGGGGCCATTTAGAAACTTGGGATCTTAACAGGAAATGTAAAGGTTGCTTAAAGTACTCGACCGTCAGAGAATCAACTATTTAAGCTTCAGATAAACTAGTAAAAATTAATTAACTCGAAGTACTTTTTTAAAAAAAATACACACTTTTAAATTACGCTCATATCATATCACCTTTCTTTCACAAAGCCCTAATAATCATGGCATCACATGCATCTCCAAGATTTAGCACCACAAGAAACAAATCATAATCATATATATCTTTGAGGGCAATAGACAACTCAATTGTACATAAGCGGATGCATACTACTTAGCGAAAATATTGTAGCGAGTCGAGAGAACTTAAGAATAAATGTGTTTTAATACATATCTGTAAAACTCAATTATTGATCCAAAAGTTTAAGCTATTAGGTCTTGAGTCTACACATATTTATTAATAACTCATTATTCTCCTAATCTTTTCATGTGGGATAAATCATTATCTTTGCTCTTTAGACACTGTGTGAAATTCTTAACAAATCTCCCCATTCCCTGTGCATCCCATATCAATTATGCACCTTAGCTACTACCATGCCAGCTCCAGTATCTCTTCCTCGTGCACTTGAGATCAACCATGAGACTCCGCGATCTTATTTTCATATGAGCCCGCTTAGAATCACCCAGATTAACTAAGCTGGCGTTGGTGCATCGCGTTACTGTAACCTCATACAACTTTGAGAGTATATTCCAAGAATTATGCTTATCATGTCCCTAATCCATCGTCCGAGCCCTGCTGCCCAACTCCCCCGAGAGTCCACCATGATAGTCCACCATAATTTTTCGAGGGTCCGGGTCAAGATCGTCAAACCGTCAGCTCTGATACCACTTTTATACATCTTTGAGAGTATAGCCCAAGAATTATGTTTATCGTGTCCCTACTCTCTCGTTTGAGCCCTGCTGCCCAACTCCCCTGAGAGTCCATCATAATTCTTCGAGAGTTCGGGCTAAGATCGTCAAACCATCGACTTTGATACGACTTTTTGTGGCGAGCCCAGAGAACCTTAAAATAAATAGGTCTTAATACACATGTGTAGAACTCAATTATTAATCCAAAAACTTAAACTATTAGGTCTTGAATCTACATATATTTATTAATAACTCATTTTTTAAAAAAAAATTTTCATAAAAAAAAATTATTCTCTTTACCCTTTAATTTACTATGTGAAATTTCTAACATAAAATTATGGTACGATAATACCAACTATATCCCAATAAATAGTGTGACAGTACATACCGTCCACTTTATTATGCTAGTAAACCATGGCACTTCCCTTAAATATTCTGCATCTGTCGTACATTTTGGCCAGTTACTTGTTTGTCTCAACATACTTTATTGACTAGTTGAGTGGTTGAGTAACTCTATCGACTTTGTACCTGAGGAATAAAAAATCATTATTATTCATATTTCTTAGATACCCAATTTTGTTGTTCGATATGTTAAAATATATGTTTTTTACACATTAAAAAATTAAAAAAAATTAAACCATTTAATAAGATTTTAAATTATTCAATTTAATACCCATTAATTTTAATATGGAAAGTGTACAGTAAAATTTGTTAAGCTTAAAAGCATTTTTATTGATATTCTTTAATTGACTTCTCGGCATATAATGTGAAAAGTGAGAATTTTAAATATGTTCTTTTTTTTAAAAAAAAAATTTCCTTTGTAATTTTCAACAATTCCCAGGAGCTTTTGGGGGATCTTTTTGTCTTTTAGGTTAACTTCATTTTAGTCTTCATTACAATTGTAGAAGCTTGGTTCATCAAATATTTAAAATGAGCTAATAGGCATGCATATCTTTGATTGAAAAAAAAAGAGCTAAGTGCATATCTTTGATTGAAAAAAAAAAAGAGCTAAGAGGCACATTGACGAATGTGACATTTTAATATGGCACATCTCTTTCTTCATTACAGTAATCGAAAAGGCAGAACAAGTTGAATCTAGACGAGATCAGAGTATATATAGTCCTTCTTGTCTATTTGTTCTTCAAATATTACAAACGTAATATTTCAGCAATATGAACCTTATACAATGAATTAATTCAACTCTTCAGTCTTGTCATTAAATTGATTCATAAGTTCGTAATATTCTTCCTGACGCAAACTGCTTAAATTGGAAAATGTTTAGATCCGACTAGGTTTAACGTGGCACCCACATGATGTGAGTCCACCATATTACAAAAGCTATTAGGTTCAGTGAGCGTAAGTGTTCCATTTTCTTAAACACATAAAAAGGATAAAGTTTCTTTACAGTGATGTATTGAACAATGAAAATGATCAAAACAAAAAATAAAAATATAAAAAATTGAACAATGAAATAACTAGTAAACACTTCAAAAATTATCACTTGAGTTCATATATGTCACTAGCTGTAGAAACTAAGATGACCATTTGCAGTTAAAACTTCCACAATTCGAACAGACACAATTCGACTCGGTTATGAAGGAAAATAATGTATACAGGTATCTCATAAATTTTTTTAAGTTGGATTTTAACGAAAATTGTGACACTCAACAGGAGTAATTATAAATATCGCAGTAATAGTTTTTTCAGACTTGGGTCGATTCATAACATTTTATTCACTGTCACTCATTTAATGAAAAAGAAAAAGACGCGTTATCTATGCTACATGGGAGAAATGAACTAAAAAGTTAAGCACTACACATCTAATAATTACAATATAACATTTATAGATTAATAAATCCAATATTCAAAGTATTGCTGAAAAAACTGTACCAAGAATTATTCAACATATCAAATAATTACAATAAATTCTAGAGTAAAATGCACTATACCCCTATGTGCTTTCACAAAGTTGTATCATAAACCTTGTGTTTTAAAAAGTCGCATTATAAACCCTGTGTTATGGAAAACGTTGCATATAACTCCCCGCCGCCTATTTTTCTATCAATTTTAACGTGAGTGTAATACACACGCTTGAAATGTAAGTATAACATTTATCAAGTTTTAAAACACATGCAGAAGGACAAAAATACCCTTTTTAACATCAGTTGCTAATTGCCCCTTGTGTTTTCGATAAGGTTGTAAATGGCCCATTGTGTTTTCGATAAGGTTGTAAATGGCTCATTGTGTTTTCGATAAGGTTGTAAATGGCCCCTTGTGTTTTCGATAAGATTGTAAATTGTCCCTTGTGTTTTTTATAAGGTTTCTAATTGCCCCTATGTTTTTTTATAAAGATGTAAATTGCCCCTTCAATGATAAAAAAATTAAAAAAAAATTGACAATCCTAGAGAGAAAAACTATTTCAAAGTGATTTTCCTTCGATTTGAAGTTGATTTTGCACTAATTTAAAGATTTTAATCTACTTGTAGAAGAACGTGATTCCAAGTGAAGGTATGATTATTACTAGTTGCAATATGACTTTGAACTTCAAGTATAAGATTTATATTTTTTATGGTGGACATTAATGTTCTGTTATATAAGCTATATTTTTTTTTATTCTTTTAATTAAATGATATTTATTAGTTTAAGGTTGTAGATCTCCTTAGAAGGTAGACTAGCACATGGTTCTGATATTGCAAAATGAAAAATGTTGTATATACCTCCCTCTAATATTAAAAAAGTGATAAATACCCCCTTCTGATATCAAAAAAGTTACAAATACCCCATTTGACGGATTTATCTTTAAACGAGGACAATTTTATCTTTTTACAAGGCTAACTAATAGAGTTAAACAGAATTTAAGTTTGGGGCGTGTATGCAACGTTTTCCATAACACAAGGTTTATAACGCGACTTTTTAAAACACAGGGTTTATAATGCAATTTTGTGAAAACACAGGAGGTATGATGTATTTTACTCTAAATTCTATTATGATTGATACCAATCCTAAGTACAGTCTGGACAACTTAGTGGTAGGAAATTATTTGACCTTGAATCGGGATATTCGAGAAGAATAAGTTATTTTCTTTTGCGTAAAGTAATGGGACTTCTATTTTGAGGGGTAATTTAATCCTCTGCAAAATTTGTAATACTTTGATCACTTACAGTTGAACCTTAATCCAATATACACTAAAATTTTGTTAAGAAAATAAGTGACAAAAACAGACGCTACACTGGATTATATATAATCTGGTGGGTCATATTGGAATAAGTTTCGCGCCGTAGGAAGCTTCATGGCTCTCTTAGTACATCTCATTTTTACCATAAGTTTTTTTTCTTTTCTAGAATAATGCTTTATATCACCCCTTTTCCTTTTTTTTATATGATAAGAATTAATGTATATATGAATGATAAATTTCTCGTGCATATGAGAAAATTTAATTATATAAAGAAAGGTGAATGGGTGACATACAATAATAATAGTCTTCTTCTACGTACAAGGGATATTTGTTCTCGGAGAAATATGAAATTGATTGTAGTGTTTCCTTTTGTTGAATATTAAACATAATACTTTTGAAGGTTTAAACTATCGCATTCCCGTTGTTGGGAAAAAGTAATCTTGCTAGTACTGTTTTTTTGAACAAATCTTGCTAGTACTTTTTTTTTTTTTGTCTAATCTTGCTAGTACTTAAATGCTGATGATATAGCGTATTTTTCTTATTGCTATTCTTAATTCTCAATTTCTCATTCTTCCTAGAATCTTTTGTTAGTAATATATACGTTTCTCCATATTAATAAATTATAAATTTCAAAATCACCTTATAATATGATCTTGAATCACTCTATTTAATACTAATTAATTTTACCATAAAACTTACGGTTTTAATTTTAACATAGTATCAGAATTTCATGCAGATATTTTCTCGTGCATAACTTTTACCCTTAGGTTTTAATATTAGATACCTCTATGAATTTCATAAACATAAAGTGCCACGTACCCTGATCATGCATATACGCATCTGTGACTGTCATGTATGCATGAAGAAAATCACAGTAAAGTCAAAAAGAAAAGGGCACATTGGCAAGTATATTTATTGGGAGATAATGAAACTTGTTAAAACAAAAGTTAGGTTAAAAGTTCTTTTATGTGACGTTGATTAAAAATTTATCTTAGATGAGGTCTATAAATAGAGTTGCACGTCCATTTATTTTGCTTCAAATCTCATATCCACCAGTCCAGCCTCTACTCGAAGATTTTTATTCTCCCATAATTTCTTTCAAAAATGGATAAGAAACCATGCAACTCTCAAGATGCTGAAGTAAGAAAAGGGCCATGGACTATGGAAGAAGATTTGATTCTCATCAATTACATTGCAAATCATGGTGAAGGTGTATGGAATTCACTAGCTAAATCTGCTGGTAATTAATTAACCTATTCTGCAATATGACTTAAGCTATTTTTCTAGCTAGGTGCAACCTTTATATCTTCTTATGTATTTGAAACCCTAATTAATAACCAACTTTTCCTCTTTTTTTCCCCCTTTTTTTCTCCTTTTTATTTTCTTTTTAGGTCTCAAGCGTACCGGAAAAAGCTGCCGGCTCCGGTGGCTTAACTACCTGCGACCTGATGTAAGGAGGGGCAATATTACCCCAGAAGAACAACTCTTAATTATGGAACTGCATGCCAAGTGGGGAAACAGGTAAGCATATATATATATATTAGGGTTTCTTTGCATACATCAAAATTTATAGGGGAAAAAAAAAATCTTTGAAATTGATGGTCATTTCTCCACCAAGTTTTTGATTCACCATATCTATCTTATTGATCATCAATGGAAAAAGAGAACCACGAGCTTATTTCCAACAATGGATTATGGTGACAATAGTATGTTTTCAGGCTTATAACTAGCTAGTTCATAGAACTAGAAAGAGAAAGAGAGAGACAGAGAAGAATTACAACCCTATCTAGGCATACATGACTTCATGCTCAAGATACTCAATTTCAACGTGGGAATATATAGATTCCATTACTATGAAAGCAATCATTTCATGTTTTGAGATATGGATTGTTATTTGTGGTTACCAAAGTTTTATTTTAAAAATTTTCCAATTTTTTTCTTTTTTCACATGTATTTCTTTAAAGATTTTATATATGAATCTGTGGACATAATTAACTTCTAATCAACAAGAAGGATTTGAAGACTTTTTTCCATGAAAAAACTACCTATTTTTAAGATATTCTCAATTTTTTCTTTAGAGAAACCATCTTCAAAAGCTTTGCAAAATCATCCATGCCTTTTCGTTTATTAAAACAATAAGCATATAGAAAACATGCTTGAATAATTCATGATCTTTGAGATAATTAGATCTCTTAATTAAGCTCAATTATTATATGATAATATGTAATTAACAATGGATGATCACTTATCTTCTTAGTTGCATAATTATGATTTGTGTCACTTGTGATTCTACTTGATTATTTGAGAAAAATTAACTGTGCCGCCTCTGTTACAACTGAGAATTTTTATTTTTTTAAAAAACAAAGTTAAAAAATCCTTACCATAAGAGGCTAGAACACGTTTTGAACGCAAGCCAAAAGGATTAGGACAACAAAAGTTTCTATTTTAAGGTGAACCCTTCTCAATAGGCCACATGCTATTTCTTCAAATGAGTTGAAAGAGAAGCTCTTAGCTGCTTTATTGAAGTGGACAGCTACCATATTGTTTTGTCTATTTAAGTCAAAGGGCCCCTCTACATTAGGGTTTCCGCATGAAATATTCTCAAGCTATCAACCACTATCAACTTCTTCAGACTTTCCAAAACCAATCCCATTTTGTTCCATATTTCGTCAAGTACTCTTCATGGCTCCATTCTCCAAATTTTTTCTGCGTACTTTGGCAAGTGAAATATCGTCTTTTACGATACTAAAAAGTCCATCAAACTCATATCAGAAGTGTCATGTGTGAGATAGTTATAGAAAAACATACAAGTTTACATGTAACATTCAAAATTATTATAGGAGAAAAGAGAAACGAAACAAAGAAAGAGGTGAAAAAAAAAGGAGTAAGATAATACGTAGGAAGAGGAGGTGATAATGATTGTAATGCGATTATGAGAAGCAGATTTTGAAGAAGTGAAGCCTCTCATTTAATTTGGTGGTGATGGTGTGTGAAAAACCAAACCTAGCTTGGCGATGACGAACGAGCATTTAGACTTGTGCATGTCGACAAGCCATTATCACATAGTGATAGAATACATATCCACTTTTAATGTGTGCATGCACAAGGTTGGAACCGATGCTTCATGCTCAACCATCTTCAACTTTTTTCTTCAAATAACTTCACGTAATGTTAATTCAGACCATCTTAAAGTTATTGTTGGAGCTATATATGATTTTGCTTATATGGATACATGATAGGTAAATGTTCAGAAAGCAAGGGATAAGAGAAATTAATCTTGAGGCCTTTCAACGTTTTATATGTGCTAAGTTTCCCTAATTCCCCACAAGCAAAACGTGGAATAAAGAAGTCTTTGAATTTGAGCCATCGAACATGGGAAGCTTTAGTTTTGAACCACAAAAACATGGTTGATACCAAGGTATATAAAAGTGAGGTAGTTGGCTTTGTAGGTTATTATCATCTTCTCCTTCTTAGATGTTCACCTGTTTGATAATAATACTTCTCGTTTGACCAAAAAAAAAATAACATTTGTTATAAAACAAGAAGAATGTGAGACGTGGGATATATCTCGAGTGATCTCATAAATTTCAGGAACAACTCTATATAAGTCAAATTTTTAAGTAACTACACTCAAGAGTTGGGTGGATCGGTCAAATGGACATGGATTGCGTTGGGTATTCTTATTGGACTACTTAGGGATTATAAGTACAAATCGCGGCTTTCATTGTATATATAGAAGAAAAAAAAATCTCAAAGTGACTACAATCGTAATGTTTATTTGAAGTTGGACGAGATTATAATCTTGACTAATATAGAATCTTTTTATTTTGTCCAAATACGTACCCTTGTCCGTATCTCGTGTATAACAAGAATTTCATACATAGGACTATCCTAACTTTTTTGCTTCTATATGGGAACCAATAAATGGTGCAGGTGGTCAAAGATTGCAAAGCATCTACCAGGAAGAACAGACAATGAGATTAAGAACTACTGGAGGACAAGGATTCAAAAGCACATGAAACAAGCAGAAAATTTCAGTGGACAAAGTTCTGAGCAACTTGATCATCAACAAGCAAGCACAAGCCAAATGTGCAATGTTGTTGATCATGCAGTTGAAACTTATTCTCCATCATCCTATTCCGCAAATATGGAGAATAATTTCCAACCACCCTTTCCCACTGATCAATCAAACGACAATCTTTGGAGCATAGACGACCTCTGGTCTATGCAATTACTTAATGGCGACTAAATATATATACTTATATAATTAAATAAAATTAGTATCTAAATTAAAATCTTGTCTGCATAATTAATATAATTAGTCTATAGTTTGCTAAATATCATCCCTAGCTCTACATGTAATAGTTTGAGTTAAGTGTTTGAGTACTGTATGATGCTAAACAATACGTCTGTTTTATATACTAAATGGGACTATCATCTTATGATAGAAGAGTTGACTGGGTCTTTATCAATGTGTGAAATACTTATTTCAGTTAGGACGGATCCAATAATTTCCTGACGGTCACATATTTTTCTAGAAAGAAATGCAAACACAGGGAGGTGAAGTGACATAATAAGCGTTGATAATAATAGGTTAGCCTAACCTAAATTATCAGACACTTAAAGACATATATTAACGTTAGATTTACAGGACATTGTAATGATCTTAATTAAAAAGATAATATTTGTCTCATACAAAAGCGGTATTATCACTAATTGAACATTAGCAGTTCCAGAAAGAGACTTAAAGCTATGCCTTGCTAAGCGCAAAATGTGCAAGTATAGGAAAAGGAGTTGTGAAAGAGATGCCACCATGATTAAGCTCTCGAGTGGTGGCGGCATCATGATTAGACTTCGAACGTAGTGTCATAATCAGCCTTTTTAATTGTTCTTTTATGTCCTTCCCATAAGATAGGCCTTTGCTTAATTGAGATAACAAGTTTAGGCTATCTCGGAAAATATTATTCACAAAAATTTATTATTTTTGACAATTTTTAGAGATTGGGTCTTTAAATTTATAGTCAAAATACACGGGCCCACACAATTTTAGAGATTTGAGTTAAAATAGAAACTCAATTTACTTTTTTAGCTCTAAATTTAGAGACTTAAAAAGTGATTAGGTCTTTATTTTGGTCAAAAAGTTGATAAAAGTGGTGGACCCCATCTATTTTGGCTATAAATTTAAAGACGGGTCTCTAAAATAGCCAAAAATAGTAAGTTTTTTGTGAATAGTCTCCACCATTGGAGATAACCTTAGGAACCATAATTATACGTCACCTTCCTCTTGTTTCAAGTCTTTGTCACTGTTTTCAAATACTTGAATTCTCTCGCAATGTTATAAAATTACGAGAGAAATCAAAAATGATGAAGTGATAATACAATATCTGATATTTACATGACATAAAAGTTTAGAAAATTTTATCATGCATGCAGTTAATCTCCACACTTAGTTATCATTAGTGATGTCATGACTGATCAAGTTTATAACCTTACAAGAAGATTCGAATCCCATTTTTATTTCGGTTAACTTCTCTACCACGTATAAACAATAGAAGGGATCGGAGTTGGTTTTTGGCGAATTAAGATCTTTATGAGCATGACTATATATATATATATATATATATATATGGAAAAACTCCATGCATGCGTTATGGAGTTGCCTAGTAGCCTTGATGTACATTCTAAACCGTGCGCAGACAATCACCGAACTAAATCCACAGAAATTGGACACGTGGAAAAGCAAAATAGCCATTTTTGGCAAATTCAATCTTTGCTTTCCACATTTATCTATAATTGTGCGTGGCTTTAAGTCTTTGAAGTTCGACGTGAGCCTAACTTTTGAGCACTGATAAGGAATTCTTCACATGGTTTAAATCCACATCCAATTCTCAACATTGACCACACGATTACAATTTCATGATGTAGTTATTTTTTTATTTTATTTTGGTCGAAGACGTAGTTAATTATAACAAAATCAACAACTACAAATGCCTCTTTATTACTGGAATGAAATGGTGGAATGACAACTTATTGTAATTAAAAATGTGGATGACCAAAAAAGAAAAAACTTAACATACTATTATAGCCGATGATTAGAGCTTTTGGTTCGATTCAAGTAGCTAGGCTAGAGATAGATTCGGCTATTAATCTAGTTACCATCTAGAGATAGATTCAGCTATTAATCTATAGCTACCATCACACGTACGTTGATTGATAAGGTATTCTAAATATGTTCTAAATGTAATTATTTAACTTTCAACAACACTTGGAGTTCAAATACTCCAGCTTATCACAACTAACTAAATTAAGTTCATTAAAAAATAGACGGATGCCTATAATTTTTTTTTTGTACCTGAGAGGTTGAAGTTATGGTTCATACAAGCTCAAATTTTTTAATTAAAATAAATTATTACCCGATCATTCTTTCCAATTCACAAAAGAATGACTATAACTGGCCGTAGACGCATTTGGTAGTATTGAATGAGCAGACATGGAAGTCTGACGAATCTTGCAAGTCTTGGATACATAAATGTAAAAGGAGCTTCGTTGTGGGCTTTCATTGTACTAAAATCATACAAAAGAAACTCTCTAAAATGTAAGCCACACATTTTATTCAATCACATCTTTCAAGTGCAAAAATCAATTGAAAGCTTGTGGGAATAACTGCCCACGTGAAAGTTAAATAAAAATCACATGGCGGGTCGGCAATGACTGCACAAAGTATGGCGATACATATGAAGAAAAATTTCGCCATGACCAACAACTGAAAGAAACGAGTGGGAGCAAAAGAAACCTTAGCCAGGGCCATGCTATTTAAGAATACTCATTATTATCATTTGAGAAACATAAAATATTACTCGTTATCTAATACTTTAGGCCCGCTAAAGAGTTAACGAGTTGTCAAAGTACTTGAAAATCTATTTGGTCCACTGAGATTATAACGCACATGTTTCGTATGGAAAAAATAATCTCAATTGAGTTAAAGATTCCATTGTTTAAACTCGTGTTACATATAGAGGGATTTTGATATAAAGTGGCAACGAGAATGGCCCCTGAATCGTGTATGATACGGTGATGGGATTGATGCCTACGAGCCATTGCGTTGTGGAGCCTCATTGACGACAAGGATATTGACACAACTACTTGGCATCTTTGTCATGCAAGCATTGCGATGGATGACCATTAGGGGTTTTACAAGACTTCGATTGGGATTGAATATAAAAGTTCGAAAACAAGGAAAGCTCTTTGTTTTTGATTAATCTCAATCATGTTATTGCACATGCATTGCATATAGGGATGGCAATAGATAGTGACGAGGGGTAATCGAGCTGGAGTGAGTTACTCATGCCGATCTGAGGTGGGCTAATCTGAGTCGAGACCAGCACATTTAGCTAAATGCTCAACCGAAATGCTGACCCGACCCCAGAAAACCCCGACCTCAATACTAGCTGTTCCGATGGGACATAAAGTTGCATTGCATTAAATGCTGTCAGACCCGAATTTAGTATAAATAGAGCTCCACCCTCTTCACTTAGGAGGTAACTCATCATTAAATGATCTCAGCTACCTTGCCAGCTCGGACATACTAATCATTCGCACGCCCGAGGGGAAAATCTGGGTCATCACCCCGCTTTTTCCTTCTTTTCCTTGTGCAAGTCTGGTAGCCGACCAGGAAAACACAGCTCGGAGGCCGACCTGAAAAGTTCATCTCGGTGCAAGTAGCTCCCAACCTCAACTGCGATATTTCCGACCTCGACAGTTTGGCGCTGTCTATAGGAAGGACGAGTTCTTTTATCACTCTCTTCACCACCCATTGAGAAACCATTATGGTGCAAACTAAAAGCCACAGCACACCGGTAGAGGATTCGCCCAACCTGGAAGGGGATCTCAAAACCACTCAGGTGCCCAGCCAAAGCCCAACCCAAGCCGACATTGGAACGAGCCAACGTATACACTTAGCCATTCAAACCAACCCCACAGCGGAAGAAGACCTCAACTCCAGCCTGTCACCGGAGATAAGGATGATGCTGAGGATGTTCGAGGAACTTAAGGAGCAGGTAGCCCGGCTAGTCGGGGGCCCCCTGGCTCCGCAAGAAGCTATGCTGCGGCCCTCGCGTCCGTAATTCCACATCCCAGACTCAAGGCGAAAACGGACGCAGGACGAAGAGGGTTTCCTAGAGCCGATTGCGAGACCCGACGCGGCGGGAGGTAAAAGGGTGGCTCAAGCCGACCCCGAGCAGGCCAAGACCGCAGTTGCCATAGCCAAGGTCATCAACCAGCTCGGCGTAAGCCCACTCTCCCCTGAGGTACTGTCTACGCCACTACCCACCGGCAACCGTATGCCCAACCTGGCCGTCTACAACGGAGATGGAGACCCAGCCAGCCGCCTGCTCAATTTTGATCACCACATGACTCTGCATGACATGCCAGATCTCATGAAGGCGAAGACATTCCCGACCACCCTAGTTGGCAATGCCTTGGATTGGTTCTAAAAACTTCGTCCCGGTTCAATTGCAAGTTTCCACCAGCTGGCTGAGGCTTTCCTGTCCCGCTTCGCGGGGAGCCGGCACGCCACCCGCCATACTTCTACATTGCTGCTAGTGAAGCAACATAGAGGGGAAAGTTTGAGGGCTTATACGGCCAGATTCAATGAAGAGTCCCTTCGAATTCCCAACCTGGAGGACTCCATAGCGTTGATGGCTTATCAGAGTGGGCTAAGGTCGGGCTCCCTTACATCCTCCCTGGCAATTGACCCCGTGGACACTGTATCCGAGCTGATGGTACGAGCAGAATGGTGCATACACTCGGAAGAAATCCATCAGGCGAATATGGATGATGACAAGGAGAAGGAAGCCAGTAAGAAGGGAGAGACCTCCCGAGCCCAACCTGGGGGTAAAGTCCAAAACGACCGAGGCAAGTAGCCTCAACAGCCAAAGCAGAACCCACGGTTCACTGTGTTCACTCCCCTTAACACCACGAGGGAGCAGATCCTGATAAAGATCCAACACCAGAACCACCTGCTTCCAGCTCCGAGAATGAAAGGCCGACCCAAAAAGTGCAATAGAACCAAGTATTGCCGCTACCATATGGACTACGGCCATACTACCGAAGAGTGCAAAGACTTGAAACAAGAGATTGAGGCACTAATAGCCTGAGGTCACCTTCGGAGGTATGTAGATCAGCAGCCGACCCGGAATCACGATCAGAGAGATAGGGAGAGAAGTCCACCCAGGCGCCAGGCTGGGGGCGGACGTTTGGCTGTGATTGAGACCATCGCAGGAGGATTGGCGTCGGGTGGGGAGACCTCGATTGGCAGGAAGGGTTATGTTTGGGCTGGGAGGGAGTATAGACCTACGCGGGGACCGGTCCCGTAGATGGAGGAGCTCACCTTCTCCTCAGAAGACTTGGAGGGGATGATATTGCCCCATGACGACCCACTGGTAATCAACACTGAAATAGCCAACTTCACCGTGAAGAGGCTGATAGTGGACACTAGGAGCTCGGCATAAGTCTTATTCCTCAGCGCTTTTGAGCAAATGAGGTTGGATAGGAGCCGACTCAGGCCATTGAGGGGTACTTTAGCTGGTTTCACTGGGCAATCCCACCGAGCCGAAGGGATCATCAACCTTCTGCTGAAGCTGGAAGATGGGGATAAGTGGGTGTCGATGCAAGCCAACTTCATTGTGATGGATTGTAACTCCACTTACAATGGGATCTTACGACGGGTGGCACTCAACTACTTCAAGGCCATCCCCTCAACTTACCACCAAGCCCTGAAGTTCCCGACCCCGGCCGGCACGGCCACTATTCGTGGAGCCCAGCTCTCAGCTCGGGAATGTTGTGAAAACTCACTCTGACCCAAATATCAGGTCGGCTGGGGACCAGATCTGCCCGAAGAAAAGAGAGATGCTAAGAGAGGAAGCCCAGCTGAAGACCTTCAGGAGGTGGAGCTCTCTGATGAAACCAAGAGAGCAAAGATTGGGAGTGAACTCTCTGCCAACCTCAAGAAAGGTATAAGCCAATTTCTTTTAAAGAATGAACACATATTTGCCTGGTCTGCCTCCGACATGACAGGTATTGAACCGGATGTGATTGAGCATCACCTGAATGCCGACCTAAATCACTATCCGGTAAAGCAAAAGCGCAGGCACTTCCATTATGATAAGCAACAAATCATAGCTGAAGAGGTGGACAAATTAGTGGACGCCGACCACATAAAGGAAATACAGTACCCAACCTGGTTATCCAATGTGGTGCTGGTGACCAAGTCCTCAGGGGGATGGAGATTGTGTATTGACTTCACCGACCTCAACAAAGCCTGCCCTAAGGACTGCTTTCACCTACCTCGGATTGATCAGATGGTGGTTGCCACCTCCGGATTCGAGCTACTCTCTTTCATGGATACCTTCAAAGGCTATAACCAAATCAAGATGTCTCCCGAAGACAAAGAGAAGGCTGCCTTCACCACCCATAAAAGTCTCTACTACTATGAGGTCATGCCTTTTGGCCTCAAGAATGTTGGAGCTACCTACACTCGGATGGTGAACAAGGTCTTCAAAAATCAGATTGGCTAGAATATGAAAATCTATGTAGATGACATGTTGGTCAAGAGTAGAAGACCGGAAGACCATGTAGCCGACCTGGCTGAAGCCTTCGCCGTAATGGAGCGCTTTGGGATAAAACTGAACCCGAAAAAGTGCGCATTCGGCGTCAAAGCAGGCAAGTTCCTGGGCTTCATGGTCATAGCCCGCGGAATAGAAGCCAACCCGGAGAAGGTCCAAGCGATACTTGACCTGGCACCGCCAACCTGCGTGAAGGACGTCCAGGTGTTAACAGGCAAGGTCGCAGCGCTGAGCAGATTCATGTCCAGGTCGGCTGACAAGTGTGCTCCTCTGTTCAAAATATTAAGGAATCCTAAGAACTTTGAATGGACTGCGGAATGCCAGAACGCCTTCCAAGAACTGAAAAGGTATCTAGCTTCACCACCTCTGTTATCCCGACCTGAGGTGGAGGAGGAGCTGGTACTACACTTAGCTTGCTCGAGGACAGCAGTGGCTGCGACACTAGTCTGAGAAGAAGAAAAGAAGCAGAAGCCAGTCTATTATGTTAGCAAAACCTTGCAAGGGGCCTAGGTGATATACTCCTCCTTGGAAAAACTCGCCCTTGCGCTCATCACAACAGCAAGAAAGTTGAAGCCATACTTTGATGCTCATCTAGTTAAGGTCATGCCAGATGCCCTACTCAAGTCCATCATGCACAAGCCAGAGGCATCGGGTAGGCTACTGAAATGGGCAGTTAAGCTGAGTCAATTTGACATCACCTACCAGCCCAGAACAGCCATCAAAGCCTAAGTCATCGCGGACTTTGTGATAGAATGCACTGGCCGAGCAGAGCATGACCCAGAGGACGTGTGGAAGGTCCATGTGGATGGGGCCTCAGGGAAGTCCAGAAGCGGAGCTGGGGTGGTCATCCTCGTCCCAACCCGGCATGAGCACCAATACTCCTTCAAGTTCACCTTTTCGGCATCCAACAATGAAGCTAAGTACGAAGCCGTGATTGCAGGACTGAAAATTGTAGCTCAGCTCGGGGCACAGATAGTCGACCTGAGCATCGACTCCTAATTGGTTTCTAGTCAGATATCGGGAGAGTTCGAATCCAAGGACAGTACTATGCTAGCCTACCTCAACAGAGTCAAGGATTTGACCTCACGGCTCAGAAGGTTCACGATACAGCAGATTCCTAAGGAAGAGAATATGAAGGCTGATGCCCTGTCCAGGTTAGCCTTGGGCGAGAGCCGACCTGCCCTGGTCCATGTGGAAGAAGTATCCGAACCGAGTATTCAGTTAGGGGTGCAAGCCGTAGCCAAGCTCAATCTAAGTCTAGATTGGACCAAACCAATCGTGGACTACTTGGAGGGGGTATGACCCCAGAGGATGAAAAAGCAGCTCGAAAACTCATGAAATAGGCCTCAAGGTTTGTCATAATTGCCAGGTAACTCTATAAAAGAGCCTACACTTGGCCTCTCTTAAAATGTGTTGGACCCGAGGAGGGAAACTATGTACTCCGAGATATTCACGAAGGGGTATGTGGAAACCACTTGGGAGGCAAAGCTCTGGCTCAGAAGGCATTAAGGCAAGGCTACTTCTGGCCAACCTTAGAGCAAGATGCCAAAGAGTATGTAAAAAAGTGCGACACCTGCCAGAGGTTCGCCAATGTACAAAGGAAGCCTGTGGTAGACCTCATAGTGATGATAAGCCCATGGCCATTCTATCAGTGGGGTCTAGACATCATCGGCCTATTGCCGACCGGTGTCGGCCAAAAGAAGCATAACTTCGTAGCTGTAGACTACTTCACCAAATGGCCCGAGGCCGAAGGTGTTGCTAGAATAACAGAAAAGGAAGCATGGGGTTTCATAAGGAGAAACAATATTTGCCGATTTGGGGGCCCAAAGGCCATCATCACTGACCACGGCAAACAATTCGACAGTGCATACTTTCGAGGCAAATGTGTTGAGATCGGGATCGACCTCAGATTTTCATCTATTGCTCACCCTCAAAGTAATGGCCAAGTTGAAAGGACTAACCAAATCATTTTGCAGGGCCTGAAAATCAAGCTGGAGGAAGCGAAGGGCTAATGGGCATCAATTATTCCCGAGGTGTTGTGGGCTTAGCGGACCAATACCAGCTCGACAACGGGAGAATCGCCCTTCGAACTGACCTTCGGCACTCAAGCGGTGCTGCCAGTGGAGATCGGGTCTCCGACCAGTAGAACCCTCCACCATGATCCAGAAATAAACGGAGCACGGATCCGTGAAGAGCTCGACCTCACTGAAGAGTTTCGAGCTAAAGCTCAAATCAGAATGCTGGCCAGCAAGGCTGCCATGCAAAGAGCCTTTGCTAAACAGGTCAAGCCTAAGCCTATTACGGTTGGCGACCTCGTACTCAAAAATGCCATCTTTTTGCCGCGCTCCAGTAACAAGCTCTCCCCGACTTGGGAGGGACCCTATGAAGTCGTGAAAGAAGTCCGACCCGGGACCTTCTACCTTCGCGACAAAAATGGAAAACTGTTGAAGAATGCATGGCACTCGGAACACCTGAAGTTGTATTTTGTCTAGCGACTCAAGCCGAAATCATTTGTAACAGCCCTAAGCTGAAATCTTTTGTTAAGGCCCCGAGCCAAAACATTGCTTGTAATCGGCTCCCGAGCCCAAGTACTTCATGTACAAATTCAATACAACACATTTTGTAAAACATTGCAACGCCCAACCTGGGCCTAAGCAACCAAATCAGCGCAATGCCCGACCCGGGCCCAATTTTGCCTCAGCTACAAAGCTAGTTCGAACTCGGATTAACGCGGTGGCCATCCTTACTCACGAGCTAATGGTCAACAAAATCAGCTGGGACAAAGTTCCAGCTCGAGTATAATCGATAATAATTTGATTAAGTTTTTCCAGTTTGGATTAAGGTCCAACTCAGTATTATCCGGCTTTAGGTCGGTGTGTCAGTTTGGGGTCCAAACTCGAGCTCAACATTTGTCAACATTAGTTTGACCAATTTTAAATCGGACTGATGAGTCCAGATCGGCGACAATTATATAGTTGCCCAGTTAACTAGCTCGGATTAGGATGATAATTCATTAATCACGTCCAGCTCGGTTCCCTATATTTTAATTAAGTTTGAAAGGCCTATTTAAAATTAGTCCGACCCCACTTACTTGAGAAATTTGCGAAGAGAAAAGTACATTCGTACAAACTCAAATAAAACGTAAAACAGGCATTTTATTAAAAAAGCGAAGATTACAAGAAGCCCAACTCGGGCGAAATTACAAAGCCCGACTCGGGCGGTTACAAAGTTACTTAGGAGCAACGTTGGAGGTGGTAGCCTCGGCTACGTCGCCGACCTGGTCCATACCCTTCTGGACAAATTCCATTACTTCCTTGGCCTGGGACGTCAGGTCGGCCGGTAGCTCAGGAATCTCCCAGAATTCCTAGGGTGGAGCCTCCAAGATCTCGATGTAGTCGTTCTTGGTGGCAGGGAGGAAGGTCTTCGCTCTCTCACGAGTTGCAACTTGGCCTCTAAAGTAGTATTCCAACTCGGTGTACCGGGCCATCGCCCCACCCTCCGTGGCTAGCCAGTCCACAGCCTCTTGGTTGGACTTAAAGGCTTCCACTGCCTTCTCCCCTCGTGGGCCAACTTGATCCAAGAGGTCTTTGAGCTTCGCCTCGGCCACGCCCTTATCCTTCTTAAAACGCTTGACCTCCGCGGCCGCGGCCTCGCGCTGGGACTTCTCAGCCTCGAGCTCCTTCTTTAGCTGAGCGATCTCCGTCGCATCTGCCTTTTGCCTCTATTCCGCATCCACCCTAATGGCCTCCAGCTCGGCTCAGGAATCTGTGTATCGCTGTTCGAGCTCGGCACAGTAAGTCTGGGCCCGGGCAAGAAGAGCAGGTGCTGTAAGGATGTGGGACTTGGCCTGCACGGAAGGTGGAAAAGCGGTCAGTCAAAGTAATCAACAAAAGAGACCATGTCAGCACGACCAGATATGCCTTACCGTGACTATGGCCGTCCTTAGATCGAGAGAAAGCTGCTCCGCCGGGACCGACGCCAACTTGGGATCACGGCCTACCTTAGCAGCCTCCACAAAATCCCTATTTGGAGGGCTCACCTCCGTGGCCTTGCCCTTCCTGGAGTACTCGGGCCTGGACCGCTTCCTATTGTTAGGACGGGATGCTGAGCGCTCGGAGATTGCCACACTCGAACTCGATCTTTGGGGCAAATGAGACCCTGACGAGACCTCGGCACCAACCTCCCGCACATGGCCCCCGGACCGTTGCCTCTGCTACTGAGGGACGGAGCCCAAGCCAGACCGAGCCGAGGCTTCGCCGCTGGCGTCGGGCTTTCTCCTTCTCTGAATGTATGTGAGCTTTACCGTATCTGCCATGCCTGCAAAAACAAAGGAAAATAGAGGTGAAAAATGGCCAAGGTCCAATCGAGAAGAGCAACGACAAACAAGGAGACGGGGAGGTCGGGCATTGATCCAGCGAACTGACCCTCTTCAAAGTCAGAGTAAGCATTCTCTTCAAGCTCGGGAAGTAAGTGGGGGTGCTCCTCGCTCAGGTCGGGTTCTCTCCCGAATAACTTAGATTTCCAAATCCTGTCCCACCTGAGGACACTATCGATATCGATCAGCATACCCGGCTCGGGCCTCAGCACCCTGACCTCGGCAAGTTCCTCTTTTGCAAGCTTGGGGTCGTCATTCAAAGTCTTTTTCAGGGAAAGATTCCAATCCATCTTGCACCCCAGATTCACGGTCGACATAACCCAATAATAGTCGTTGTGCCAGCCCTTGTTAGAGGAGTGCCACTTGGTGAAAATGGCATTGTTGACCCGAGTTGCGAAGTGGAACCAGCCTGGCTGCTTCGGGTTGGGCTTGCAAACAAAAAAATGCCTGAACCGGCGCAAGGTCGGCTCTATCCTCCTCTCAAGGAAGAACACGTAGAATGCCACCATTATGGCCCAACCGTTTGGTGACATCTGACCCGGGCTAAGCTCAAAGTAATTCAAAATGCCAACAATAAAGCTGGGAAGTGGAAGCCGGACGACGTCGAAGGCAAGGTCATCAATAGTAAAGTGATCGGGCGAAGGATAGCAGGCAGATTCATTTCGACCTGGGACCTTCATTTTGTGGTGTCGGTCCACCGACCAGTCTCTCAGTCGAGCGTTAGCCATCTCGATGGTAGAATGACACTCGCGCTTACAACAAGCGAATAACTACTCTATCCTCTTCCCCCGAACTGACGAACCACTGGCTGTAGCTGAACTCCGGGGTCGGACTGCCCTGACCGGAACCGCTGTAGTCGGCTCTGATGTGGAAACTCCGGCTAAGTACTCATGTGGTATCTCAACCCCCTCCAACTGGTTCAATGGCTCATCATCCTCTCTATCTCCCAAGTCTCCCAGGTCGGCCAAATGATCCGCCTCGGCCTCCTCTTGCGCCAATCTGACCCCAATAACCTGGCAATCATCATCGCTCTCCCGGGGCCCAGATTTCTGAGCCGACTCTGAAGACGAACTGGTGCTCTCTCCACCATGGTCCCTATTTCAGATAGATTCCATGCTCGACGGACTCTCATCTCCATCGTAGGACCTTACTTCCATAGCCTGGGAATCTTCAGACTCCGACCTCCCCATCCTGTCTACAGACTGAATATAAATGTACAGGATGACTAAAGGGAGTCGGGACGTACCTACTGCTCTTGATTGCGGAGTACGACCGACCAAGCTGGCTTCGAGCTGAAAATCCCGAGAAGGTTTTTTCCGAGCTAAATGCGTCCGACCACTCTGGTGTCCGACCTAAAGCTCTTGAAGGATGAAAGCGAAATGTGAAATGAATCTCGGATGTCAAGGCCCTATTTATAGGCGCTTCTGAAAATCACCTCGGGAAGCCCAAACGTCGCGTCTTGTCAGAACCGCCAGGTGACGTGTCAGCCATCTAAAAGGCATGCACAGCTGATGTGGCCATCCCTACTCTGTCGGGATCGGGCACCTCCAGCTCGGGAAAAACCCAACTCTAGATCTCACCCCCTCGATCTCGACTTAGGGGGGGGGGGATTGACGAGGGGTAACCGAGCTGGGGTGGGTTGCTTATGTCGACCTGAGCCGGGCTAATTTGAGCTGAGACCAGCACATTTAGCTAAATGCTCAACCGAAATGCTGACCCGACCCCAGAAAACCCCGACCTCAATACTAGCTGTTCCGATGGGACATAAAGTTGCATTGCATTAAATGCTGTCAGACCCGAATTTAGTATAAATAGAGCTCCATCCTCTTCACTTAGGAGGTAACTCATCATTAAATGCTCTCAGCTACCTTGCCAGCTCGGACATACTAATCATTCGCACGCCCGAGGGAAAAATCCGGGTCATCACCCTGCCTTTTCCTTCTTTTCCTTGTGCAGGTCTGGTAGCCAACCAGGAAAACACAGCTCAGAGGCCGACCTGAAAAGTTCAGCTCGGTGCAAGTAGCTCCCAATCTCAACTGTGAGATTTTCGACCTCGACAGATAGGATTTAAATTTAAATTTGACAAGTATTTAACTCAATTATAAATTCGTTTACCAAATCGATGGAATATCCATTAGAGTTTAATTTGTATAAATAATTACCGACGGATAGTCCGATAAGGTTTGATAATAGCCATTTAAAAAAATCTGAAACCAGATAACCCGATTAGTAATTTAGTAAAAATAAATTAATAAAAATATTTATATATTTACATACATATACAAATAATATATTATTTAAGAAAAAATAATTTTTTAATATTGGTCCAAGAACTATAGCCCAAATCTTATTATCAGTTGTTAACTTTCATAGTTCAGGTTTACATATTTTTTTATTTAATTCAAATAGCACAATCACTCAATTGCTGAATAATTCAAACGAAAATGATAATTTACAATTGTGACAAGTACTTTATGTTTTTTTTTCCTCAGGTTATTTCATATTATTATGGAAGGATGATTACGTCTCAGCATAAAGATTTTGTTGAATGTTTCTAGTAAGTTTAAATTTGTTTATAGACAAGAACTTAAATTTTTTTTTTTTTAATCCATTGCGATTTGTCATTATTTTAGGACTTCTTTTCATTTCTTTTAAAAACCTTTTAAGTTTTTTAAATTTTTTATTCATTAACAGGTCGGATTGGGTATCCGCGGGTTTTTAAATATTTAACGGGTTCGAGTTTGGTAAGTAAAATCTCTATTCGACGGGTTACCGTCATGGGTTTGGTAAAATATAATTTAAACGGGTTTAAATTTAATTTTATAAATTTTAACAAATATCTAACCCGTTGTCATTCCTAATTATATCTTATAATAACGTTATATATTCCATAACATAGGCGGAGGGACATATAAGCCAAGGGTTACATGTGCACCCCTGGCGTACCCATCACTCAGTTAGGGGTATATTGATAATTGATTAATTGACACTAAAATAAATAAATAAAAGTACATGCCAAATACTCCACCAAGCACAAACGGATAAACCCCAAAACCAAAAATTACTTTACTCTTTCATTTCTCTCCAAAGTCCAGACCCCTCCAGCCTTCCTCTCACGTTGCAACTGCTTGAGGTTTTTTTTTTTTTAGACAAAAATTTTTAATACATATTTGTAAAATTCAATTACGAATTAATTTGTGTTAAGCTTTATCTTTTGTTAATTAAATTATTGTGATATTTAGTTATCATTAACTTTTTTTTTTATTTTACTTTACTTTATCAGCAAGAAAATTTATATCTAATTTCAGCCTATAATTTAATTTATGCATAGATGAGTACCCTTCAACTTTCATTATTGACTCCGTCACCGTAGTGCACCCATGACCCCAGTTGTCTGGTTCTTCCACTATTCCAAAAACAATTACAAAAAGTGAGTTATGTGTTGAAGTTAAATTTTCTCTTTCGGAAGAAATTGTATATAATTTGTCTTGCCGAATTCATATAACTGACGTGATCTAGTGAAATAAGGTTTGATTTGATTTAGTTTGAAAAAAAATTTATATGAGACCCAAGAACAGGCCTAAGCGATCAAACATTGCCCACCAATGTTGACCATATAATGTCTTTGTTGTTATTTTATAACGATTACTCTAAGTAAAATCACATTAGATTTAACCTAAATTGTAAAATTCATGATGCACCAATGTGCCCCAATACATCCTCAAGGTCAATTAATTGATAGGCAATATTAATAGAAAAATATAAGTTTGAACTTGATAATTTGACCAAAATAAATTCCTACACAAGGAACACTCCACCCAAAGGTTGGGACAAGTCTCTTTACTTTGTACTACTGAATATATTCCTTATCTTGCAGTTTCGATATTACATAATTTTTGGGAAAACTTTTGTGTAAGTCAGGATTTTTTTATTATTATTATTTGCAAATGGGGTAGTATATGAAAACCCAAAAAGATATATGTAAAGTCTTGCTTTAGACGTATGTACCTAATTAGAACCTTTAGTTTTAATGCAAAACATTATATTTTAAATCAAGCAAGAACTCTCAACAAATTTAAAATTAATGAATTGTTTTGAAGATGAAAAAAATGAATAATCACAAGAGAAACAAGTGCTAATAGGCATCGACAGGACTTATAGTATTTTTAACCAAAAATATGAGTCTGGACAGATATATGTACATATTAACAAAAGCTAGTTTATGAATATTCTTTATTCAAGAGAAAATTAAATTTAGAAGACAATTATAATGCTCATCCCCCAAAAAAAATAGGTTTAATTTAATAACTACAACCCAATGATTTCTTTTTCTGAAACTTTAGCTGTGCTAATAGGCATTGACAGGACTTATAGTATTTTTCCTGATTATTACTTTAAATACTGGCAGTGAAAATAAGTAGTCTGATTTCTCTTATGACTTTGAGATGGAAAGCCCAAAATATATATGGGTGACAGAGACAAGGGGTCTAATCCGCCGTTCATTCACACGGGCTACTACAAACCCCAGTGCGCTCAGACACAATCAATCTTCCTCGGCTTCACCACGATTATAATCATTATCCATCAAATTACCATTTGTTTCATCTTAAAAAATGGTCCACCAAAGGTGTATGACTTGATCCCATCTATTGAACCATCAATACATTAATTCTTTCATAATTTTATAATATTTTTAAAAGAAAATTAATCGCCATCATCCCCCTTCTTCTCATTCTCTCTTCTCCAATGCCATAACTTTGAAGCATGCATGCTACCAACTAGTCCAACTAAAGCTACCAAAATTTATTTGAATATTTTTTCAACGATACAATTTTGTCTATAGACATAATACATCTTTCTTCTTGCAACATCACGATCTTAACAATGGGGTAGTATTTTCAACACGTATGTTAAAAATCAACATTAGACTCTCTCTAATTTTTCAGAATATTCTATCAGCTTATCGTTCTAGAGTCATCTTCTTCTTGCAAAATTATTTCATCATTTCCAATGTATAAAGATGATGCTAGAAAAAATTTTTAGGCGGCAATGTTTCCACCGACTTACCTATGGCGGTGGAAATCATCTATAAATAGAGCTTATGTGTGTAGAGTGTGGAGTGGTGAGCCGTGAGGTGAGTGGAAGTCAGAAGCAAAAGAAGCTATAGAATGTCACAAGTGTGTCGTGTGTAGGTGTCTAAATTGTGTGTTGTAGTAGTCATATTTTGGAGAGTTAGTCAGTGCAAGTTGCAATAATATAATTGTGAGTCACTAAGTGTAAGAATATTTTATTTGGTATTTTACTTATATACTTATCGTTTAACAAGTAGTACCAGAGCCATATTGTCTGGGACCAAAATTACCGGTTATCATTGTAGAGATTCTGCAGGTGCTCTGTCAGGGACAGTGAAGCTCGTGGTCTGGGACCAAACTTACTTGGTGCGAGGAAAAGAATTACCAAGTCACTATGGCGGATCTCTTAGCTATTAGGAATTGCAGGAGGCTCAATAGCAACAATTATGGCTCGTGGTCCAGTTGTTTAGAGGCATATTTGTTGGGCCAAAACCTCTGGGAGGTTGTGGGTGGTACTGAGACCACACCCCCACCAACGGAGGATGTCGAGGCGCTCCGCAAGTGGAAAATAAAAGCTGAAAAGACACTGTACGCGATAAGGACAACAGTGGAAGATGACCTATTACAGCACATCAAGAAGATTGACACGCCAAAGGACGCATGGGACACTCTCACGAAGCTATTTTCAAAGAAGAATACTGTCCGACTACAGTTGCTCGAGAGCGAGTTAATGACAATCGTTCAACGAGACTTCACGATCAATCAATATTTCAGCAAGGTAAGATCTCTCTGTGCTAAAATTTCTGAGTTAGATCCTGAATCCAAAATATAGAAGCTTTATTACAGCAATTCAAGGTTGGTCAGAAAAACTAACACTTACAGAACTAGAAAATTTACTGGCCAACCAAGAAACATTAAATAAGCAAATAAGCGGTCTTTAGTGAAGAGGAAGCACTCTTTAGCGGTAGGGGCCGACCCAATAGGCGGTCTAATTGAGGATCTGGGAAGAGATTTGAGGATACGTCAAAGAAGAAAAATGGAAGAAGCTCTCAGATAGGGGGCGCTAATCGAGGATATCAAGATAACAAGCAACAAAGTAGGAAGAGCAATGACAAATGCTACACGTGCGGGAAGAAAGGCCACTACGCTCGAGACTGCTTGTACAACAAAAAGGATACTCAGGGAAATGTTGCCACATCAACTAGTCACCCAAAATGAGATGAAAAAGAAGATTGGGATGTTGAGGCTTCCTTCGTGGAGACAGAAGAAATCAATCAGGACCGAGCAACACTCCCGAAAGCAGAAGAGATACTAGCAGACATAGTCAACAATTCCAAAGGAATCGACTACAACAAAGATTGGATCGTCGATTCAGGCTGTGCCACATGACAGGAACAGATGAGAAGCTACATGATATGTCAAAGTACAAAGGGCGACGAGTGGTGATAACATCAAACAATACAAGACTACCGATTACTCATGTAGGTAGCACCATGATCAAGCCTCGCCATAAAAGAAGTCAAGTGCAGCTCGATCATGTCTACCATGTGCCGGAAATAAAGAAAAATCTGCTATCAATCTCACAATTGACAGATGCAGAAAATTGGGTACTATTCGACCCTGACGGTGTTAAAGTATATTAGGATATCAAAGTGATTGGCACACCAACCATGGAAGGACCGAGGCTAGAGTCAATATACGTGATGTCTGCAGAGACTGCCTACGTCAACAAGACAAGGAAGAACGAAACAGCTGATTTGTGGCACGCACAACTTGGACACGTCAGCTATCACAAGTTGAAAAAATTGACGAGAAAAGAGATGCTAAAAGGTTTTCCTTACCTAGAAGTTCAAGAAGACACAGTATGTATTGGCTGTCAATATGGGAAGGTGCATCAACTACCTGAAGAATCCACATTCAAAGCCAAGAAGCCGCTAGAATTGGTCCACTCAGACTTGTTTGGACTGGTGAAACAACCATCTATTTCAGGAATGCGCTACATGGTAACGTTCATTGATGATTTCTCAAGGTACTTATGGGTGTACTTCATAAAAGAAAAATCATAAACATTCACCAAGTTTAAAGAGTTTAAGGAAACACTCGAAAGTAAAATGGGGAATAAGATCTAATGCCTACGCACTGATAATGGAATAGAGTACACCTCAGATGAATTCACTAAATATCTGAAAGCATGCCAGATATACCATCAGTTTACTTGTCCAGGAACTCCGCAGCAAAACGGTGTAGCCGAAATGAAGAACAGACATCTTGCAGAAATCTGTCGAAGCATGTTACATGCGAGGAGTGTGCCTGGAAGGTTCTGGGCAGAGAGTGTATGAAGACAATGGCTCACATAATCAACCGACTTCCACAACAAAGGCTCGGCTTCGTCTCACCTTTTGAGAAACTATGGAATGTTAAACCAACGGTGAGTCACTTTCGAGTATTTGGATGTGTGTGCTACGTATTTGTTCCAGATCACTTACGTAGCAAGTTCGATAAGAAGGAGATACGGTGTATCTTTGTCGGCTACGACTCCTAAAGGAAATGGTGGAAATGTTGTGAACCCACAACAGGCCGCTGCTACATCTCAAGGAATGTAGTGTTTGACGAAGCATTAGCATGGTGGTCACCAGAATATGTAGCGCTGCCTAACTCAAAGGATGTTGAAGATGAGAAGACCGAGGACGCGACTACTAAAAAAGGAGATTTAGAAGTTAGACAGGATATAAGGCAGACTGATACAGGTTAAAGGATCGAATAAGATGATCCGTCAGGAGAGAATGAAGACATTAACAAGGAAGGGACTCCAAAACCACAATTGAGAAGGTCAATGAGGCCAAGGAAACCAAACCCCAAGTATGTTGACGTATCCTTAACTGAAGTGGGTAATGTGAGAGAGCCGCTTAAATATGAAAGAGCAAGCGAGAAGCTTAAGTGGCACAAGATTTATCAACATGGCACCATAAGACGGTACAAAAGCTTAAACCAGTTCAGTTTGAAGAGTTTTAAAAAGAAGCTGGGATGATCACAAGAGCAGAACTATGAGAGAGTCAATGTTGAAGGGGAGTGTTAAAAATCAACATTAGACTCTCTCTAATTTTCCAAAATATTCCATCAGCTTATCGTTCTAGAGTCATCTTCTTCTTGCAAAATTATTTCACCATTTCTAATGTATAAAGATGATGCTAGAAAAACTTTTTAGGTGGCAATGTCTCCACCGACTTGCCTACGGCGGTGGAAATCATCTATAAATAGAGCTTATGTGTGTAGAGTGTGGAGTGGTGAGCCGTGAGGTGAGTGGAAGTCAGAAGCAAAAGAAGCTATAGAGTGTCATAAGTGTGCCGTGTGTAGGTGTCTAAATTGTGTGTTGTAGTTGTCATATTTTGGAGAGTTAGTCCGTGCAAGTTGCAATAATATAATTGTGAGTCACTAAGTGTAATAATATTTTATTTGGTATTTTACTTATATGCTTATTGTTTAACAACGTCTATGTTGTTTTACACATAGACAAAAGGGTGCAATGAGAATAAGTTGAACTACAAATTCTCACCATCCAAAAGTAAAAAAGCTAAAACCATGTCTGACATTGCTTTCTTCCTGTTTTTGCACATAACTAATGATATTCGCATAACAACATTAGTTACCCAAGTTATCTTATTTTCCAAATCAAGATTGACTAGGATTAAAGTGCAATAACAACTCGTAATGTACATATTGAAATTCATTTTTGTCGCTTAAAAAGTTTTCTTAAGAATGGGATATTTCATTTTCGAAATATGATACTAGTTGACAGATACAAATTACTTAAAAATATAACCTAGAATTTATGCACAGGGCATTTGGTCTAGTGGTATGATTCTCGCTTTGGGTGCGAGAGGTCCCGAGTTCGATTCTCGGAATGCCCCTCCTTGGTGCTTTGGTTTTTTTTACCCTTTCTCAGTTATACATGGGCTGGGCCATTCATCGTGCTGCATGGATCCATCGGCCCATTAAACTCCAATTCCAATTAGTTTGTTTTTTGCATCTAAAAATAATAATAATAAAAGCAGCTTTAAGTATTAACTTATCCTACCTTCAACTCTCTCACACACTCATCAAACACGATGGCCTCCTCAACGCTATCCACAATCACTACACTTCGCGCCTCCGCCTCTTATACTACACCCACCTCCACCCCTTATCCTGCGCACCCCAAACTAACTCACCACCTCCAATTCCCTCTCCACCGTAACAACAACCGCCGCGCCATGGTCCTCCCCCCCCTCTCCGCCGTCGAAGCCCCGGAGAAAGTCGTCCAACTCGGCGACGAAATCTCCAACCTCACCCTCGCCGACGCCCAGAAGCTCGTCGAGTACCTCCAGGATAAGCTTGGAGTCTCCGCCGCATCCTTCGCCGCTATCCCTGCTGTCGTCGCTCCTGGTGGAGGTGGCGCCGCTGCTGACGCCCCTGCCGAGGTGGAAGAGAAGACGGAGTTCGACGTGGTGATCGAAGAGGTGCCTAGCAATGCGCGTATTGCGACGATTAAGGCCGTTAGGGCGATAACGAATTTGGCGCTGAAGGAAGCTAAAGAGTTGATTGAAGGCTTGCCTAAGAAGTTTAAGGAAGGTGTCTCTAAAGATGAGGCTGAAGAAGCTAAGAAGCAACTTGAAGAAGCTGGTGCTAAAGTCTCCATTGCTTAGCTTGTGAACTTTTTTTTTTGTTGTTAATTTTGATTAATTACTACTCTTTTTGTGGTTGGTTTTTTGTGTACTTTTTGGTGGAAAATGTAGATGTAGATTTGGTCATGTTATCAATTGCTTTGCAACCCCCAATTGAATACTATATTTTTCTTTTCCCAATTTGCATTATGTTGTTCTCATTTGTAGTAGTAATTGATCCATGTAATGCTCGTTATTTTTCGATTATTAGCCACCTTATTTGCATTGTGAAATCCTTTTCCTGCGTTTGAGAATCCCCTTCTTCGTTCGTCCGCTCCGTCCCGAAGAATAATTAATATCAATTTAATCACGTTTTCACGTTCCAATTGAACACTCTCTCCTGTCTAAATGGGAAGTAAACCTCACAAAATGGAGGAAATGTCCTCTTGCTCCATGTTTTGGAAGTGTAGACACATCACACATGTGTTATGTTTTAGGAGATGTTTTTCCCGGCCTCAAGATTTTGGGGTTGATCCCGATCCGTGTAATAGAATAGAGCACTAGAGGTTTTTGGAGCGCCTTTTTTGGATGAATTCCTCGTTTTGCTTCTGAATTCCCTTTCATGTAAATTAAGAATAAAGAGGAAGATAATTTCTTTTTCGCGTAAATTAAGAGGATAAAGAGGAACTTAATTATCTCAGAAAATAAGAGTATAACTATTAATTTCTAATTTCATGATATAATAGTTTTAATTTTATTTTGGGTTAATTGATAGTTTTTAAGTTTGAGGATGAAGGTTGAGATTTCAGCCCAATCGTTGTTGGTTCAGCTTCCGCAGGATCTGTTCAGCCAACTGGGTTGAATACGATTTGTTAAAACAAATCCTTAACATTTAAAAAGTGTTTATTTTGGTTGGCAACACCTCACTAATTTAGTTTTTCGGGGGTTCGTAGGTTTAAATCCTGCCGAACGTAATTTTTTATTCAAAATTCGTTAGTTATTAAACTGAATAATTTTCTTTTTCAAAATTCGTTAGGTATTAAACTGAAATGGCAGTCTTGGCCTTCTCTGGTTTACGGTCAGTGAGCGAGAAGTCTTGACTCTTGGGCTTCCCAAACGAAGTTGGTCCAAAATGCATGCCAGTTCGAAGCAACTTAAACTCTGGTTTATCCAATTCTAGCACGTGAGCCCATACCATAAAGAGTGGAAACAATCTGGGCTGAAGCAAGCCCACATTCACATTGCCATGCCACGTACTCAAGTGTCTTTAATAAACGCTACGGATGATTCTTCCATGGGTATCAATATTTCCTGGTCAATAAATGCGAATTAAAGAATTGATAATTAAAAATATTTTTTGTGAGTTTAAAAATTAAAATTAATTTGTTTGGTTCATTTAAAAAAATATTTTTAGTTAAAAATTAAAAATTAAAAGAAAATAAAATAAGAAGCATTAGAGTTTTTTAAAAAATGATTTTGCTAAATTATTTTTTACATAATGTAAAAAACTATTATTATTATTTTTTCCAAATATACAACTTCATATTTTTAAAAACATGACGTTATTCTCAAAATTTTTGAAGTTCAATATTATTTAGCATAAACTAAAGAGTTGACAACTTTTGTTTAACATAATATCTAACTAAAATCTTACCGTTAAAATTTCATAACTAGATTAATCATAACCTTAATTGCTATAATTTTCTTTTTTACTTTTTTGTCAATGATGCTATAGTGATACACTTATAATTTGCGTGAGGAAATGTGAGCCGTTATGGATAAACATAAATACATAATCCCAGAGATGCTATGGGAAACTAACCGATTAATCTTAGCAAAAGCGACGCGTGTCTATTGAGTCGCAGGCTGCTCTGCTCCCTGGTTACTCTCTCATAACTCCACAGCTGACTTTCTCCCTACACTCACCACCCACGCATCCTGGCCCGTTGTAGTAGTTCACGAAGATTGCACCACCCACTATTCTTAAACAGACAGGTGTCAGTAAAGGCACACGAATCCTTTACCTATGTTCCCACATTAAATCTTCTTCCCCACTCACCACCCCTCGCGTTCAAAAACATATGTCATACTCGCCTTCATGACCCACCAGCTTCGCATCTAATCACAAAACTCAAAAAGAATTCAAAAACCCTGACCCTTCATTGTCGCCAGCATCTGTTTGCTAGGCGTTTGAATATAGGAACATCCGAACAAAAAACAAAAAATAAAAAGTTCGTTCACAATGTTATAAATAAAATAAAATATGATATAATAAAATAAAATAATATAAATAATTTATAATTATTAAATATTGATTTCACTTGTCTGAATATATTGGCGAGTACAGGACATTAAAAATTATCCAAACAGGCCACCGCCTGAAATTAACCAAGTACATACAAAAACCCTTTTTCGTAAAAGAAAAAGAAAACAAAAAAAAAAAAGAAGAAGCAAAAGCTCCTCTCATCTGTCTTTAGCTATGCTCATGTATCTGTATCTGAAACCTTCCATTACTTTCTTTCCTTAAAAACTCTCACTTTATTTATTTACTTAAACACAGCAAAAAGTCTTTTTTGGTAATAAAAAAAAAAAAGAAAAAAAGAAATGGTATTATGAAACAAACAGTGAAGCACAACCATAATAATAGTCTTCCCATTTGTTTACCAGGTATTTCTACCTCCACTTTACACTTGTTTCATTCTCTCATTTCACTTTTATATTTCAATATTCCTTGTGTTTATATTCTGGCTGCTATTGTTATTTTAATTAGATGCTTTTGTTTCTACGTGTGTTCACGTAGTCTAACATCCCGTCCTCTCATATTAGTTAAATTATCCACATGAGCTTAAGTAATTTTGTAGTTGATTAGGTTTAATGTGGTGAATGACTAGTAATTGGGCCCGAGTGATCAAACATAACTTCACGCACAAATACGCGCATAATATTGTAACATTTTATGTGTTTTCAATATATTCAGAAATGAGCTAAAACCCTAAAGAAAGGGCAGAGAGGGGTCTGAACTTGGATTCGTTAGTATGTGTTGTTATTGACTTGCTTTTTGGTTCTATTTACAGTTGTGAATAGGCAGCAAGAAATTAATTAAAGAGGAAAGTGTTTTGAGTTGCGTTAAACAAAAATGGAAACTGTTGAAGAAACTAGAGCAGCAGCAGCAATAAAAGGCCTGGCTGGTGGTGAACCGGGGGTTTCAATTTCTGGACCGGAAAGCAGCGATAAGGATCGGGTTTATGATCTTAACGAGGAGGGGGGTGATGATAATACTGTGGTGGCGGTGAATAGTAGACTTATTGTGACTGAAACTACTACTGTTGATATGAGGTATGTGGGCTCTGACGAAAATGGGTCTGAGAATATTGTCCAAGAAAACAATACTAGTCGTGTTTCAGCTGAGAAAAGCGAGTTCAATGGGAATGGGAATGGAATTTCTCTTGTGGTGGATGTTCATGGCTCTCTGGATGGTGCAGATGAGAAAAAGTTTGGAGTTCCAGATGGTGAACGTTCGTATGCCAAAAATGAAGGTGATATGGTTGAAAGTTTTACTAAAATGATAAAACACCATAGATCCATCGCTGAGGAGAAAAGGGGGAATGGAAGTGTTATCGATAATAGGGAGAAGGTTGGCAAGGATTTTACTATAGAGGATGATGATGATGGTGAAATTGTAGGTGATAGAAAGCATGATTTTGCGGTGGGCGACTTTGTTTGGGGGAAAATTAAGAGTCATCCTTGGTGGCCCGGACAGATTTATGATCCTTTTGACGCTTCTGAGTTTGCTTCCGAGTTTAGGCATGAGGATCGTCTTCTCGTGGCATATTTTGGGGATGGATCTTGTGCTTGGTGCTTCCCGTCCCAGTTGGTAGCATTTGCGGAACATTTCGAAGAAATGTCAAAGCAGAGCACTCCTAAGAGCTTAGACAATGCTGTAGAGAAGGCTCTGGATGAAATAGGTAGATGTGCCGAGTTGAAAATGATTTGTTCTTGTGTGCCAGAAGGAAATCGAGCTGGTCTCACAAGGCCACATGCGATGAATGCTGGAGTCAAGCCTGGAGTTCTTGTGCCAGAAGGAGACATTGGTAGACTACCAACCCCCGTGTGTGAGCCTGCTGAAGTACTTGAATATGTGAGACATCTTGGGCAGGCTGGTTCTATCATCAGTATGCTTGAACTTGTGCTTGTAAAGAGTTGGCTCTCTGCCTTTTATCGTGTAACAAGGGGTTACCGGTTACCTACGTACCATGAGCCCCAGGAAATTGAAGGCCTTGAAGACAAAAGTATAAATATGGTTTTGAATACAAATGATTTTAGAGCTCCAATTGAAGTTCCCATTCAGGGTCCGTGCAAAGAAGACCAGGTTTCTTCACCAAAGGCAGGCCCTTGTAAGGGACCTATGCTTTCAGATGAGAAGCTAAATCGGAGTAGGAAACAGAAGAGTGTTGCTGAACTTATGGGGGAGGACACTGGTGTTAAACCAAAGAGTCGAAGAAAGAGTAAGAACGAGGAGGTAACACCTTCTACAACAGCAAAGAAAAAGAAAAAGGCTGAAAATGGAGCTGTAATTGAGAGCACCGATCCTAAGGCTTCTACAGCAGGAAGTAAAAGAGGTAGAAAGAAGAACGAGATATCCATATCTCCGGGAACGGCAGTGAACGAAGGGGTGCAGCCCGAAAATAAGGTCAATAAAAGAACTTTGTCAAATAAACGCAAGAAAAATAAAGATTCTGGTGGTGATATGGAGGGTGAAGCCAAAGAAGAGTCTGAAAATCTTATGTCAAGGGAAAGGAAGAAGAGCAAGTACTTGTCCCCTCCCTACACAAGTCATTCATGGAAGGGAGGGAAATCAATCGCTAAGGGAGAACTGGAAACAGAATCTGAAAAAATTTCGAAGATTGCCAGGGTGGGTGAGCGCATGACAAGGGCTTCTGGACAACTTTTTGTGTCACCTCCCATTTCAAAGTGTAATCGTGAAACATCCGAGGTTAAAATGGCCAAAAGGCGGCTTGAAAAATCCGGTGCAAGTCCTCAAACTGTTAAGCAAAAGGAGAAAAAGATTATCGACTCCATGGATGTCAGTGCATCATTGTGGGAGGTGCTAGCGGAGGTTCGATCTGCAGGTGTTAATCTTATGTCTTTGGAAAATGGTTCCGTTGAGATGATTAAGGGATTTGTCACTACATTCAGGAGTTCAATGTATTTGAATGGATCAAACTTCAAATCATATCATAAACAGAAGGCTAGCAGGAAGAGAAAATCTCCAGTCCCTGAATCAGGAAAGGTTGTTAATGAGGTAAACCAGGCTAATACCACATCACCTCAACCATCGACTCTCAATGTAAAGATTGAGACACCAAGGTCAAGAGTGACCAAACTCAAGAGAGCTGCCCGGGCAGCTGCGACAAATAAGAAGGAAGTTGACAAAAAAGCTTCACCAGTATCTCTCATTATATCATTTACCCCTGGTGCTTCTTTGCCATCAAAGGATGAGATTATCAAGATATTTAGCAATTATGGGAATGTGAATGAAGATGAAACCAAGGTGTTGCTTGATTTGAACTGTGCTCAGGTGGCCTATACGAGTATTTGTGATGCCGAAGAAGCCTTTCGAGAATCTATTAAACAAAGTCCTTTTGGTGCTTCCAGTTCGGGTTACAGACTGCGATACGCTTCTGCTGCAGCAAGGGCTCTTGAATCTGGTCAAAAGAACTCAACATCTCCTAAGAAGAGGATGCGGAAAAATGCAGTTGGTTTTCAGCAGACAAATGACGAGATTTCTCAAGTTGGCTCCATTATGATGAAGCTTGATATGTTGGGACTTATGCTAGAAATGTGTAACGGTAAAATTTCACCGGAGGAAAAAGCAAGCCTAGAGGATGAAATAGGAAGCCTGTTCCAGAAGGCTAGTGCATTGGATGTGAAGACCTCATCTTAGATAGTGGATTGCAAGATGTGGATTGTTTTTGGTTTTAGGTGTGGTTTCTCTCTTTTCTTTATTGAGTTGTTGATCTCTTCACCCTTTTTAGCCTAGAATGAATATTTAACCTTCTCTTTTATATGCAAGATGGATATTGACAGTAATTATTGCTCCTAAAAGACCTCATGTTTGGAAGTAGCTAGGAAGTTTCAATTTATGATTTTTTACCAGTTACTTGCTCATGATGCATCACTTAGTGGAATACGACTTGGTTTACTATTGGTGGCAACAAGGGTTTATCATGATTCTTGGCTAGTCCTCGCTCGAGTCTTCTCTGTATCTGTGTGAAATGGTGAGTAGCGATGAGAGCGAGTGATTCTTGTTAGCTTTTCTGCACAGGCAGTTCGGCATCCAAGTCTCAAACCGAAGTTGAATTTGCATTCATCAATGAGATAGAGAAAACTTTAACACCAGAAACTAAACAACAAATTTGAAAAGAAAGAACACTGCATGGGATCACAACGATTTCATATATTCCAGCCAAAGCAACCTCATACAAAGATACCTCTGCCAGCATAATCAAAGACCCAAGCTCCACACTCGTATAGATTTTATAAGAGAAGAGATATATAACAAGGATAGAATCGAATGCTTTTCCAAGTACTTCACGTACGTGCCACAACAATCCACATATGTGTATTAACAGAATCAACAGACATCAAAGTAAATTACAGACCGCAATCAATCATCTACAGGATCCTGAGGAGTCTCATCTGCATTGCGCTTGATTGTGATAACAGGACATTCAGCATGTTTCGCACAAAATTCGCTCACGGTTCCAACAAAAACTCTGCACAAGCTTATGAAAATCAGGTTTCAGCACAACAATGGCTGCCATTGTGTATTTCATTGAGAGACAAGCAAGAAATCAACAACAAAAGATTTAAGTACATTAAATGGAATCATCTATAAGGCATAAGATTCTGGTGATCCTATGTCTTCATTTAGATTGACAGCGCAAAGAATAGACATATACCTCTGGAAAGGACCAAGGCCCCGGCTTCCAACAACAAGAAAGTCCGGTTGAACACGTTTGACTTCATGGCAGATCACTTCCTTAGGGTCACCTTTCTTGATCCATGCCTCACAAGCAACCTATAAATACGCATAATAACTGTACTTGTGTACCAAAGAGTGTTTGAACAAAGAGCAACGGCAGAGGCACATGTAGAAATTTATACAATTTGGTTGAAGAGAAGGTCAGAATTGCAAAAGTTTGTTTTAGCAAATATGAAACAGAATAATTAAAAAGAAGAAGCAACGAGTATCGGAAGATACCCCAATTTCATGGCATCGATTGACAAAGTACTCTAGCAGATGAAGGCCTTTTATCTTGTCCCTGTGCCTTATTCTCTTGAAATCATCAGGCGATGCATATATACTATCCATGTCATCAAAACCTAGTAAGAAAACGATGGAAAACAAACTCATCAGCTTCAAACTTTCTCCATATCAAAAGCATAGATGTAGCAGCCGAAGACCTATACCAATTAAGAATGTTGAGACGAAAGACTCAATGTATAATTAAGGCATCACTATTGGTGACCAGAAAATAAAATCTTCTCACCATTGGTTTTAAGCAAAACACACACAAGTTTTCATTTCATTGTTAGCTTAAAAATAAAAAAATAGGAGAGCCGGTAACTTTTATTTAACAATAATACATGAATTTTTTTGCAAAGATAAAATCTTGGGGGGCCGGAGTCCCTACCGGCTCCCCCTAGCTCCACCCCTGAGACCAGAGACAAGTAATTTACAAAAGTAGAGAACGAGGATTTTGTTTTTTTAATATTATTTAACGCATAGGAAAAGAAGAAACTGCACAAATCTGTCAACGAGTTCATAAATCCTAATCAAACCATTTTTAAGCTCACAAAATTATATATACACATTTCAATGGAGGCAATTTAATTAAATGCACAAAAATAGATAAGAATTCAAACCTATTCACAACTAGCGCGAGCTATTGTAGAGTTCATGATGACATTAGACCACTATAGATAAAAAAATAATAATAATAATTTGGCAATATGCATATTTTAAGAGATGAACATAAACAAGGTAAACTGCAAAATACGAAAAAATTTCGTGTTGTATCGAATTTACACGTTAAATATTTTTGCTGGTACGGTAATAATCTAATAGGCTCGATAACGTGGTTACCAAGCACAGTAACAGTGAGCCATATCTTTATAAACCATATGTAATTATTATTAGATGATTACGATACTAAAAAGTCTAACGTGCAAGTTCGAAGAGACTTTTACTTGTATAGGTATATATATACATCAAGAAGGATACAAATGTGCGTAAAGATATATATATAGATATAGATATATGTATGAGAAGAGACCATCTTCGTCGGGGACTTGAACGTGGAGGAAGAGAAATTTGAATTCAGAAGTGTTGGAGCGGACGATCTTCTTAAGGGCCCACTCGAATGCACCTTTGCTGCTTATCGATGCATGAGGATAGCCTTTGATCGTTGACTCGCTTACACCCACCATTATCCGAGTTGGCTCACCTTCCATTTCTCTCTCCACTCACTGAGTCACAACACTCGTTCTCTCTGTTTGCTAATTGCTAGCTGTCTCTGTTTCTGCTCTTCAACTCAAAAAAAAAAAAAAAAAAACTAAGATCTGGATGAGCGATAAGTCGTGTTTATATTTAGCAGTTTTAACATTAATGACTTTGCGTAGGCGCACGGGTAATGTATGTTTATAATAATGCTCGATAGAATGCGCTGGCGGGTTGCGTGCTCCTCCATATGCAGCCAAAAAAGGGACACGTGGCTGTTCTTTTAGCCAAAACAGTGTCCGGAGAGTGTGGGTCCAATGTCCTTTCTCTATCCTTTACCAAATACCCAAAAATGACCCCTTTAAATAATTTTCACACCCATTCTTCATTTTTAATGTTTTTTTTTAAAAAAATAACGAGTAACTCAATATAGAGATGATTACGTTAAGTTGTCTCTAAATCTGTAACTTTTGATGCAGCAACACACTCTAATTTATGCTTGAAATCAATTAAAGATCATGTAATATTTATAATAAAATAATATAGACTGAATATTTTTTATATTATGGATGCAAAGGCGGAGGCACAGTGACACACATTGTTGAGAGGGTGTTACAATCTCCACTTACTCTAAAAATTGGTTAAAAATATATGTAATTTTAAAATATTTTTAGTCTAAAAAATTAATTTAACCACCACAAAAAAAAAATTATTTTATAAGTATTAAATTATGTAATTTAATATCCACCAAATAAAAATTCTGAATCTACCTTTGTATAAATGAGGAAGAACTTTGTAGTTTCAATTATCTTTATTAGGTACCTTGTATGAAGAGTTCATGTCGATATTTATTGGACAATTTAGATGTCCTCATACATTATTGTACATGAAACAATTTTTTTGTATAAGCATTTTCGAATAAACTACATACTTTCATTTTTGCGAAGTTAAAAACAATATTGGAGAATGTAGTGCTTCGCTAGCAAATTGAATAAGAAGTACCTATAAATACTTCAAAACTCTTGTGAGTTAAATAGAGAAGTATGGTGAAATATAAGAATGTAATTAGTTAAGGAGTTTTAAATCACTTTCTATGCATGATATGAAAGTATTCTTCCGCCATCTAAAACTTGTAAGTGCTTACACGCACCTTCTTTTTAAGCAATTTTGGCTAGGACATTTGTAATTGAGCACAAAAATTGACTTAATAAGACTATGGTTAAGCGCATATTTTTCTTTTCTTTTTCTTTTTAAGGAAAGCTGACACATTCTCTTCATTTCGAACCACAACTTGAAAAGTAAGTGTCGGATTAACAACAAAATTCAACATATTTCTCTCTGCATAAGTGATTGTTTTCTGTATTTTTTTTTTTATCACAAAAAGAAAAACAAATTTAAGACGACTTATTGAATGGCCTACTGTCTCCACCATTCTTTCAAGATTTTTTACTATTCAGTATTGGGAGATTATTCCTCCAACGCACCCAAGACCAGCATGCGTGGTTTGTGCCACAGCTAATGGCCCATGTTTTATTGTGATATACCCAAAAGACGCAGAAATATATTGCTGGGCCGATGAACATTCACTTGCATTTGTGATGCAAGTCCAATGTCTGGGATTAGGATTGGGGTTGGGGTTGGGGTTGGGGGAAGAAAGGAAGGAATTGGTTAGAGAGATTAAAGAATCTCTATCCTTGTTTTGTTTGGTTGAGTCAATAAAGGAGAGGCATAGAAGGGTTTGGTATATCCCAAATTTTAATCTCCTCAATTTAGAATCAAAAGGGAAAAGATTAGTGTTTTCAATATAATGTCTATTGTGCACTTATCTTTTATATATAATTACAAGCATATCATATATGAATAACTCAAACCTCATCATTCTTTAGGTAAATATATATACCAATTTGTATATAAAATTGATTGCTCTCTTTTATTCATTTTCCAATCCGAAAAAGAAATATATACACAATCTTTTATGATCTTTTTCTTTATAGCTTTATCAAATCCAAGTAAAATTTAATTGCCCCTTTTCTTTCTTTTATAGTTTAATCCTTTTACCTCCTTTATTATCGTCATTTCCCTCTTGAATGCAAAAGAACCCTTAAAAAGTTTGTACTTAGGTACAATCAAATGCCATTGTTCCAGTTTAGAAAACTTTATTTTACAAACTTGTTATTACATCAGTCTATACCTGTCAGTAATAATTTAGATAGAAAGAAGAAGGATGATTGATCAATGAGAAATGAACTTCTTTTAATTACCTAATAAAATATAAGAAATACTAGTTATTTGATCTAGTAGTATGATTCTCGCTTTAAGAGCAAGAGCCGAGAGGCCTCAAGATCGATTCTCGGAATTAACATCCTAAAGTCATCTCTAACAGGTGCCTTAAAATACTAAATTCTCTACACGTAGGGAAGCTATTAGAGATTCTGATCTCCAACAGCTGCCCTACACCTATCTCTATATGTAGAGAATCCTTACATCCAAATTTTACTATCTCCACATATGGAGATACAATAACAATTCCCTAAACCTATCTCCACATCTCCACATGTGGAGTAAATAAAAATAGAGAGTTTTTAAATTAGGAAAACTGTTGGAGAGAAACTAAAATAGGGATTTTTGAAATAAGAGATTTACAAAATATAGGGAATCTGTTAGAGTGAAACTAAAACATAGAGTTTCTAGATGTAGGGAATTGGTCCAAATTCTCTATATATAGAGAAAAATATAGAGAAGCTATTGAAACTTGCAAACAATGCTTCTGATGAATACACATTTCGATACTAATATTTCTTGGTCTTATTAGAACACATCAAGAAAATGTCTCGAGCCCTCTAATAAACTTTTAGTCCATGATATTAAAATGCCATCATCCATGAGTTTATCTAAAGGTTTTAATCTATCTAAATTAATAATCTTAGAGGTTATAGTTTGGATCACCTGATCATAACGTTTGTTTAGTGATAGTGAAGTGATTTGGACTATTGATGAGAAAAAATAATTGACTTAACATTTTACCACGGTTAATCTATCTTATAAATTAAAACGTTACGAGAAAATTCAAATCTAAATATATAAGTTGTATAATTAATCGTAGTTCTTTATGTTAACTTTTAAAATTCGACGTCTTCCCTTTCAAGACTTGAATTGATTGAAGTTGTGTGTCAATGGTTGCCTTTTCCGCATGCCTCATCCTGTTTTGCCCATTTATGGTACTATTATACGGACAAGATTTCAGAGAGGCGTGGCGGACAAAATGAAGGATGTGAGCTGGTTTCTGAATTACTCCAGCCATATTTATCTAGGTTAATATAAGTCAGTTGACCTATCCAACTTGAATTTTTTATTTATTTATTTAAAAGGAGGTGTAAACCAATATTATATAAAATGTAAATAATAAATTTGCAATCTATTTTGGGACCTCTTGCATACAAAGGCAAAAACTATATCACTAGAACAATTGCGTAGTATTTGAAAACATTTTATTTCCATTAACGCTTCTTTTATTTATTTTTCAATACCTTTAGCCAATCCTAATCATTTTTTTTTTTTCTGTTTACTGGGAACTCACTTGGGTAAATTTACCCCATGTTTGGGTGGGAAAGAAAATGTAAGGAAACTAAATTTTCCTTGTTGATTAGAGGGGGGAAATGGGGGGATTGGATAGACGAGAATGAAAAAGTAGAACGATGGAAATATTTTTTTCCCCCTCCGACCTCAATGTCTAGGCTATTTACGGACCATGAGATCATTTGCTTTTGGAAGAAACCAAAGAATTCCTTGGGAAGTTTAAAAGATCAGTTTGTTCTTTTTTCTTTATTAGATGACCAAAATTTCATCGGAGTTCAAATCTTATGAGAGTTCCACTAGAAATATAAAATTACTAAAGAAATAATTATAAGATACTTTCTTTACTTAGCAAAAAAAAATACTTTCTCTTGTCCCTTCCAGGTGATTGGGAAATAAAGAAATATTTATTATATTCAAAATAATTATACATCTATAAAATACTATCTCAATCTATCTTATTTGCATCATATTTAAAATGTGATAATCTTTCGAAGGTTGAACCGGATATATGGATTGGCGAGCGGTAGGGGAAAAAAATCTCTCCATCCTTCCTACTCTTTCATTCTACAATATTTCCATTTCATCTACATCCCGCAAAGATTGGAAAAATTGATCATCTTCTCATTTTCCGTCCCAAATCAGATATAAAATAATTAGGTATCTACTACCACTATCCCTAACAATCTGGCATCATCATGGTTTAATTAGTTGTGTAGCAACATTATTATCATGCTATATATAAAAGCTACGTTTACCTACTCGATCTCTATCTTTAAATAATTTAACCTCAGAACCATATCCTTTGTGGGATACACGACAATCATTAAGCAAGCGCCGGACTGGTCATAGATTAGAATTAATAATTCTTCACTAAAAAAAAAAGAAGGAAAGGCCAACGATCTAAGGCCATGTTTCAATAATATTTCATTGGATTTGAGTTTCACAATCTAAAGGTAATTAATGACATATAAGAGGCTTTCTGCGCTTTCATAATGTCGCACATTATAATAATATGATTAAGCTTTAATTTTAAACTAACAGAAAACGGGTGGCTTCACTGATCAATAAAATTTGCCTACACTATCACAACTTTAAGTAGGATCAAAAAGCAAAGGCAAAGGAAGCAGAAGATTAAAATTATAAGCTGTACAATACCAAGAACAAACAAACAATCTTTTTTGTTATTTCATTTTCTCAAGATCAATTACCAACACTTTTCTCATTTCCTAAATTTGCAGACCAACCATACATCCACTCAAACCCGGGGATGAACTTGACTCTAAATTCTAACCCGAGGATGAATTTGACTTTAAATAATAACATTACGAGAAAGATTAACGATACTTATTCAATTCTAGTTGTTGCCCTTACCCAGAGATGGCATTCCAGTAAAGGAAACCCTACCGAAGCCCAAATGGCCAATTCGGTACAACTCTAACCAAACCTCTTCTGCCTCAAACCTTGCACTAAAATTGTCCTTTAGCTCTTCACCATCTTCAAACCCCATTGATGCAATTTCCATTGATGACCCTTCTTCTAAGCTAATTCCCTTTGATCTTGAAATGACATCTCCATCCACCACCACCCTATCACTGTAACTTCTCTCACATTTCCTCTTCTTTTCCAACCTCCGCCGCATTTTCTTCTTCCCTTTGCGCAGCCATTTTCTCCCCATCATGTAAGGAATCTTTAGAAATGTGAAGGCCAAGATATCAACAACTGCGCAGGGACAGCAACATATGGCCACACAGTCTGCGATCAAGACAGCTGTGCATGACTGACAAGACTTGCCTGTGCACTCTATAGGGTCTCCGGCGTCGTCGTCGTCGTCGGCCACCTCGTGCCGGTGGTTCTTTCTGAGAGGTGCATTTCTTGGGGTGCTCTCGCGGGTCCCACTACCTTGACGTGAAGAAGCTGGTGATGGTGTTTGATCATCCATTTGATATTTTCTTGATTTTGTTCAGAGAAAACCTACAAAAAAAAGAAGGATCAAACAACATTACACTTGTACATTTAATACATCTCCACTTCTTCTGTACATACCATAACTATCTCTGTGTGTTTTTGTGTGTGTATATGTGTGTGAGATTGTGAAAAAACTATTGGTTTTGGTTTGGGAGTACTACGTTCTTTATGTGTGTAACATAAAAGAGGTGCGATTTTTCCATGCAATTATAATCTTGAAATGCCAAAGGGAGCATACTGGTCCATGTATTTCGCCTTGCGAGGGTGGATTTATTTGCCCAAAAAAGAAACGGGGAAAACAAGACTCACTCTCAGTTTAACCGCGTGGAACCACGGTAAAAAAAAAAAAAAAAAGAATCATTACTGGAATGAAATGTGGTTTGGTACAGCCAAATATAGGTCTACAGCTACCTGCTAGGCTCACCTGAAACTGAAATTTTTCTATGATTACCAGAATTTACCCATTTTGGTAGTCTAATTTGAGAGCCAAATAAGTTTTGATGGCATAAATACTCGTAACAAGTCTGTATCTAGTACGTATACTTCACACACCATGTGATGGTTTGGAGGCCTCGCCTCTTCAAAGATGGTGTAAAATAAAGTAACATGGCACTGTCGTCTGTTAATAAGGCAGGAGGGTAAGTAAATCTCAGTGACATGAAATTTCATGAGGGTGTGTTTTTCTATTTTGGATGTGGGTCTTAGTGGTTCATAGTTTAGAATTAACTTTTTGTTGCCTCTAAGATGAAAGCAGCTCCTGGTAGGGAATGAATATGTGACAAAGATAGAGACATTTCAGACAGAAGCCAAGTTTGTGAAACATTTTCCTCCAATGGAATGTCGTAAACTAATTCACCTTTCATGCCTTGTGCCATTTTAAGCTTTTGAAAACTGTTTCATCCCTTGTCTTTGCCAAACAGAGGGTCCATCTTCCACGTTCAATTGTCAATGAATATTAACATCTAGCTATATACCTTAGCAAGATATTCATCATCTTCTTTTTTTTTTTTTTTTTCTTTTTGTCTGAAGGAAAGCATAATTAATCTCTAAGCAGAGAACCGGAAGAGATAGTCCTAGAGGCTATTCAACAACCGTTCGAGGAGATAATTCACTCATAATTTCTCACTGAGAAACTTTTCAGATTCACATCAGGCCTTAGGGTGTCAAAACTCAAAACTCGAGACGCATAATCTCGCTCAGAAAATACATGATCCAAATTAACTCGATATAAAATTTATTGGGGCGTACTCTTAAAAAATTAACTTTTTAACTAATTTTCATGCACTTGGTCAAAAGGATTGCTTCATGACCATGTATGGCATTTAATGGAGAATGTGAAATGCGATTTCAAACTCTAACCAAGGAATCTTCCACCATTTTCAATTCTGAAGTATACTGGCATTCATATTCATTTAATATTTAAATATATACAACTAAACACATAGAATTCTGTGAATTTTTTCAAAATATACTAACTGGTATCACATAGAAATCATCAAGAATCAAGATCCAGCATTAAGTATAAATGCTAATCTTGCTTATTTCTAACCCCAAGCAAAGATCCTATATTTACTGCTTAATATAGTACCATATCAGAGCCGGTTTAATTGTTTGGGTGAACCATGAGATCAGCAACGTACGAGTAACAAATTCCAATGACAGTATGGAGATTCCACATGGGGTGTTACCCCATGTTAAATACTGCAAATCAATAAACATATGACAACAAAAACAATTTACATTAACCTAATCTGATGTAGGATATTGACAAAAAAAAAATAAATAAATCTGATGTAGGATTATATTATATGTTTAAAAATATTAGATTTCATCACATTCTAACGTGTATGCCGACAGCGATATCTGGCCTTTTGACCATGCGAGATCATCGGTGTCCTCTCTATCAAGGAATAAATATCTAGTGACTCAGTTATTTCAGACCCACGAGACTGGTCTTAAAGCCGAAAGCAAAGCTGGTTTGGCTGCAGTTCCGGAGCCAAAAAGTTGTAAGCAAGGAAAAATAAATAAATAAAGTTGTAATCCAGAAGGTGATCAGCTTCTCAAATGTTATCATGGGACTTGAAAAAAGGATCGGGAGCTGATCTAAAAGTCTATTTAGCCTAACAATTAAATATTTACAAACGCTTTTATAAATTTAGAAGATGAAACTAAAATATTTGATCCACTCATAAAAGCGTTTTCATTAGGAAAACACTTTAAAAAGTCAGACTGCCCGGTCAGTCAGGCTTTTTTACTCACAATGAATGGTCTCCACATGTATTTGGTCCCAATATTTTGTGTGTAAAAAGTCTGACTGACCGGTCAGTCTGACTTTTTGAAGAGTTTCCCAAAGCTTAAACATAAAAAACTTAAAAAAGAAGAAGGTGCAAATGAACTTTTCAAAAAAGATTTGCGAAATTATTTTTATATAATGCGATAAACTGTTTTTCTTTTTCTTCCTTAAATATACTGCTCCACATTTCTGAAAGTCTAATATTGCTCTCAAAATTTTTTAAATCAAATATTTCTCAATATAGGCCAAACAGTCAACGTTTCAACAATTCTTCTAACCAAAGCTCTACTGTTAAAAACTTAACAACTCAAAAATTAAAATTTCATAGTTAAGTCAAACAGAATTTAAGACATTTAATCAATAAACTGTCCTTCTCAATCTTGATCAGGCACAAAAAAATTAGAAGTAGATCTAAGATGTTTTATTAGTGAATTAACAGAAAGACTTGATTAAGAAATTGTCCTCCCTTGAGACAACGAAAGGTTGTTGACATAATTCATCTCTTCCAAAAAAGATTAATTGTTTTTGAGGTGAAAACGGGAATAAATACAAATTATCATCATCAATGCAAAAGATAATAAAATCAATTATATCCCAACAGGGTTTTTAATTATTATTTTTTTATTTATAAAATATGAACTTTCCATATCTAATGACAAAATAAAAAAACTTTCCATTATGAGAAAGACGGACGCCCAAATGACTAAGATAGGAAGCGAAACGATGTCCACAAATCAAAGGTACATGGTGCGCACGATCTCAGTTAATGCAAGTACAAACCGTTCAAAGTTTCCTTTCGATTCGTCTCTTTAGATAAAAGTAAATTGTACATGTGTGTTTGACTCCTTTTTCGGCCTTTTGGTTAGATCAACGAATAAACAACATTATTATCAATATGAGGATTTTCCACATAAAATTAATAGTAAATATATATATATATATATATAAGAGACATAATATAATGTGTAATAGACGAGTCAATGTGTTATAAAAAATGAAAAGGAAAATCATTTGTAATTTTTTTTATTGTAGTATAATATTCTACACGGGGCTAAAGGAAAAAGATTTAGACAAAAAATTACAGTAAACAAAACTAAGTTTTATGTCATTAAGTAAATCCGCTATATGAATAAAAATTATTGCAAAAACTGGACAATTTTTTTTTTATAGAATATAGCATTTGAAAAAGTTGGCATTTGATAATGAGTCCATGTGTGGTACGTAGAACAGCTTTCGGTGGTAAACATCTATATCAAAGTAAAGATAAACAAGCATCACATCTCACTTTTTCTTACAACTTTTTATCATATCTTAATAATTATGAACAATAAGACTTTTATATCAACGTTGGTGTAGAAAATCGCTCCTGATTTCACATGTAGAAATTTTTATCCACTAAAAAAGAAGGAAATTTTTTTTTACTATTTATTAAGAGGAGGTTTACAAGATAATATTATATCACTTAAAATGTTAATTTTAAAAATCAATCTCCAAATCTCACGTGAGAATCATACTACTATACCAAATGCCTAGTGGCTACAGAAGGAAATTCTTTCATATATGTTGGTTTTTTATCCTAAATTACTACTACAGTAAAAGTGTATTAAGACAACTAATGTTGTCAAAGTAGCTAGCCTAGCAAGACTTCTATTGTTAAGCCAAAATGGTCTCTATTTGGGATCATTGCCAACAAATCGATGCCTACTTCAACCTTAGTTCGATTATTGTCTAGTAGCACATTGAAAAGTTTGTGTATTTGGACGCAAAATTAACCTGTTGCAAACTCCATGGTCGAAAAGAGGCCAAGTGGAAAGGAACTAAGAGTTAAAAGATTTGAAGCTTGTTTCTCATGTTGAAATCATTATTTAAATTCAAAATCTCTAATATGTCTTACGAATTCTACTTTGCATTTTAGTGATCTTAAATGTCTATCTAAAGCTAACAGATGCAATCTTTCTTAGATTATTGACTCTTTTAGTTCTAGAATATCTGAATTCCACTCATGGCACAGACAAAAAACATAGCAAGCATTTACCAAGATTTAACTATTTCAGTTATCAGAGAAGCAATGAATCCTCAATAACAACCTTATCACATCACTATTCAAAATCTTGTATCAGTTGATCAGTCTCTCACATTATTAGTAAGACATATGTGTGTGCGTTTTATTAAAATATGAGAGACTCGCGTCATTTTAAATTGACCGAAGAATTTCCTAACAGCACATGACTGTCGAACATACCTTAGCTAATAGCAGGTCCTCCCACGTATTCATCCAATGAGTCGTGAATACGTCTCTATACCCTTTGATCAATTCTGATCCCTTTCGCAATATGAAAATGGACTCTCAAGAGTTGGTTGTAATATTTTTGAGACCTGAGAGAGCAGTAGTGTTGCAACTACAAGGAGAAGAAGCTTTTGATGATCTGATCTTAGTCGTCGTCGAGGCTTATATATAATAATATTGCATCTTTGTTGTGTGGCATCTTTAGACTATACACATAGGCACAAGCCTCATGTGAACTCTTCACCTCTCTCTCTCTCTCTCTCTCTCTTTCTCTCTGAGCGGGTGTGCAGCTCCTGTGTCCTTTGAGACATATATTTTAATGAATGATCAGTACATCTTGACTACTGCAAAGCATTATCTAATGTATTTTAATGCAATAATTTAATTATATGTCATCAGAGAAAGCAAGAATCACAAATCATACTTTGTCAATATTTTTCAAATAGACGAGAGGTAAAAAAGAGGTGGTGATGGGAAGGGAAGGCATTTTTTTTATTTTTTTATTTTTTCCAATGTCAGCGAATAAAGGAAAATGTCGCTCGTCGCCCGAGCCTCTCTCTTTTCCCACACTTTATTGTTTGTTTTCCTTTGGGTCCATGATCGACGCACGTGAGCCTGCGTGGCTAGTCTCTAAATGCTTTCAGATGCTCACTGGTCCTTGTAGACGATGCTTTATCAAAGGTGTACCAAGACTAGTGTCTCTATCAGTTGAGTTGAAGCAATACTGAAAGTGTTGCAACTCTTTAGTCTACTGCAATTTCTTATCTGTGTCTCAACTTCCTCCATTCTTTTTTTGAGTTTAAAAAGAGGTTTAGTCTATTAAAACAAATGTAAGAATAACCGGAACTAAACTACTTGTGTATCCGACAAAGGAATATTTCATTTCCAACACTGGTAATAATAATCATATTTCTTTTTGAATCCCAAATCACCGGTTAAACACCAATGTGTCGGTTTATTAATAGGTTATATCATTAACTCAGTCAAACCTGAAGCTCATTTTTCATGTCACTTTTTATTATTTTTACAGTTAAATATAGAGTAGTGTCGTTGCGATAATTATTCTTGACACATATAGTGTTGACTTTTTAACGTTTATTGTTCCCTCTAAGACATAAACTTATGTAAATGGCTACTTGATTTAAAAGTTTAGGAAACTTATATTATATTAGTTTGATATCTTCAACTCATTTGTTTACGTACATACAAGATTTTTTTATTTTATTTTTTAGACTATGCACGTAATAAACGAAATAAAAGTAAAAAGACTTTAATCTAAAACCAATTTAATAATAGGGCTTTAATACCATAATATTGACTACTTTATATAAATTTAAACAGTTAGATAGTGTGTATATTTAATTAGTTAATATCCTCAACCAGTTTCTATTAGTTAATGTGACAGTCTACTAATACCAATTATTCCGAATTTGCGTGTCAAAAGACTTAGAAAATGAGTGCATATCATTTTTCTTTTTCTTTTTCTATTTAAATAAAAGATAGACTCGTTTTATAATAGAATAGAATACATCATTCAAAGCCCAAGGGACTACTTTAGTGGAGAAACACTTGGGGTTTAGCAAAAGACTTGCTTACGTTCTGCATTCATATAAATCAAGAAATTATTTTTTTTGAGATTAGTCCCGGTAGCCTTTTTGTTTGGCTATTTAGGATTGTATTTTTTTTATATTTTTTTCTATTCGTGTTTATGATTACAACTTACAAGACCTCTTAATTGAAGAAAAAAATTTCAATCAATCCAAATTAAGATCGATCGCTTATATATTGGTGAGATCTATTGAAAAATAGATCAATCAATATTTCATCTATGAATTCATTTGAAAATAGCTTCAGGATTTAACTATTCGTCTAGGCCATTCCGAACCATCAAGAACTACAAGTTGATGACAATCCTTTGGACAAGTATACATGAAGACCTTGTGTTATTGCTCCTAAACATCAGACATACTTCATATTTCTAAGTTATCCTATATGCTGGTTGTGGAAAAGAATCAAATCAAATAATTGTCGTACATAATAAGTTAGAAACGTATTCAAAATGAAACCAGATCCGTTGATAGCTACGGCATAACTATTCATATTCCGTTTCACTATAAGAACAAAAATTCTAAGGCTAACAAAGTATTTCAAAAAACTAATTAATGATATACACATATCAAAATATGTGCTATTGAAATAATAAATTTAAAGTCATTGAGATGCTTATGGGCTGATTAATTAACTGCTTGAGAATTATACTAAACAAAGTCTTAGAGCTTAGGCTAACAATTGATTACGGGGGCAGGAAGCATCTTTTGGAATATGCAAAGGAGAATGGATAGCAAGGTTTATTATCAACATTGGGGTGATGGAAAACAATAGATATGAATTGATTGCTATGTGGGAGAGACTATCAATCGGACGAAATAAGTGTTGAGTAACTCAAAGTGTTAAACTGACTCTCAACTCATTATAAACTTGTTGAGGAGTGACACTTCAAGAACGAGCCCCTTCAAATCATTAATTGAAGAGTGCGAGTGTTCTTACTCCATCTTAGGTTTCATTTGACTCATGTCTAATTGATATGTTGATTGGTTCACAAACCATGGGTTGACCTATTCTTTGGGGTGTAATAACATTGGTCATCTCCCGTTACCCCTACTTGTACTCATAGAGAAGGAGAAAAGCTGAAAAAGAATGAAACATCTCGTAGATTGATTTATTTGTAATTCTGACTTGACCTCATTTGTATTTAAAAAAGAAAAAAGAAAAAAAGAGAGAAGCTAATATCACGGGCCGCTGCCACCCCAACACGTCACTAGGATAGCAAGACATCTCAAGCCCAATGGTTTGCTCTCACGCTGTTTGTGTCTTCAGGTTGGAGAATGGACTTGGATAGTTGGACTGATAGATCGAAATAGTTCCGGATAAGTTGTTGGGCTAATTCACTAAAGAAGGCCCATGAAAACCAAGAACATGAGAAATATCTATAAATACATAGCTTTCAGTTGACAACCCTGGCAACATGGTACAAACCTAAAATTTGTGGCATTAGCCGTCATCAACCTCATCTTCTTCTTGGTCATGGTATAATTTTCTTTTTTTTTTTGGGTTATTTGTTTATTGGGGGCAAAGATGAACGGTGCTTTTTGTATTTTCTGACACCTCTTGTATGAGAAGAGCCTCCAAGCTCTTCGTTGAGCACATAAAGCAAAACTCTGAGCCCTTTTTTTTTTTGTCATATGTTCTTCAATCGTTTTTATTTTTTATTTTTTATTTTTTGAGGTTTTTTTAAAATGTGTGTGGCTGTGTGGAATCGAGCAGAAATTCAGGCAGCCCCCTTCTCTAAAAGAAAGATGGGAAGGGAGGTGTTAATCTGCTCGTAGATTAAAACTGCTTTTGATCTTCAGACTTGCTGAGATTTTATCATCTTTGAAGCTGGTCTAGTAGTCCTAAGCACATTCTTCTCCTCTATTTATTGGAAAAATCTTCAATCAGTTTGGATTGATGTCAATAGTTAGTGAGATTTATATGTGAGAGACTCATTAATTAATTTGAATTGGTAGAAATTCTTTTTCTATTGCATTGCTATGTTTTTTTTTTACAATGATGGGAGAAATTGTTATTTGAACCGAAATTTTTTGATAATAATATATTGACCATACAATCCAATTCTTGGACGTTATTGCTACGGTTTTTACTCAACAACGTCTTGGAAACAGAAGATGACGTGGTCCATGATAGTTCATTCCTCTTGCTACATTTCTTTAAGTTTATAGTTTGACCTAAAAGCGAGATTAATGTTAAATAATTATCTGTCTTGAATTTACTGAACGACAAAAAAAAAATGAATTTACGAATTACAATAGTAATTTGAGTTTACTATTTAAGAAAATCAGAGTGTTAGATACTCTTCATATGTAAATAATGCAACCCCGTAACTAAATCAGTAAGTTGAGCTGGTTGATTATATATATATTGACTGTTTAATTAATCCCCAACCAAACCTAGTGATTGACATAAAAATTAAAATAAAAAAACCAAACCTATTGCCCTTATATTTTTCGTTAAGAGCATTTGGATGGGTAATATTTTTTATATTCTAACATTTAAAAGAATAAGTGAAAGTTAAATTTTAGTGACATGAATTGCTGAAAATCTTAGGAGAGGTATATGAACAATTGTCTTCCACTAAATAATATGGCAAAGGATATTGTTACAAGTATATCTCGTATTGAATATCTTGAAGATAATTGACACGGTTAGGTCAGCAAGATCATTCAAATGAAGATATAAAATTTCGACGTTGTTACAAAATGATTAACTAAATGAAGAAGAAAATTTTTTTTATGAGGCATGTGGTAAATCTGTCACAGTTACATGTCAAGTTGTTAATCTACGAAATTAATTTACGTTAGTTTGTATCGTGCAGACATGTCATGTCAGAATATCAGAAGTTTCTCTTTTTACTAATTTAGCATTACAGAGTTTTAAGTAAATTACTATGATACCGTCACTTATGATAATTGATTGACATTTGTCAATTAATTGAAATACTTTTTGTTTATGTAGTTGTGATAAATTTACCACATTTCTCATGGAAGACGAACCCAATGAAGAAATGAAAGGGGGTTGTATTGATACCAGAGGCAAAGGGACTTTACATTCCATAGCTCTCATATTTTGCCTGACAAATTTCAGTTGAATCTAAAGGATGATTACTTTTGTAAAACATTGAGGATTGTTTATGCTGACTGTTTGCATAAATTGTACATTGATGGAAACAATGTAAATACTATTGATATTTGCTCTAAAAATTGCCAAAATCTTCAGAGAGACGGGTTGTTGAAAATTGCTATATTTTAGGGGAGAAAAAGCAAAGTTAATAGAACTTAAAAAAAAAAAAATCTAATGTGTTGAAAAAAGTATTTAAAAGTAAATCACTTATCTTATGTATGCATTTGAGTATTTTATATATCCAATTAAATTACATTCAAGTCAAAGTTTTGAACTTTAATTGCTAATGAAATTGTCAAAAGGTTATGAGGCCGCTTGTACTTGAAAGCTGCCTATTTTTCAAATTTTGTTAAAGTTAATGAACTACTCTTAGGTTTGAAGATTATTTACCTTAATTATTGAAGTTATGTTGAGATGTGATCAATATATTTCTTTTGCTCATATTATGTTCTGATCAGTAACATATATATATGGTCAACAAGATTCTTAACAAAAATATATTTTAATTCAACAACCCAATTATAGGTTTGCACATGTTTAAAATACATTTTTAAATAAGTAAATATTTAGATTAAAGTCGGATATGTAAATGTAATTATCTAAAAATGTGACAAAAAGAAGCATTTCTCGTCTTTAACAGGCAATAAATTTAATTATTTAAATATTTAGAGTCTCATATGTAAATGATATAAGATTCGGTTGCCTATATGACATTACGAAAACCTCAATGGTTCAAGTGATAATTACCCGTTTTAATTTCCTTTCTTAGTTGCTTGCAGTTTCTTTTCTCGAGCGCGCGCGGAAAATAAACAAAAGAAAAAAAAAATTTATGGATATTGGAGCACGTGCTTTCCCCGTAGCTCACAAGAAGCTCTTAGCAGATATTCAGGTTTGTAATAGTCATATGTTTGTTAATACTTCATTAACTTTTTCATCTTCAACTCGCGAGCTGATATATTTTTATTAATCGCATGGTTTGTTGTGTTTCTTTCGAGATAAATGTAATTAGTAGATGTTTAAAGTTGTCTAATTGTAATTACTATATGTTTAAAGTTGTCTAATTGCGATCTAAATCACTTGTTGTACACTACGTTGATCATCACAAGTAGCGCGGTAGGTATTTAATCAAGAGTTTCGATATTGCACATTACATGTTTGCTTAATTGTCAAGCCATCAATGATACTAGGATGTTGATTTGGAATTTAAATTCAACTCACCAACCCCCAAATTGGGCTCTCTTATTGGCACTGAGTGCTTGCTGATCTTTCCTATTTTTTTTGGAACAAGAGTTCCCTCCTTGGGATACGAAGTTGGTGGGTTCGAGTTGTGGAAATAGCCAACCTAAAATATTAGGTAAGGCTGCATACATACAGGAGACACAAAGTGTGACCCAAAGTATATGATCCTATATCAGCCCATGCGCATCACGAGGGCTTCATGTAAAATGCAAATTAAGGCTGTCTCTAGTAGACCAAGAGTGATATGACCCTTTCTCGGCCCTATGCATAGCTGGAGATTCATGCACCAGGTAGCCTTTGGAAGGAGAAGTGCGATATTTGAAGTTGATTTGATTGGAAAGACTTGGGTTGGCAATGTAGATGTTTGTTATACCAGTCTCGTATTGGTTCAGTTGTAGGCAGACAAGGGAGCACAAGAAGCGATTATGATAAGTGGTATCAGGGGTTTCCGGTTATCTTATAGTTTAAAATTTGTGTAATCTTGAGCCTTTTCTTGGATGTGGAGGGGATGTTATTGTCATAATTTGATGAATTGAAATGATATCTCGCTTTGCACAGAGAAAAGAATTGACCATATTTTTCTCCAGTTTTGGATGAAGGTCATCAAGAGTCCCCCATCTTGGGGAAAATCATTAGTTTTGGTCTAGGATTGATGAAATTGAAGCATCCAACTGAAATCAGAGGAAATTCCCGTGTTCTCATGCTGCAAATTGACGCAGCCATGACTGGTACAAAGTGAAGACATAGACATATAATGCATGGTAGCTTAATTGAACTATTGTCCTTAGATATGGTATCAATCTGTTTCGAATCATTGGCTTGAGTATTTTGACCCATTTCATATCAGGGTTATAACTAATGGATAAAAATGTATTTGGCCATATTTTTCAGGCAAATTTATTTTCGGTATGTACTTCTATATGAAGGTGTGAAAATAAATCAGTTTCTTTTGCAAAAATAACTTTTTTGTATGTTTTACATACCATTTTCTTGGCCATTCTCTATGGCTCCTGTTTATTTGATATATCAAATTACCATGTTAGTGCATCAAATTCGTCTAACATCGCTTTGCTTCATTTCAGGGGAATAAGACAGATATTATCATGTGTAGCTATGATGATCATTTTTTTGTAAGATTCTCAACTCTCCTCCGTTTTTATTTTTTAGTGTATGAGGCGTGGTTTGATTCACTAGATTTCCTATATTTAAAATTATTTTCAGGTTGTCGCAAGTCAAATAGGAAGTATGGGGACAATACTGAATGCCAGGTTTGCATACTACTACTTGAAACTTGTTCTTCTTCTTTTGGAAGCTTGTTTGTTGCAGTTTTTTGATGAGATGAGGATGCACTTGTGAGGAGATCAGGGCAATGACCATGAAAAATCTGTCCTTTTAAGTTAGTGACGTATGTTAAACGTTGGCAGGAAGGAGGAAGGGGTGTCGATTCATCCAACCTTCAACGTCTCTGTAATATTTGGTAAACGAGATGAGGTAAGTTGAACTGTATACAATCCATCATTTTATGTCTTTTTTTTCTGTATAATTTTGATGAATGAGATAATGTACATGCAGCCAATGCTTGTTGCCTGTGCTCGGCAGCTTATTGAACACATAAGGTATCTCCACACTGCATTTTGATAAGCAAGCATTTTCTGTATCACATCGATCAAATTCTAACTTTGTGAATGTATTCGTATATACCTGCAGTAGCTCTGGATCATCCAGATCATTGGTTCTCTCTCTCGGTCTTAAGGACCACTCGCTGGTAAAAATGCTAGATTCATTACTATTCGTACAAACAAAATATTAGCAACAATAATGAATGAAAAAAACGCTTACAGAGGAAGCGTGGGTATCCATTCCATTAGGCATTGCCACTCTTTCCTACTCTTATCAGTAATACATTTGTTTCATTCATGCAGGGCACACTGAAAGGCATTGTTTCGACAGTCATTGAGAACCGCCTGTGGTGACCTGATGGCACCACCAATTATGCAGTCCTAGAGCCGCTGCCTTGATTCTTGCTGTGACACTGCTCGCGAATGCCGCTCGCAAACATTGTACTCAAAGATAGAACGAGTTTCAGGAAAAATTGGAGGGGCATTGATACAAACTCACTTGTGTAATATCTCTATTTTTGTGAAGAAACACTAGTCAGAACAATTGCTTCTTCAGGTCAACTCAAACAGAATTGACAACCTTGAAACTTAATTGCAGACACAGGAAAAGAGAATTGTCCTTTTCTTCTAATTGTGCAATTGCTTTGCTTGCTTCAGTTTGATATGGATCTGACAAGCTACAAATTCATCAAATACAAATTTAAGCTTATACGATTTGATTATCTGCACGTGGAGCTAACAGATAACAAGAAACCCCTTATCAAAAATGACTAGCATTGTCAGACCCATATAATTGATCCACTGTATAAGAATGATAATATTCAATCATTAAATTGCAACAAAGAACAGAGATTGTATTACTAGAGGAATAGCATCTTAAAATTTGAGAGCTTTCTTTATATTCACATATATGGTACACAAAAAATACATTGTGCCAGCCCTAAGACAAGTATCTTGCAGATCGAACCACCCACCGGCGGGCTGGTGCGTCATTCCTGTATCGTTTCATCTTTTTTATTGAGCAATGCATTCAATTTCTTTTCCAACAGCAATCAGAAATTGAAGTCTCAGAATAGGCACGCCGTGCATAATATTGACTGACATAGAAGTTTAGGATATAGTAGCATCTGAGAGCTATAGACGGTCAATGCCAAAGTTTGATATTTTTATTATCTATGTTCTCGTCGAAGAGTAACATAAATGAGCAAGGCTGGACCTCAGGTTTCAAATGCTTAACCACCATACGTTAATTTTCAATGGATAGATAACCTAAACATGCAATTATATACTTGGAAGTGAAAAACGCAACGAGAAACCAACTCTCCCACAGAAAAGTAACACATGAAGTCCTCTTCAAAACTTGGTCAATGTCAACATCACCGACCCCAAGTGAACTCTAAGGCATGACAGCACCAGAAGTTGCTAATGGCTTTAGTGAACTAACAAAACTATCTCGAAAGCTTCCCATTTAATAGTGTAGCATTAAATGATTTATGAAGGAGAAAAATCACTCCCTTTTCTTCTCCAACAATGATGAGATACAAACCTGCATATTCTTCAACTTTTGTCTCTACAATTCTTCAACTAGAGTCCCGATGCTGCAAATTCAAACAAGACTCAGTTGACTATGAATAGAAGACAACATGCTGAAGTATATGGTACTTTAGGCATCATTTCGTACTTTTGTTGCAATTGGGTCACTTGAGACTGAAGCTCTCTCTCCCTACCAGAAGAGGAAGATATCTGCATGTATTCAAAGAGTCAGAAATCATCTGATTCAGGAGCTGCGAACCACTGCTTCTGATAGATTACCATTATATGTGTCTATCATATCAAATATTATAACAACAGATGTATGATGGCTCAAAGAAAATCTGAATATAATAAGTGTTATATTCAGTAAACACAAAAAGATGAATTCGCGCAGAAAGCAATACCTGTGAAAAATCATTGGTTGCCGCATCAGCAAACTCCGTGAGGTTGCCTCCATATAAACAAACAGAGAATAATTCAGAAAGAAAGTTTCTTAGCAGATAGGACAACATGGTGAATCACCAAGCATAAAAGAGATAAAATGACCAAAAGATCGTACTTGAGAGCCCGAAGAGGTTTAATAGGAAATGCAGCTAGTGAATTCTCCAAATCATGAGCATCAATGAGTTCATCCTGAATAATAAGGAAAGAGAAATTATACACGCAGCAATACTACCAAGTTGTTATAGAGTACCACCCAGACGAGATATCTATACCTCTGTATGAGGCACAGCCTTCAAATTATCAGCCCTCTCAGGGGATGGTCTCTCTGTTGGAGAACCAACATCATCATGCCCATCATGTTGCATCCCACTCAGACTCGGATCTTGAGGATTTGAAGAGTCGTCATCTGGAATCTGCAGAAAAGAGTTGAGGAGAAACAATTAGTAAAACAAAATCAGATCTTCAGATTATATTTCTCACCTTAGCAGAGATCATTTGACATACCAGGGCAGCTTGATTCTTCAAATCCTCTAGATTGAAATTCCATGCACTGATTCCACGTATGTACTCTTGCTGCATATAAAGACAAATGGAACTGAGTTGAACTCTTGAAATTTATATCTTTAATGTCTGGCTTTTAACCTACAAATAGCAGCTATATTTGGAATACTCATTAGTTTTGCCTTTCTTGTACTTTTCCAATAGCCCTTTGTCTTTGACAACAAATGGAGCAGCTTACATAGAGATGAAAAACATATACTTTAATATCATGAAAAGCAGATATCATAATTGAATAAAAGTAACAGTCATACGCTAGGGGAAGGAATTGCTCTCTGAAGTTTCTCACATTTGATAACCCACTTGAAGTCACATTTCTCCCTAAAAATTTTTACGAGTGCAGAAAAGACCGTGTACATGATTATGTACATGGATACACAGCAACTGTCACAGAGATCAACGTATTTAAATTTCTGATATTTCAAAAATAAAAATATGTTCTCTCTTAATAACTCCTTACTTGAATATCAATTGTCTCAACGCATATGCCATTGATTTCAATTGTTTGGTAGTTCTGCATTCTCTTTCCCCCAGCCTCTTTTTCAATTATTTTAGCTTCTGAAAGATGTTGAACTAGAAAGCAAAACTTAGCTCTCCCGATATATAGCATAATAGATGATAAATGGCCCTATGTCTAACTCAAACAAATATTCAAAGCTTGAAATGTATGAGGTTTAACTAGCAAGCAAGCCGAAGCAGAATACACAAAAATACCTGAAAAAACAACTGGTGCGAAAAGAAAAGTTTACCGATAATATATCTATCCTCTCACGAGTGTTTAGGACTTGGCTGGTTGGTTACCTGTGATAAATGTTCCTTGTCCTCATATAGTGCCTTGTTCTGTAGAAGGAAATCTGCTTCTTTTGCCTGCAGTAACTAAATAGAGAACTTAGAAGAAAATTCAAAATCAGAGACAATCTAGTTTAAACTACGCTATTCGAAAGGAGTTCAGAAACTGAAGGCAAAGCTTGAGATAAGCACAAGACCTTGATCATCCTAAATCGGTCATCTAAAGGCAAAAGACCATCAAGAATGGTGCGTGTCAAATACTCATTTGAACGAGCATGTTTGAAGAAATGGTGCTTCAAAAGCTTTTCTGAAGAGGGACGCTTCTTTGGATCTTTCACCAAGCAAGCAGCTACCATTTCTTTGAAGGACTGAGAATGCACCACACATTTAGAGCAATACGAGAAACCTGTAGACTTTTTTGTTAAAGAAGACAAACCTTTGAAAATCTCGTCCCTTTCCTAGTCCAAACCCGGAGGTGCATTTTGTAGTGTCATCAGGAGAACCTGCACTTGAGAGTAATAAAACAATAAAGGTTTAGATGACAATATATGTCTGGAAAATCCCCCAGCCTTTCACACTTAGAACACAAATAGAAAGTTAGATATAGTCGAATATAATCAACCTTCATAGGCGGGTACTTTGAAAATGGTGCATGGCCATGAGCAAGATCAAGGGCCGTTATCCCAAATGACCAGATATCTGCTCTGTTTTCCATGAATAAGATCTTAGAAAGGTAAAGTAGAAAGCAATGAAGAAGAAAGATTACAGTTAACCAGGTAAGATGCTCACTTAAAATCATATCCATGTAGTTGCTGCATAACTTCAGGAGCCATCCTGGTACAAATTCGGACTTACAAATTACTTATTGGCTACTGAAATAAGTTTAAGAAGTCAATATGTTATTATTGCACAGAAGCATATTGGAGAACAGATACCAGCATGGAGTTCCACCAAAAGTATTTCTTGAGTGTCGCCTGTCACCGGTATCAAACATGCAAGCTGCCACTCCAAAGTCTGCTAACTTGACAGAACCATCAGAATCAATTAAAATGTTCCCAGCCTGCAAAAGGGGAGTCAAAATGCATGCATAAATGCCTAAAAAAAAGAGGAAGAACCATTAAGTTTTTCTTCCCTTTAATTGGAATATCAACTGAGATTAACAAAGATGAAAAGAGAATATGCCAGCATTAATGGGTATATCCGATTTCAGGCAGAAAGCTAGAAGCAGATACGAAGAATTCCTATCAAATGCTCCATAGTGCAAATGTATTCCAATACAGTAAACAAGGAAATGATCAGCAAGAATGACAATGAAATTTTTTTAATTGCAAAAAGTAATATAATAGTTACAACAATGGAGAAACCATACCTTCACATCTCTATGGATGTGTCCTTGGGCATGAAGATAAACAAGAGCTTTAAGGACCTCACGTAATAATGTGGCAATAACAGACTCTTCCAAGCCTTCAGGATAAGCAGATTTCATTATATGAAGACAAGACCCAGCCATGTATGGCATCACAACCCAAAGGCTGTGGCCTGTAGTGAAAGAGCAATGGGCTCGTAACACATTTGGATGATCGATCAAGCTCATTGTCTGTACCTCTCGGCGAATGCCATCCTATTCCAATCGTGAAAGAAAATGCATTTAGTGAGACAGAAGTACAATGATATTATTGAGAATTCAACAACTGAGATAAGGAGGCAGTGTACAAGCAAATAAATAAAAACAACTGTAGTAAATGTTATTTCCATGTCAATAAACAAGGGCAAACAACATTTCCCAAGCAAGCATAAACTGACATAATATATGATGTTAGGTACCGAATAGACTTGTGTCAATATATGGAAGCAATGACGTTGCAATAATTGTGGAATGCCTGGAGATATGATTTACACTCCAGACTCAAAGATAGCACTTGCAGCAATGTGTACAGTGCTAGAAGCAATAAATTGGCAACTACATGAAAATCATTGTTCAAGTAGATCAGAAACAGAATATTACCATATCATTATTACACTTCTCCAGATCAAGAACCTTGATGGCAATTGTCTCATTGAGTGGAATACAAGTTGCACTGATACCTTCTCCAACTTCCTCATATAACTTGTAATCTTTAGCATTAACAGGAAACTTTTTTTCTGGTACATGCGCCATGGTTTCCTCTTATCCTTTGGCACTCATACCCCCCTTACCCATTGATGCTTCAGAAAAGACAAAATAATGGTAGGTAGGAATCACGAGAACATGAGGATGCTTCCAATAATTAAACATATTCCTTCAGACTAACACGGACTTTTATATCTTCAGTAACTCAATAGATGATTTTTCCCTACAACCATATGTTTCCTGTACCAGAAATCACTTAAACAAATTCAATCCATCCAGCAAGTCCAACAGCCTGGCAACCCAACAACAAGCATTTGTGTTCTGGCCAAGCTGCAATCCGCTTTAATCACCATCAACCAAGCTCAAGCTAAAAGATACGACATTCTGCTTTTGCAGTTCAACCTTTTGGCTGAATGTGGATAAATTATATGCCAGTCAGACCTTTGCAGCGTAAGCTATGAGAGAAACATGCCCGCTGATGTAATCTAAAACTACAAAATATCCTCCCAAAAATTGAGAAATTGTGAAAATACACCTACAGGGCAAGCAAAATGCGATAATATAATCTGTCAGGCCAGATAGACACAACTGTCAACAAAGTGAGCAACCATAAACAAGTCAAGGTATGTCTACGCATGTATGTTATATAGTGCATGCGTGTCATTATAAAGAGCACTAGTAAGCGCACAGTAATAGAAGTTTCTCGACGAAATATATTTTCACAATACCGAGAGGTGAAACTCTGGAAATGCTAACGTCCACCTTCCTAGTCTGAAAACTATAATTGCATCCTTCACATTATACTCTTTACAAGATTGGCGCAGAAAAATCCTCCTAAAATGTTCATCCTTCCTTATATTTGATACTAAATGAAATTAACTTCTCCTCAATTGATGAATATAATATTCCGGAACATTAAAATCACAAGAAGGACCTCGGAAAGCTAGCACATGGACTAAGAAAGACCAATTGACAATAAAACAAAATGAATAAAAATGCAATATAAACATAGTTTAGCGCCAAAATCTTAACACCGAGAAATTAGAACCAGTCAATCATTAGTCAACATAGAAAAGCAATTCAAGCAGCTTCGAAAAACACGAGCCGTTAATCCAAAACGAGCTAAGCATTATAATTATCTAACTTCCCGAGGTATACATTACAATGAGCAATTGACCAAATACTAAACAGCACTTTAAAATATCAATGCAGCTTATCTAAATACATCAACCTTTTTAATTATGAAATTACTTCAGCAAAAAGAATACATATAAACACATTAAAAGAAAAAAAACTCAACTACAATGAATCAAATTTAACACTTGCTGGAAAGGGATAATTCTCGCCAGAAAATAAAATATATAAGTATAATTTTTTAAGCATTTAACTATTTAAGTGATATATATGTGTGTGTATAATTTATGTATATGTAATACAAATATTGTGTAAAGGATAGTCCGGACTAGGTGTTCGATACCAGAGGGAAAAAAGGCAGAGGCCGTACCGGTTTGAACGTCGTCGTTTTAAGGTTCGGTGATGGAAAACCTCTCGACTAGTCCGACGTGGATGATGTCAACAGAATCAATAGATATACTTTTTATGCCTATCGAATCTTCACCGTTAGTTTCGCAGATGAAAAATGAGAAAAATAGAAATAAAGCTTGATACTTTTTATTTTTTCCTAATTACGAAGCTAAATTATATATATTTATGGCGGAAATTGATACTGGGAAATATTAGCAAATGGTCGAGATGCTGACGTGCAGCGACGTGCGACGTCGTTTCCCTTACTTCTAATTGTTTGTAGTTTCTTCTATGATTGTGATTTTTTTTTTTTTTTTATAAGTGCCTTATGGTATTTGACATCAAAAAGGATCTTACACACGATAATATATTTCGAGACCTTTTGCATTTAAAACAAGATTTGGACAAACTGATTATGTGCTTTGCAAGTCTGCCTTTGAGGTAGAAGATTTAGCAATCACTATAAAGTACTCGTGTATGTTTGTTGTTCAGTTGAATTTTTATAGCACCATTATTAAGAGTGATGAGAAGTCAGTTTATAACTAGTTGAAAAGTGAGATTAACTGTGAAGTATATTCAAATTATTGTGGCAAGAACCCTGTATTTGTAGTTCCATTACATTGGGAGAATGATTAACTATATTTGTGATTGGGTAACTAAAAATAAATTTCGTAATAAGATACTTATTGACTCGGTGTATAATCCCCCTACCCGTTTGTTATATCTTATGTCTCATGACTTTAATCCAACTAGAATTGGATAACTTTTTGTACCTTGGTAATTTTTAATGGAAGCATGTTTATTTAATCTAAAAATAAAAAATAAATAAGTAAGGTTTGATTTACTGAATGTACACATTAAATAAACTACTTTCATCCAACTCCCAATCTATCAAACATTGAAAAAAAAAATTATCATAATTAAATCTCTCATTACTAGAGAATATTAATTTGTTATGATATGGATGTTAGTATTATCAATCAAGCTCATATGGTGTTTAGAAATAAATCAAGAGTAGTGATTGCATTACATGTGAGGTATACCTTCACTTCCCCTCCTATTGTTTTTCTTACCGAACAATTCCATCTCTCGTCTCTTTGGTCTCCTTCATTTTTTCCTTCACTTAATACACTTTGAACAAATTCCGTATAGTCAAATATTTAGTTGGGAAAGTCACAAGTCACGTAAATTGTCAAGATCTTAAAAATATATCATTTGTAACTCATTCTAAACTGACTATATTAATTTATTTATGCTTATTAATCCAGTGAGATATGTTGACTTTGTTTTTAGCCTTGGGATTGAAGCACATTGCAAGGTGACCTACTTTTGGTGCCGTTACATGCTCAACTTGTTTACCACGACGTGGAGGAAAGTCACCAAGTAAACATCCAAGTGGCCACAACCCAACTTCCCTGTCATTCTTGTAAATGTCACATGTATACCATCTCGTGCGGACGAGAAAGGATGGATTTTTCGAAACAACCTCCAAATTTTAAACCCAAGAATCAACATTTTCGTATGAGCATTCGATACATGTACCAGTCCGTAGAAGAATGAAAGCTGAACATGGGCCGAGATTGTCTCAAAATGCTAATGAAAATAATTCACATGGAAATGATTGGGTGATTGGGTGATTGGGTGATTGGGCTCTATATCTGTCTGAAGCTGGGAAATTCTTCCATTAGCCATGACTTTTGGTTAGCCAAAAAGTTATGAATAGAATTGTGACACATTATCATCATGGGGCCTAGCGTATAGTACACTATATTACGCACAATTACATTAATACCCTCATGCTAAATGTATAAATGACTATAATATTCTCGTGGGTCCCACCAATATATTTATTTATATTGTCCAATCTACGTGGGTCCTACAACCATATCTATTTAAAATATGTAATTTACTTTGTTGCCCTTATGATTCCATAATACTCAATTGATTTGGCAATGTAAATGTCACATCAGCATTTAATACAATCACATCTGTATTTAATACATTTAAAATACTTCTCCCTCCACTATAAAAAATTCCCACTCAAAATTTTAGTGAGTGAAAAATGATACAATCTGTAGATGGACGTTTTGAATTAGTAGAAAACGTATTGTTATTCGTAGTAAGGCATTTATATTAATTGTAGAAAGAGTAGAAACGTTGGGTTAATGTATAGTACTTATATAATTATTTGTAATAAAAGTAAATTATTGTATACATTATTGCTAGTAAGTTCTCCTTCCAATTAAAATATTTCCCACTCAAAACTTCATTGAGTAAATAAACGATACAATATGTGGAGGGGCATCTTGAATTAGTAGGAAACATATTTTTATTCATAGTAAGGCTTTTATATCAATTGTAGAAATGTGAAGTTAATGTATAGTACTTACACGATTATTAGTAATAAAAGTAAATTATTATATAAATTATTGCTAGTAAAATGTCAAATCGTATCATAATTAATGGTGGATGTAAATCAAATCATTATCATATCAGAGATTATTTACTCAACTACTTAAACAACTATAATAAATGAAGCTTAATGCCTATATAAGAAATTGTTGTAGAAAATATTTTTGCACTATATGTTCAACCAATTCAGGGTTAGCAATTTAATTTTTTTATCATTTTTACTGTGTTTTTTATAATCAATAGTGTTATTATGATAACATAGAGGAAGCATATGTTGAACTGTAAATTGTTATGTTTATAAAATTTGAATTTGTTAGATTATTTGTTAATTTTGTTTGTAGTATTAATTCCTAAATGTTTTCTATGTTATACTTAACTAATAAGTGAGTATTTATTATTATTTGTTAATGGTATACTTATAGTATGATTGTTGTATTAGTTTGTATGCATGGGTTAACATAGTGAAAAATATTCAGCAATGTAATATTAATTGGTAGATACGTGTTAGTATTCTGTCATATATTATAATAAGTTAAATCCGAAAAAGTTATATTATTCAAAACTATTTCATGCGTAACATATAGAAAATATGTATGCAGCTGTACATACGTTAATAGGTTGTATTATGTAGTATTGTGTAGATTTTTAATATTTCTCTATATAAAAGAAATTTGTGATATTATGTTTTATACATGATTGATTATAACAAGTAATTTTAATGTCATTATTGTAGTAATAGAAAGATGAATGACAATGTGATTCCCGATGTTGGTGGTAGCTCATCAAATTTGCCACGTTTGAGCAAAGAAGATATATTTAACATGATATTTGATTCGGAGGACGATGCATTTCAATTTTACAACAATTACGCACTTGTCACTGGGTTTAGTGTTAGAAAATAGAGTGATCACAAAGATAAAGATACAAATCGAGCAAAAAGTCAATTATTTGTTTGTTCTTGTCAGGGTTTTCGTAAGAAAGCATACTTAGAGATGCCTAATAGACAACGAGAACATCGACCCTTGGCAAGATATAATTGTACCGCAAGGCTTCGTATAAAGCTCAATAAAGTGAAGATGCGTTATGATGTAACAAACTTTGTCGAATCATGAGTTGGTACCTAAGTTTTGTGTATCCCAGATGCGATCGCACAGAAACGTTGATGAAGGTCACAAAGATGAAGCCCACTATTTGCTTAGGGCTGGAATAACAACTAGCAAAATTTATGATGTAATTATGTATGAGTCTGGTGGATATGAGAATGTTGGCTTCATTAGGAAAGATTTGTATAACCAATTAAATCATGATCGCTGAGTAGAAATATGCGACAGGGATGCCCAGGTCGCATTGGCTTATTTACACGGTAAATCGGAGAGTGATCCTGGATTTTTTTTTCCAGTACACGGTTGATCATGAAAATCGATTAGATAAGTTATTTTGGTCAGATGGAAGGTCGAGAGATGAGTATACAGTATTTGGAGAAGTTTTAATATTTGACGCAACGTACAAAACCAATTTATACAAATTTTCCCTTGTGATATTTGTAGGGGTAAACAATCACCGAAACACGTGTATATTTGGTGGTGCGTTAATTCAAAATGAGTGCACTGATTCATATTTATGGTTGTTGAGAACTTTTTTGTCTACAATGAACAATAAACATCTTTTATCAGTGGTCACTGATGGAGACAAGTCAATGCATGCGCCAATTGTTGAAGTGTTTCCCGACGCCAAACACAGGCTATGTAGATGGCATCTCGGACGTAATGCCACTACAAATGTGAAGATACCAGAGTTCAATGCCACATTTTGCCGTTTGATGTCCCTAAAATGCTTCATTAATGAGTTTGAGTACGAGTGAAGGAAAATGGTTATTGAGAATGGTCTTGAGAATAACCCGTGGATAACATGGGTATACGAGAGGAGACACATGTGGTCTGAGGCCTACCTTCGTGGTCATTTCTTTGCCCTAGTGAAGAGTACTCAACGCGGTGAGGGCATGAATGCACATTTCAACAGATTTCTTGGCAGCAGGATAAATCTCATTGATTTTGTTAGAGACTACCACCGAGGGCTGGAACGCCTTCGAATTAACAATGTCAATGAAGAATATGTAACAAATTATACAAAGCCAGTCTTGGAAACCCAATTGTTGGAATTGGAGGATAATGCAGCCAAGCTTTATACCTGAGCAGTGTTCAAAAAGATCAGGAAGGAAATTGAGTTGCAAGCAACGCTTACGCATGAGTAAGTTATTTCTCATTCTAATGAATCTCGTACCTATGTTGTGACCGATTACAATAACGAACGATTAATTCGGCGTGTCTTGTTTAAAAGAGGGGGATTGCACATTAGTTGTGAGTGCCAGAGGTTTGAATCGTGTGGGATGCTATGTAAGCACATTATATATGTGCTTAAGTGTGTAGGTTTGAAAGCAATCCCACTATCATGCATCCATCAACGTTGGACAGCCGATATTAGTGAATGATTTTGCCAGAAAAATTTGTCGAGCGCAACCACAAAATGAAGTCGAAATGGCTCGACACTGTTACACAATGTCGAAGTGCTGCGAGATGGGTTTTTATGCCAAACAGACGGATAAGGGATATACAGAAGTTGTTGATGGTATCGCCACACTAACCGCTCGTGCTAAGGAGCAGTGGATGATGAAACTGAATATTTCCGTTGGTGTTGAGCGATCATATGGATATGGTAGTAGTTCAATGCAATATGAAGACGCTAGTAATATTGTAATGGAGCCTATATTTGTCCCACATAACGTTTCAACGACCTCAGCTTTTCATATGTCAAACGTTTGGTATCAATCAGGGGCGGAGTCAGGAATTTTTGTCAGTGGGGGTTAAAATTTATAATTTTTGAACTATACAAGTATTTTTTTCAAAAAATACATAGAATTTTCACGTTTTTATAGGCCAGTGGGAGCTAAAATTCATAATTTTTGAATTGTACGAGTACTTTTATTTTTCAGTGGGGGCTAATTAATTTTTTTTAACTAAAAATACATAGATATTTAATTTTTTTTCAAAAAATACATAAAAATTTTAACATTTTTATGGGTCAGTGGGGGCTAAAATTCATAATTTTTGAACTATACTAGTACTTTTATTTTTCGGTGGGGGCTATTTAATTTTTTTTAACTAAAAATGCATAAATATCTAATTTTTTTAAAAAAAATACATAGAAATTTTAACGATTTTTATGGGTCACCGCCAGTGGTATCAATGACGATAAGGTGATTTATAAATTGTAGATTTTTACGTATACCCATGCATGTTATTCCTATAAATTGTTCATTTTTACGTATACCTATGCATGTCTACCTATGCATATCTACCAACTTTTGTGTCAATTACCAACATGCCCTTGAGAAACCCCAACCACTATAAAGTATCTATTTCTTTCATTTCTTTATTTTTCCAGCACATTTTCTTGTTTGTCTCTTCTCCATTCCCCCTTCACAAGAACCTACATTCAAAAGAATACCCAAAGGTAAATATTCTTTTAGCTTCATTGTTTTACCTTCAATTCATCTCACAAGACAATTTTATCATGTATGTTTGTTTCTCATCACCTTATCTTGGTAAAACGCTTTTCATATATGACATATTTTATTTTACGTGCCCATTTTAGTTTATAAAACTTTGAGTTTTGTTGTTTTGTGATTTTCATTTATATTTGTTTCTCATCACCTTGTCTTGGTAAAAATTAGTACATATATAATATATTTTCTTTTATGCGACCATTTTACTTTATACAAGTTTGAGCATTTTTGTGTTGTGGGTTTTTATTTATATTTATAATTAGGATTCTTGTTTACTTACATTTAAATATATTTTAGCAGAGTGAAAATGTCAACATTGACCCGTCGTAACTGATTTTCGCAAGACCCAGCACTTGACTTGCGATACATCAACACGAAGTGTCGTTGTTATCAAAAGGCTGAAATTATTGTCGTATCAGATGAAAAGAAGGCTTCGAATGGGTGTTTATTCTATAATTGTGATACATGTAATTTTTTCAAATGGTGTGAGCCTATTAAGGCTTCTTGGGAAGGCATTGAGCTGGACGTTACTAAGAGATTGAGAGATGATGAAGATAGTGGAGAGGATATGACATTTCCTACGAAGAAGAAGAAGATAAAAAAGATAAAAAAGAGTGATGATATCGCAAAGTTGAACATGTTTCTTCATCTAGTTTGTTGTATTTTGTTAGTGTTAGTCTTTTGTGTTGTAATCTTCAAATGAAATGTATGCATTTCATACAACAAATCATTGTATGTTCAACTGGAAGATGACCTCTAGTTAGTCATCTTCAATTTTGTTATTGGTTAATTTAAAGTATTACCAACTCTTGGTACATGCGTACCTTAACCCCGGGTCTGTTAATGTTTAATCCCTAAATTGTGATCAAAATTTGGTGTACAAGGAATGTTAAAACTTGAAATTTGTCTATATGTAGTAAAAGCGGCAACTTTAAATTTCATTTGTCAAAATAAATAAAATTGTTCCTTTCTATATGCAAATGATCATATGTTTTTTCGCCCGAGCCAAAAAAATTCGCCCAGGGCGAAACTGACTACCATAAATGATTATTTTAGGCTTCACCCGAGCAAAAAATATTTGTCCAGGGCGAAGCTAACTGTTATAGTAGGAAAATATGTTGCATTGCCCCAGCGAAAAAATAATCGCTCTGGGCGAAGCTCACTGCCGCAAATGATAATTTGTTGATTTGCCCGAGCGAAAAATGTTCTCCCAGGGCGAAGCTCATTAAGGCAAACTAATGGTAATTTGGTTATTGTTATTTTGATTAGTTAAAAGAACTGGAATTTCGAAATTCAAATTTTGATTATTTCAAAAAATCGGGAAGCGGGAAACTCAAATTTTGATTATTTGAAAAACCCAAGAAGCGGGAAACTCAAATTTTGTTTATTTGAAAAACCCGAGGAATGGGAATTTCAAATTTTGATTCTTTCAACAATCCGGGAAACGGAAATTTCAAATTTTGATTATTTTAAAAACCAAGGAAACAGACATTTCAAATTTTGATTATTTCAAAATAGTCCCTCCGTTAGTCATGGCCCATTATAGTTAATCGCTGGAAGGGAAAAAATGACATTTTGCTGGCCTTACATTAAAAAAAAAACTTATTATTTTCCCTTCCACCACCCAAACGACATACACACACAAAGCCCCATCCCTTATCCCATTCCCGTCGTTCCCTCTGTCTCTCTTCTTCTACTAAATTCACACACACACACGGTAAACCCCCTCCCCCACCACACAGGCCCTTCCCCTTCCTCCACCAAACGCGGCTCTATCTCTTTCTGTCTCTCTCACTGACACATGCACACACCGCGACACACATAAACTCTCTGGCGACGCACTCTCACTCAGGTAACCATCTTTGCGCTTTATATACTTGCATATATATATATATATATATATATATATATGTGTGTGTGTGTGTGTGTGTGTGTGTGTATGTGTGTGTGTATGTGTGTGTGTGTGCGTGCGTGCGTGTGTGTGTTTTCTGTTATTGTGCCATTGATTGGTTTCACAGGTGTTACAACTTGGTTCACCAATTTTTCGGTTGTTGTAATTATTATATTTTCTTTATTTTTTGCTTATTAATTTGGTGTTGAACTTATCTCAACTATTAATTGTATATGATTATTCGAGAGTGCAGTAGTTGTTGCTTGGGTGAACTTGATGTAGAGAATATACATGATGAAGGATGAGGTTCTGTAAGGCTTTTAATGTTGCCTAGTTCGAGTGAGACCCAATTGAATTTTGGGTTGAGATCACGATCTAGAGTTTCATTTCTAGTTCTAGGGGTGACTATTGCGATGTGTTTATTCATTGCATCTTAAGAGTTTGCTGCAAAATGAACTTTTTTCAGAAGCTCAGCTAATTCACTTTCGAGTTGATTTTTTAAGGACTGGACAATCATTTCCTCATTCTTATGTGTTCCCTCTGCTGCTCTTTCTTTTTGCCATGTACTATTGCTTTATCGTCTCTCTTCTTCCTGTTAGCTTTTGGCTTCTTCGAGTGCAGGAGGCAATGGCAGAACAGATTTATATTTATTGTGGTTGTTGTTTTTGTTATGTAAAAGTGAAAAGACAAGTATGCCCTTGTGGTTTAACTCCCCAAATTAAAAATTAGTGAGATTCATTTTGAGACACAAAATTATCTTAAAAAGAATTAAGAAAAATCTGAAATTACATTTAACCTATATGAAAGTTGAAAAAAGTTTTGCTCTTTATGATTAATTCTCATACATTTCTACATGGCCCTTCCCCGGACCTACACGTAGCGTGCATTGGGCTGTTCTTTTGGTTAGCTTAGTAGGTGTAATGGGGTTAATTTTGATAGTTAGATTTTATTTTTCTTATTTGTTTTTTTTGCTTGTTTAAGCTTAAATATTAAGGTTATAGTTGCTGACTTTTCGCTTGTTACTATTGACATTATTCAGTATATTATAGCTTTAGGAGCATTTTGAATGTTTTCTTCCCCCAAGATTGGTGTATTATGGTACTAGATATTTGAGTGTCATATAATATGGCTTCTAATTCATATGAGATGCTGTATCTTCAATTGATTTTTGTTCCACGGGAGATTGAATATGCCTCCTAATTGGCTCACAGTAGTTGGGGGCATTGGACTCTATCATCTATCTGGTTGGACATTTGTCTTGTTGCAGTTATGGCTACAAAGCGTCAACGCACAACCGCTAACAAAGGCAAAAAGGTTACGAGTTCGTCCACAGACCAAGCCGCCGATTTACCAAATTTAGAGAAGTTCTTAAAATGCCTCCCTGTATGTGAAACGTACTTTTGGTTGGAAGACCTGGAGCAATCTGAAGGCACTAAATAGGGCATTGAAACCTTCAATACTGATGCATTACATTATTTCATGCAACCTCCCCGAGATGCAACTATTTCTGTTGATGTTGTTCGCCATTTCTATGCTACATTGACATGTATTGATGACAACACTATGGAACCTAAATACCAAGTCAAAATCAAGCAACAGGTACTCACATTCACAGCTCGTGATATAGCATCAGCTCTTTAGGATGAAAATAATTTCGACAAAGGCGTTGAGTAGCCAGAGATGCATAACTTCAAGACAATAATCGATGATATGTGTGGAAGGTGAAAGATTGAGAAAGGAAAAGCCATCAAAGTTGTTTTTCTTCCTTTCACATGTGGTTGGCAAGTCATTTTGTCCACAAAAATCTTTATTAGCAAAGGCACGCTAATGAGAGGAGGGGAAAAACATTGGCAATTTTGTATTGGTTATTCAAAGGGCAGCCTTTCCTAGTGGCACCGGTGATTATTGATTGTATGTTATGCACGAAGAAAATAGCCCTAACTGAGCGTACAAAGTCGGCTCCTCTTTACTACCCACAGTTGATTACGAAGCTAGTCAAAAACTTGGGATACAAGATGAAGTCAAATACAAAGAGAAATCGTTCGAGATGAATGAGTTTTCATGATTGAACTTCAAAGCCAGCCGAAGAACACTTATAAAGGGTGAATGCGGCAAACATGAAGGACACCCGCCACGAGGATCCGTGACCATTGGGGATATATATACACGATTGGAACAAATTGAAGGTGACGTGAACCAATTGGCTTCGCGTGTGACTAGACTTGAAGAAGAACAGAGATAAGGGTTTGCAAACATTACATCACGTTTAGACGTTCTATCAAGATCTCTATTGGACAAGGAGAACATTTTTTAGTTAAATTTGGGTAGTTTGAACTTGTGTTGGCATAGACAAACTTGTGTTAATCCTTGAAGTTTTTTTTTTTATATATTGTTTATGACAGCGTAATGTTACAATTTTGGTTCTTATATTTTTTTGGTTCATTACTTAACGCTGATTTGGCCGAGTGAAAAATTGTTCGCCCAGGGCGAAATTAACTATTCTAACCTTAACGCTTATTTGCCCGAGCGAAAAATTATTCACCCAGGGCAAAACTCATAGTTCTAACTTTAATGCTGCTTTGCCCGAGCAAAAAATTGTTCCCCCAAAACGAAACTCACTGTTCTAACTTTAATGCTGCTTTGCCCGAGCGAAAAATTGTTCTCCCAGGGCGAAACTTAACTGACTAATTCAAAATGGGGCTTCGCTCGAGCGACTAAATATTTTCCAGAAACGAAGTTTAGAAGTAATTTTGAAAAAGAAAATTACTTTAGAAAAATTCATAACATATTCGCACCATAATAAACAAAAAGTCGTAAACTTGTAATAGATTGTTGTAAAAACATAATGATTAAACAACCATGATATTGAATTGCATTGTGAAAACATAGTAACCCCAAAAAACTATAGTGTTGCCAACATCATAACTACAATGCGAGGCTCTTTCTTCACAAATTACAAAAAAGTTTTCAAAACCACATTGCAAATACCATGGCCATCCCATTCCTAGAAATAAGAGTACTAAATGTAATTAGAAAATGATCATAAAACACTCTGAGCTGGATTACACTCATTAGACTTGTGTATCCACAATTGGATTGCTAACTGTGTGTGTTCAAACTCTGATTGTTTGGCAGACAAGTACTTCACATTTCCGTATGATTGTAGCATTAAACAAACGTAAAGACCGCAATCCTAACAGTTGTCTTGAGTCGGAACCCATTTAGGTCTATGAAATGTGAATGCCATTATATTTGGCATGTTGGGGCATGCATCCCCACGAAGCTCCTTCAAGAGGTTATCCAATGAGTTTAACTAAAATAAGTCAAATGATCAGTATACATCGAGCAAAATCATTGTAATATGAACAAAACAAATTACAAGTGAAATTTGATCAGTATTTTACCAAACGCGTGACTTCTTCATCCACGTTGTTCTTCGATCTGCTTGTGAAATTGGAATCACAAATATTCACTAATTGAGACACAAAGTCAATGTGACACAACAACCAATGATTGAGCTCAAAGTTTGTTGGTACAAAGATCTACAAGAAAAATAATATTGAAGTCAACTTTTTTCAAATATGAAACAAACAATAGACAAAAACACAAGTACTTATTACTAATAGAACAAATCCTTATTAGTAATAAGTTACCTCTTTGTAATTTATTACTTCACCATAGTATTTTTCACCAACACAGTAACTACGTTTCAATTTTTTTGGACTAGGCGAATGTGTACCAAGCATTTGTTGCTACAAACAATCACATTAATGTAAGCAATTAGACATTTTTATATAATGAACAAGAATTTACTGCTAATTCATATGTAAGACAGATTAGTCAACATCCTAATTCACAACCAATTCTACATACCGATAACAACGTTGGTAGGTACCATGCGGACATTTTATCATCTTTTTTCACGAGCTTTGATTGTCAATTACCACACCAACGTATCAATTATCTGAAAATCATATATTAAAAAGGATAACTACCCGAAATTCATTATAGGTACAACTTGCTTGAAATTTTAATTAAAATCTTCATAGAGCAACTCACGTTTCCAGATAAGCATATCATTGTTCGAAGTTCACACATTTGTCTCCTCGTTAGATGCCCTATTTTGTTCTTTACAACTATTTCCCTACAGAGAATAAAATCACTCATTAGTATGTAATAAAGACTAAGTGTGAAAAATGAATTATATACTCATTTAACTCACTCTGGATTATTTTCACTGGAAAATAAGAATAATGCCAAATCGAGATCATTTGTCAAAAACACCAAACCCCTTTCGAATGGTATATCTATCTCCATCAATTGATTTGGTTTGAAGCTATCCTCTTCTGTTTTAATAGACAAATCAATATATTGTTTACTATCATCAAGCTTTGGGGCTGAGCAAGTAACATCAAATTCTTCAAACAATTGCCTACGAGTAGCTACACTCAAATTAGGGGATCAACATTCCTGTTAAGAGGATGGGAGTTTTCCAAGACATAATCATTGTTATGAGCTTGCGATTGCAAAGGAACTTCCCTTCGAAAATTTTCCACTAAGACATCCCAAAACTTAATCTGTAATTTGGGAGAATTTTCATGCCAATGATGTTTCTGATCCCTAAAGGATGGCCAATCTGCTGCATTAACCTCTCCAACATGATTGTATTCCTTAGTTTGTTCCTTCACCTCATCTCCATCTCCCTTTTCATCAGGCCCACCTTTTATGAAACGTTCGTATTTGTTACTCTCATCTTCATTGACATGAGTAGCTTTAACTGCTTGATTTAACAAAAGGTGCTCCAACTTTTCAAACATTTTCGCAACATAATTTGTCAAATTCTCCAACTTCGTGTTCACCTCAGATATTTCTTCTTTCATCATGTCAACCTTCTTCTCGATGGTTGACAAACTAAGATTGTAGTCGGATGTCTGCTCAAACTGCTTCCGTACCACACATAAAGATTGCATATTGTCATACCCACCAAGATTGTCGTATTTCTGTAATCTATTCCGAATCTCTTTGTTTGTCCAAAACCCTACCCACGGGTTTTCATCATGAACTGGTCCTTGCTCATTAGTCGGATTGAAATATTTAAAAAAGAGTATCTGCAATGATAAAAAAAAAAATTGATAAAAAATTTGATTGTATTTAATTACTTACCACCAACAAGAAGAGACAACCACCCACATATTTAAATCTCAGGCGTCTCGTCCGTTCAATGGCCCTTGACAAGGAGTTTAGCACAAACTCTGCCCAATTGAAGCTCGAAATAGCATCTACATTCTTCACTGCATGTAACAGTTATTTTTTTACAACAAAATCACTTATGGGAGCCAGAAAGTGTCCTATGATGTATATGCAATATATAGCCTTGAAATCAGCCCCACAGCTTCTACATGCTATCATCTTCTCGTACAATTTGCCTAGCGGAATTAATGAGTCATAAACTTCAAACTTCTTACATAATTCAACTATGTCCTTGCTAGGACCCTTGCGAGGTACAAGTGATCCTTTATCTGGTAATCCAAATATTTTTTCAACATGAATGGGTTTGACTTTCAATTCATGACCATGAATCTCTAAGGCATTGGTCATTGGATCAAATATGTCCATTAGCCATTTGCACAGTGGGTGTTTTAACACTTTGCATTGAATATTTAGTAGCGACCCAAATCCGATATCACAAACAACATGTCTTTGTTCCTCAATTAACTTGCTATGTACCTCCACAATCTTAATTAAAGATAGGCGTGTATGTATAGTATCCTACAATAACATGTTTTCATTTATTACCAAATAAGTCAAAAATAACATCTATAAACTTTTTCGAAAATTACATACCTTAGCATTCCTTACAGCCCTACTTTTTTTCTTTGTACTCTTTGGAACTTTGGTTAAACATAACCTTATATTTATGCTTTTCCTCATGCGGGAGGGCATTCCACTCCTGCATGATTTTTGCACTTACATTGACATTTTTTCCCATGTGAGGTTCTTTTGTTTTAAGTTCTTCATGTCTGACCTTCCTATAAACATATTATCCATTTTAAATAAACGAGTTATATCATAAGGAACACATAAATGTGCATAAGATACATCACTTACAAGAAAAACCCATAAGCTGATGTCGGTTTTTTCACAATTTTGGTATTACTTGTTGATGCTCTATTCTTCTTATTCATAGAAGAGGTATCAATTTACATATGCTCTATTTGCCGCGTCCTTTCCCTCTTGTACCATAAATAAAAGATTAATTATTATCAATTTAAAAACATGTAAGAAGAACACTTGATGGCAATTGGCGTTATTTGCTTAAACATGAAAGAATAATAATTCAAGAGCTTAGTAGAATAGCTTATAATAATTCTCTCTTCTACTAAAAGAAATATAAGCGATAAAGTCACATGTAATAAGAAAGTATCACAACACATTATCTATATTATTGCATATTTCACTTGGTCAAATTTTGATGCTACATCTAGTCCTTGTTCCCTAAAAAATGCATCAAGTGTTAATGAAACTCATTAATTAAGCACCCATTATTTTATTTTCTTCAGTTTCCTTGTTTGAGCCAAATGCAAGAAATATGAGTTGTTTGACATATATCTCAGTGAAACTAAGCTAATTGTGGATTTGTTTTCACTCGGCCTCCAATTATTTTATGGAGATATAAAAATGTCATTTCTCTCATTCTACATTGTGTTATTTATTTCTCCTATTCTTTTTTCTCAAAGTTTAATTTTCTTTTAGCTACTTCAATAACAGAATTAGGGAAACAAAAATACAAATTAGCGAAGGAACTGATAGCAGCAGTTAACATATATAAATTTGAAGCTGAAAAGAAGCAAAATGAGACGGAAGAGGACAAAATGGGCATGGTTACCTTTGATGCCTCTAGTTGAAGTTTTGTATCTTTTGGCTGTAAATAGAGTTACAGCAGCAACAATCAACCTATCAATGCCCAACTCCCACGCTTACCCCCCGGGACATACAGGAAAAAGAAACAAAAAAAGAGCAAGAAAAGGGAAATGGAAATCCTACTACATTGACAGTTGTCCTCTGATGTGTCCATCGGTTTAATCTAATTTAGAACTGTTAATATAAGCATTTCTTCCTTCGGTGTTATCTTATTTTAAAATCAACAATTCTCATACCTGCTACTGTTCACAGGAAATAAGTTGGATAATATGCCCTCTCTCTTCAACTTTTTGTTGGAACTTCTTCATGGTATAAAGAACGGCCACAATGGGATAAATTTTCATATTATTCTAGCATACATGTGTTCTACATAACATGCTTCCATTTTGCAAAAAACATAAGGGCTTGCACTTCACTAACAACTGTAAACATGGCAAATTTTACATGACTAAGTTGGCAGACAAAACAAAGACGGCTTGCACTTCGTTTCTAGCTTACATGTGCTCTTATTAAGGAAAAGACCTACTCGAAGACGATGTCCTCCTCTTTATCCTCCTAATCGCAGCTGATAACTATCTGTTGTTTTGTAGTTCCACATTTCGTGATTTTCTTATTATTTGTATTGTACCTTACTCAGCTGTATAAATCAGTGAACTGATCTACAGTAATATACAAGCTTCAACGCATATGTTGTGTTCTTTTATATGGTATCAGAAAGTTCTTTCTCTTGCGAGTTGTCGATCCTATTCTGTTGTACTCATGGCTACAAACACTTCTATTACTTCTAAAACACCTTCTTCTAAAACACATTCCCCTCAATCCTCTGCTTCCCAACCTTCCTCTATAGTTCTATATAACATGCTTCCATTTTACATATTATGCTAGCATATATGTGTTCTACTTCATTGAACGTATGCCTACATTATCTTTGAACGAACAAGAAAATGCAAAAGCAAAAACATACAAAATAAAATGGAAAAAAAAACTTACATATTTTTTCTTAAAGTTGACGGAAGAAGAACGAGCCGTTGAACACGATTATAGTGTCGAGCTTTGCCGAGCCTTTGAACGAAGAACAAAATCATGCACAAAAAAATCGAGCCCTCTTTGCTTTGCTTTGAAATTGCTAAGTGTTTTACGTTGGAGAGCTTAACTTTGAACATTTAAAAAAAAAAAAAAAAGTCTGATGTGAAGGTTAAGTGTATAGGGTTTGAAGTGATGTGAATGTTGAGTGTATGGGTTTTCAAAATACATTGGAAATTATGCAAAAGCTAATAATGTTATTTCAAAGTTAAAGGATAAAATAGACATTTTATGCATCTTTAGTATAAAAGATATGTAAAAAAAAGTATAAGGATAGTTTAGTAATTGCAATAACATCATATTTTAAAAAAATTATTAATATCAGCCATTAATCTTAAATCTTAAAACTAATAGTTGAGATTATTTTGACTGATCTTCATGCATGGTTGATGGAAGAATGACTCGTCTGAAGCCAACTAATCCCGTGGCGCAATGACTTTATTGAGTTATTTCTACATGGTCCTAACAGCCACGGGTCCCTTGTCTGCCACACATTTGACTAACGTCCATGACCCGCCCCGCCAACTCCCCCGCAAGGACGTCGTTGACCTTTAATTCTCCCGTCATACGGTACCGTATCTTACCAAACATGTCCACATCATTCATTCACTGCTTAAAAAGCGGATCAGCTGTTCGCAACTACTACACACTGGTCGCCAAACACGTAAGCCACGTGGACGGGCCTGATTCATCCAGATCGGTTTTAGTTGACGAGTTCGGTTCCAAAACTTGGAAAACGCCTCGAAATAAAAGCAGCTCTCCACTCATTGCTTGTCCGTACTGCAAACACAGTGTATACTCCACACGAGCTACAAATCCAACGTTTCTCTCTCCTACACTTTATCCATTCTCTCTCTACAATACATACATATATATATATATATATACACGTATTTATAGTATGTCTTTATGTGTATGTACAGCTCATTGTGTACAAACCAATTTGAGCCTTGACATTTTTTTTTTTGGTCATAGAGCCTTGACATTGTTGTATTGACGATTCTGCCAGCACCACCTGTCACGGAAGGAACAACTCTTAAATCGCCCAAGTTCTCGATATCTACACTCAAAAGAGAAGTAGAAGAGCTCTTAAAGAGTAATGGAAACTTGTATTTATTCTTAATTAATTATGTGATTTTGCCAGCAATAAGTGAAATTCTACTAGTATAAAATGTCGATTGAGCTTGATCATTATATTCATAGAAGGTGTTGATTATCTGGCAGTTTCATTACTAGTATAAATTAGCTTATTATTGTTAATCTCTCTACTAAATGGCTAGAGGTATGAGACAGAAGATACGGTTTAGTAAATTGTATTCCTTTTCGTGTTTTCGGTCATCGTTTAGAGAGGAGCATGAGCAAATAGGGAAGAGAGGTTACTCAAGGGTAGTGTATTGTAATGATCCTGATAATCTAGAGCAAATTCAGCTCAAGTATAGGAACAATTATGTCTCCACGACTAAGTACACTGCAATTAATTTTGTTCCTAAGTCGTTTTTCGAGCAATTTAGGAGGGTTGCAAATGTGTATTTTATAGTTGTTGCTTGTGTTTCGTTTAGTCCCTTGGCGCCTTATAAGGCTTCTAGTATTCTTGCACCTCTGCTTTTGGTGATTGGAGCTTCAATGGCCAAGGAAGGGATTGAGGATTGGAGGCGTAGAAAACAGGTGCAACCTTAAATTTCATTCTGTTTGTTTTGGCAATCAATGATTTATATGGAGTTTTCGTAGGTTACATGTTACTTGCTTTGTCTTTTTGATTCATTTTCTGTTGTTTCTAATCAATAATGATGTTGCCAAATGTGACAGTTATTTACACATGGAAACGAAAAGAACCTATGAATTGTCTAGAGCAAGAAAATAGCTGTCCTTGGAATGATAGTGGATTCTAAAATGCAGGTCTTTGAGGAATATTGTTGTCCGTGTGATGGGGCTATCGTTATGACATTCTTAGAATTCTCTATGACACGTTTTAAACAAACTGAACAAATGAAACCATTGTTGCAGATGCAGGAATTAGGTCTAGGTGGAGTGAGCAACGGGTCTAGTGGTATGTGTTACAGGGCCATTCAATAGTAAAAGTATTTTAGCTTCAACTGTGAAATTTTGGTTTTCATCCCATAGGGCTGCAATTCATTTTTAGATAGAATTTCCTTCCCCCCCAAGGCCCTTACTCCGAAGAATGTCCCAAAGGCCTGGGGAGTTTTAACTCAAAAGGTAAGCCTCTCTTGGAGGGCTGGGAATCCGTTACCTTATTGCAGTGGTTTCGTTCTTATTTATTTTTCGAGAGCACATATCCATCTGTCTGAAAGGGTTGGAAGAAATAAACTGTAGGAATGTAATGTAGTTACTAATGTGACGGTGATTCTCATTTACCTGAAGATATATATGCTTCAAGGAAGGGTAATGTAATTAGACATATGATATGAACTTTAAAAACTAGTCTGACCACAGTTGCATTTTCATTTGCCAGACAATTTTATGCTTATGAGCAGTGCTGAATGACATTATGAGATCATTTGGGATTTGATAATTTTTATACTAAGAAATATGAATTTGATGATGAAATAACTGACCAAATCTCTGGGCTGCTGCTGGTAGATTGACTGCTTTACATGGACCTGGGGCTGTAACTGAGGATAGTGCTTGGGAATTTTCATTCTCATTGTATTTATCTTTATTTGTATTTTCTATGGCCACATAATGTAGTATCAGATATATGGTTTCCTTGTCTTCTCCTTATTCTATATATAAAGCAGTCAGTTGGACATTATCTGTCTAAGAGCATCACATGTCCATAATTTATGGTATACTGCATAGAATTTGTTATTCACTAATGCATTCCATCCTTCATTACTTCTGGTATACACTTATAAATGATGTTGACTTGTCCATAATTATTGTTTCTTTTGCCCTGTTAAAATGCAAATTGATCAGAATGAGGTTTGTTTTTCTTAAATCTGTGTATGATCATGATGTATTGAGTCATTTTCAGGACATAGAGGCCAACAATCGGAAGGTCCTGGTGTATGGTAAAAATTATGCTTTTCAAGAAACAAGATGGAAAAAATTACGAGTAGGTGACCTTGTTAAGGTCCTCAAGGATGAATATTTTCCTGCTGATTTGCTATTGCTTTCTTCAAGCTATGAAGACGGGATCTGCTATGTGGAGACCGCAAATCTTGATGGAGAAACAAATCTCAAGGTGAAACATGCTTTGGACATCACAGCCTCCCTTCAGGAAGATTCATTTCAGCAATTTAAAGCTGTTGTCAAGTGTGAGGACCCAAATGAAGACCTTTACTCCTTTGTCGGAACTTTGTTCTATGAGGGGCAGCATCCGCTTTCTTTGCAACAGATCCTTGTCAGAGATTCCAAACTTCGGAATACTGATTATGTCTATGGTGTGGTTGTTTTTACTGGCCATGACACAAAAGTTATGCAGAATGCTGTAGATCCTCCTTCTAAGAGGAGTAGAATCGAGAGGAAAATGGATAAAATAGTGTACATTCTTTTTGGTATTTTGGCTTCAGTATCTTTTATTGGATCTTTCTTCTTTGGGATTGCGACTAAGGATGATCTTCATAATGGAAAGGTGAATAGGTGGTATCTTCGACCAGACAATACCACTGCGCTTTTCGATCCCAAAAGAGCTCCGTTGTCTGCATTTTTTCATTTCTTGACTGGACTTATGTTATATCAATACTTAATCCCGATAGCACTCTATGTGTCCATTGAAGTTGTGAAGGTTCTACAGAGCATATTCATAAATCAAGATCAGGAAATGTATTATGATGTCACAGATAGGCCAGCACGGGCACGGACATCTAATTTGAATGAGGAACTTGGTCAAGTTGATACCATCCTCTCTGATAAAACAGGTACTCTCACAAGCAACTCCATGGAGTTCGTCAAATGCTCAATAGCAGGCACTGCTTATGGCCGTGGTATGACTGAGGTTGAGAGCGCGCTAACAAAGAGCAAATGGAATGGACCACCTAAAGTTGATGATACTTCATCTGATGTACAGGCTTTGCATGATGAAGATTCAAAAAGATCAATTAAAGGTTTCAACTTTAGAGATGAACGCATTATGGATGGTCAATGGGTTAAGGAACCTCATTCCGATATAATACAAATGTTTTTTAGTGTGTTAGCAATCTGCCATACGGCCATTCCTGATGCCAGTACAGAAACAGGTGAAATTACATATGAAGCTGAGTCGCCAGATGAAGCTGCCTTTGTTATAGCTGCTAAGGAGCTTGGTTTTGAGTTCTTTGAAAGAACGCAAATGAGTATTTCGCTTCATGAATTGGATCATGAGACTGGCAAGAAGGTTGACAGGTGAGATTGTCCCCATAATCTTCTATGTTTAGTAATACTCAAGAATGTGACAATCTGATGCTTCGCTCAGATGTTGAGTAGGAATTGGTTGCAAAAGACCCCCTTAACTATATCCTGAAATGTGTTTTTGGTTTGTGCTCCCCTCCCCTCAACCCGCAGGGGGCGCATAGTATTTTCACAGCTTGAATATCATCTAGACTTTGCATCCATGTTTGCCTCTACCTTTCTGTTTATTTTATTCATCATTATTACATTGTCCAGCTGTCAATTTCCTGCAGACCATAAATTGTCTGCCTATAACTCTCTCTCACTTAAGTCACTGAAGATGCAAACATTCTCCAGTGAGGGTGTCAATGACTTGTCTCCATGTTTTGGGTTTTCTGGAGTATCACTAAAAAGAGGTGCATCACATATTTTTTCATTTAGGTGGTGATCCTTAATGCTGGATTATAGATTCTCTTTATCTTTTTCTCAGACCATGCAAATCTCAGTGTCTTGGTGTGTAACCATCATCTATAGTTTTTCCCATTCTCTCCTTGTCTAGTTGCAGAAGTTGCACTGTTCTTCTTCTACTTTAATAATGTGATTACATCTTCAGTGACTAAGTTTCTCTGTTCAGATCATACAAGCTTCTTCATGTCTTAGAGTTCAGCAGTGCTCGGAAAAGAATGTCTGTGATTGTAAGGAATGCTGAGAATCAGTTGTTGCTGTTGTGCAAGGGTGCAGACAGGTTTGACTCTCTGTGGAAATTCTGCTCTTCAAGGGAACATCTGCTTATTTTCCACAACTAATGTGTAATTTCTCGTTTTCTTCCCTTAACTAAGTCTCTTCTTCATGTTCACCCAGTGTGATGTTTGAAAGACTATCAAGAGATGGACAAGTTTTTGTGGCTGCCACAAGGGAGCACATTAAGCAATATGCTGAATCAGGTTTACGAACTTTAGTAATTGCATACCGTGAACTTGGTGAAGAAGAGTTCAAAGAATGGGAAGAGGGGTTTATAATTGCCCAGACTTCTGTGACTGCTGATCGAGATGCATTGGTGGATGCAGCTGCTGACAAGATTGAAAGGGATTTAGTTCTCCTGGGTGCTACAGCTGTTGAGGACAAATTGCAGAAGGGGGTGAATCTCAAACTCAATTCTTTTTTCTTAATTTTTTACCTTTGCGGAGGGTGGGGTTCTGTTATTGTGTGTGTGTTTTAAATCTAGACTTATTAATTTTTCTTAGTGCCTTGCATTTCTTACCAATTTGATGTGGAGATTGTTATGCCCACCCATATAGTGTGAGAGTCTGTTAGCATGCTTCAATTGTTGGATTCTGACCCAATGTTCCTCGTGCCAAAGGTTCCAGAATGCATTGACAAGTTGGAAAGCGCAGGGATTAAGATTTGGGTGTTAACAGGTGACAAAATGGAGACAGCTATTAACATTGGGTACTGTGTCAAGCTTGATAGTTGGATTTTTTACTCTTTCTGTCTTCCCTCTCATAGGGATAAGTTGGAGGGCACATTATTTTGATACCTCTGAATTTCCTGCAGTTATGCTTGTCGTTTACTGAGGCAGGACATGAAGCAGATTGTAATCACTTTGGATTCTCCAGATATAATTGATCTAGAGAAACAAGCGGACAAGCAGGCTATTGCAAAGGTAGAGGATGATGGATTCCCTTAAAATTACAGACATTTTTAAAAATTTTGTTTTCAAAAAGGTTGATCCTTGTAGGCTTCAAGTGCTAGCATTGCAGAGCAAATTAGAGAAGGAAAAATGCAACTTACTTCAGCTAAAGAAAGGTCTGTTTTGTGCGCATTGATAATTGATGGCAAATCTTTATCTTTTGCTCTCGACAAGAATGTTGAAAAATCATTTCTTGAGCTTGCAATCAATTGTGCATCTGTTATATGCTGTCGCTCAACACCAAAACAGAAAGCTCTTGTAAGTCTGGTCATGTTCATTTTTACATGTAATGGGAGCTTCTCCACATATTTCTTTTTACATTTGCTGAATGTCTCAATATTCTGACAGATATTGAAGATATGCAGGTAACAAGATTGGTAAAAATGGGGACAGGTAACACTACGCTAGCTATTGGTGATGGGGCGAATGATGTAGGCATGCTTCAAGAGGCTGATATTGGAGTTGGCATTAGTGGTGTTGAAGGCATGCAGGTCAATTTTCATTGTCTTCCATCTATCTTTTTTTTTTTGGGCCGAACGTTGTTTTCCATCTTTCTCTCATTTTCATAGGCATTTTTTGCAAAATAAGTTGTTTAATATAAGTAAAAAATATGGTATATATATTGTCAATTATGTTGAGGAGATTTGACGGACCTGATTGATGTGCAGCTGCTCATATAAATCCAAATTCCTGGTAGAGAATGGAGGTTTAGGAGGAAAACCTGCATATATCTCGTCCATATTTTATCTTAGTTTTAGCTCTTGCAATTTCACTTCTGCTTTTTAAACCCCTTCTGCACTATTGTCTATATAAAATTGTAATTTACAAAAATGGCAAAAGAAAAGTGACATCTTTGTTGCAGTTCTAGGAGAACAAATTTGTTGTCATGTACACTTCTATGGGGTCATGTGTAGGATTCTACTCTAGTTGTCTTTGAACACTTAACTTTTTCGTTGCAGTATTCCATTTGAATATGCTCTGTTCCACAAGCAGGAGTTGTAGAACTGGACAATTTGGTTGCTAATTGGTGCTTCTACAATTATGTTTTTTAGGCTGTAATGGCAAGTGATTATGCAATAGCTCAATTCCGTTTCCTCGAGCGATTATTGTTGGTGCATGGTCACTGGTGTTACAGACGACTATCCATGATGGTAAACAATTGCCTCCTTAGAATTGCATGAAATCTCCTATATCTTGATGCACCCTTTTCCATTTTTCAGTTTTAGTATGTTAGCCAATAATTGCTTTCTTTCTTATATTTCATACCCCTAGTCGCATAGTATAATTGAATGTCACTTTTGAAATACACATTTTTCCAATTTCCTTGTGAGGAGAGTGGTATCTTCATATGTTCTACCTTGCTGAACAAATAAACTATTGCTCGTTATGCTTGACACATCTCTTTGGATGATGCAGATATGCTACTTCTTTTACAAGAATATCACGTTTGGGTTCACTGTATTCTGGTTCGAGGCTTATACTACTTTCTCTGGCAAACCTGCTTATAATGATTGGTACCTGGCATGCTATAATGCTTTCTTCACTTCACTTCCTGTGATTGCTCTTGGAGTTTTTGATCAGGATGTCTCGCCGCGGCTCTGTCTCAAGGTACACACAACTTTTCAAAGTACTCATTTTCTTTCTTCCAACTACTTGATTGCATTTGACAAAACTCAATGATATCATGGTTAAGCATGAAACGTTGAACACATTAACCAGTAAACATAGGCCGTGAGGAATTGAGAGATTCATTGATCCAACCTGAAAATGGTTGGTCAGTCAGCAATAGAAGATGAAGGACCTTCAAAATCTATTTTCCCAAAGGTCTCTACACTATTATGAAACACATGGATGTGAGGTAGGACATTTGAGTTTTGAAAATATTTTTTCATCCTAATGGATCTGGAAAAATTCCTTCTTCCCAACAGAATATTTACATAACTCTATGGCAAGCTAAAAATGTAAATAAAAGCTGTGAATCTTTCCCAATGGAATCGCAAACACTACAATACACAACCCCTATAGAGTGTAAGATAAGCCATTCAGTCAGTAAAATGTTAAGTTAGTTGTTTTTTCTTTCTTTTTTCTTGACCGTTGTTGTTATTATTTTGTACAGTATCCTTTGTTATACCAAGAGGGAGCACGGAACATACTCTTCAGTTGGTCTCGCATTTTTGGGTGGATGTTTAATGGTCTAATTAGTTCCTCGATCATCTTCTTCTTGACTACCAACTTTGTGCTACATCAGGCCTTCGGAAGAAATGGTAAGATAGTTGATTATGAAGTCCTTGGTGTGCTGATGTATAGCTGCGTGGTCTGGACTGTGAACTGCCAAATGGCTCTATCTATCAACTACTTCACTTGGATCCAGCACGTCTTTATCTGGGGTAGCATTGCCATCTGGTATGTATTTTTAGTCGTTTACGGTTCCTTGTCACCATTGATATCTACAACAGCTTTTCGCGTTCTAGTTGAGGCCTGCGCACCGAGTCCTTTCTTCTGGCTGGCAATCCTTCTTGTTGTTGTCTCTGCTCTATTGCCATATTTCTCGTATAAGGCCTTTCGGACACAGTTTCATCCGATGTACCATGACATAATTCAAAGAAGAAGGTTGGATGGTTTAGAGACAGAGGAGTTCCCTGGCAAGCCAAAGGCAAAATAGAACATTTAAAGGATAGACTAATGCATGTAGTATGATAATGTATGCAACTGTTGGGGTACTCTAAAAAATCCATCAAATATTTATGCGTTCTTAATTCAAAAAATTAATTAGTTTTTATTGGAAAAAAAAAAAGTTATTCGGTCAGTTGTAAAATTACGTGATAGAACGGTTCACTAAAAAAAAACCCTAAATCTGTCCCCGGTCATAAGCTTGTGCATACTGGACTTGGGGGCTTGCTAAGTAAAGATATGAATGGACGTGTAACTAAAGAAGTGCATTTACTACGTCTCAGCATTTCACATGATTCTCTATGGGTCAAGCTAAATTGTGGTCTTTAAAACTCACCAAAAACCAACTAAGCCCATATTTTTCTGACGCTGACACACTCATACAATGTGGTCTTTCTTTATTTTATTTTTTAAGTTCAAGAAAAATTTAAATCGTACAAAATATATCAAAGAACATCACTTACAAGAATTAATTTTGAAATACTTAACACTAATAACGAAGAATGTACAAGGTGCTCAATTAGTAGTGTGAAAGACAATTAATTGTCAATATAAAATGCACTATAATCCACAAATATCCGGCTTCTACGTTAATTGGTTCAATCATTGAGTACTTTTATCTTCAATTTATTATGTGGCATAATATTTTACTTGAAAGTAGTATCGCGCTTCTAGAGTCCATCGCAGAGTCGAGCTTAACTTAAGATGAGTAGCTTTGGGAATCAAAGTTCTCTCTCCTGTCTGTCTATCTCAATCAACGACAAGGCATTCTTGAGCTGTTCATTTAAGGTTGGGATTGTCTTTCTAGAAAGTCCACGCTTCCTATTGACCAAAGAGAACGTGGTGTATGTTATTTTTTATTACAAACAATCATTCTCGAAAATCTTCCGAATTTACGTTAAAAATATCAATTTTTTTGACTTCAAGTTAGATAGACAAATATTCTGATTTTAAAACGTGAATAAATTTTGAATTCACATCCCAATAGCTCTATCTAAAATAATATCTTTGAATTAAGTCTCGTTATTTTTCTTTTTTCTTTTTTGATAATTGCTTCCTTATCTCTAGAAAAGGGAAAACATCTAGAATTAACTTTTTGCTATGGCATAAAGTTTGTTTTAAAATCAGGCTTTTTGCATTTTTTTTTTGTCGTAGGCTTTTTGCATCTAAGAGCAATTAATCTGATATCAAATCATTCAATTTGCTCAAATTTTCCCCTAAAGAATTTGCAACCGAAAAACGGGTTTCACACTTTTAAGGGTTCATTACACTTAACATTAAACTACCAAAACTGCATTTATTATGTGATATAGACTTTACACACTTATCGCAATTAAGAGTGTCGAATGTTGTTTGTCGTAGACAAGTAGAATATCACTTCTCTTCCTATCAAAGTTTGGAAAGTATTTTACACGCCAAAAACTCCAATATAATTTATCAAACTCATGCTATAAATCACATCATATAGGTGGCAATAAATTTCGAAATAATCAACACAAGATTTTCCTAAAAAATGAAAAGAGCAAGAATGACCAACCCCTTGTCAAATCGGGTGTAAAAAATAACGAAAATGGACAACATATGATTTAGTTCTGCCAATTTACTTCCACATAGTCTAATACTATCCGAAAATAATAATTACAACTTTTTGCAGGGTTAAAAAATTATAAAAGTATTCTTGTAATTTAACGATATACTTTTATTCGCTCTAAATTTATATTTACTTTCAATATGTTTATGATACGGGTAAGACCCCGGGATTTGTTACAATTACTAAATGACCCCTCGAATGGGTCAAGGAAGTCGAAGAAGTGTCAATGGAGACCTCTGCCACGGGGTCGGACACCTCGGACATGGGGTTGGGGTCGGACAAATCCGACCCTGAGGCGATAGCATCCAGACCTCGAGCAACATGCGTGGAGGGACCCCAGGGGGTCAGACGAGGCATAGGACCCTCCGAAAGTCTCCTTTTGAGACCTCGAACTAAATGAAGCATGTAAATATTGTTCCACAACATCAAGGAATCTCCAGGTAATTCTCCACTAATCCTTTAATAATTGCCCACTACTCCTTTATCTTCTCTTTTGACTCAGCAACCATGATGACCTCTCTTTTGATTAAGCAACCATGATGACCTCTCTTTTGACTCAGCAACCATGATGACTTCAACAATCATTGTGCCTATAAAAGACAAAGGTTTCAGCAAGAAAGGAGGAGGTACCTCAGACATTCATACTTAACATATTTTATATACTTCTTTCTCTGCTAAAACACAAAGCTAATTTAAGCATAGGAGTGCTAATGCGGGCAAGACCCGCCAAGCTCTCTTTGTTTTGCAGACGATCAGCAGCGCGTAAAGACTATTCGCTACTCAGCATTTTTCTACCTTAATAGGTTGGCGCCCACCGTGGGGCCGATTCTAAGTTTCCCACTGAGTTTTCACAAAATTGTACCATGGCTACTACCAGGAGTCGGAATGTTGCAAGCATACATGAAGAAGAGGCTGTTCCACAGCCCAATATGCAGTTCTGTCCAGGGGAGACCTCCAATCCTAGGCAGGTTGATCCGCTGCTGCCAGAGGTGGAAGTACTAGCAGGAAACCGACCACCATACACTAACCCATACACAAATCTACACCCAAACTATCTGCCAACATACTCTTAAAACTATCCGCAAGGGCCTGCGTGGTATGCAAGGTGGCAATATCCTACCGTTCTAACACCAGTCCCACAAACTAACCCGCCGACAAATTTAGGGTACATCCTACAAACTCTGGAGGAGTTGAAGGAAGCCGTTCATAACCAAACACCTCGACCAGCACCTCACTACCAAGATAACCAACAACATCAAAAATAAAACCACCCATGCCAAAATACCCAATCAGCCAGAAACACAACCAACCCAAGAGACTCCGGACAGCGAGTTCAGGCTAGGGGGCAACGCAAGGAAATGGTGAACTACATAGGATCATCTCAGGGCTCAGATACGACGGCACGAGGCCCGTCTCAAAGTGCCTGAAGAGTAGGTACAACTTGTATTGTCTCAGTTGCAAGGGCTTTCAGTGGCCCAAATCCCTTTAACCGCACCATCAACAAAGTTCTGAAGCCCGCGCTATATAAATTGCCTTATTTTTCCACCAATGATGGACATGGAGACCCTAAAGATCACCTGGCGGTGTTCAGGCATAAAATGGAGTTCATGGAGTTGCCAGAGGCCTGGGTGTGTAAAGCTTTTGTAGGAACTTTAGTGGAAGCGGCCAGGGTTTGGTATGATGAACTGAAGGATGGGTCAATCGACTCTTATGCACAGTTAGCAGATTTGTTTGTTGGGAGATTTTCCTCGGCTATCAGACTGACCCGTCACACTACCTTCTTGCTAGGTCTAAAGTAGAGAGAAGGAGAAACTCTCCGCCAATATGCAACTCGCTTTAATGAGGCTACTCTCAAGTATACACAATTTGATCAGAGATTTGCAATACAAGCGTTCACAAAGGGCATAACAAATGAGTTGCTTCAGGCTTTCTTAGCCAAAAAGACCCCACAGAACATGACGGAGTTGATGACCAGGGCAGAGAAGTATATTAAATTAGAAGAGGTAGCGAGAGCAGAGAAAGAAGAAGACCTCAAGAAGAGGGGACCAGAGGAGATCCCAGTAATGCTATGCTGCTTGTAGGACTGCAAAATGAAGATAAAGAACTAATTGAGATTCCAGAGAGCTCAGAGAAAGAGATTGGGTCATCAAAAAGGCATTCTTCAAACCTGACCTGAATTAGGGAAATCTCGGACCGAATTAGGGAGGCCCGCACAAGATAGTTGAAGAGGTCAAGCTAGAAGCCTACAGACTTTAAGACTTCAACGGTAAGAACTGAGAAATGATTGGCATGTAGAGCAGCTAAAAAAAATACTTTTCGAATGTTTAGTTGTTGTTTATGTCGAGGCAGATTATGTTTCTACAATGAATTTGATATTCCCATCCTAAGTTCTGTCGATGATTGTAATTATTGAGACAAATATCATCAGACCTGCTTAGGCGAACTTTTAACAGAAGAGAGCTAAATCCCAAGAAATGATGCCAACTTCCAAAATAGATCAAAGGGGAGAGACACACTTCCTGTGAAAACAAGATATTCCCAAAACGACGTAAAATTGGGGGCATGACCCTCAATGCATGAAAACTGGGGGCATGACCCCCAAGACATGAAAACAGGGGGCATGACCCCCAAGACATGAAGACAGGAGGCATGACCCCCAAGACATGAAGACCGGGGGCATGATCCCCAAGACATGAAGACTGGGGGCATGACCCCCAAGACATGAAGACCGGGGGTATGACCCCAAGGCCCGAGGTCAGGGGCACAACCCCCGAACCCGAGGTCCGAGGTTCGGGGGACGACCCCCGAACCCAAGGCCCAAGGCCCAAGGTCGGGGGCACGACCCCTGAACCCGAGGTCCGAGGTCCGGGGAACGACCCTCGAACCTGATATCTGAGGTCCGGAGCATGACCCTCGAACCCAAGGCCCAAGGTCAAAGGCACGACCCCCGAACCCGAGGTCCAAGGTCGGGGGCACGACCCCCGAGCCCAAGGTTTGAGGGATGACCCTCGAACCCAAGGCCAGAGGTCAGGGGCACGACCCCCGAACCCGAGGTCCAAGGTCAGGGGCACGACCCCCGAGGTCCGAGGTTTGGGGGCATAATCGCTGAACCCAATGCCCGAGGTTAGGGGCACGACCCCCGAACCCAAGGTCCGAGGTCCGGCGGATGACCCCTAAACCCGAGGTCCGAGGTCCGAGTCACGACCCCCGAAACCAAGGCCTGAGGTCCAAGGTCGAGGGCACGACACCCGAGGTCCGATGTTGGGGGCACGACCCTCGAGCCCAAGGTCCGGGAGACGACCCCCGAACCCAAGGCTCGAGGTCAGGGGCACGACCCCTGAACCCGAGGTCCGAGGTAGGAGGCACGACCCTCGAGGTCCAAGGTCCGGGGAACGACCCCCGAACCTAAGGCTCGAGGTCGGGGGCATGACCCTCGAACCCGAGGTTCGAGGTCTGAGGTCCAGGGGACGACCCCCGAACCCTAGGTCGGAGGGACGACCCCTAAACCCAAGCAGAGATCCGAGGTTCGGGGCATGACTCCCGAACCCAAAGTCGAGGTCCGAGGTCCGAGGTCCGGGGCACGACCCCCAAACCCAAAGTCGAGGCTCGAGGTCCGGGGCAGGACCGCCGAGCCCGAGGTCCAAGGTCAGGAGTACGACCCCCGAACCTAAAGCCGCGGTCTGAGGTTGGGGGCACGATCCCCAAGCCCGAGGTCCGAGGTTCGGGGCACTATTCCCGAACCTAAAGCCGAGGTCTAAGGTCGGGGGCACAACCCCCGAGCTTGAGGTTCGAGGTCCAGGGCACGACCCCCGAACCCAAAGCCGAGGTCCGAGGTCGGGGCCACAACCCACTAGCCCGACGTTTAAAGTTTGGGGGCACGACCCCGAACCCGAGATTCAAGGCCCGAGGCATGACCCCCCAAAACCAACAAATGCAAGATTGATGAGAAGTAACCCTCAACAAAAGATGGTTCAAGTGGATGATGATTCGACAAAAGAATCAAGTGCAAAGGAGAAGCGTCAAATTGAAAGAAGGAAAAAGATAGGGAAAATCAAAGGTCTCTCATCCTCACCGTTGATTCAAAATTTATTCCACCAGATCGTGACAAGTGGCAAAGTTATAATAAAAGGTGGTTGGTAATAGATAACATGGAAGAAGAGACGGCACTGAAATAAATTTTCGAGCAGCTTCGACCTAACCGAGGTATCAGAATCAGTTCCCGAACCTATTGCATAGCTCCGAGAGCTGATGGGGCATCATGATACGGGTAAGACCCCGGGATTTGTTACAATTACTAAATGACCCCTCGGATGGGTCAAGGAAGTCGAAGAAGTGTCAGTGGAGACCTCGGACATGGGGTCGGATACCTCGGCCAGGGAGTTGGACACCTCGGACATGGGGTCAGGGTCGGACAAATCCAACCCTGAGGCGATAGCATCCAGACCTCGGGCAACATGCGTGGAGGGACCCCAAGGGGTCGGACGAGGCATAGGACCCTCCGAAAGTTTCCTTTTAAGACCTCAAACTAAATGAAGCCTGTAAACATTGTTCCACAATATCGAGGAATCTCCAGGTAATTCTCCACTAATCCTTTAATAATTGCCCACTACTCCTTTATCTTCTATTTTGACTTAGTAACCATGATGACCTCTCTTTTGATTCAGCAACCATGATGACCTCTCTTTTGACTCAGCAACCATGATGACTTCAACAGTCATTGTGCCTATAAAAGGCAGAGGTTTCAGCAAGAAAGGAGGAGGTACCTCAGACATTCATACTTAACATATTTTATATACTTCTTTCTCTGCTAAAACACCAAGCTAATTTAAGTATAGGAGTGCTAATGCGGGCAAGACCCGCCAAGCTCTCTTTGTTTTGCAGACGATCAGCAGCGCGTGAAAACTATTCGCTACTCAGTATTTTTCTATCTTAACAGTTTAAATTTAAAAATTGAGTCCAACCCAGATAGATATATGACCCGTTACTAGCAAATATAATTACAACAACAACGGGCTATAAACAGCTAATACCAAATCATTAGAAGAAAACACATACAGAGACACGTGAGAGAGCAGCATGCATGATTAACAATAATGATTTAATGTCTAAAATTAGATAATTGTTGGCGGGCTTACTACTATTCTTTCTAGAAGCCCACGTGTAAACTAAGCTCTTACGTCGCTTTCACCAAACATAGCTTTAAAAAGGGACCCAACCACGGCCCATAATCCGTGAAACCCGCCAAGGGTCAAAATCGTCAAATCAGAAAATCTCTTCTGCTTGGCCTCCCCCTATATAAATACCTCTCCGTTACTATATTTTTTCACGTTCCCTCCTCTTCTCCTCTGCAACTAAACCCTATCTTTCACCAACCTATACATACATATCTACATATCTATACATACATATATATTTATATACACGATATATATATAAATATATATATAGACGGAGTTGTTTGGGGGATCTGAAGGTCATAAAGATGCAAAATGAAGATGATCAGTGGGTGTGCCCAAGCTTCAACAGCTATTCTTCAAATGGATTAGCTGAAATCGCCGCTAAAGTTAGTGATGAAGTTAACGGAGACGTTAAATTTCCCGAGGAGAGGTTACATAGCATTGCGGAGAATGATGAATATAATGACGATAACAACGACGAGGAGGAGGAGGAGGAGGATTTTGAATTTTCTTTGGTGAGGGAGGAAATCTTCTACGACGGTCAAGTTAGGCCGATTTTTCCGATTTTTAATCGCGATCTTTTGAATGATAACGGAAAATCGGATGGAGGTGTGGAGGAGAATGCTATTAGAATTCCATTGAGGAATCTATTTATTGAAGAACGTGTAGATCGTGAACCGCCGTCGTCGTCGGAGGATGAGAGCGGTGAGGTGGAGAGTGTACCGCCGGGAACGTACTGCGTTTGGAAGACGAAAACGCTGGAGCAGTCGCCGAGTAGGTGTAAGAAGAGCAAGTCAACAGGATCGGGATCGAAGCGGCCGTGGAAGCTTCGAGATTTGCTCCGGCGAAGCAACAGCGACGGCAAGGATTCTTTCGTCTTTTTAACTCCGAAAAAGAAAGAAGAAAAATCCGACAAAAATGAAAAGAAAAAATCGAAGGGAAAGGCAATCGCCGGAGGTGATAAATCGTCGCCGTTCCCATCGCCGTCATCATCGCCGTTCCCATCGCCGTCATCATCGCCGATTCACGACGCATTGTTCTCACGCAATAGAGCAACAAAAGGAAATGAAACGCCCAAGAGAGCCACAGCAAAAGGAAACGAAACGCCTAAGAGAGCAACAACAAAAGGAAATGAAACGCCAAAGAGAAAAACTTATTTACCATACAGACAAGACCTCGTAGGGTTTTTTGCTACAGTAAACACCTTGGGTCGAACCTTTCCTCCGTTCTAAGACACAGCGAGTTCTTACGACTCGTTAATTAATTTTACGCGTCTTAACTTGATCGGGATGTAATTTATTTTATTCTATAAGAAATTACTTAAAGAAATGGGAAAAATCTCATGTAAACCATGAGCTCAACATTTGTGTTTATTTTTAGATATATATGTAGATATTTATTTTATTCATTAGTTAATTATCTTTAAGTTTTAGAGAAAACGAAAACAATTCTCCCCTATTGATCAATTAATCCGAATAACAGTATCAGTATATAAAATTATGAATAATTTTATTTAGATGTCGATTAAATTTAGAACGACACTTTACGTCTTTTATTATTAATGCGACCGGTGTTACGAGTTAATTACGAAGAATTATGTTAAGAGGTAATTATGAAGAATTAAATGGCCTTTGTATTTTTTCAATATTACGCGTTAATTACGAAGAGTTATGTTAAGAGGTAATTACTAAGAATTAAATGGCCTTTGTATTTTTTCAATATGGTCGGTGTTAGGACCGTAGGCTGTCCGCGGCAGATGAAAGGTCAAGTGCGTGAGAACATTTATGAGAAACGGCGAAAATATTCGAGACATTAATGGGTGTGTGTAGTCTCCGTGTAAAAGAAGGAAAATTTGTACTAGTTGTTTAATGAAGATTTGGTTTGTTTATTGCTTTGTATGGAATTGTGAATGTGACTTTGCTAAATAGAACTTCAAAGTGGTCCCAGATGAAAATCTGTTTAGTGGGAGTGGGAAGTGGGGACTTCATGGTATGAAACGCCGGCTTATTGGGTTGAATTGAGCCACCAGATTTTCTGTGGAAAGGACGAAAAGAGAATGGAGAAGTGTCGATCAAAGTGGATTCTTCACATTAAAGAAATAAAATTGTGTGATTAAAAGATGAGAAAGCATATGGTTAGAGTTGACTTATATATGAGAGAGGGTGAGATAGAGAATTATTTGGTAAGATTGCATTGATCATATCTCTCCCTATCTATGTGAGAAGAATTTGATGCATTATATGATTAAAGGTGTATATTTTATAGGTATTTGGGTTAATTTACAAGAAGGTATGAATAGAAATCTACGATACAATAATGTTAGGGATAAGCGTAATGACATTTTGACTTTCGATAGCTAATTTGTACATTGGTTATATAGCTTTTTACCATACAAAGAATTGTGAAACACTTTATTATTATTGATGTATAGTATTGTTAAAAATAACAATTGATTGTTAGTTCATTAGAAAGCCCTGCTAATTTATATATGTCTCCACCTTTCCTTAATTATGAGAACAAGTTGATACATTAGAGCACATTATTGAACAAAATAATTAACCAAATTAACTGAGATAATGTAGCATTTACGTTGTTCGAGCTTGAAATACAACTACTTTATATATATATATATATCATGATGGAATCTTTCATGTTCAAGTCGAAGTTAAAATAAACAATCGAAGATCTGCTGCATATCCGCTACTCTCATGATTTACAATTTCTTAAAGAAAAACAAGTAAAACGAAACAATAATATATTGAAAAGTGCCTTGAGAGAGGGAGGGATGCATGCATTCATGCATTGACTAGAATCGTTTGCTCGTGCATCACGATTGCTTCTTTCTTTACTCATAGTTTATTCCCTTCTAATTTTACCTTTTTCTATTTACCGGCAAGTGTCAACTGATTAATCTCTTTTTCCCATAGGCCCAGATCACTAATTTTTAATTTTCTGATAATTTTCAGATTTTAGAGATATATACTGTCGTGTTTAGTTTCTTGTAAGTAACATTATGAGAGAATTTAATTCCATAAATAAATACCACTAGCAAAACATATCCGGGGTCTATTAGGAAAAGGGAAAAAGAAAAAATTTGAGATTCAATGAGATAGAATGTAATAGAAACAAAGACAAGACACTAATTACTATATTCTCGTCAATTTCCAGTTTTTATATCAAGATCCAACCAAGACTAAGTTTCAGGTGACAATTTTGTCAGTAGATGGAATAGGAAACTATCGTGACATGATGCTTTGATGCTCCATGAACAGAGTCTAAAATAAGCTTAAATTATTTACTGGAGTATTGAGGCTGATGGCCAATCAAGTTTAGAGATTTAATTAGCAGGATATTACAAGAGAGAGGCCTGCTTAAATGATTGCTGAAATAATAACAGGCTCAAGGTGATCATCGGGCTCCATTGAATAATTCATGATTAGACGTTGGTGATCATCAGGCTCCACTGAATAATTCAATGGTTGAATTTCGCTAAATGAGTTCTCATGTCATTTACAAAAAGTAACAAACTCAAAGTTTTAAATGAGCAGCTGTCCAAACATGAGGGCCTTCTTCTTCCTCCAGGAGCCGTTTCACATTCCTTTTTTGGTATGCAATGATTCTTTCCACGCGTCTGATTTCGTTTATGTCAAATAACATTATGAAAGAAATTTAAATAACTAAATATTTAATCTAACGATAATAAAATAATGATAATAAGAACTTAAACAGAAGAACTTAAACAGACGGTGACGGGGGCGAAGGGGATTGACGATGGAGAGATCGGGGGGCGGGGGGGGGGGGGGGGACAGGGCGGGGGGGCAGTAATAAAAGCTTCTTTATGATACGAATACGTACAGCTCAACTATATATGTTTGACAAAAAATCCTACACATTACGTTTAAAAATCTAGAAGTCCGATCGAATATCTTCGCTCTGTAATTCGTCAAAAATGTACATCAATTACCCCAAGACATTGTCTCATAATATCCACCAATTTGTACTGCAAATTTGAAATTTAATGTATGAAAGAGGCATCTCATCTTTCAAAAGTGCATTAGAAACATGGTGATGAGAAAAGGAGAATTAAATTTTCCTCGTAATATTATAAAATGTGTGATGAATTAATAAAAATGTTATAATGATAAAATAATATGAACAATTTATCACTATTAAATTCTCCATATAACGCTATGTATATCCAAGTCCAATCAGTCAAACTAAGCTCACCTTCTTGCTGCTGCGTGCATTCTTAAAACATGCATGCCATATTTTTATGGGTCAAAATGTATCGAAGTTGCATTTATCAAGACTTTGAAACCTGCAACTGTCACATGGAGGATTCCTCTGAAACTTCCATTAAACTCCTCATTTTTTGATATTATCTTTTCACATTAGCCTGCCGTCTTTTTATCAAGTGTATATATATATATTTTGATTGATTGATATTACTTAATATGTTAGAAAGTAAAAAGATACTTGACAAGAACGTAAAATAATTTCTTGTTGGCCTTCTTCTCTGAGAAAATGTTTGATGCCTTAAAATAATCGAGTATTAAATGATTATTTACCTTTTTTTATAGGATCGTACTTTAAAACTATATAAAAAGATAATTGGATCAATACCAAGTATATAAATCTCGCTAAAGAAGGATACTGTCACCATTATACTTGACTGTAGTTTTAAAATTTTTCTCTTCTTAATAGGGGTTAATCCCCTGGATAGGTTAATTAAGAAGCGCAGAAGTTGGGACGAATATGCTGATGCATATAGAAGTTTCATGTGGCATCCTAATCCCTCCTTTTATGTAATAATGATCCTAATTTGAATAGGAGCATACGCTTGTGAATTGAAATTTTAAGATAATTACCCCAGCATATGCATGTGATGCAACAGCTTGATTTACATGCATGTATCCACTGTCCACATGACCTTGACCAACTTGTATGTAGTTTTGCTTTGCCATGACTACTCTAGAAGAGATCTAATGGGTTGGGAATCAACTCGATTTGCATATTGGGTAAATAGCGTATTACTTTCCTCTGTTTTGTTAAAAATGTACAATACCTTTCTATATTTTAAATATTGGCTGATTACTTCCTTGTATTTTGCTAAAAGTGCACAATACCTCCATGTATTTTAAAAATTAGCTGATTACTCCCTTGTGATTTGCTAAAAGTAGCTGATTACTCCCTTGTATTTTATAAAATTAGCTAATTACCCCTTTATATTTTCTAACAAAAACACCAATTTTTAAAAAGCACAGGGGGTAATTAGCTACTTTTATAAAACACAGGGGGGTATTGTGCACTTTTAACAAAATACATTGGGGTAATCAGCTAATTTTTAAAATACAGGAGGTATTGTGCATTTTTAGCAAAATACAGGGAGTAACATTCTATTTACCCTTGCATATTTTGTGACCAAAAAATGAAAAACTCCATTCGCATATTTGCATCAATTGGACAACACAGGCACGTCAAACACATAATCAATAAACCTCTTTTCTTTGTTTGTGTTGGTTCTTGGAAATATATATATGGACAATTTATTCAAATGGTCCTATATCTTTGTCACTTTTAATATTTAAGTCTCATATTTTTTGTTTTAGACTAAATAGTCATTCATCTTTTGTTTTTATGACATCTGTTAGTCCTGAGTGCAAAATCTGTTAAAATAAATGTTAGTCAGCACGTGCAGCTCATGTGATTTCAAAATCCCTTAATTTTCAAGGGTAAAAATGTCAAATTACTTATCAACTTTTTCTTTTTCTTTTATTTTCTTTTTCTTATGTCTTCCATCTACCATAACCCACCACCAAAGCACTATCACTATCGCCACCCACCCCTTCCCCTGCATCAAAGCCACAACCCACCACCATCACCCATTCATTCCCCCACATCACAAGCACACCGCACCACCTCACAACGAAGGTGGCTGTTCGCAGAGGTTTCGACATATATATATCACTTGTAGGTACTCTGCAAGGTGCCCTGCTATTTCCATGCCCTTTACAACAAATAAAAATGGCATCATAGTATGGTTTAGTGCTTTTTCTCAAGTGGGTTTTGCTTCGCTTGAAGTAAAATCTTTTGGTCTTTCTTGGCCAATTTTTTTTCGCTTTTTGCTTGCGGCCTACTTGGTGAAATTTTCCCTCACAAACCCGCCTCCAAACGCCATTACATGTACATTTTTGTGTCGATTTAAAAAAACACAATATATATATATATATATATGTGTGTATGTTATATATATATATATATATATATATATATATATATACATATATATATATATATATATATATATATATATATATATACATGCATACATATATATGCACAATATAATGGGTCTTCATATTCGGATGAATTTGTTTAAGATTTGTTGCTGCAATATATATATATACACCTGAATCTTGGCCATGGCATTATCATAATATTAATATCCCTTGAGATGAGGCTTGATGTTGGGGGAGGGGCGAGTGGCGCTGGTGATAGTTGTGAGGTGGTACGGTGTGCTTATGATGTGGGGGAAGAAGTGGGTGATGGTAGTGATAGTGGCGTGGTGGTGGGTTATGGCTTTGATGTAGGGAAAAGGGTGGGTGGCGGTGGTGATAGTGCTATGGTGGTGGGCTATGGTTGATGGAAGACATAAGAAAAATAAAATAAAAGAAAAAGAAAAAGTTGATAAGTAATTTGACCTTTTTACCCTTGAAAATTTAGGGATTTTGAAATCACATGAGCTGGATGTGCTTACTAAAGTTTTTTTTAACAAATTTCGTAGTCAGGACTAATGGATGTCACAAAAATGAAAGATGAAAGACTATTTTGTCCAAAATTAAAGATATGAGACTTAAATGTCAAAAGTAGCAAATATATAGGACTATTTGGGTAAATTACCCTATATATATATATATATATATATATATAAAGAAACTTATGTCGTAAAACACATATAAAAAAAATATTGTCTACAAAAATTAATCTTGTAATTTTTCACACTTATAACGAGAAGTAAACCACTAGACCAAATTGGTGGTTCTTGGCATTTCATCAATTTAAAATTAAGCGAATTGTATATCTAAGGGTATCTTCAATAACAAGAAAAATGGCGTACTATTTATAAAAAACTTACCATTTTTGGTAAATTTTAGAGATCCGGGTTTCTATTTTAACTCAAATCTCCAATGAAGCCCACTACTTTTTAGAGATTTTTATCAAAATAGAGACCCAATTTATTTTTTTTATACCAAATTTAGATATTCAAAAATTAATTGGGTCTCTATTTTGGTATAAATTTCTAAAAAATAGTAGGCCATATTGGGGATTTGAGTTAAAATAGAGACTTAAATATCTAAAAATTATAAAAAATAGTAAATTGTTGTGAATAGTTGTTACTATTAAAAATGCCTTAAGGCGTGTGAAGGAGAATAAAAGACAATGCACTTTCTTATGTTTTGAAGATATTTCGTGCCTTTTTTTTGGGTCACTAAGATATTTCGTGCCTCGACTTTGAGATATTTTGCCAAAACTTCAAGAGCAATATTGTAGACCGTCAATGACAAATATATATATATATATATATATATATATATTGTAGGCTGTCTGAATTTATTTCCCTTTTTTAAAAATAAAAAAAATTGTCAAAACTGATTTGGCACGAGTCTTTAGCCTTCCACGATTCTCTGGCTTCCTCACATTTCCAAATGATTCAGGAGATAAATTGTAAAAGATAATAATTGATAAATTTTGCTTTTTTTTCTTTATCAGAAAATAAATGATCTGATATTGGAAAAACATTAACTAATACAAGAATCGAGATCAACTATTAGTAAGACTCGAATAGTTACAAAAATGCGATAAAAATAATTAGCAAGTAAAGAGTTTGTCCTTACTAATTTTTCAGCACAGTCAGACATTTTATCGGTTGAACGCATAATTGGATGAACACTAACATGATTAATTGTACGCAAAAAGCTATGATCATTTGATTTTATTACATCGATATAAAAACATACTGAGTGCTTTTTGTAAGAGAGTATTAGTTACTTAAAAATATACGAGTGCTAAAAGTGTATTTAGAAGTTATTAATTTGAGTTTTTCAAAATCACTAAAAATTTATTTAATTATTAATTTCAAAATTTTATAAAATTAATCGGACAAAATTCAGATACAGATTTTTTTTTTAAAATTAGTTACTTAATATAGGTTTTTTTTTTTTTGGTCAATACTTAAGATAGGCTTTGTTAATAATTTTTTCAGACTTGCTTAATATTTAAACCAAGTCAATTTTTTAATACCACGTGAGTACTGTTTTTACTTGTTTTTGACACCACGTGGCAATGAGTCCAAAAAGAGTCTCGCGATCCACGTGGATATGGGTCCCACGTAAACGGAAGCTTAGCTCCGCTGAGTGGCAATCTCTCTTCAACATTCAATTCTCCACCACCTTCCTCAAATCTCAAGTCCCTGGAACCAGCTCAAATCTCACTGCAAATTTCGCCATTAATGGTGCTCAAAAGCTATGATCATTTGATCTCATTAAATTGATTTCTAAATTGATCTTGACAAAAGCAGAGTAAAAAAATGTGTTCACTTCAAGTGTCAAATTACGGAGGCGTCCACCAAGCGCGATTTTCCAGCAGCTTATCTTGCTCGGAGAAGCTGTGCCAAAGTGTAATTTTCTCATCTTTTTGGGGCAGAAATGTAATTTCCACCTATGGAAGATCGCCGCCGTTGGTTAACTCGACGGAGAAGCGACGTTTTAGTTTTGGTAATAGAAGACAATCTAGGGTTTTGGCGATGTCCACGTCACCGGAAACTGCTTTCAAGATGAATTTGAATGAGTATTTGGTCACTCTTGAGAAACCGCTAGGCATTCGCTTTGCTCTCTCCGTTGACGGCAAGATTTTCGTTCATTCTCTCAAGAAAGGGGTCAGTGTGTGTGTGTGTGTGTTTTTTTTTTTTCCTGATATTGCTACGTTTTACTTTTCCATGAACTAATTTTAAAGTAAATTTTACCAGAAGCTAAATATTCAAGAAACTTTCAGTCGTGTAATAAACATTTTTTTGTTCTAAATAAGCCGTTCCGTAGATCTCTATTGGGATAAGGCTTGGTTTGGTCTGATTTTGTTTCGTCACATCTGCAGAGTTAATATTAATGGTTTCAGATATCCAGTTCGTAAATGACATGCTTTCCCTTCAGTGAGTTAGTTTAAACTTGAAATTGGACGGAATGACCATATGGAACAATTCCAAAACGAATGGTTTATCTGGAATGATTACAAAGTTTAGATTGCGATTTAAACGAAATATAAATTAATGGGCAATTTGAAATTTTATAAATGTTTGTTCGTGTGATTTACACTTGATCTTGCTAATGTGGTAATTTCATTGTTTGGTAATTTCATTGTCTATTAGGATGTTAATGATCTAAGGCAAATGGGTGTAAATGCTGAACTAATTTGTGATAAATATTATGATAATAGGGGAATGCTGACAAGTCGAGGATTATAATGGTAGGGGACACATTGAAGAAGGCGAGTGACTCATCAGGTGGGAGGCTTATTGAGATAAAGGACTTCGGTGATACAGAGTATGAATGAAATCATGTTCTCGTTAGCTAAAAGTCATAATAGATGCAGTAATGATTTTTATTTCACATATGGTGGTTTTGAAAATGTGGAGTTTTAACTTTGACAAGTAATAATTTAAGCTTGATATTCCAACATCTTAGACATGCCATTAAAGCATAGGGTGATGAATAATTCAATGATTTTTTGTTGGCAAATTAATGTGCAGGTTGAAATACACAGTACTGAAGCCATTTGTAATGCCTATTACATCTCCTTTTTCGGTTTCTGCAGGAACATGATGAAGGAAAAATCAGGGTCTTGTAGCCTTGTTCTTGAGAGACCCTTCTCTCCTTTTCCAATACATCAGCTGTATATTACAAACGAACTTGATATGTTTTTCAATAGAGGTCGAGTTCCTATTGTCACTTGGAACAAAAATATATTGGCATCAAACTTGCGGACATCTTGTGAAGGAAGTGGGAATTCTGGGTTTGTTTCATTTTCTCCGAAGTATCTAACTCCCAGAGGATGGAAGTATTTGACTGATCATAGTGAAATCAGCCAGCCACAGGTGCTGAAAAACACTCCTCCTTTACCATTTAGCCCGCTTGTATCCATTTTCTCTGAGGAAGTGCCAGGAGATGGCGACTGGGTACATGGAAGTTTCCCATTGGAAGAATATGTCAAGGCATTGGAGAGGTCTAAGGGAGAGTTGTACTATAATCATTCTCTTGGTATGCGTTACAGTAAGGTGTGATGGGTTCCTATTTTTGTTGCCCTATAATTGTATTGAATTCAAAACTTCCAATAGCTTTACTATTAACTAAGGGTCATTACTACGCAAATTTATGTTCATATATATACACATACCTACATAAAAAGGTTATGTCTCAAAGAATAGCTGCTTTAAAATTTCAATAATGTTAATCCCTTATTTGAGTCAGCATATTTAGTCCACATCTCAACTGTACAAGGATTTAAACCATGCTACTGCAGTTGGCATTCTCAAAATACATACCTATTTATTATACTCAGAAATGCTAATTATTTGGCTTCCTCTATGTTGACAGATAACAGAGCAAATATATGTGGGATCATGTATACAAACAGAAGCTGATGTAGATACTTTATCAAATGTTGCGGTGGGAGTTACTACTGCAGTATTCTTCATTTTTCTTTCCATTAAAATCCTATAATTTAATTCCATTACAACTAGGTATTTTTGGGTCCATAAGCCATGTGTATACTGGTTAAATTAGGAATTGCTTCGGCTAGTAATGGAGTAAATACTATGTTAGAGCCATGTAATGATGTTCTCTAATTTCACAAATCTCCGGCATGAAGAGCTAAAATATTGTAGATACAGACAATATACTTGTAAGACCATCCTGCTGTCTCCGTGCAATATCAATGAAGTTGCCTGATCATAAGAAGGAAATGAAAGTCGGCGAGAATTTTGACTTCGTATATCCTATTAAAAATTCTTGCAGTACTATTTACTGGAATATTGATACTATTAATCGTCCTAACTCCTAATCTATGAATTTAGTTGTTCCCTCTCCTTGCTTGCATGTAACAGTCAGGAAATTTTTGCATCAGGGTGTCACTGCTGTGCTCAATTTCCAGAGTGGAATCGAAGCTGAGAATTGGGGTATCAATTCAAACTTAATTAAAGATTCATGTCAACGATTTAATATCCTCATGATCAATTATCCTATAAGGTAATTCAATTGTATAAGAAGCTGGATTGTGCCCAGATTAGTCTGTTTGCTCTTGGTTATGATGAATTTGGTCCAACCATCTTTATAGTGTATGATTGTTAAGGTGCATCATATATAAATATGAAAATTTTAGTTTGTGCCAAATGCAGTCCATGAGTTATTATCAGTTGTAGCACCCAAGAAGTTTTTAGATTTGATGTTGCAATATGTTTCAATGTCCTTTTCAGGGAGGTAGACTCTTTTGATATGAGGAAGAAATTACCTTTTTGTGTTGGTCTTCTCTTGCGCTTACTGAAAAAGAACCATCGGGTTTATGTCACTTGCACCACTGGTTTTGATCGATCCCCTGCGTGTGTGATTGCATACTTACACTGGATGACCGATACTTCCCTTCATGCAGCTTACAATTTTGTCACTGGGCTGCATTCGTGCAAGCCTGACAGGTCTGTCCAACATCTCCCATTAGCATATTGTCTTGCATTGCTCTTTCCTCATTTAACTCCTTTTTCTAATACTAGTTAAATCATTAAGACTTAGCTGCACCAAGGAGCTTAAGTTATATACGTTCTGCATTCCTGAGAAAACATGGTGAAGCAATATAGGAAGCTAACTGATTAGCGTCTGAGGATGTGCAATTCATTATTATCATTGATTCTGTTGAACATGGAAACAAAATCCTTTATTCTACATCACATGTTTGGACTGAGTAAAAGGAGATAATACAAAATGATAAAGTCAACATGGTTTGAAAGCCTTTAATCCCTAGAACCTCAGGTTTCCTAAACAGATCTGCCATCTCTGTTAGGCATTTTTCATGATCAGATGCTCCCATTCCTGCCAGTAATTTGGAATCGTCACCACCTTGGCTTTGTTGATTTTCTCATGTTTTTGTCCTTTAGGCATCTTGAAATCAAATCATATGATATACTATTCTACAACACATGCAATTGATTTGCACTGTAAGCAACTGCTATTCGTGACACACATTGTGAGACCTTGCATTAAATTTTTGTTGCAGGCCTGCAATTGCCTGGGCAACATGGGATCTTATAGCTATGGTGGAAAGTGGCAGTCATGATGGACCTGCAACACATGCTGTGACCTTTGTGTGGCTTGGGCACGAGGTAATTAACGACTTTGGAGCTTAACTCTAAATTGTTTGACTTTCTTATATCTAAAATAAACAATTTATTAATATTAATATATATTCCTTCATGCTGTTTGCAAGTTGATGACGTTGTGGAGAATTGGTTGTTAAGAAGAGTTTACTATGTCTAGTTTTATGCATGGTATCTTCTTCATACTTGTTATGATAGGTGGACTATGCATAACTATATTCTTGCTACAATTTCTTTCAATTTCAGGGAGAGGATGTCTACTTGGTTGGAGATTTTACTGGAAATTGGAAAGAACCAATCAAGGCAGTCCATAAAGGGGGCCCAAGATTTGAAGTTGAAGTTAGGCTTCCACAGGGGAAGTAAGTTGTCTTAAAAGAAAAATTCTCTTGATGCCTCCTCCTGCTTTTAGACATTGCTATTCAAGCACATTAATGCTAGTCTTCCTTTTTCTTTTTTTAAACTTTGTTCAGTGATCTTCTATTTCCAACTATTTTGAATGGGCTCCAAAAAATGGAATTATTAGGACTCGGTAAAACGTCTAGTTGGACTGCTTGTTCTCAGGTTAATTACGAAGTTGACTGCTACTTGCCTGGAAATTTTTTAATTGGTTTCAACTTATACAAGTGTAGTAGTAGTCTGAATAAGAGGTTTCTGAACAAGATATATACAGAAGAGCATCCAATCTTTCTTTTTTTTTTTTTCCTCACTAAACATCTAAATCTTAGAGTCATTTTGACAATTTACTCTGCTTTTTACAAACACAGTAAACTGATATTCTTGGGTCTTCTGGTAGCAGTTGGGCTTTGGGTTCACCTATTTCAGACCATTCCAACACGAAGGTGTTGATTTTGTAGGATATAATTGGGAGAAGATGCCGCCATAATTGGAGCTTTAAACTAACAGTTCCTTAAACTGCACATATGCTCTTCTTGAAAGTGATGCGTCATTTTCCTCTTCCTTCATCTATTTCTTTTCTAAAGATCTTAGCTGATCATTTTTTATGTTATCCCTGTAAGTATTTGCATTTGTCTCTATCTTGGTGAGAGAGGCGAGTGTTGCTAAAACAGATTTCTGGCATTTTTGAAATTGTTTTTCTTACCCCAGGTATTACTATAAGTATATAATCAGTGGACAGTGGAGGCACTCAACAGCTTCACCAACTGAAAGGGATGAGAGCGGGAATATGAACAATGTGATTGTAGTTGGTGATGTAGCTAGTGTGAGGCCTTCTATTCAACAACCGAAAAAGGTATCTTCTATCTTGCTGCCTTTTACTTCAGGGAATGTTGACAATATTAATTTACTATAGAAAAATAAGTCTTTGTTTACGGGGTTCTTGAAGATTATAAAATGCAGTTATTCATGCTAGTAGATATTATCATCCTAAACTTTGATTCCCTCCATCTCAAATTGGATCTAGTACTTTTTTTCTGTGTTGTTCGCAAATAATGTTCACTTTCCTTAAATAGAAACTTAAAATATTATTTAAAAATAACCTATATTAAGCATACCTCATTGGGTTCCCATATCTCTCACTTACTAACTTTTACATGTTTAAAAAACCAAATGTACATTGCACTCATAGTCATATTATATTCTATATATTTCAACTCTTTCTTAAACCTTTGTGCCAGGTCAAAGTAAAACATTCAATTAAAAGAGAGGTAGTACTGTATATTTCTATGGTCTGATAGCGAGACCAATGTTAACTTGATAAAGTATGGACAATGTCAGTATTGGTACAAAAAGAATAAAATAAAAATTCGTATTTTCGTTAAAACCTACCACTAAAAACTTTTGTTCTAGGGGAGGGGTGCATCCTTTGTCATTTCATTATCGTCGTTATTAACTCTTGAGCTCTATGTTTTAGGATGCAAATATTGTGAAGGTTATTGAGAGGCCATTGACAGAAAACGAGCGCTTTATGCTGGCAAAAGCAGCTCGATGTGTGGCATTTTCTGTCTGTCCAATAAGACTAGCTCCAAAGTAGTTGGCTAGTATGCTGTTCCTGAGTAGTCATTCCCATATATGAACCTTATATACGTGTCCGAGAAACTTTCTGACGTAAAATCACTATCTGGGGCTAGACATTATCAAAAGACTGTTGCAAGGGTACACAAATCTTTCACGCAGTTTCAATAATTTTCGATGGTACATCAACAGTGAAAAATCAAGCATCTACCGACTCATGCATCACTACAGGGAGATCTATCTGCTACATAATCAAGCTAATGCAATTTCCCAGTGGCCTCGCTGCATGATGTATGCGGGCTGACAGGGATGTTGCTATGTTGCCGGGTCTTGTCACATTTCGAGAGTTTATAGGATTGTATCTGTTGATTCCTGTTTCACACTTGTTAGTAACATATCTATTCGTGCAATTCTCTAGAACAAAGCCTAGTAGTTCCAACTATAGATGCATTTTCTAGATAGTCTATGGCTTGATTGGCTTCGGTTCTATGTATTCATTTTGTTCTGTTGTTCCATACTTGTTATATGTTAGTCAATCGAATCTGTTGAATTGTTATCCGTATTGAAATGAATCGAGATTGATAAGGAGTTAGTTAATGATACTCGAACATGTAGATTTGTGCATGGAGTTGTTCATACTCTTAACATGTACTTGTAGAGTAGTGCATGGAGTGTTCATAAGACGCTTAAATTATTCTCTAATTTATCACAACATGAGCAGAAAAACCTTGTAGCTTAATAGATTTAATAACAGTTATGATGTGTTCCAAAAGGACTTGTCCTTAAACTACCTTTAAAGTGGATGATAACTAGATGAGAACATTTTCGTTCTCCACTTGTATGAAAACGACATTTCTAATCTTCTACCCGAGACAATACGAGGGGTCTTTTTTTTTTGCATGATTTCGGGAAAAAAAGTGTGATATTTTATATTGGTAAGAGACATAATAGAATGTGATTTGTAAGTTATATAATGCTGTGAATTTAAAAAACATAATTCCAATTAACCATTGTAATTTAGTGCATTTGTGATTAGGCTCTGTTTGTTTGCCGTAAAATAATTTATTTGTGAAAAAAAATTTCACAGGAAAATATTTTTTTGGGTTCCGTTGTTTGTCGTAAAATAATTTGTTGAGAAAAAATATTTTTTTGAAAAATAAGATATTGAAAAATATTTTATGGTGTTTGGAATTCCGGAAAATGTTTTCTTCTCTCAAAAGAAATGAAAATATTTTCTTAACTTTATACTAGCCGTAATATTTAACCGGAAAATATTTTTCAGTTGACTAATTCTTTGATGTTATCAAACACTGGAAAATTGAAAAAAAAGTAGCCATCATTTTTTACTGGAAAATAACTTTCAGTTTGACTAATTTTTTGATATTACCAAATATCAAAAAAATGAGAAAAAATTTTTCGGAAAAATATTTTACGGCAAACAAACAGAGCCTAAAGATAACTTCTTTTCAAATTTAGGACACATGTCTTATTACTCACCCATCGACCACTAAAAAAACCACTTCTCATCCAATTTCCATGTGTTAAGTATGTCACTAACGTTCATCCTGAATCAGGATTAAACTCTCCATGAGATTTATAGTTGTATTACTTATAGTCTTTTTATTTAGGTATAACTTGTATTCATGCGCTTCATATTTGCACAGGGTTTGCTCCCGTAAATATATCCATCCATGCTCCCTCATGTCAATTTCACGAGCTCTTATCAATTTTTATTAAATCACTGTGAGTAACAAATCTAAATAAAAAAACTCACGTTAGATTTAAAAATAATCAAGCTCAAACTAATAAACAAAATCATGGTAACACGTGTGATAAAAATTCTGAAAGTAGGGCCTCCATATGATGCCCAGTAAAATGTTGTAATTACAGGCTTTGCAAGCAATCTACCATGGTAACCAGTCTGGCGTCGGCTGAAACGTTAAGCAATAATATGTTGAGAGAATGTCAAAACAATGTTGACATTAGATGAAATTGCCACAACCATGACACCCTTTATATTCTCATGCAAACGTATTAAGGTCTCGACCTGGTAGGCACCAAGCAACACCACCCCCCTCCCTTCCCCCTGCCTTTTCTTTCTGCAAGGCAAATCAGACGCGTCGACGCCACTACATGAAAGAGTCGTTTCCTTTAAAAAAAAAAAAAGAGGGAAAAATCAGCCTCTCCATTTGTCTTTCCAGTTTCAGCCAGACCAGAAATTAAACATATTCTTTTCTGTTACACAAGAAGAATCCTCATCGAGAAGTGAATCAATTATGGCGTCAGTATCTGTTCGTGTCTTATAATATATAGGCAAAAACTTAGATAGGAATAGTCGTATGTTCACTTTATTTTGTACATCATGCTATAGATAGCCTATACGTCTTATTACCACGAAACGAGTGATCATTTTTTTTTTTTTTTTTTGTTAACTATGCAGTTTGTATTCTTTAAAAAATGAAAAGTAGATAGATGGGACGAGTAGATGCGTGAGAGTTTCGTGTATTAAATTGCTCCTAGTCATGAAAGCTTCATCAGCTTAAGCAGCGATGTAATAGAACCCCACAAATTATGTGAGAAATTTGTTTCAAGACTTTTTGGCGAGAGGGCGCATTAGGGTATATCAAGCATTGAATTGGAAGGTCTACATAGCATTGAGAGTAAAGATTAATACTATATATTACTTTATTTTTATTACTTAAATATCACTTCTTACGTATATTTTTAGTTGGCATGCTAACTTAAGAAATATTTTTAATTTTCTCTCTTCTTTTAACATGCCAATTAAACATACACATAAGAGGTGATATTTGAGTGATAAAAATAGGGTAATATCTAACATTGCTCGATAGTAAATTCACTGCCAGAAATTTTAGTACTCCAGCTCCTGGGTTACATCTGGGGCTCGAATTGTGTATGCATTAAGCAATTTTAGCCTCGCTTTTTTCTTTTTCTCCAATCTTGTGCTTAATGAAGCAATGTAGTACCTTAGAGCCTAAGTTTATGAACCCAAAAAGACAATACAGCTAGTTTTATTCTATATCTTCAAGAGAAGATGAACTTGAGGTTTCATAACTACATGTGTAATACTTAGCTACAAAAAAAAGTTACACACGCACACTAGATCAAACCAAATCTTATCTCATTAGGTAGAGTGGATTACACTAAACAGATTTTAATTGGTTTCTTCCTTATACATATAATCGTAAAAGACAATTCTTGAAGAGAAGCATCTTTCGCCACAAGAAAAAGTTGTGTCCACGGTATGGCACTTAGATGAGGCCTGATCAGCAATTACACCACGACCAAGTTTTGGAGATAGGATCTTATCTCTATCATCCTTCATTCATGGTTCCACTGATCTGTGGAGGACAGTTGAGTTCACTTCGATATCATATCCATTTTTTTTTTTTCCGCTGCATGCACCTCATGTGGTAGATTATTTCGACAATATACACTCATTTCCTGATCACAAGCGTCACACCTCCATACACTTGTGTGGCTTAAGGAAACATGGTCCACACCCCCTTGAAAATGATGTTAAGGGTCATATCTTTTCACGTTACCACTGTAGTTATTCATGCTTAGATTAGTTAAATAGACATTTTCGACGTAATATTACACGCATTGACAGACTTATATACGGGTCAATAGATAGTACAACTTCTAATGATATTGAGAATGAAACCATTAACGAGTGAATTAATAGATTTGTATTTTTTGAAAAGCTAATTTTGCTCTCACTAGAAAATATATGTATATATTTTTATATGAATGTTAAATTATATGATTTTAGTCCGAACTAAACAAAAATCTTGAATCTACTCTTGATTACATGAAACATATTTCAAAAGTTGAAGTAAATTGCATTATAAACTAAGAATTCGTAAAGGAACACCCTTCAATATTTCTTAAGGTATTGATTGTAATTGAGAGATAATAGCTTCTTTCTTTGTCACTTATTTATTATATGTCTTTTATGTGTATGTCTAATTCAAAAAGAGAATAATGCATCAATAATTGTTCTAAGAAAGCTCAAGCAATGTGCAATGCCCAGTTTCTTCAAATAGAATTCTTACATTAAGATGAATAATCTTAAAATCATCAAACTCAAAACCTATTCGAATGTATATATCCAAGGATCTATGGTGATTTGCACCACAGTCTCTTGAAATGTACTGCGATATTTCACATTGACGTGGCGAATGGCTATTGCATGCATGTCACAACCACGCAATGGCCTCGTGCAAGACAAGATCCATCATAATTAAGGCATTTGCTCAAAGATTTAATTTTCTCTCTTTTCATGGAGAAAAATATATAAATTAAACCTCAATCGTTCAACCCTCATCAAGAAATGTAGAAGCTATGGTTTACTCAGCTGTCGCTTTCGTTATCCGATGGCCATATTAATTTACCGCTCGAGGGGTGAGGGACGCCTCTGTATAAATCAACCCAAAACATAGGCCCCGTACACAATGTCGACGGCTTCGATTAACGGGTGGTGCTTTACCTCTCTCTATCCCGCCCAGGCTTCTCTTAAGAAAGCCACATTACGGCCTTTAGTTTTCGCGAAGCTCAATTCTTCTTCTGCTCCTCCCAGCCTCATCAGGAACGAGCCTGTTTTTGCTGCCCCTGCTCCTATCATCACCCCTAACCCGGTACTCTATACACTCTCCATGTCTCCACCCTATTTCAAGATTCAGTAATGCGGGTGCATTGCATTGCATTTTTTTATAAAAAAACAAATTTAATTCCCCGAGTTATATATATCTCATGTCAAATTTCAAAACACGTGATTTTTTGAGGAAAACTATGGTTCACGATACACACATGGCATGTTTGTTTAAGAATGTAACTATGATAACGTAATTTACTTATTGAACTACGTTTCATGCATGAGGTAATTTCACATTTAGTTCCTATTATTTATAAAGTGTCTCAATTTAGTCTTTATTGTTTAAAATATATCTTAATTTAGTCCTTATTGTTTCACCAAAAGTTTCAATTTCATCCCTATTATTTAATATGTCTCAATTTAGTCCCTATTATTTTTTAAAAAGTCTCAACTTCATCCCTATTATTTTTAAAAAGTTTCAATTTCATCCCTATTATTTTCTTAAAGTTTTAAATTTGTCCTTATTATCCAATGACTAAATTAAATTTTTTTGAGAAATAATAGGGATGAATTTGAAACTTTTTAAAAATAATAGGGACGAAATTGAAACTTTTTTAGAAACAATAAGGACGAAATTGAAAACTTTAAATAATAAGAATGAAATTGAAATTTTTAGGGAAACAATAAAGACTAAATTGAGACATTTTAAATAATAAAAACTAAATTGATACACTTTACAAATAATAAAGATTAAATGTGAGATTTTTCCTATCATGCATTATACATTACTGAGCTTTATTATCACGCCAGAAATGTCTGAAAATTTAATGCTATATGTGACAATACATGAAGAACATGCACGAGTGGGCACTTGAAGCAACTGGCTCACGTAATTCTCGTGATGCGTCACCACGTTAGCTAACTATTTGGAAAATGTCTGTCCACAAAATGAAGCTACTTCGAGAATTTTCAAGCATCAATTACTTTTTCTTCTTTTTTTTTTTTTACGTTAAAATTTTCCATGATTGTTGGGATTGGACTTTTTAACTGACTGTGACATAAAGAACATGGCTTGACAAAAAAATTGAGAATATGACTCATAACATGGTAAATTTGGAAGCTGTGACTGGCTCTTCTTACATAAATCTGTGCCCTGAGGCATTGTTTATTTTGATAATCTCTCTTATCGCGTTATAAACCTATAATCTGAGCATCATATCACGTAATGCATTACACATTTCATACGTAATCTTTTTTTTCCTTTTATCGGTTATTCTTTGCAATCTATCTAATGAATTGAGAAATATTACAGAAAGAAGATATGGGAAAGGAGTACGAGGAGGCCATTGCATCTCTTCAGAAACTTCTGAGGTTTGGTTCTTTAATGTTCTTTTTCTGTAAACTTATATGTAACAGTAAATCTTATATTGCATGAAGCAATTAAAATGTTGACAATTAACAGTTAATGGGGTGAGGATCGAGGAGGAAGACAATAATTAAGGACCTTTCTCATACATAGCATTTAAGATTTCTGTATATTGCAGTGAGAACGGAGAACTTGGACCTGTTTCGCTACTAAATGTCCTTTGTTATTATAGGAGAAAGTTGTTCTTATACCCTGATACCGGTTTTTCTTCGTCTGCTATTGCAGTGAGAATGGAGAACTTGGACCTGTTGCTGCAGCAAGAATTGACCAAATCACTGCCCAGTTGCAAACAACTGACACCAAACCCTTCGATTGTGTTGATAGGATGAAAACTGGCTTCATTCAATTCAAAAGAGAGAAATATGAGTAAGCTGCTCAAACATGGCGTTTTCAACTCTGTTTCTTCTCCTACTTTGCCAATAGCTTAAAGAAACAGTGAAAGGAAAAAGGAAGCCTTTGCATTAGAAACATCTGCTAACATGTCTTTTGTATTTGTGAAACAGAAAGAATCCAGCCTTGTTTGGGGAACTAGCTAAGGGCCAGAGCCCCAAGGTACTGACATAAATATTCTCCTACTTGTATGACTTAAACAGCTAGATATCTCGTGGGAAAGTATATAATTCCCCCACATTGATAAATTGTAAAACCCAAGATCATCATATAAGATATCGGGCTACGTCACTTAATTAATACGAAATGATTTTATGAGAGAACCTCATGTTTTTGAACATATTGAAGCATAATAAGTTATGTGGCGCACTAGCCGCGCTCTTTTGGCCTTCATACTGACATAGATGATATAAATGTTTGTGGCAGTTTATGGTGTTTGCCTGCTCAGACTCTCGTGTTTGCCCATCTCATGTGCTGGGCTTTGAACCTGGGGAGGCATTCATTGTCCGGAACATTGCCAACATGGTTCCTGCATATGACAAGGTCATTTTAAACACATACTATGCTATTTTTAATCTGATTGGAGATCTAATGGCTTCATTTTCTAGCATGCTAAGATAGAGTTTGATACATTAAAACATTTTTGCTGCAACAGACTAAGTACTCTGGAGTTGGAGCTGCTATTGAATATGCTGTGCTGCATCTCAAGGTGAGACACTGTGGAGCCGACATCATGTGGGTCTCACATGTTGAGAGCCTGTTGGGTCCGGCTGACCCAACAATTTTCCAACGTAGTCATGTCTTTTCTTTGGACTGTGGTTGTTTACATTATACTGATGGAAATCTGCAGAAGTGATGGTCTGATACTAAAATTTTGATCCTCTGCAGGTGGAGAACATTGTAGTCATTGGGCATAGCTGCTGTGGAGGAATCAAAGGGCTTATGTCTTTCCCAGATAATGGACCCACTTCTACGTAAGGCCTACTCTTATAACTTTTGGATTTCATATTCGAATAAACCTCGTCTTGGACGAAGCCAATAGGTCCCATTAGAACAAGGGGTTTTTGGCGAACGAGAGAGAAACTATCATTAATATTCGATAAATATAATGCGACATCTAGAATGTATTATCTGCAGACTGTGTATTGTTAGTGTAATGTGTTATTTCTTGATGACAGAACATCAACCCCGCCCTCATCTAGATAAATGCTTATAAATTCAGGTCACTCATTAGACTTTCTAATTCTCAAAATGCAGTGACTTCATTGAAGACTGGGTCAGGATCTGCTTGCCTGCTAAACACAAGGTGAAGGCCGAGTATGGTGATGCACCTTTTGAGAGTCAGTGTGCAACCTGTGAAAAGGTAAGTTCTACCTATCCAAAATGGTCCTTTCTTTTTTGTGTTCGTTGCTAAAATGCATCTTTTGTCCAAATCTTTTCCGCCCGGCCATACTAACATGGTAATGTCAATTCCCTCCAAATATCCCTGCCAAGCTACATGAAACAGATTTCCAGAAGTCCACAGAACAGTAATTGCTAATCAACCTGGTTCACCCTAACATTCCCCACTTGTCGTCCGACTGTTGCATTTTATTCTGCCACACTAAATGTAGTACTGACAGACCTCTCCTTATTCCATAAGGCCTCAAAAGGGAAACACAACAGTATATTAGCACATGAACACTTAATTCTCCATCCGAATACATAGGAAGCGAGATCTACAATCCAAAAGTCATGCTTTCCAATTCTTTGACTCTATGAACTATGATTACATATCTATACCAATCAGTGTTGTTTCAGCAATCATGAGAAACAGAATTGTTATCTATGGTATGCAACTTACTTCATCAAACATAACATCTCGTACTAATTTCCAAGGAGTGTAACTCTTGATATTAACCATAAAACCCAGACTTTTTCGAATTGAATAGGCTCTTAGAAACTAATACAAAGTCAGTCTTGTGAATGAAAGCTTCTGTATCCTTTCATCTCATAACATTCACTAAACGTGTTGCAGGAGGCGGTGAACGTGTCGCTGGGTAACCTGCTAACATATCCCTTTGTGAGAGATGGCTTGGTGAAGAAAACTCTGGCACTGAAGGGTGGTTACTACGATTTTGTCAAAGGATCATTTGAGCTCTGGGGACTTGAGTTCGGCCTTTCCCCGTCTCTCTCTGTATGAACTCAACCATAATCAGTCACCCATCTTTGTTCCCTAACCTTTTTTTGATCCCGTAATGTATGTTGTATCTATTTCAAGACAACAATAGTTTTACAAATAAATGTAATGTGGATCACCAGCGGTTCCTTCATTGTAAAATGATGCATTTCTATTTTCTTCTAAGAATAACTCCATCCTAAATTGTAAACTATATATATTCATCATGGAATTTTTCATTGTGTCTTGCCTTTGCTAGGTAAAAGATGTGGCAACAATACTGCATTGGAAGCTCTATTGAACATGCTTAGAGGCCATCCTGTAAAGACGAGGCTCACCTGAATCTTTGATAACATAAAAATAATATATCTTATGTAGATTAGCATCACTTTGTAAGATCACGGTCCTTTGAGTCTAAAAGCTTGTTCTTCTGCCCAAGTTCCTCTACCTTTTTGTCCTTCAATTTGTTCATTCATCTATCAAAAACTCTATGGGAGCCTCAAAACAACAATAATGTGGTGGCTGAGTGATCGCCGGTCGAGACTTGAAAACAACCTCTTACATAAAAGATTACATATATAGACCCAAAATGGGTCCGACCATTTCTCTAATAAAAAATTGCATATATAAACCCAAAATGGGTCCAACCATTTCTCCAATCTCATGCATAGCGATAATTATTGTGGACCAGGGAGCCCTATCTATAAAAATACTACTACATTAAAATTGTAACCTCCAAGAGAGAGGAGATACTCTTACCTGAATTTTCGCTGAAAAAACTAAGTACAAGCATTTGCGCAATCCCCCTCGTCTAAAGGTCTCTCCTCTCTTTAAACCTGTTGTCCTCTAAAGATCTGCCCTCTTTAAAATTAGTTCCAGTAAGTGAGACTGAAAACGCACTACACTCATTTATAAACTACACGATATTGTATCTTCCACTTGTCTTTTGAGATTTCAATTCCCAGTACTAGATAGTCATTAAGCCCCGTTGAAAAGTGCCCGCGAATATTGGGAGACTGACAGTGAGACTGGAAGCCGAGCCCTATCAGATTTAGATCCCATAATGACATTATTAGAATGATCAACTGTAATAAATTGATAATACAATTATTTGATTTAAATCATATGATCCCTAATAACCTCAATATACTCATTCATTAGCCCAAAAAAGAAAAATTCAGACTGATAATCTCTTATATGAAATGCATATTAAGTTTATACACGTATATATACGCCACATAACGACCTATAGACACCAATTTTTTAAATAAAGCATCATATAGAGACTACATGTGCATGCAAACTTTATTACTTAAAAAATGCTCAAAATTGTCAACATAGTATCGAAAGTAACGATATAAAATCATTTACGTGCCTAAATAGTGTGAAAAACTTTCTGCAGAATTAGTATAATATGGTAAGAAAATGTTTAAGAAATGTTGGACTAAGCGGATATAATTTGTGCGAAAATAAAAGTTTAGCAATAGAAAACTAAACAATAGACATAAACTAAATATCAGTGAATATAAAACCAATTGTAATAGAAAAGTAAACAGTAGACATAAAATAACAATAAACCAGAACGAAGAAATAATAAAGAAGAAAGAATATTGCAGGAATTAACTATGTGCATATAAAATATTACAATACACAAACCGAGATTCGAGCTAGACTCGATATTCTTAAGGTTAATTTGCTCCGCTACAGTACTTACGGCTCAATAGCAATAACCTCTCAGGATACAACGGCTCTATCTTTTGTATTAGAAGTACCACAAAATACAAAAACTGTCAAACTCACTGTGTATAAACTCTTTCTCGACAAATGTTATGCTAAGCCTGTATACTTTATATGCTATGCTGTAATGTTGATATTTTAAGTGTATCGAATGAAGTGAGCAAATGTCCTATTTATAGATGAAATCTGACCAGCCCACCATCTCCACTCATAACGTGATTACTCCACTATTTTGCTTGCAGACGTGCACAAAACTGCTAGAAGTGGATCAACCCACTTTTTCCATTTCAAACATGCATGATCAAATGGCCACATTCTTCATGCAGCAAATGTGGGTATATTGAATCGTGGCAACGTGGCTTGGGGAGTTAACAAATGAAGATACAATTTCCCATTCATCTTCATTTTCGTCCAACATTTCCCTACATGAATGGAAATTGATCAGTCAGATAGGAATGCAAACACTAGAGAGAGTTTAATAGAAAGATACTGCATCGGGATAGGTGGCTTTTGGCTTTGAACCTTCCTTAGTAAAAATTATTGAGTTTACTTGCTGACTAGTGAACGCGATGTCTTGAACTGTTAAGTTTTTGTGTAAACCAAGACAATTGAATTCACACAGTACCTCTCTGTACACTGTCAAGTTCTCATGGTTGTGTTGATTTTGGCCCTGAACATGTTCTAGTATTCATGAGTCCTCTAGATAATTCAGCCTTCAAAATTCTCGTAAGCCCGAGCCAGTCCCTACTCACATAGGTGATAACTTATTAAGAGTATCCCTGCAATACCCCACTTGGATTACCAAGATATAAGTATCATTAAAAGCTAGCCTAAACCACATGCAGGCAGCACTGTCTGCTCGTCATAGGAATAGGCGGGAGTATTACCCTACAGTGTTCCCGGTGAATCATTCATATCTCAGTTTTTCCCTTTGAACCTACATCCAGGGATCTCCTGTCATGTAGGTAGGGTTTTCTACTATGATGACTTTTTAGACAAAAGCTAAAGACCCATTCCCCCCGACGACTTGTAGACTTGCTTTCTGTTTAAACCTTTAGTGAGTGGATCTGCAATGTTATCATTTGACTTTAAGTAGTCAATTGAAATAATCCCATTAGAGCAATTGTTTAACGATATTATGTCTACGACGTATATGTCTAGACTTACCGTTGTACATACTACTTTGTGCCCTTCCAATAGCAGATTGACTATCACATTATATGCAGATAGCTGACACAGGTTTCGGCCAATATGGAATATCCTCTAAGAACTACCGAAGCCATTCGGCTTCTTTTGTAGCTTTATCCAAAGTTATAAACTTAGATTCCATCGTGGATCTGGCTATACATGTTTGCTTAGTGGATTTCCAAGAGACGGCTGCACCTCCCAAAGTAAAAACATATCCACTTGTGAATTTGGAGTCTTTAGTATCTAATATCCAGTTGGCATCACTGTACCCTTCTAGTACAGCTGCATATATGTTATAGTGCAATCTGAAGTTCAAAGTGTATCTCAGATACCTTAGAACCCTTATTATAGTTGTCTAATGGGCTTGCCCTGGATTGTTAGTGTATCTACTCAATTTGTTGACAGCATATGCTATATCGGGCCTTGTGCAATTCATCAAGTACATTAGACTACCAATAATTCTTCAATACTCCACTTGAGATATTCCCTTACCAGTATTTTTAGCTAGATGTACGTTAACATCTACCAGTGTCTTGACTAGTGTCTCATCATTCTTGTTGAACTTGTCCAGTATTTTCTCAATAAAATGAGACTGGGACAACACTAGTCCGTTAGATGTTCTGGTGATCTTGACACCCAGAATAACATCTGCTACCCCCATATCCTTCATATCGAAGTTACTAGATAGCATCTTCTTGGTAGACTTAATGACATTGATATTATTTTTCATAATTAGCATATCGTCCACATAGAGACAAACAATGACATATTCTTGACTGGTGTCTTTCACATAGACACACTTGTCGCATTCATTGATCCTAAAGCCATTTGCCATCATGACTTTATCAAACTTTTCATACCACTGTTTGGGTACTTGTTTTAATCCGTAAAGGGATTTTACAAGTCGACAAACCTTCTTCTTCTTACCTAGAACTACAAATCCTTCGGGTTGTTCCATATAGATTTTCTCATCTAACTCTCCATTCAAGAAGGTCGTCTTTACATCCATTTGGTGTATCTTTAGGTTGTTGATAGCCGCTATAGCTATCAGCATCCGAATGGTTGTGATTCTTGTAACTGGTGAATATGTATCGAAATAGTCAAGGCCTTCATTTTGCCTGTAACCCTTAATTACAAGCCTGGCCTTGTATTTGTCGATAGATCCATCTGCTTTCATCTTCCTCTTAAAAATTCATTTACACCCGAGAGGTTTATTTCTAGGAGGAAGATCTACCAATTCCCAAGTGTGATTTTGCATGATGGACTCTATTTCACTATTGACAGCCTCTCTCCACAAATGAGTCTCAAGGGTTGTCATCGCCTCATTAAATGTACAAGGCTTATTTTTTAACAGATACGTCAGAAAATCCGGACCAATTGTCCGTCCTTGCCCTTTTACTGTGTCTTGATGCATCTTCATCTAGATCATGATTTCCGTCATAAGTTCTTTTCGAAGAACTTGGTTCTTGTGTCTCTTTGCAATGAAATTTTTCTTCAAAAAATTCTGCGTTCCTTGACACAATAATTGTATTCTCATGTATACCAGTTATTTCTGATTTGTACACAAGAAACCTATATGCAACACTATTGTGTACATATCCGATGAAAATATAGTCTATAGTCTTCAGATCTATTTTGACCATTTTATTAGCTAGAACTCCAACTTTGGCTAGGCACCCCCACACTCTTAAGTATTTGTAGGAAGGTGGTCAGACCTTTCCATAATTCGTAGGGCGTCTTTTCGAGTTTCTTGTGTACCTTATTTAAAATATGATTTGCAATTAAAACCGCCTCACCCCACAAGTTCTGAGGTAGTCCCGAATGAATCAACATGACATTCATCATTTCTTTTAGGGTTCGGTTCTTGCGCTCAACAATACCGTTTTGTTGAGGAGTGTAAGGAGCTATCGTTTGATGAACAATTCCATGTTCAACACAATATCCCTCAAATGCATATATGTATTCTCCTCTCTATCACTTCTCAATATCTTGATCTTTTTACCAAGTTGATTTTCTACCTCATTTTTGTATAGTTTAAATACTTCCAAAGCTTCATCCTTGCTTCGAAGTAAATAAACATAACAAAACCTTGTGCAATCGTCAATAAAAGTAATGAAATACTTTTTCCTACCTCTAGTTTGCACAAACTTTAAGTCACAAATATCACTGTGAATTAATTCTAGACGTTCGGTACTTCTTTCCATTGATTTGAAAGAAGTTCTCGTTAACTTTGATTCTATGCAAATTTCACATTTTTTGTTTGAATTAAAATCAACTTTAGGTAACGAACCTAAATTGACTAGCCTTTGCAAAGAACCAAAATTAACATGTCATAATCTGTCATGCCACATGTTAGAATAATCCAAGACATAAACAACAAACTTATTCTTGCTTGCTGGCTCGCCAATTGATACATGAGCAGGGGCAATAGTTATTACATCGAGTTTAAATAAACCCTCACACAAGTTACCTCTGCCCACATCCATTCCACTCTTGGAAAGTACAATTTTATTAGATTCAAACTCCATTTTGAAACCATTCTTACTCAACAATGATCCAGACACTAAATTCTTACGAATATCTGTAACATGCAACAAATTGTTGAGGGTAAGTTGTTTTCTTGAAGCCATCTTTAGGATTATTTTCCTTGTCCCTTGCACCTTAGAGGTGGACATATTTCTCATCTATAGGGTTTTATCAGTAATTTGATATGTGATGAACATACTCTCGTCCGAACATACATGTTGGGTAGCACTGGTATCTATCCACCCCTCTTTGGGATTACTAACCGAGTTGACTTCTGACACCATTGCAGATATATTAATGTCAGAAACAACCTCAAAAAAAATCATCTACCTCAGTGACATCTACTTGTCCACATACAAGTTTGTCACTGAAATAGTAGTTCCTAGTGAACCCCTTGTTGTTTTCCTTGTCACTATTGTGACTTTGGCCAAAAAGTCCACTTTTATTGTTAAGTCCTTGTTCCATGTTCATGTCTCCAGAAGCCATTGGTTTTTTTAAAAAAATATATAAAAAATTGTGTCCAAAATATTAAAACTGCACTCCAAGAAACAGGTTAGTTCTTTGGCAATAAAACAAATGACTAAAACAAAAAAATTGACAGAATATCAATTTTATCAATTTTTTTAAAATAATACAACTAAAGGAATAACTAGTTAAATAATTACACGAATTAAATAAAATTCTCACAGATCATCAATTTGAACATATATCAGAACCCACAAACATATTATGATATGAAACAAACTCCAAACATGCGAACCGCTAAAATAGGAGAAGGACGTGAATGGCTAATTAATTTTAGAGGCAGACAGAGATAAAATATGAACTGAATTAAAGATGTGAACTGGAGCAAAAGAAACTCAAAGCTATATTAATTATATGTACACTTTAAACCAAAAATCAAAGCTTGTCCCAGTGGCAGTGCAACTTATAATTACCTTTTCCTTTTTTTTTTTTCAGCCTTATTCGTAGAAACAGTCACAGAAACAATTATCCAACTAGATTCGCACAAATAATTAAGAGCAGAAGCAGCAGCGAAAATTATAATTTGTGCGAAAATAAAAGTTTAGCAATAGAAAACTAAACAATAGACATAAAATAACAATAAACCAGAACGAAGAAATAATAAAGAAGAAAGAATATTGCAGGAATTAACTATGTGCATATAAAATATTACAATACACAAACCGAAGTCCTTAAGGTTAATTTGTTCCGTTACGGTACTTACGGCTCAATAACAATAACCTCTTAGGATATAAAGGCTCTATTTTTTGTATTAGAAGTACCACAAAATACAAAAATTGTCAAATTCACAGTGTATAAATTCTCTCTCGCCAAATGCTATGCTAAGCCTGTATACTCTATATGCTATGCTGTAATGTTGATATTTTAAGTGCATCGAATGAAGTGAGCAAATGTCCTATTTATAGATGAAATCTAACCAGCCCACCATCTCCACTCATAACGTGATTACTCTACTCTTTTGCTTGCAAACATGCACAAAACTGCTGGAAGTGGATCAACCCACTTTCTCCATTTCAAACATGCATGATTAGATGGCCACATTCTTCATGCAGCAAATGTGGGTATATTGAATCGTGGGCAACGTGGCTTGGGGAGTTAACAAATGAAGATACAATTTCCAATTCATCTTCATTTTCGTCCAACAAGAAATTCTTCATTGTCCTCTGGTTTATAAATATAATTATTTGAGATGATTGTTTTTAAGCCCCTCTCAAACATTGCGACCCATATCAATATATTCTTTTTCCTTCCACGGGAAAAAATATATTTTCGATATATTCATTTACTTCTGAAATTGAATGTATACTTTTGATTTACCATGCAATTTTGCAAAAAATTATGAAAATTTATTAATTTTAAAAAAGATGTTTCCAATGGGACGTGTTAATATTTGAGTTTTAAAACAATTGATTGCACACGGTGAGCCCAAGATTGATGGTAAATTATGTAGTTTAAAATTTTTGAAAATTGTAAAATTTCTATTTCCAGAATGTGTATATTCATTTTGCACCATCCCAAAAAAAAAGTGGAGATTTAATCTGAGAATGGAGAAGTCAACAAATCGAAGAAAAATGTTCGGTAAACTCAAATCCATGCTAATACTCAGGGTGTGCTTCAAAAAGTAAAACATTTTGAAACAATTTCTCTAATGTGTAAATTATGTGTGCATTTTGAATCACAATACTAGAAAAAAACGTTCAAAATATTTGACATTTTGAACTCAATTTCCTAATCTTCACCTGCATTAAACAAAAAACTCCTTTTAAATAACTCACCTATCTCCTTTTAAGATGCATTGATAGTTCATCTTTGTTTAGTATTTCGTAACACTTGGGCAGACTTAAGGGGGCCCTTAGCCGATAGCATCACTTGTCCTTCATTATTTTTTATTTTTATTTGTAACAAGTCGTACAACTTCCCTAAAGCTTTTCGGGCTTACACTGGAGTCCCATATCCAAGGATCCATTACCTCACCTGAAAAAAACATGGTCCAGTTCAGGTAGACACAAGATTTACCAAGATTAGTCCAAACGTTGATTCGAACTCGAGGCACAAGCAAGTCTCCTTGCACATGCCTCAAGTGTTCTAACACTAGACTAACCCCTTGAAGGTCAAATTTTAATATGTAGTAAGTAGGACAAACAAATACATTAAACCTAAGGCTCAATATTGGTGCTGACTATCCAAGTAAATATATGCAGTTTCAGTATTCTTAACCTGTCAGAGGTCGCTATATAGATACAAGGGATAACACCAGTACTAACACTATGTACAAGATCCAAACTCATGAAGCAATCAATTCACATAAGATTGGCATTACCCTGCATATGTCGACAGAAAACAATGTTCGCATCAGAAACATTATGATTCATCAGGCTTCGGTTCAAGGATTACGGGGATCTTCTCCAAGTGATCACCGTGTAGTACTTCCACAATCACCTGTGTAGTGAAAAGAAAATATTAATGTATATAGATAGCATCATCTTCTTAATCCTTCTTTGGTAAAAGAATGATCTTATAGGTCAGGAAATTGTAAAAACAATTGCTAATATATATACATAGCATCTTCTTCTTAATTTTTTGTGTTACTTTGAGAGGCCTCAATCATTTTCTGGCAAAAGAAAGATCTCAGTATATCATGTTAAACGGTCAAGCAATTGTATAATCTCTTCCAAATGCAGAAGGATGCAAATACGAATTAGGCAGTTAGAGATTTTTGTAACACGGGATAACTTTGACACGATCATATAGCAATGCTTGGATCACACCCACCAGATACAAAATCAAAGAGGCAGAGTTTAATAGTTATCAATTTAGTTCGGAAAATTTCTGGGAGCAGGAAATCCATTTCCAAAGCCTTCCCAGCATGCGTGCATGAAGCAATGTTAAATTACACAATGTCTATCATTTTTCTTAGTATCAGTAAATACAGGCTGCTTTGCCCTAATATCTTTACTTGTAAAACAAGAACACGAGTATATTTCGTGATAAAGAAAACCAAAACATGCTATTTTAAACAGAGAGCAGGAGGGTTGCTGCTAGATGCGCATTTTCAAAAGAATTTACTAAGCAAAATAAATCTCCACTTTACCTTATCACCCACTTTGCATTGGTCAAGAATTTTGTACAAATCACTACCATTGGATATCTTCTTCCCATTCACGGATGTTATGATATCACCTAGAATTAGCCTGCCATAGGCATTATGTTTTGATGGTTTAAGCCCGTGAGAAAATCATCTGACTTAACTCTAAGCAAGTTTGTAAAGATCTTTACTTTCTTATAAAAAATAAAGTAAGAAAATGAGATGAAGGGTAAGGGTAAACGAAATTGCTGTCAGGTCTGTAAAATTCATGGAATGAGAACAGGGGCACAACGAAAGCGGAAAAAATAGACATACTGCTTTGCCAGCTGGACCATTCGCTGGAGCATCCAAAACAAGTACCCTGCTTACTCCCAGTTGCTCAAAAGACAGATCAGGTGCAAACTTAATTCCTAATATTGGCCTTGTGACTTTTCCAAATTTCACCAACTGATCAACTATACTACTTACCTGTTGGTTATACAAAAGTCGAACACTGAAGCAAATAATATGGATGGACTATCAACTTGTCAGTTTTAACAGAATCCTACCTAATTATGGGAGACAGGGAAAAGGAAAGTAACAAACATGCTTAGTCTGAAGAAAATATTCCAATATAAGGTAAAATAAAAGGAACAATCTCTAAGATATAAGTGGCAACTCACAGTGTCGACTGGAATCGAAAAACCAACCCCAGATGATGCACCAGAAGGAGAGTATATAGCTGTATTTACCCAGATAAGGCTTCCTGAACTGTCAAGAAGTGGTCCCCACTATTACCAGGATTGATTGGAGCATCCGTCTTGATGACATCCTGGATTGGGCGACCAGTAGCAGCATAACTAATTTCTCTTCTAAGTCCACTGCATAGAACATGTATATAGTCACTTCACAACATTCTAAAGCTGACATAAAAGAACCATTAATCATATAACTTGAGCAAAACACAACTCTCTCCTCAAAATTAGAAAGTGTTGGCAATATTTTCAAACTCAGAGCAGACCCACCGGCTTGACTAGTTGGAGTGGGAGTCTGATCCTTGAATAATTCAAGTTATATTTTAAAGATTGTTCAAGGCTAGATAAGCGTGATAAAAGAAAAGATAAGTTTATAAGTTGTTACTTTAGCTTTACTGAGCTAGGGATCAAAGTTGAACACCTAGAGTAGTAAGAGTTGGAACCTTATCAGATAGAATTCCAACACAAAAACGCATGCATATATAGAAATTAATAAGTGTATACCTGATGACACCAGCTGTAAGTGTATGATCCAGTCCAAACTGCAAAATCATACACATCGAAAGCACATTTTTAGGACAAACTGAGCTCGATAGTGCTAAACCACAAGGCACATGAAACTTGTGCATTTGACTGCATTACAGTTGAAGCCTGGATAATTAAAGTTAAAGTCTGCCAAAATTAAAATTGTTTAAATGCAGAAGACCTACAAACAACAAGTACAGCATTAGCTCTCAGATGATAGATGAATATTAGTTGGAGCAAATTGGGAGTTGCCATGAATTATTGACTGAAAAGGAAGTACAGCTAGTGGAATTAATATCACGATGCAGAGATTGACCACATATGGCATACCTAAAAGGGCCGTCAACTGAATGATTGCTTTCTGTCTATCCATTTCAAAAATCCCCAAACACTTCAATTTTGTTATCCAGCAATGATGTTTAAACAAAATTCTAGATGATGTAGAAAAATCAAGCCCAAAATTGGATGCAGATAAAAATTATAATAATTTCTTTCCCATATTCATCTACATGGACAATGTATCTTGATGAGAAGCCAAAAGTTGAAGACTAGTATTTCTGAAAAAGAATTAACATCTCAAGAATATCATCAGATTGGGAAAAGTACTTACAGGATTTCCAACAGCAAATACTTTCTGACCAACAAGCAAATCCGCAGAAACACCAATAGGTACAGGTCTTAACTTTTCTTTTGGTGCATCAATTTGCAGAACAGCAACATCTTTTTCTTGGTCAAACCCAACAACTTTTGCATCATAGTTTGTCTGGTCAGCTAGAGTATCCCTGAATGTAATTAATTAGCACTTGGTAAGTTATAAAAAGAAACAGTGTGAGTGAAGCTTAAAATTGGGTTGTAGAGACTTGCTAGAAGCATAATATGTCAAAACTTAGGTGTAGATGCTGTGTTAAAGTGGGATAAGATAACCAAGAGGTTCTCTTCGCCTCCCTTACAGTGTGTTTGGATTGAGGGGAGGAGGTTTAATAAAGGAGAGGAAGGGAGAGTATTATAAAGAAAATGAGTGGAGAGGGTCAAATTATGTTTGGATTGAAAATTTTTAGAAAGGACAGTATTATAAAGGATGATGAATGTTCTTTGTTTGGATTAGAAAGAAAATGATAGGAAGGAATTTTTTTTATATATAAAATGACTTTATACCCTTTTTTTAAATTATAATAAATTTTCATAATGCCAATCTTTTTTCTTGTTAGATCATAATGCCAATCCAAACCTTCTGTGCTATTTAACCGTGGAAGTTAGATTTTACATAAACAAGTATGTCAATCCATTACTTCACGCTGCACAAAGACATCATGTTTGAATTTTTTTTTTTTATTTTTTTGGATGAATCAGCGAGTAGCATCAAATGATGACTAGAATCTTGATTTAGCTTCAACATCCAGTAGCAAAGACACATATCTTGTTAGTAAATTGAAAGAACTCTAAAAAGCTAATAAAATGAATTGACTTTTTCATTGAAGAAAAATGAATCAACAATCACGGGAACATATTTGTGCATGGAGTGGCGAGATAAGACACAGCTATGCCAATACTTGCTGCGGACCTAGAAGTGAAGCTCTGCAAGAGCAAGTTAAATTTGTTCCTGGAGTGGTGAGATAGACACAACTATGCCAACAATTGCTGCAGACCTAGACGTGAGCTATACAAGAGCAAGTTAAATTTTTTCTGTCACATAAACTAAATAACAAGCAAAACAAGATATTACCAGAAGCTTAATGCCCAAAGAGCCTATATTACACATTTTACTTGGCATAAGTTTAATGCCCAAAAAATATTACATCACAACTTGGCAGAAGTTTAATGCCCAAAAAATTACAGCAGCACTACTAAACATCCTAAGTGCCGCTAAACATCCCTACTTGGCAGAAGTAAGCTTTACAAAGCTATTACACATCAACCTGGCAGAAGTTGATTTGCCCAAAAAAATTATAAAAACTATAAACTTCATATGCTTGGCAGAAGCTTTAATGCCCAAAAACTTATAACAGCTATAAACATCATAATGTGCATCAGTTTTTCATAACTCTTGCACCAAAAATAGATTGATATATAACAATCTTTGTGTTAAACCATCAGTTACCTGAAGTGTGAGAGGAACCAACCATATAGAGCTGAAGCAAGGTCTTGCGCCTCTCTATTGGAATCCCAATAAGTGCTTTCAATTTATCAGGTCTATCAAGGAGAAATGCGTATGTCTTTTCCATCAGATCTGGTTCAATTTCCATCTCCTCTACAAATTGCCAAACTTCATCTTCTCTCATGGGGACTGGTAGCTTCACTTTGATATAAGCAGCATTTCCCTCTCTAAGGGCATCAGCAACTGACAAGATTGCATCCTTAATGAAGTGAATTTCACCATCAACAGTTGCCTTTGACTTCTTTGATTTTTTGTTGGCCATGTTCTCCATATTTTTTGATTTAACTTCAGTAGAACCCATTGACATGGCTTGAATTTCATCGGGGCAACTACTAGCACCATCTAACGAAACCTCATTTCGGGAAACCATTTCATAAATATCATCAATAGAGTCCACATAATCCAAATCAATGCTAGTATGCAATCTTTTCCTCAATTCTGAAGCAGTTTCAGAATATTCTCCTGTTGCCCTATCTTTTCCATATAGGATGACCATTTTATCATAATGAGCAATAGGCTTTTTCATCCATTCTGCAGCCTCGGGCTTAACCTACCACAAGAAACACAATACTAATATAACATAACTATTATCCATTTCGAACCTACCACATGAAACACCATATTAATATAACATAACTATTATCCATTTGATAATAATTATATAAAGCATACCTCGATTAGCCTTTGCCAAACTTCAGGTTCAGCACTCCACATCTTGGTAATTGGACTCCACGCGAATCCACTCATACCATGTTTCATCACATCAAAGCATTTTGCAAAGTTTGCTTTCATTGTCTTCCAACGGTTTTTGATTTTGTCTTTCTCTATTGTCATATCAAGCTTTTCTTTCAGTTCTTTCATGATATTGTCATATGCCTTTGGAGTGAACGTTCCGTTCACCCTATTCCCTATATTATGTTGATGCAGGTAGGCATCAACAAGGGCCTCATCCATAGTTGGTATCCATGACAAGCTCTCTTCAACATTCTCTCTCCTTTTCCTTGGCATGGCTTTAAAAATACAAAGACATTACTTCACTAATACACAATCTATATATAAACATGGTACAATACATAATAGAAATTAAACTAACACACTATTAAAGTATAAATCACATTACATATTGAAATTCAAACCCATAAAATTAAACCAACACACTGTTAAAGTATAAATCACATTACATATTGAAATTCAAACCCATAATGCATACTAAAATCCAAACTCAATAATGCATAATAAAGTCACTCATAATGCATATTAAAGATTCAATTATTATAGATATAGTCACTCCACATTGCATTAGCTATAGAGTTTCTTAAGAGCTCTCCTTGTACTTCATCCTTATCCAAATATGCATTTTGTTGAGGTGCGTCTTCATTCATGAGTTCTTCATCAGCCTCAGCAATTAATCGCTCATTTGGGTCTCACCCATTAAGTAATTATGCAAGATACTATGTGGTAAAATAATTATTTTTGGGTTTTAACTCCGTATGTCGATTCTCTTGAACTCGATATAATGGGAAACCTCTTCTTCAAAACTCCAAATGATATTTCAATTGCATTAGGCAATGATGCATGTCGAAGGTTGAATAAAGCCCTTCAATGTTATAGTAGATTCCTTAAATACTCTTTCAAATGATAACAAATCCCTCGATAGAGAGCAATAAGTCTATTTCTTAACATAAATCCAGCATCAACAAGATAATATTTTTCTATTAAAAAAATTAGTTTATTATATATATTAAAAATAATAACATCGAGTCCTTTATCCCCCTATTTAAACAATTACCTGGAGGAATTATAAGTTTATCTTCCCTGGATAGTGCATTTTTTATGATACGTGAATCTGAAGCAGTCCCCTCCCATCCAAGTAAAACATAAACGAACCTTAAGTCGAATGTGCAGGCTGCCAAGATATTTTGGGTTGGATATTCTTTCCTACCACGATATCTTGGAGCATTTTCTGTAGATACTTTTACACGGACATGAGTTCCATCTATAGCGCCAATACAATCCTGTAATTATTATCTTACATTATACACCATTAGCATATGAATACATACTAAATTGATTTAGCTTTAGGGTGTGTTTTCACCTTAAAGTACGGATAGAATCTAGTGCTGCCAAGTATCTCTGCTGGAATCTATGTACTGTCAAGTTATTTCAATAATTTGTCCTCTAATTCTATTATTGACCTTAATACGCGATGGAAATGACGACTAGTTGTTTCACCAGAGCGTAAAAACCAAAATTGTATTTCATGATTTTTTGCATGATGTGCTAATATGTACAATGTTTTTGCAACTTGTTCCTCAACGCTGACTAGTCTAGTTGGTTGGAGGCCTCCATCTTTTTGTAAAAGATCACACAAGTTTAGAAAGGTTTGTGGGCCCATTCTTACTATATTACGACCAGCTTCACTCCCTACAATTCGACCCATTATTTCTTCGCGAACTCTTTCTCTTTCAGATGTCATCATAGAACTAGGAACCCCATTACTAGAATGCCTCAAACGCTTCAAACGCCTAAACCACTAAACTATCAACCATACAACCTGTGCAACTGCTACACGACAACTATCTCGCCATCTTATTGATAGATCTATTGTTTCATCTCTTGAATTTTCCATCTATAGTAATGAACAAAGAGTAACAAAAAAAAAAAAAATACTCAATCCAACAAATACAACATTCACAATATTGTGAAAGAAAAACTGATAGTAGATTACCAAATTCAAAAGCTGATATTCTTCATAGTGCAAAAATACTCACTTGAGCTGAATGAAATAGCGACATATAAGCATAATAACTAGACATATGAAAGCTATCCATGTAATCTATTAAATATAAAGCATGCTTAATATTAAGATACATTCATTGAAAAACTAAAAAAAATTGATCATTAGTTTTCTTAATTAATAGAAAATTTGATCCCTGGAAAACACCAAATACTTTGTGCATATTATATTTCCCCCTTTTCAACATGTATACAGAACTGCTCATAATCATGTCTAAGTGTGCTGCTACATAAAATAGAAAACAGAGACTATCAGCTTTCAATCTTTGTTACATGTATAAGCATTGCGGGATTTTCTTCAAAACAAGTGTCAAAACAACTACCAATAGTGTTTGATATTTCGTATGAATTGTTATAGAGTGGGACGCATTAATAATTACTGTTTTGAAAACTTAGTCTTACACATAAGCAAGCAGTATTTGGAATTGACAAACTTTGCACTGAGATTCTAGAAAAAAAAATGATTTTTATGTTGACTTCAGATTAAAGTTGAATGGTGATGAGAAAATAAAAATGAAAGGTAAACGACTTGCAATTACAAGTTCCCAAAAAAAAATGGATACGCATTAATAATTACTGTTTTGACAACCCATGTTTTATTAAGATAGGATCTATATAGAAAAGTAGAGAAAAATGAAGAAAAGATAGAAGTGTTGCATACCTGGTCTAGCTTGTTGGATGAAGCTTGTGAAGATGAAGATCAGGAGCGGCAGTGAGAAAATGGAGGAGCGGCAGTGAGAAAATGGAGGAAAAATAGGGTTAGTTTTTATTATATAGTTGGTATGATGGTAATTTCGCTAAAATAGAAGGGTAAAATCGTCTTGACATGAAATCAGATTTTACTCTCCCCTCATTTTACTCCAAATCGAGGTGATAATATATTGAGAATATGGAGGGCTAAACCCATCCGCTGTTTCCCTTCACCTTCCATTAACTCTGAAGCCAAACAAGAGAAAGGAGTACAACCCTCCTTCTACTACCACTCCCTTCCCCCCATTTCCCCCAATCCAAACACACTGTTAGGCATTATCATTTAGTACACTTCATATTCTAATGTGTACATGAGCTAGTACCAGATCTACTGTTGACTTTTAGTATATACATTTTCCCACTAGGACACTAGAAAAGGTACGCAAAACAAGTTGACTCTTGATAGAAGTGAAAATTAGGCTGCACTAATACAAAACATAATTCACTCACAAAGGGCTGAGTTTCACCACTTGGACGCACAATAGACAAAATCTTAGACTTCAACCGAGATACTGTCACGCCTCAAACTTAGACCTTAAATTCAGGGCGCAACTCGCTAAGAACTTACACAATTCATTTTAAACCTGCAAAGCTAATCAAGTACCAGTATAAAGAGTGACAAAACCTGTTAAATTCACATCAGAGCGTCTATATACATCATTGACAAAATATCTACATAGTCTGAACCAAACATAATACTTTACTAAGATTACATCTTCCCCACCATACAAAAAAAAAACATTACTAAGGTTTACAAAGTTTCTACTGATAATCTATAATAATATAGACACATCCAAAACTTAGCTGGATTTGTCCTACAAAAGAAATCCAGCATACCACAAGTCGACTGAGGTAGGGGTTCTAAGACTGGTCCTTCTCTTGATAACTGGACTCACCTTCCCCTGCGAAGTAGATAAATAAATAACATGAGCAAAGAAAGCTCAGTAAGGTGAACACTCGGAGTCAGGCTCTAAGGGTTGTCCAAATGATATGATGCAATATAGAACTTGAAGTTAAACCAAATGTGCAATGTAGAGTCAAGGTACAGGAGTATTCGGAATAGGGATGAACAGAGAATAGTTCGTTTACGCAAGACTATAACCCAATCATAACTTGATCAATACAAAACATACACATCCGACTAATATCAGAGTTACGTAACTGGATAGCATAGCTACCTGAGCAGTTATCTCACAATTCTATCTATTCTGAAGCAGCGTACAAACTTAACTATATTTCAAAATATAATATCATAATTACCACATAACACATAAATATCGCTTAGAGCCGTGATAGTGATAGCTAAATTCTCCACACCATAACAGAAGGCTTCTAAGCCTCGTCCTCAAGCGGTGAACCGTCTCCCACCGCTGAGGTCACAAAATGGCCACCTGCGGCCCATACCTCCGTAGGGTGAAGCGTCCCTCACCTACGGGTACAAAGCTAAGAATATGCGACAGTTTCACTCGCCGAATGGGTGTCACAGATCTAAGGATAACACATAGCAATTAATACAATCAGTACTTAAATGCCATAGTCTCTCACTAGAAGTTGAGTACAAGATTTCAAAAGATGAGTGAATCGGAACGGAGTTAACAAATTTTGGTATATGAGACATTAAATTGAAACAGTAGGAAGAGAACCAAAGGGGATCTAGGTGCAAGAAGATTGTCCGACTTACCTTAGCTTTTTGTTATAGATAAAATAGTTTTTTTCCTTAAAATACACTTTTAAGCTAAGTTGACTCTGCAAAACAAGTAGTAAAATTGAGATCTCTAATTATAAAACTCACATTTGCTACATGAACATTAATTCTTTAAAGGCTATGCATCCAATATAACCATGAACATTCATGTTATACCAATCTGCCTATACATGCATTTGACTTTGTTTACCATTAAACTATTCTATTTTTACTACATAAACTTAACATGCCATAAATCATTTACAAGCCTGATGTATATATATAGTTTCCTTAGACTAAATCAAAAGTAATAGTAGTATAGTCATTTAATCATATTTTTATGTAACATGCTTGCTCCATTTTCTTCATTATACTCATAAACTATTCACACCACAATCTCCTTTAATTTTGTATTTATTTACTACTTAACAAGTAAAGAAATCCATTATTTTATAAACAACATAATTACACATACGTAACTATATATATAGATATATACGCATATACACACACATATATAAAGAATTTATAAGCTAATTAAACCAAACTTACCTTTCTAGAAAACAAATCCTTCAAACTAAGGAATTAATTTTAATAGCATGAGCAAATGGGCGAAAATTTGAGCACAATGTCATCGGGTATACAGAAAAGAAAATAGGGTCTGATTCTTTGGTTTGCTGAATTTAACCTTATCTGATTGTTTTAAAAATTATAAGTACTATTAATTCCTAATTTTGTTAACACACTAGCATCAGCCTAGATGGTTAAAACTCACATAAAGGCAAAGGTGTGCACAGGTTTGAATCCCAGCAGCTATCTACCTTAGTTTCTTTTTTCTTTTTTTTTTGACCTTTTTGTTTATATAAAAATTCACATGACATAGAATAAAGCTGGGTATTACACCCTTCCCCCCTTCAAAAGTTTCATCCTCGAAACTTATTTACCTGGCATCTCAAATAGAAATGGGTACTTTTCTCGTATTTTCGACTCCAATTCCCAAGTAGCTTATCCTGGTGTGCGATTACTACTCCACTGGACTTTTACATATGGAATCGTACAGTGCCGAAGTATTTGATCCTTCCTGTCGACAATAGCCACTGGATGTTCTTCATACGTCAAGATATCTTGTACTTGTATTTGATCATATTGTATAATGTGGCTCGGATCAGGTACATATTTCCGCAATTGAAAGACATAAAATACATTGTGAATGCCTGCTAATGTTGGAGCTAAAACTACTATGTACGCAACTTTCCCAATCCGTTCTAATATCTCAAACGGCCCTACATACAGTGCATTCAATTTTCCTCGTCTACCAAATCTAATCACGCCTTTAGTAGGTGATACCTTCAAAAATACGTGTTCGCCTACCTCAAATGCCAAATCTTTATGCCTCACATCTGCCCAACTCTTTTGTCTGTCTTGTGCACTTTTAAGCCGGGCTTGAATCAATTTAACTTTTTCCTCTGCATCTTCAAGTAGTTGGGTACTTATTACTTTTCTTTTATCTAAATCCTAGTATAACGGGGTTTTGCATTTTCTGTCATATAACGCCTCGTAGGGTGCCATCTGAATACTAGATTGATAACTATTATTATAGGCAAATTCAACCAAAGCTAGATGTGAATCCCAATTACCACTCCAGTTCATAATACAAGCTCGAAGCATATCTTCTAAAATCTGGATGGTTCTTTCTATTTGGCCATCTGTCTGAGGATGAAATGCCGTACTCATTTTTAACTTTGTACCTAGTGTTTGCTGCATACCTTGTCAAAATCTAGATATAAATATGGGATCCCGATCAGAAACAATTTCTTTTGGTACCCCGTGTAGACATACTACTTCATCTATATAGAGCTTGGCCAACTTATCTTTATTCTCATCAATTCGAATAGGCAAGAAATGAGCTGTTTTGGTTAGCCTGTCCATAATCACCCAAATTGCATCATGTTTATCCCTAGTTCTGGGCAATCCCACCACAAAGTCCATTGACACACTATCCCATTTCCATTCCGGAATCTCCAATGGCTATAATAATCCTGAGGGCTTCTGGTGTTCAGCTTTAATCTTTTGAAAGGTTAGGCATTTAGCCACATACTCACCGATGTCACGTTTCATGTTGTTCCACCAGAAATGCTCTCGAAGATCTAGATACATTTTAGTTCCACCTGGATGTACTGTAAATGGAGACTCGTGTGCTTCAGTCAAGATTTCTTTCTTTAATGCTGGGTCATCCGGAATACACAATCTATTGTTATATCGAACAGTACCATCTTCATGTTTTTGAAATTCAGACTCTTTTCCTTCTTCCAATTTACTCCTAACTCCTTCCAGAAATGAATCAGTTCTTTGTGCTCCTTTTATCTGTTCCAATAATGTAGGCTGCATGATTAAATGAGCTAGTAAACTCTTCTCAGTGGAAGTGATTACTTCAAGTTGTAACTTTTCAAATTCTTTGATCAACTCTTTTTGTGATGTCAACAAAGCTGCCACAAGCACTGAGGGTCTTCTACTTAAAGCATCAGCCACTCTATTAGCTTTTCCAGGATGATAATGAATAGTCAAATCGTAATCATTCAAAAGTTCCAGCCATCTCCTTTGTCCAAGATTCAGCTCTTTTTGAGTAAAGATATATTTCAAACTCTGGTGATCAGTGTACACACCACATGTAACCCCATATAAATAATGCCGCCAGATCTTAAGAGCAAATATAACTGCTGCCAGTTCCAGGTCATGCATGGGGTAGTTTTGCTCAAAACTCTTCAGTTGCCTGGAAGCATAAGCAATTACTTTTCCGTGTTGCATCAATACACAGCCCAGACCACTTTTAGAAGTATCACTATATATAGCTAAACCCTCGGATCCAGAAGGAAGAGTTAACACTAGTGCCGATACCAAACGATCCTTCAATTATTGGAAACTTTGCTCACATTTTTCAGTCCATTTGAATTTAGAGTCTTTTCGTGTTAATTGTGTCAAAGGCATCGCTAATCGTGCAAACCCCTCTACAAATTTCCTGTAGTAACCAGCTAGCCCTAGAAAACTGCGAACTTCAGTAACAGACGTCGGTCTTGGCCAATTCTTCACTGCATCAATCTTTTGAGGGTCCACAGAAATACCATCCTGAGATATAATGTGACCTAAGAAAGTCATACTACCTAACCAGAATTCACACTTTTTAAATTTAACATATAGTTGTTTCTCCCGAAGAGTTTGTAGAACCATTCTCAAATGATGTTCATGATCTTCATGGCTCTTAGAATATATGAGAATATCATCTATAAATACCACTACGAACTTGTCCAGATAAGGGTTGAAGATAGTGTTCATCAGATTCATAAAGGCTGCCGGAGCATTTGTCAAGCCGAACGACATTACAACAAACTCATAGTGTCCGTATCTGGTACGAAAAGCCGTCTTCGAGACATCCTCGGATTTAATTTTTAACTGATGGTAACCTGACCTTAAATCTATCTTTGAAAACACTTGTGCACCCTGCAGTTGATCGAACAAATCATCTATACGGGGCAAATGATACCTGTTTTTCACTGTGACCTTATTCAACTCACGGTAGTCAATACACAATCTCAAACTACCATCATTCTTTTTCACGAATAATACTGGTGCGCCCCACGGAGAGACACTAGGGCGAATTTGACTTTTATCAAATAGTTCTTGCAATTGAACCTTTAATTCTTTAAGTTCTGCTGGAGCCATCCGATATGGTGTTTTTGATATAGGCTGCATACCTGGTAAAAGTTCAATTCCAAATTCAACCTCACACTCTGGGGGAAGCCCCGAAATGTCATCTGGAAATACATCTGGGAAGTCTTTGGCTACTGGAATATCTGTTACTTTCAACTCCTTCTGTTCAGTGCTCACCACATAAGCTAAGAATCCTTCATAACCCTTCTTCAATAGTTTCCGGGTCTTCAATGCTGATATAACTCTTGGCATCTCTAGTTTCCTCCCCTGGATCTCAAACTCTGGCTCATCAGGCAAATAGAATGTAACCTTTTTGGCAAAACAATCGACGTACCCATGATACCTTGACAACCAATCCATCCCTAGGATGACATCAAATTCTTTCATGTCTAAACGAATCAAGTCAGCTAACTGTTCCCTGTTCCCAACATGTACTACACAATTTTTATATACCACATTTGTAACTATAGAGGTCCCAACTGGAGTTTCCACAGATAATTCAGTTTCTAATGATTCAGGCAAGTAATTGAACATGGATGCAAATGTGGAGGAGACAAAAGAGTGGTTTGACCCCGTATCAAATAAAATGTGAGCATATACATCAGAAATTTTAAAAATACCTGCCACCACTTCATCTGAAGCCTGGTCATCTCCACAGGTCAAGGCATACATTCGGGCCTTAGACTGAGGTTTCTGGCCACCACCTCTCGGTACAAATTGCTGATCATGTCGAACCACAGGAGGGCGAGTCGGTCCCATAGAAGGTGGCTGAGGATTCATCTGCAGTGGACAATTTTTAATACGATGATCCATAGCCCCACATTTAAAACATCCCCCAGTTAACCATCTACAGTTTTCAGAAAGATGAGTGAAGTCGCAGTGATTGTATTTAGGTGTCTGACTTTTTTGATGTGAAGCAGACGGTCTGTATTGCGATCCTTGGTCTCTAACTTGTTGGACATAGGGTTGTTGTTGGAATCCCTGTGTCTCATACTGCTGATCATATGGCTTATTTACCGAGCTCATACCAGAACCACTACTTTGCTGGGAAGTCCAGGATTTGCCTCCTTTCTTGCTGCTGTTAGCCGTAGACTTCTGAAAATGTTGCCTTTTTAAATTCTCAGCCTTCTCTACCTTAATGGCAGCATCAAACACGTCCTCAAAGGTCAAATAACGATTATAGCCCACAAACCTATCTATGGACGGCCGTAGTCCTGCTAAAAAATTTTTTGCACTTGCTTCTGCATCAGGTACCATATAGAGTGCATATTCGGCCAACTCTGTGTATTTATCAGCATAGTCAGTCACAGTTAAATCCCCTTGAACCAAATACATAAACTCTTTGACCTTTTCGTCTCGATATGAGCCAGGGTAATATTTTTCCTCGAAAATCTTTCTGAATTGATTCCATTCCATATCCTTTGATACGCCAACTAACTTTTTCTTCCACCATGATTCTGCTAACCCACAAAGTTTATGAGTTGCAAGTTGAACTTTAGCGGTGTCATCATATCTCACCAATCTCCATATTTTTTCCATCGACTCTAACCAGATATGGGCTTCTTGTGGGTTGTTAAAACCCCAGAATTCCCGAGGATTATAAATTGAGAATTCCCTGTAAGCTTTAGAATCTTTAACATCTTGACTTTTCTTCTTTTTCTCATTTCTCTTTTTCTTTTCTTTAATCCCAGCCTGAACAATGCCAACTGCTATCTGATGTAACATTTCTCCCGCTACAGCATGAGCATCTAACTGTGATGTGGATTCATCTGCAAGGGTCTTCCTTTTCTTTTTAGCTCTTTGTCTTTCAAAGACCTCAGCTAAAGGAGCATTGTCACTGGTATCACCACCACGAGTCTCTTGATCCATTTCCTGAAAACGAATACAATACAAGCACTTCCAACTGGTCATAATACAAAACATAATATAATTCTGAATACAGAGTTAATATAAAAAAATTCCTAGCTACCCATAACCTAGGTCGTCTTGATCAGTAAACCTATTGCTCTGATACCAATCTGTCACACCCCGAACTTAGACCTTAAACCCGGGGCGCGACTCGTTAAGAACTTATGCAATTTCATTTCAAATATGCAAAGCTAATCAAGCACCAATATAAAGAGTGGTAAAACCTGTTAAAATCACATCAGAGCATCTATATAACATCATTGACAAAATATTTACATAGTCTGAACCAAACATAATACTTTACTAAGATTACGTCTTTCCCACCATACAAAAAAAACATTACTAAGGTTTACAAAGTTTCTACTGATAATCTACAATAATATAGACACATCCAAAACTTAGCTGGATTTGTCCTACAAAAGAAATCCAGCATACCACAAGTCGACTGGGGTAGGGGTTCTAAGACTGGTCATCCTCCTGATAACTGGACTCACATTCTCCTGCGAAGCAGATAAATAAATAACATAAGCAAAGAAAACTCAGTAAGGTGAACACCCGGAGTCAGGCTCTGAGGGTTGTCCAAATGATATGATGCAATATAGAACTTGAAGTTAAACCAAATGTACAATGTGGAGTCAAGGTACAGGAGTATTCAGAAAAGGGACGAACAGAGAATAGCTAGTTTACGCAAGTCTATAACCAAATCATAACTTAATTAATACAAAACATACACTTCCGACTAATATTAGAGTTACGCAACTAGATAGCATAGCTACCTGAGCAGTTATCTCACAATTCTATCTATTCTGAAGCAGCGTACAAACTTAACTATATTTCAAAATATAATATCATAATTACCACATAACACATAAATATCGCTTAGAGCCGTGACAGTGAAAGCTAAATTCTCCACACCATAACAGAAGGCTTCTAAGCCTCGTCCTCAAGCGGTGAACCGTCTCCCACCGCTGAGGTCACAAAATGGCCACCTGCGGCCCATACCTCCGTAGGGTGAAGCGGACCTCACCTACGGGGACCAAGCTAAGAATATGCGGCAGTTTCATCCGCCGGATGGGTGTCACAGCTCTAAAGATAACACATAGTAATTAATACAATCAGTACTTAAATGCCACAGTCTCTCACTAGAAGTTGAGTATAAGATTTCAAATGATAAGTGAATCGGAACGAAGTTAACAAATTTTGGTATATGAGACATTAAATTAAAACAGTAGGGAGAGAACCAAAGGGGATCTAGGTGCAAGAAGGTTGTCCGACTTACCTTAGCTTTTTTGTTATAGATAAAATAGTTCTTTTCCTTAAAATACACTTTCAAGCTAAGTTGACTCTGCAAAACAAGTAGTAAAATTGAGATCTCTAAATATAAAACTAACACTTGTTACACGAGCATTAATTCTTTAAAGGCTATGCATCCAATATAACCATGAACATTCATGTTATACCAATCTGCCTATACATGCATTTGACTTTGTTTACCATTAAACTATTCTATTTTTACCACATAAACTTAACATGTCATAAATCATTTACAAACCTGATGTATATATATAGTTTCCTTAGACTAAATCAAAAGTAATAGTAGTATAGTCATTTAATCATATTTTTATGTAACATGCTTGCTCCATTTTCTTCATTATACTCATAAACTATTCACACCACAATCTCCTTTAATTTTGTATTTATTTACTACTTAACAAGTAAAGAAATCCATTATTTTATAAACAACATAATTACACATACATAACTATATATATAGATATATACGCATATACACACACATATATAAAGAATTCATAAGCTAATTAAATCAAACTTACCTTTCTAGAAATCAAATCCTTCAAACTAAGGAGTTAATTTTAATAGCATGAGCAAATGGGCGAAAATTTGAGCACAAGGTCATCGGGTATGCAGAAAAGAAAATAGGGTCTGATTCCTTGGTTTGCTGAATTTAAACTTATCTGATTGCTTTAAAAAGTATAAGTACTATTAATTCCTAGTTTTGTTAACACATTAGCATCAGCCTAGATGGTTAAGACTCACACAAAGGCAAAGGTGCGAGTTCATATCCCAGCAGCTACCTACCTTAGTTTTTTTTTTCCACCTTTTTGTTTATATAAAAACTCACATGGCATAGAATAAAGCTGGGTGTTACAGATACAGCAGCCACCAACGAGGAATTGTCTTTAAGCAACAATGGTATCTTTAAGTTCAGGATACTTTGGGCCAACGAAAGAACACCACCTTTGCCACATAACTCCTAGCAGAGATACGAATATTTGAATCTCACAAAAAAGGAAAATGCATAAGTTGATATGAGACTACGGTATCTTTTGACAAGTTAGATGCAAGCAGGAGATCAAAGTGATAGTTCTGCGAAAATACAATCCAATGCAGCACAAATGTCCTATGATGAAATCAATGAAAGTAGGATGGATCAGTCACATTATGTAACAGGCCATATTAGACTCAAGAACATAGTTCAAGCAACTGATCCTGCTCAAACTCTATACACAAGTTTTGAAACATGTAAACTCTATATAAGCGGAACAAAGTAATTCTGACTCCACTTCATCATAAAATGATTCGCTACCAGATTTTTTAATTTAAGCTTATTTGTTTAGCAATTTATCTCTTCTCTGAAAATAAGGAAGTTTTATCTTAAAACCTTATGTAGTTTTTTTTTCCACCTTTTTGTTTATATAAAAACTCACATGGCATAGAATAAAGCTGGGTGTTACAGATACTGCAGCCACCAACGAGGAATTGTCTTTAAGCAACAATGGTATCTTTAAGTTCAGGATACTTTGGGCCAACGAAAGAACACCACCTTTGCCACATAACTCCTAGCAGAGATACGAATATTTGAATCTCACAAAAAAGGAAAATGCATAAGTTGGTATGAGACTACAGTATCTTTTGACAAGTTAGATGCAAGCAGGAGATCAAAGAGATAGTGCTGCGAAAATACAATCCAATGCAGCACAAATGTCCTATGATGAAATCAATGAAAGTAGGATGGATCAGTCACATTATGTAACAGGCCATATTAGACTCAAGAACATAGTTCAAGCAACTGATCCTGCTCAAACTCTATACACAAGTTTTGAAACATGTAAACTCTGTATAGGCGGAATAAAGTAATTCTGACTCCACTTCATCATAAAATGATTCACTACCAGATTTTTTAATTTAAGCTTATTTGTTTAGCAATTTATCTCTTCTCTGAAAATAAGGAAGTTTTATCTTAAAACCTTATTTAGTTTTTTTTTCCACCTTTTTGTTTATATAAAAACTCACTTGGCATAGAATAAAGCTGGGTGTTACAGATACTGCAGCCACCAACGAGGAATTGTCTTTAAGCAACAATGGTATCTTTAAGTTCAGGATACTTTGGGCCAACGAAAGAACACCACCTTTGCCACATAACTCCTAGCAGAGATACGAATATTTGAATCTCACAAAAAAGGAAAATGCATAAGTTGGTATGAGACTACAGTATCTTTTGACAAGTTAGATGCAAGCAGGAGATCAAAGTGATAGTGCTGCGAAAATACAATCCAATGCAGCACAAATGTCCTATGATGAAATCAATGAAAGTAGGATGGATCAGTCACATTATGTAACAGGCCATATTAGACTCAAGAACATAGTTCAAGCAACTGATCCTGCTCAAACTCTATACACAAGTTTTGAAACATGTAAACTCTGTATAGGCGGAATAAAGTAATTCTGACTCCACTTCATCATAAAATGATTCACTACCAGATTTTTTAATTTAAGCTTATTTGTTTAGCAATTTATCTCTTCTCTGAAAATAAGGAAGTTTCATCTTAAAACCTTATTCTTGGCGAGGCGCTCGCGAAACAACTTTTGCTGACATAGTGATGAAGGAATTGTACAGAAGCCTCACACTGCTGGCAAAGGTAATTCAATTTTTCTTCAGTCCTATGAATCGAGTCTGAGCTTAAATTAGCATATTCAGCCAACAACTTGGTCTGAAGAAACTTTATATCAAGATGAACTGCAGCAAAAGCTGCATCCATAAATATATCAACCTGCCAGTCACTTCATTATCAGCTAAACCTTCTCGAAAAAATAATAGAAAGAATGGGCTATCGAGAATATCAAAAGAAACTTCTATTGACCTAAAAAGAGACCGAACAAGAATGACTAAATGCTAAGCATGGTATTATTAACACGGTACTGTGACACTGATTCCATGGTGATAAGCAACCATATTGCAACTTGTAATAGCATATCTGGAAAAACCTAAACCTTTACCTTATAATATGCAAGTAGAACTTGAGCCAGCTCTTGCCACTGAGCAGAAATACATGCTTTCAGCAAATATAGACAGCTGGCAACCATTGTTGAATGCAGATGGGCCATATCATTTTGAGCGTCATTTTCCTATGTTAGAAAAAAAGGAAAAACAGAAACAAACAAACAAGAAATCGAAAAGTAATTCTGAGAACATACAAACAAGAGACGGGGAAAAATAATAATAATAATAACAGAAAAAGCAAAAAAAAAAAAAAAGTACAAAGAGCAACCTGTCTACAAGAACAAAGGGATAATCAAATAGAAAACCAAGTCAATTAGTTGTTCTGAAACTTTCACATCATCAAGCAGAATCTGCAGGAAACAAATCAAGAGACAACTACTTCAGCCAATATATACCCTGCAGAAAGCAACTCTTCTATCTCAAAGATTAATCAAAGTGATGAGACGACATGGCCAGCAGAAAGATTCAAGCAGGGGAAATCAGAATAAATATTGTATAACCCTCCACCCCCAAACATCTTTTGGAATGAGTTGGAAAAATAACATAAGAGATAAATACACAGGCAGATTCTAACTGCAGTCACATCCTGATCACTCCACCAGGTCTGATTCTGCATATGACAATTATCAGAACAAATGTGAAAACAGCTATCTTTTAGTCCTCGAAATGAACCTCCACGATAGAACCAGAAAGGGAAACAGCCGGGGAAAACAAACTTTTTGCTTTCCTTTTACCCCTCTTGTTCTCACAAATACTTAAAAATGAATAAATATAAAACATTCCCCATGCTGCTGTACAGGCAAATAAACTTTTGCTACCTGCTCAATTTTAGAGTGCCGAGAAGCCAAATCATACAAAGAGGGCAACAGCCGAATTCCAGATAACAAGTACTCAAACAAAACCTTGTCCCTTCTCCATGCTAAACTCACTGCAATCAGGTGCAAAGAAAGATATCTTGCAAGTTTTTCCACATCAACCTGCAAAGATGAAGTTGTGTAAAAGAAAAAGAACTTGAAAAGGATAATAGACATGAAATGCTTTTAGTTAGCATCCCATTGAGAACAACAAACCTGTACAAGTGACCCATTTTCAGTTATGCACCACAGGATAATGTTTACAGACTCTCTTATAAGCTTGCTGAGCTCCTGAGAGCCAAGTCCATGAAGTCTTTTTACCGAGGAAATTAAGTCAAGGTCCTACAGAGAGAAGAGAACATAGTCTTTTTAACACAATAAAAAACCAATTACACACATGGGTTTGTGTGTAGAGATAGATTGCAATATGTATGTTGAATTATCCATGCTTCAGCTTCAGGTCCATCATGTTAAAAAGGCACTCATCCTGCCAGAAGGCGGAAAATGTTTATGCATGTATGGCCTATTATCATTTTGACATTAAAATCCAATTTCACAACCTAACATCACATATCATGCTACAGAATATTACTAAAGTTCAACTCCAAGGATTCAGCTTATAAGAAGACAACCAAAGTAAAATTATTTTTATAGAATTATGTGTTCCATTTGAATAATCAAGCCCAGGGCCGGCCCAAGCAGGTCCAAGCTATGGGCTGCTTGGGCCTGTGCCCAAGCCCCCTTAGTTTAGGAGCTCCAATTTACAGAAATTATTATTTTTTTTTTTTTAAAGATAAAGGTCACTATTGTTCTTTAATTGGGGCCAAGAGGTAAGAAAAATAAATTTTATATAAGTCTATCGTTTTGTTAATTTGTAATATTATGTTATTTTATAATTTTAATTTTGGTTTTTTTTTTTATGTGTAGTGATTATTTTAGTAGAAAATTTAAAATTTTTTTATTAAGAAAAAACTTAATTATTAAAACCCCTATTTAGATGATCGCCCAAGATTCCTAAATTGTTTGAGACGACTCTGATCAAGCCTAACTACCCACGAATTCAAAAGATTTTCTCTTACAATTGGCCATAAATTTGCAGAGCTAACATAAAATCACATATATATGACAATTTAAGGGCAAATTTCACAAATAGTCCATATTGTTATTCTTTTGTCTCAGTTCAGTCTCTATTGTTTCATTTGTCTCAATTTAGTCCCTATTGTTTGCAAAAAAATCTTAATTTGGTCACTTCCGTCAAATAAGGGTTAAATCTAACAGAAAGTTGGTCACATGCACTGCACGTGACCACGGTCTCAAGGACAATTTTGGAATATAATAATAAATGTTCAATTTAGTCCTCAATGTTTTGAAAAAGTTTCATTTGAGTCCTCAATGTTTAAAAAAAATTCAAATAAGTCCTTAATGTTTTAAAAATATTTCAAATAAGTCCTCAATGTTTTAAAAATGTTTCAAATAAGTCCTCAATATTTTGAAAAAAATTCAATTAAGTCCTTACTTTGTTCATATTGATGAATGAACATGGTATGAACAAAGTTAGTCAACCCAGTAGTTTTTGTGGATGGGTTACAAATAGGTTATGACAGGACTGATGAATATTTTTTGTAACTTTGTTCATATTGATGAATGAACATGCTATGAACAAAGTTAGTAAATCCAATGGTTTTTGTGGATGGGTTACAAATAGGTTATGACATGATTGTTGGATATTTTTGTAGATGGATAGGATTATGTTGGTGAAACTGTACAATAATAATTGAAAATGAAACAATAATTAAAGTACAAGCACTTTTGTTGGAGACAACTTGATCGGACTGAGGCGCGGGAATCTCGCTATCTTTAAGGAAATTCAAGTCCCCTGCGGTGGAAAGAACCGATACAGCAGTCTTGATATGGCTTGTTCCCTCCAGGATACAACAGCCCGACTTGTTGTCGTACTACTCGAATCAACTCTGCATTAGAAGATTGAGCACAAGCTTCTTCTCAAGAAAACCTTTCTCTTTTGACTGAGAATCTCTCTAACTTACTCTCTCAATATGATAGTGAAATATTTTTTTGTTTTGTATGTTTGAAGTAAGAATGAAACCTATTTATAGGCTCTTAAGAAACCACCATAATAAATTGCATACAAGTGAAAAGTCATGAATTTCAAACCTTTTTAAATACAAGAAACTCTTCAAGTTCTAAAATTAATATATTCATGAATACAAAATTAATGCATAATCTCTTCATATTCCAAAATTAAAACATACATAAATACTCATAATTCATTGAATATAAAAGATAATTAATTTAATATTAAAATATCACAACATTCCCCCACTTATTTTAATATTAAATTAAAGTTATAAGAGAGATATTCCAGCCAAAAGGGATCATTATGCTTAATAAAGGTGTACTATGCATTGAACCTTTACTTAGCGAAACAATGACCTTTACTCGAGAATGAGTAGTGGTCTCCGACTTGAACTATGACTGCTTGAGGGAAATAAAGAGTCACTACTCACACATAATGCTCCAGGTGTAATAAAATGAGCTTAAAGACTTAGCACGTTACGACCATGTGCTTTCATGGTTTTCATAAGTGTTTATATGAGAATTAGCCAAAAACTCATATGAAGCGGCCACAACTTCAACACTTATATCGGTGAAATCTGTCAAAGGTGCTCCTGTAATACTGACACCCACTCAAAAAGGCTACAGATTTCATTAAGAGTTTGAACTCAACCTCTAAAACATTACAGGATGAATACACTCACATCATAGGGAGGGATAATATTTAGTGTATTCCTGTCATCCACCTTGCAATTCGTTTTTCCCTTTGAACCCAATTTTCAGGATCTCTGATCATTAGGTTGGATATCCTCACATGTGGTTCATGATAAAATTGGCTTCAATCCCATCCCCCTCGATGTATTCTAGATCCTTTCTCTCGATAAGGCCTTAGTTAGTGGATCTGCAAGATTGTCAGTAGATTTGACATAATCCACATTAATAGATTCATTACTCAAATATGATCTCACAGTACTGTGTTTTCTCCTTATGGATCTGGACTTCCCATTATAAAAATGATTTTTAACTCTACCAATCGTAGCGGTGCTATCACAATGTATTAAAACTGGTGGGATTGGTTGTTCCCACAATGGAATCTCATGCAACAAATCTCTTAACCAGTTTACTTCCTCACTTGCAGAAGCTAAAGCAACAAGCTCTGCCTCCATAGTTGAGTTAGCAATAATTGTTTGCTTCTTAGATTTTCAGCAAACAGCACCACCACCCATTATAAAAACAAAACCAGTAGTAGAGTAAGAGTCACCTGATAATGTGTTCCAGTTTGCATTATTGAAACCTTCGAGTACAACAGGATATTTTCTATAAAACAAACCACAGTTTTTTGTTCCAAACAAGTATTTCATGACTAGCTGGATGGCATGCCAATGTTCTTTTCCAGGTTTGCTCGTAAACCTGCTAAGTACTCCTTCTGCATAAGTTATATCAGGTCTAGTATAGTCAATCGCATAACGCAGGCTACTAATTATACTTGCATACTCATTTTGATTAATTATCTCATTATCATTTTCAACAGGAAAAAGATGCACATTATGATCAAAAGGTGTTGACACATGTTTACATCCAAGAAAATTAAATTTTCTTAAGATTTTCTCAATATAGTGCGACTGATCAAGAAAAATACCATCAAGCGTTTTGGTAATTTTTATCCCCAAAATAAAATTAGCCTCACCAAGATCTTTCATATCAAAATGACTACAAAGAATAATCTTAGTTTCATTTATGACATGAATATCTGTGCCAAAAATAAGTAAATCATCCACATAGAGGCTAATAATCATATGTGAATTTTTCCAAGATTTATGATATATGCACTTGTCACTTCATTAGGTTTAAAACCAATCTCAATCATGCAGGAATCAAACTTCTCATGCTATTGCTTAGGTGCTTGCCTTAAGCCATATAAAGATTTAGTAACCTTACACAATTTGCTTTTTGGCCTGGTTCCACGAACCCTTCAGGTTGATCCATATATATTTCCTCATCTAGGTCCCCATTCAAAAAGGCTGTTTTTACATCCATTTGATGAATTTTTAAATTAAAAATAGCTCCAATTGCAATTAGCAATCTAATAGATGTAACTCTGGTAACAGGAGAAAAAGTATCAAAAAAGTCAAGATCAGCCTTCTGTTTAAAGCCTTTTGCAACAAGTCTAGCTTTAAACTTATCTACTGATCCATCAGGTTTAAGTTTTTTCCTGAGTACCCACTTGCAGCCTATGGTTTTACAACCTGGTGGTAATTCAACTAATTTCCAAGTTTTATTAGAAATTAGTGAATCTATCTCATCATTTACAGCTTCTTTCCAAAAAATGGCGTCAGGAGATGAAAAAGCTTCTTTTAAAGTAAGTGGGCGTTCTTCTGAATTGAAAACGTAAAAATATGGACCAAAATCTTTTTCAATACGTTCCCTTTTACTCCTTCTTGGTTCAGAGAAAACATTTTCATTATCTTGAAAAGAAGTAGAAGGAGATTTAGAAGATATATTTTCAGAAATTTCTTTACCCCCACTATTTTGAAGTTTAAAAGCATACTTTTCTTCATGAAAAATAGCATCACCTGACTCAACAATTGTTTGATTTTCAAGATCAAAAAATCTGTAAGCTGTACTATTCACCGCATAGCCAAGAAAAGCACAAGTGATAGCTTTAGCACCTAATTTTGGTCTCTTTGGATTTGTTAGCCTCACAAAAGCTATACAACCCCAAACTCTCAAATATCTCAAATTAGGCTTATATCTCTTACACAGTTCAAAAGGTGTAGTGTTTGTCCTTTTATGTGGCACCCTATTTAAAACATGGCAAGCTGTCAGAGTAGCCTCACCCCAAAAATTTTTGGGAGCACTTGACTCCACAATCATGGCATTCACTAATTAATAATAGTTTTATTTTTTCTCTCAGCTACACCATTAGACTCAGGTGAGTAAGGTGGTGTAGTTTCATGGATTATTCCCAAAGACTAAAGAAAAGAACTGAATTCAGAAGAAATATATTTTTGGCCTCGATCACTTCTCAATCTTTTGATTTTTCTACCGAATTGATTTTCAACTTCGTGAAGGAAATTTTTAAACTTTTCAAAAGCATCACTTTTATTTTTCAAAAGATAAACATAAGTGTATTTTGAAAAATTATCAATGAAAGTGATAAAATATCTATTTCATCCACGAGTTAAAATTCCTTCAAATTCACAAAGATCTGAATGAATTAAATCTAGCAATTCGGTATGTCTAACAACATTTTCATGAGGCTTTCTAGTGATTTTTGTTTTGCTGCAAGATTCACATTTTACAAAGTCTTTATTCAGTCTTGGAATTAATCCTAGACTACTCATGATTCCCACATATATGCTATTAATGTGACATAAACGTGCATGCCAAAAATTCACAGAAGAGAGCATATGAACAGAACAAGATGCTTTATTATCATTATCAACATTCAAACAAAATATTCCATCACATGCATATCCTTTGCCCACAAACATACCTTTCTTGGTAATTACATATTGATCAGATTCTATAGTTTGCTTGAAGCCTGCCTTGTTGAGCAAAAAACTAGACATAAGATTTTTCCTCATGGAAGGGGTAAAGAGTACATCTTTCAGTGTTAAAACACGTCAAGATGTAAACTTAAGCTCAACATAACCACTCCCTAACACCTTAGTTTTGCTTGAATCACCAAGCATAAACGTTTTTTCTTCTTCAAAATGAGTATATTTCTTGAACCAGTTTTTATCATAGCAGACATGCCTATTGGCACTAGAGTCCGCCCACCAACCTTCTACATATTGAACCATGTTTACGTCTGTTATCATAGCCACTAACGACTCTTCGGTCACATTAGCTTGATGAATAGCTTCACGTTTCTGGTATCTACAATTCTGAGCAATATGCCCAACTTTGCCACAAACAAAGCAGGCAGTGCCTTGATTCTTAGAAGATTGTCCATGGTTCATAAATTTTTGGTTCGAATCACCCTTATATTTATTTTTCATTTGATTCTTATTTGGCTTCAAATGAGCATTCTTAGAATTCTGACCTTTAGGCACACTATTAGAATTTGAAGAAATTAAATTTACCTTTGTGGAATGTTCATTGTTGTCCAAGATCATTGCATCCTATCCTCTTGCCTCTTCCTCCACACGAATGCGAGTGATCAGAACCTCGAAATAAGTTTCGTTCTGTTTGTGGCGCATAGACTTTTGAAATTCCTTCCAAGTAGGTGGAAGTTTATCAATGATGCCAGGCACAACTAGATTGTCTTCAAGCCTGATGCCTTCAGATCTAACATCAGCTACAATCATCTGAAAGTCTTGAGTTTGCTGCACTACAGATTGTCCATCTTTCATTTGAAATCTAAAAAGATGGCTAGCAGCATACTTCTTAGCTCCAGCTTCTTCAGTATCATATTTCTTTTGCAAAGCCTCCCAGATGCTCTTTGTAGAGTCATAGTTAGTTTCATAGTAATCATATAAACTGTCAGTAAGAAAATTTAAAAGATAGTACTAACATTTGTACTCATCATTGACATATATATACACCAAGTCTTGATGTTGTGCAAGTTCTTCCTCAGTCATGTTATCGGTGGATACATTTGTTGGGTCATCTTCAGTGAGTACATATCCTACCTTCAAGAGACTTAGGTAGAATGAAACTTTGCCTTTCCACCGTTTAAAATTAGTTCCACCAAAACGGAACGGCTTATTGAGGTCTCCAACGTTAGTTTTTTCCACCATTGGTTCCATTGTTTCTCCTTAAAATTGTTGGTGAAATTGTACAATAATAATTGAAAATGAAATAATAATTAAAGTACAAACACTTTTGTTGGAGACAACTCAATTGGACTGAGGCGCGGGAATCTCGCTATCTTTAAGGAGATTCAAGCCCCTTGCGGTGGAAAGAACCGATGCAGCAGTCTTGATATGGCTTGTTCCCTCCAGAATACAACAGCCCGACTTGTTGTCGTACTGCTCGAATCAACTATGCATTAGAAGATTGAGCACAAGCTCTTCTCAAGAACACCTTTCTCTTTTGGCTGAGAATCCCTCTAACTTACTCTCTCAATATGATAGTGAAATAGTTTTTTGTATGTTTGAAGTAAGAATGATGCCTATTTATAGGCTCCTAAGAAACCACCATAATAAATTGCATACAAGTGAAAAGTCATGAATTTAAAACCTTTTTAAATACAAAAAACTCTTCAAGTTCTAAAATTAATATATTCATGAATACAAAATTAATGCATAATCTCTTCATATTCCAAAATTAAAACATACATAAATACTCATAATTCATTGAATATAAAAGATAATTAATTTAATATTAAAATATCACAACAGATTATGACAGGATATGTAAAGATGATTTTTGTATATGGATGGGACTATGATAGCTAAATGTAATGACTTTAACCATATTTAATGACTTTTTTTTATGACAGGTTATGGGATTATGACAGACTTTTATGACTGATGCTTTGATGATATTATTGTTATATTTTTTTCGGATTAATGATGAAGAAACATCATTTTTTCTAATGTTGAGGTGTTTGTGATTGTTTTCATAATAGGTATTCAAATGAAAAATGCTAAAGGTCTGTAGTGGTAACGTATATCGTGTCCTTATTTTGTCTCTTTGTTTACGTATTGTGACTTCCCTAATTTTGGTTTTGACAAATTCGAATTTGGTTTCGCGGACGCTATGTTAGTTATCTATAACTTATTAGTTAAAAGCTAACTCGACTAAATTTTCTGAGCTACATCTATCAAGACAAGTCTATTTCTTCCTTGTTAACCACCCAAACCTTGTGTGTTTAAGAGATGGGGGACCTTAAGGGTTTATTTCTAACTTTATAGAACAGTAAGGATTTAATTGAAATCTTTTCAAAACATTGAGGACTTATTTGAAATATTTTTTAAAATATTGAGGACTTATTTGAAATATTTTTAAAACATTGAGGACCTATTTGAAATATTTTTAAAACATTGAGGACCTATTTGAAATATTTTTAAAATATTGAGGACTTATTTGAATTTTTTTTAAAACATTGAGGACTTATTTGAAATTTTTTTAAAATATTGAGGACTCAAATGAAATTTTTTCAAAACATTGATGACTAAATTGAACTTTTATTGTTATATTTCAAAATTGCCCCTGAGAACGTGGTCACGTGCAGTAACGTGACCAACTTTCTGTTAATGGCTTAATGGCTCAGTTCTCCTCACAGAAGAGCCTCCTGTTTCCATGCTGCCTGATGCTTCTTCCTTCCAAGGCTTGCTTCGTCTATTCTGAAGCAAAGATATATAACATGAATATACACATGTGAGCGTGTACACACACACATATACACAAAAATACATATGTATAGACTGATGTTTTCCTGTAATAAATGCTTCTTGTCATACCTTAAATGCGTATAAACATATATGCATACGCACAGAAACACACTTTCACACACAACATACACATACGCGGACACATATATACGCGCGCGCACATATACACATACACAGACATATATATCTATGTGTATATGTGTTTGTGTGTGTGTGTGTGTGTGTGTGTGTGTGTGTGTGTGTGTGTGTGTGTGTACGCACACAAACACATATACACATAGATATATATACGCCCACCCATACACAAAATACATACACATACACACATATATACACAGCACACATATATAAGCGGACACACACATACACATATATACACACGTATATACATTCTCGCTCTATATGTAAATGCTGGTTTTATGCAGCTGAAAAACTCGGAAAAAATAAAAACAAAAATTCTTGAAGCTTTAATTAAGCCTAGAAAAACAAAGCCCTAAGCATGTGAAAAGTATAAGAAAAGGTGAAGCAACAATAATAGCTAAAAGAAAACTAAAATGAATAAAATTATATCAAGAAAAAACAAAGCTGCAATTAAAAATAATAATAATTTATTATGTTGAAAATTTACCTTAAACAACTGCAAGTAGAATTTTCAGCAGCAGAAAATAAATAAAAATAAAAATAAAAACAAGAAACGGAAATTGGAGAGAGAATCGAAGAGAACGCAGAGAGAGTAGACTAGTGTGATGTTATGAGTCTCGTTTTTATGAAGGTTAAGTTCTTGAGCTTTTTTTTTTTTTCTATGTGATAGTTGGCGGTTAGTCCTCGTGCCAAATTGCGCCAGGGGGTAAAGAATAATATTTTAGGATGGAGGTGTTTAAAGTGTAAATCCGGTTTTATGTGTGGCTGATGTATGCTTTTTCTGAAAATTGGTTTTCCCATGAAACATGCTAATTGCAAGTTCATTATATTAATTTAAAGATTTGCAAGAAAATGGACATTTGTTTCCTTAGATCAATTGGGTTTAAAAAAATAAAAAATAAACAATCTTGGTTTGTTGGTCAAGTATTTTTCTTTTGCTAATTTACAATTTGCATGAGTAATTTGTGATTTGCCAATTCTTGTATACAGTGAATCATTTATTTGATATCATATTTGAGTGCATCATACCACGAGGATCACTTTAAAAGAGAAACTAAATATTTATGCTTAAATTATAAGCTGAATTTATTTGAAATAAATATTTAGCCAACTTTTATTTGGTTAGAGACAATAAAAGTATATTAAAAATCAACGGAAAGTCACATGAAATTTTATTCATATTCCATATTGTCAAGATATAAAGACGGTGGCAGGTAGATCTCTGCAAAAATTAGGGTGTTGTAATCCGAAAGTGATTAGCTAAACTTGTCATCAAAATCAAACTCAAACCTTATAGTTTTGAAAATAGCTTAAAGAAATCAAAACTAATAAATATTTTAAAAACTGTAAATACTCAAATTCATAGTAGATAATTGGAAAAAACAATTGAAAAAAGGGTTCTCATCGGTGCCCATATTTATAGATTTAAACCAACAAAATCATGATATTAATATAACAATATTAAACAAAGAAAAATTCAAATATACTCTCATTTTTATTAACCTGTAGTGTTACCTGTCGAGCCATACCATTTCAGTCAATATCAAAACTCCTCTTTTTTGTTAGGGTAAATATCATTACACCCTCCTGTAATATACAAAACTATCACGCTATCCCCTATGTTTACAAAACTATTAGAAACCCATCTATATTTTTAGAAAAACCTCACACTACTCCCCTCTATAATATTTTGTTGTCCTTTAATTAAACCTAAGAGGGGGGTGAATTAGGTTATATAGGCAATACTACTACTTTTTCGATTAGGCAATATACTAGCAATACTTAATTAAAGATAATCTTAAGCAAATGTGCACTTTAGCAATATAAAGAGTGAGTGAAGCAATTTATCAAACACTTAGTCTGCAGAAAATAATGCAAATAGAGAGTTGACAGAAAGAGATTGCAAATCACGATTTTAGCGTGGTTCGGCCCCCGCATAAGTCCACGACCCAAGCTCTCCACTTAGGATTTCAACAATCTTCACTATGATGGCTCTTCAAATATTGGTGAGTTCACAAACCAACTACAATGGTAGTTCAAACTTTTACAATAGAAAACAACTCTTCTCAATACAAGGCTTTAACTTCAACACCTTTGACAAGGAAATCCTTCATTTCAAAGTGTTTAATTCTCTCTTTTGATGAGTGTTTGAGATTCACAATAAAAGCCCTCTTTTAGGGTTGATAAATACAATAAATGCTTCTCTCTCAATAAAGCTCACAATTTCTTGCTCAAGTAAGCTCAATGATGATTCAAAGACAAAGATAATGAAAGAACTCAAGTGTAATTGCTTTGAATCAATAGCCATAAGATTTTTCAGTTGAGAGCTTTAATAGAAGCCAAATTGGGTGTAATAAATGCTCACCAACTTTAAAATAAATGGCTATATTTTAAATCAGCATTTTGTCCCGACCGGTTAACCCCTGTTCACCGGTCGACTGGTCAAGAGACCCTTGTCCAGTGGATGGGTCTTGGGCGGATGACCCTTTGACCACCGGTAGCCGTGGGGTTGTCCGATGGAGCCAAAACTGTTAGGGTTGGGTTTTAAACGATGTTTCTTTTGAACATGTTTTGTAAGATATTTTTCAAATATTTCCAAACAATATTTGAGAATCATTGTTAAGCATATACCATTTGCAAGACCCAAAACCCCAATCAAGTCCCAACCGGTACCCCTTATAACTTCCATCTCCATCCTTATAGCTCCATCTTCATTCTTCGATTCTTTACAACTTGAGGCTTGTAGAGATCTTGGCAAAAAGACACTTGAGTTTGATCATGTTGAGCTCTTCATTTTATCTTCATGATTAAATCACTTGAGCTTGATCAACATCATTCTTCATGAACTTGCTCTTGAGCTTGTATAACATTGTTATTCTCAAAGTACTTTGATCATCTCTTCAATCTTCCTTCTTTAGAATAAGATCTTAGCTAGGATGTTCACATCTTGAATCTTCATAGATCTTGACCATTATAGTGTTTTGATCTTCTAGTTTGAGGATGCCTTTTGTTTTATCATCACTTTCCATAAGCTTTACTTAATATATTGAATATCCTTCAAGCTTTGACTAATTCTCAAACAATAAACTGATTACAAGATATGATTAGTCAATAGATCAATTTCATAATCAAGATTTAGTTATCATCAAAATATAGGATTAAGGCCTTCAGGCTAACACATTTTAACATTTTTTATGATGACAAAATCTTATACAATTAAGCACAGTAGGAATTTGATATCAAGACATAAGTAAGATTTTCAAGTAAACAAAGTAAAGCTCCCATTTACTATATGCATATCAAAATTTTCATGTTAAAAGGTAAAGCTCCCCCTTACTATATGCATATCAAAATTTTTATGTTCAAAGTTTCGCCCCCATTATTGTGTCCCATATGATCTTCCTCATATTTTCTCCCCCTTTGGCATCATCAAAGTGAATTAAACATAGGAGAGTCAAAATAACATCACAATGAGATCTTGTATGAAAATATAATCTCAAAGGGATATTGAACATCTTTCATTTTTGAAAAATACTACAGAAAAGCTTCCCCTTGCTAAGTGCATATCATAAAAAAACATTTTAACTTGGAGCATATGATTCAAGCACAAACGATAATATGCATATGATATCATTGTGTTACTTAGCAATTTGATATCAAGTTCTCAAAGTATGTAAGCTCACTTTGAGGATATGTATAGGTGAGAAAATGATAAACGCATAAAGTCATCCTTGACTATATTGCACAACTCTCCATATCTTATATTGTATCTTGGTCATAAGATAACATCTCAATGTGATCTTATCTAAAAATAACACTACAATGGGATTTTTGGGAAATAGTATAATGATGGAATTTCCATGAAAATAGCATCACAATGGTCATTTTCAACAAGTCTCCCCCATACTAAGTGCATAATAAGAACAAAGATTTTCCCTTTAGATCATGTATCAATCGCATATATCTCTCCCCTTTTGTAATTAACAAAGAAACAAATTTCCACACTCCGGAGGTGTAAGATATAATATATATGCTTGTAAGATAGCATTTCAATGGGATTTTGCTCAAGACTCAAACATCGTATTGGTTAAACTCACATAGAGAACATGAAAGCATTTAGGTACATGAGTTTACCTTTCTTGAAGCATGCATTTGCTTTCTCCAAAACTTTTCTTCTTTGATGCATTGTTATCATTCCATTATTGTTTCTCCTCCTTTGGTACTCAACCAAAGCATATGACAATTTTATAGCATAACAATCTCTTTACAGGAGCAATGCATAAGGATAATTTTATTGAGACAAGTAAGCTCCCTCTTTGTTGTATGCATATCTTAATCATATTATCATTGCACACTATGAGCATTAAAATCATTCACATATAGCATAAGTCATGGTATACAAAATGATTTATATTTCTCTCTTTTTAGGAAAGGATACCATTGTTATATCTCCTTCTTTGGTATTCAACCAAATCGTATAGCAAATTTAACACTATAAGAAACGAATGATATTCAAGGTATTCATCATAAATTCCAATTCTTTTAAAATTTTCTTATATTCCTCATTTGGCATGATATTCAATTTCTCAAATTCGTGTGACATTTCATTCATGTTGATATCATGCATACTTCTTCTTTATGATCATTATGAACAAGTAATAAGCACACTAAGGAGCAAGTAGTAGGAATACTTAAGAAGATATGATGAAAGTTGTTACAAGAGAAGAGTCAAAAGCCATTAAAAAATAATCTAGAGATGATAATGGTATATTTGTTCAACAATATTTTTCTCGTCAAGGTACACATCTCTATACAAGCACATGTCATATTTCCATACAATCAAGACATTCTTATAAATTCTTTTCTTCAAAAAAAAAATCATCCCAAGCATGTCTATGTTATTCTCATATGAGTATAGAATACATGCTAAAACCAAATATCCAATGCATTGTAATGATCATCTATAAAAGTCCATATGCATTGTAAGAAGATAAGATCAAATGGTTCAAGAATCCAATTCATCATAAAGTCATAATAGACATTTAGTGTGCATGATGGAGTGACATTTGAAATTTCATGTTTCAATATTTTAATGGGATTTTTAAGACATGATTGAAACACGCACGCAAGTATATAACAACTCGGGTTTGGGCAATTCAAGTTTTCTTTTACAATACTCTTAATGAGATGATTTGAACAACATTTGAATGAGCACATAAGAGCATAAAAATCATCACATTTGGTTTAATGGCAATTTGGATATAGAAGATTATATATCATACCTCTATATTTCTTTTACATCAACCGGTTTACCTTATCTCAACTTTGTAGAGCGTGATTGATGTGTCAATTGGAATCTCAATTCATTTCATTTACTAAGCTCAATCTTTCTTTTGTACTTTTGGGTACTTGGCTTGATTGATGAATATTTTTCTTGAATTGTTTGATTGAGAGTTCAAGAGGGAACATTTGAGTCTTTTTTTCATACTTATCTTTGAATAACCTATGCAAGCACGAAAAAGGATTAGTTGCTCCAACAAGATCAAGTAGTCCGACAAGGTCCTTGAATCAACTCTAGAAAAACTTTAAGTGTGTTGACCTTAGTTGAATCAACTTGATATTTATCAACCATGCATGGTATTGTTATCAAGTATCTATGCTTGCAACAATGTAAATTTAATAATTGAAATCAAGTAAGCATGTCTTCCTATCAAACATTTACATCATGTGCACTCAATCAATGATACTTCAACAATTATCTTTTTATCTTGTATATACTAATAAGATGAACATACTACTTTACCAATATCAAGAGACAAGTATAACAAGTATGTTCCTTGCTATAACACATCATTTTCAACAATTTGTTCAATTTGAGAAAGAAACCCATTACGTTCACAAAAGATATTTGAATTTGAGAAAGTTCTTATACCTTTTGGTGAATTACCTAGGATCCTATTGTTTGGATGATCTTTCACATCCTTTCAAAATTTTATGGATTTTGATCAATGTTTTGCTCATAGGATGTTTGTTGTTCATCTTGTTTTGATCTTTATTGCTCTCCCTCCTATAAGATTGGTTGTACTCCTTGTTTGTATTAATCCTTTGAAGCACTAGGAGATCCATCTTTTGAGTGCCTACATCATCATTAATCTTTCTCGGTGCAAAGAGATTAGTATCATCAAAGTTCTTATGCATTTCATATGTTCATGAAGTCAAATATGATCTAGAGCACAATCCATCAAGAAGTTATGATAACGTTTTGGTATGGTGACTGAAAGACAGTTCAAGTTTCCTTTTACAATGCTTTAATAAAAATTTGGGGGTAATATTACTATTTAGCAAAGAGAGCATTGTTATCAATATGTTAGAGGTAGTTGAATGAAATACATTATAGGACATACCTCTATCCTTCCATTTTCTCAACCAATATACCTTTTCTTATCTATGTAGAACTTGGTTGATGTCCTTTTTTGAGTTCTTGATTACTTTGTCATGAATAAGTACAAACTTCTTGGTTTGATTGCTTTGTAATCTTGGTTTGACTTGTGAGTATCCTTTCTTGATTTGTAGTGCGAGGAAGAACTTTGACTTTCCCTTTATTTGCTTAATTAAAATATATTTTACATGCTTTAAGGAATTATTCTCTCATCGAGATGCATTTGATGCACTAATATCTTTTCAAGATGAAATCAAAATAAAACTCAAGCAAGCATGTTCTTTTAATATCATAATCAAGTATTGTCATTATCATTTAGAAGAATGAGAATTTTCAAGATTCATGATAAACTCCATGTGTGTGCATGATAAAGAGAAGCCAAATATTTCAAATATTGTTTCTTGAAGTTCTTCAATATTTTTCCTCATTACTGCACTTCTTCTCTAGATGTAATAACATTTAAATCAAAAAAATAGCATATAATGTCATTCTTCTTTTGGACATCAAAAGATCATATTCACTTATTCTTTCAACTCATTTCTATCAATTAAACCTATCATTTTAAGTAGAGAATCAAGCTCATAAGTTGCATTCCATTACATCATGCGTGTCATTCAACAATTCAACCATTTATTTTGCACTTGCAACAATTTTCACATTCAACATTTGATAATATCAAACTCAAGTATATGTGATTCACTTCATATGACATTTATACATGAGTATTCATTCATTCAATTTAATTTTATACCACAAAATTTAAACAAAAAGAAATTGATTCAAGGGTCACATGGGTGATAAGGTTCTTTTAGCTTCTATCTTTTGAATTATAACATTAAAGAGGCATGTAAATCATCAAAATCTCCCAAACCTCACTTTCATGTTCATAATCTTCTCCATCAATGTTCATTTCATCTTCTTCAAAAGAGAACCGTTTCTTAATTTTCTCAATGTTATCTTTTGGATATTGTTTGTGAGTACCTTGAATTTATTTGCATTAATATATCTCACATTGAACCAATACATATTCATCATATTAGGTGTATCTCGTGTCCAAATAACAAGAATGACATAACTAATCAATTGACGGGATTCTAAGACAATTTGGATTCTATCTAAGACCATTCCATAAATTACTATGATTTCCTAGGTTCCAAACAAGCAAATGATTTTCTTCCTCTTATAAACACAAATACTTTCAAAGGTTTATCCTATCCCTATTTGTCTAGCTTGATAAGAATAGATCACATTTAACATATTCCAACTCTTTTTCAAAATTTCTTTTCTAGAAATCAAGCCACCAAGTTCATGTTCTTCATACAAGATATGTATCTTTAAAATTACATGACATGAAAAGCATATGCTATTTCAAGTATGAGTTTCATCAAAATCATTCGCATAGACATTTGTTTTTTGCTTTATTATCAAATAATGCATCATCATTTTCATTTCTAACCACACATGTATAACGTCACATATTTGACTAAGCAAGTGAATTTAAAACCATTTTCTAGAAGCACATATGAAAAAAAAGTTCAATATTACCCGTGCTTCATCATCTTAAAGATCTTGCCTCTTTCATGAGTTGCATCACCATCATCTTTGGCGTTGCTTGACCTTCCTACAACAAAGCAAGATCTAGGTACCCATATTTAATTGGGTCCTTCAAGGTTAATCTCATTTGTTGTAACTTTAACAATCCATTTGTGTTTTAACCATCACGGAACTTTTGTTCCACATTCAAGTAGTTTGCTATCATGAAACAATAAAGCAAGTTGTTCTATTTCATCATAATAATCATGTTGATTTACTTTAGAGGAAGATGACACATTAGGATTTGAATATTTGAAAAAATATTTATTTAAGAGATTTTGAGTGAGACATGGTTTATATCCTAACAAATTTAATTTACATGCTATGTATTGCAAATCATGCATAATATCCCATTTTTCTTTTTCCTTGCAAGATTTAGTGATTCTTTCATTCAACTCATCATACATTTTCTTCAAACAACAAATCTCATCTTTTAACACTTTGTCAAACAAGAAAGCGTTTTCTATTTCAAACTTATAGTTGGTTTCAATAACATGAACATTCTTCTTTTCAAACTCTTTTAAATCAAGTATGACACCTTTCACTTTTTCAAGAATGCTCACATTTCTAGATATAGCAAACGTTAGTTCACAATGAACACTAGAAATGACTTCCTCCAAATCATCAATTGTAAGATCATTGTTACTAGATGGGGAGCAATAAGATTCATAAGATAGGTTTACCTCTTCATTCATTATAACAAGGCATGCAACAATTTTTTCTTCTCTTACTTCTCCTCTATTATCTCCTTTTTGCTCTTGATATAGTTCTTCAAGGAGATTCCATACCTCATGGGAGGATGTACATTCTCGAATTTGTTCAAATTCTTGATCATTGAAAGCACAATAAAGAATATGCATAGCTTGAGCATTTTTGGTCAATTTGGCAATGTTTTGCTCGGTTGACTCATCTTCAACTTTGTATGGCCCATTCTCAACAATATACCACAATGTGTAGTCCACGGATTGAATATATGTTGTCATATGATTCCTCCACCTCATGAAATCGGTTCCTGAAAAAAAGGAGGTCTATCAATTGAATATCCATCAATGTGAGGAGATGTAGTAGTATATGTCATGATCTTGACTTTACTAGATGTTAAGCTATATGTAAAGTCCTAGCTCTTGATACCACTTGTTGTCCCTTAATTAAACCTAAGAGGGGGGTGAATTAGGTTATATAGGCAATACTACTACTTTTTCGATTATGCAATATACTAGCAATACTTAATCAAAAACAATCTTAAACAAATGTGTACTTTATCAATATAAAGAGTGAGTGAAGCAATTAATCAAACACTTAGCGTGTAAAAAATAATGCAAAGAGAGAGTTGAGAGAAAGAGATTGCAAATCGTGATTTTAGCGTGGTTCAGCCCCCACCTAAGTCCACGACCCAAGCTCCCCGCTTAGGAGTTCAACAATTTTCACTATGGTGGCTCTTCAAATGTTGGTGAGTCCACAAACTAACTACAATGGTAATTCAAACTTTTACAATAGAAAACAACTCATCTCAATACAAGGCTTTAACTTCAACACCTTTGACAATGAAATCCTTCATTTCAAAATGTTTAATTCTTTTTTTTTATGAGTGTTTGAGATTCACAATAAAAGCCATCTTTTAGTGTTGATAAATACAATGAATGCTTCTCTCTCAATAAAGCTTACAATTTCTTGCTCAAGTATAGCTCAATGATGATTCAAAGACAAAGATAATGAAAGAACTCAAGTGTAATTGTTTTGAATCAATAGCCTTAAGATTTTTCAATTGAGAGCATTAATAGAAGCCAAATTGGGTGTAATAAATGCTCACCAACGTTCAAATAAATGGCTATATTTTGAATCAACATTTTGTCCCGACCGGTAGACCCCTGTTCATCGGTCGACCGGTCGAGAGACCCTCGTCCGGTGGACGGGTCTCGGGCAGACAACCCTTTGGCCACCGGTCGCCATGGGGTCGTTCGGTGGGATCAAAACTGACAGGGTTGGGTTTTTAAAAGCGTTTATTTTGAGCATGTGTTGTAAAACATTTTTCAAATATTTCAAAACAATATTTGAGAATCATTGTTAAGCATATACCATTTGCAAGACCCAAAACCCTAGTCAAGTCCCAACCGGTATCCCTTATGACTTCCGTCTCCATCCTTATAGCTCTATTTTCATTATTTGATTCTTTATAACTTGAGGCTTGTAGAGATCTTGACATAAAGACACTTGAGCTTGATCATGTTGAGCTCTTCATTTTATCTTCATGATTAAATCACTTGAGCTTGATCAACATCATCCTTCATGAACTTGCTCTTGAACTTGTATAACATTGATATTCTCAAAGTGCTTTGATCATCTCTTCAATCTTCCTTCTTTAGAATAAGATCTTAGTTAGGATGTTCACATCTTGAATCTTCATAGATCTTGACCATTAGAGTGCTTTGATCTTCTAGTTTGAGGATGCCTTTTGTTTGATCATCACTTTTTATGAGCTTTACTTAATATGTTGAATATCCTTCAAGCTTTGACTAAGGCTCCGTTTGTTTGCCGTAAAATATTCTTACGAAAAACATTTTTCTAATTTTACGGTGTTTTGTAACACCGAAAAATTGGTCAACCAGAAAATATTTTCCAATCAAAAATGGTGGGCTACTTTTTGGATATTTTTCGGTGTTTGGTAACACCGGAAAATTGGTCAACTGAAAAATATTTTTCGGTCAAAAATGGTAGACTACTTTTCGGAGATTTTTCGGTGTTTGGTAACACCAAAAAATTGGTCAATTGAAAAATATTTTCTGGTAAAAAATGACGGCTAGTTCAAAGTTTGGAAAAATATTTTCATGTTCTTTAGGAGAGGAAAACATTTTTCGAAACTTAACCACCCCTATTTTATGTGTATATATATATATATTTTTTATAAATCTCATGTCGAAAAATATTTTTTATTGTACATCCAAACACCAGAAAATATTTTTCAGTATTCTATTTTCTATGAAAACATTTTCCCCTAACAAATTATTTTACAGCAGAGGAAAACATTTTTCAAGAAAACATTTTCCACTGAAAATATTTTTCACAAGCAAGTTATTTTACGGTAAACAAACGAAGAAAAATATTTTATTTTCCAAGAAAATATTTTTCACTGAAAACATTTTCCACAAGCAAGTTATTTTATGGCAAACAAACGGAGCCTAATTCTCAAACAATAAACTGATTACAAGATATGATTAGTCAATAGATCAATTTCATAATCAAGATTTAGTTATCTTCAAAATATAGAATTAAGGCCTTCAGGCTAACACATTTTAACCTTTTTATAATTTATATATGTATTTTTTTTCTCTTTATTTTTACCTATTTTTTATTTATACTAAAAAATTGAAAAAATTTTAATTTTTTTTTTCAACTTCTCCCCCACCCCCACCCCACCCCCCTCACACCACCCGCCACCTACCCCCACCCCTCCATCCCCCCAACCCATGCTGCTCTAATGAGAGCAACAACGACGCTGCTTCGTCGAAGCAGCGTTGCTCTCCGACGAGAGCAATAGTGACGCTGCTCCGACGGAGAAGCAGGGGGTAGGGGGTGTAGGAGAAGTTAGAAAAAAAAATTAATTTTTTTTCTAATTTTTTAATTTTTTTAGTATAAATAAAAAATAGGTGAAAATAAAGAGAAAAAATACATATATAAATTATAAAAAGACAAAAATGTCATAGAGGAGGTAGTGTGAGATTTTTCTAAAGATATAGGGGAGTTTGTGATAATTTTATAAACACAAGGAGATAGCGTGATAGTTTTGTATATCACAGGAGGGTGGAATGATATTTATCCTTTTTGTTATCCTAAAGTGAATCTCACATCATATATACTCTCATCCACATGAATTGTTTAAAGTGTGAATTCGTGGTATATTTTATTTGATTTTTTTGAAATGACGAGGAATACTCTATATACAGACAAGATCTTTCAAATCCACCCAAAACAGAGTAATTTTTCAACTTGAATCTCATGGAATCCACTAAAATCAAAAGCAAACGAAGCAAAATATATATATATATATATATATATATATATATATATATATATATACATTTTGGGTTTTAGCAAGGTCAAACAAAGCAACATTCAAACTAACTTAAGACGGTAGTAGTAACCAGCCCTTACAGTTTTGGCAAGCCAATTGGCTAAACAATTAGCCTGACGAGATATATTAATACAGCAATCAAAAGGCAGGGGCAATGGGCCAACAAATGGAGGGAATAACAGCTCCAACATATTTTCTTGAGTGCTCGGCTTCTGGCATAAATTTTTTTTTCTAATCCAGAAAAAAGGGTTTGATTTTTTTTAGCTAGATAAAGTCGTTATTAACACATGATTTCTCTAATCCAAAGAAGGGTACAGTGGGTTACAAACCACAAAACATGGACAAAAATATTATCGTTTGTCATGTGAAATCGTCTTCTAAATAATTTTTTTTTTTGTTCCGAATTATCCAATTCTTAGATTTTTTTTCAATTGGTTTTAACAAATTTTCATTTTTACTTGGAAAATATTATCATTTGTAACACCACTTTAGTTGTTCAAATTGTAGATCATTTGTTAGTGTTAGATTATTTGAAAGTATAATAGTTTGAACGCCGTAAATTTAATGATAAAGGTGTCTTGTTAGTGTTTGTTTATTTTTTCCAGTTAGACGAATTTTGAAAAAAAAAAAGTTAGACAAAACATCGAGAAACAACCACAAAAAATGTTGTCAATGTGTATTTAGGTGGAAAATATTGACCCATTTAAAATTGTGTAGCACATAAAATTTATAAAGTAAAAAATGAAAATTCGTTAAAAGTAATAGGAAAAACAAGTGATAGGGTAAAAAAAAAAGGTTGTTCAATTGACGATTTTAAATCAAAGAGAAAGTTTAGTGACGATTTGAAACTTTATGCAAGTTTAATAACCTGTGGCACAATTTACACTATTTTACATTATAGAAATAGTGTGACAAATAAGAGTTTTGCTCAGGTGAAAATGAAAATTTGTAAAAATTAACCAGAAAAATTGACGATGTGATTAAAAAGAAACACAAAAATCATTTAGAGGAATATTTGAAATAATTTAGTGGGTGATTTGACACTTTATGCAACGCCTTGATGCGCAATTTATCATTACTTATTTGTGCAATGTTTTTTTCTCACTCTTTTTTTTTTAAATATTGAATGAGGCCTAAGTCATTGTGCAATTTATCATTACTCATTCGTATAATGTCATTTTTTTCATTTTACATAGTTTAGATGTTACTCACGAGACTCGATCTCGAGACATCTCGCATATAAAGTGAGAATCATGCCAGTAAACCAAGTGACCAATATCAATTTAGGCAAGAAAATGAGTTTTTATGGTTGCACTTATAATTCTATTGTCTTCTAATTTTAAATGGTAACGATAATCTCAAATCATACCGTGATTAAGAACATTGTGGTGATTTTCAACAACTTTTTTTTGTTCATTTTTCGTTAGTGAATATGTTTATAATTAAAGCATTATATCTTCATTGGATGATTAAAAAATTTCATAAGTCAACATAAGTATTTTTTTTTTTTTTGGTCAACATAAGTAGCCAATCACAATTGTTTCTTTCTAAAGTAAAAGTCATGCAAGCCTTAGGATTGTAATCATTACAATCTAAAGGTAACTCTATTATCTCTCCTGACACTTGTCAAAAAGGCTTTATCAACAAAAACAATGGTCAAGATCCTTTTGTCTTTATTCAAAAATGAATCCTATCCATTTATTTTAAATTCAAATAACTAGGATTGATGACATAGACTATCCTAGTCATCAACCTCTACATGCAAATGCCACATGTAATTATCTAGTCATTAAATTGCAATTTCACATTTTGACAACTAAGACGATGACGTGGTATTTCACAAAATACATCATCATTACACATATACATATATATAAACACCTTTATATATGTATATATATATATATATATATATATATATATATATATATATATATATATATATATATATATATATATATATATATATATATATATATAATATTTTTGCCAACTCTAATCTCTGTTAGAATAAACATATTGAAACAACTTTTCAATAATTACAGTTTGACCCCAAAAGTTTTAGTAATTACAATTTGACCTCAAAACTTTCTAAAATTACATTTTTAGTCCAAATACCAACATTGATGACTCTTAACACCTTAAAGCCACCAACCACAAAATACAAGCTTCTGGTAAACTTATTCATGATACTTATTAGTGTGTGACCTTCTGGATTTATAATCGCGTACCGATGAGGGACCTAATAAACCTCCTTATCTATTTTGGAAATGAATATTATACGTTATTAAAATATTAATTAAAATTTTAACCTTCCAAAAAAAATTAAAACAATAAATAAATCCTGGCAAATAAGAAACTTGGAACCAAAGTTTATGACATTCATTAATAACCTCAGGTAAGAAACTTGGAACTAAAGTTTTTAACATTAATTAATAACATCATTAATATCATTGAAGGGCTAAATCGTCATAACAATAAATGAATCCTAGCAAATAAGAAACTTGGAACCAAAGTTTACGACATTCATTAATAACGTGTAAGAAACTTGGAACCAAAACTTCTAACATTAATTGATAACGTCATTAATACCATTGAAGGGCTAAATCATCAATTCCTCTCTTTTTATGGCAACCCAATTTATGTTATGAAAATATTATTATATAAAATTATTTACAATGAAAACCAATGAATGGAGAAAGTAAAAAGATAATTTTAGTACATATAACTATATACCCTCAAAGCATAATCATTTATATTCAATGAAAATTTAGTAATTTTACTATATCTGATCAATTAACTTTTTGAGTTCACCACTTCTGTACTTGCAACTGCAACAAGAATGGAATAACTTTCTCTTGTAGCTATCTTCATACTGCATTGTCACTTCTTCTTCAACCATTTAATGACTTCAAGCACCTATTTACCGATGACAGACATATTCACAATAAACCCTTCTAATTAAAAGTTCACAAATTTGCAAAAATCCAAAATAGTTCAATTTATTTTTGTAGGGAAGCAAGCTCTTAAATCTTTGTTGGCATAGTATAATAATAGTTTTTCCATCTTATATTCTTCTATGCGGTCATCATTGTTCTGCTAAAAATCACACGTGTATATACTGATCTTGATATGCGTATATATGAGATTTGCTGCCTACTGGAGCAGGGTTTCTTTTAATAAGTAGATCTTCAACCCAAGAACAAAAATATAATGTGTGATTAATATTTGTGCTTAGAAAAATAAAACGTGAGAAGCACTTTGCTTAGGATGATATTCAAACACATCAATTATTTATAGTGCTAAGGGTATCTCCAATGGGGAGTACTATTCACAAAAAATTACTATTATTGGCTATTGTAGAGACCCAGATTTCTAAAAATTATTATTAATGATTTAAATATACATGTGGTCCACCACTTTTGTCAACTTTTACACTAAAATAGAGGCCCAATCACTATTTGTGACTCTAAATTTAGAGCCAAAAAAATAAATTGGATTTTTATTTTAACCAAAAGTGATGGGCCACATGTATATTTAAATCATTAATAATGATTTTTAGAGACCCGGGTCTCTAAAAATAGCCAAAAATAGTAATTTTTATGAATAGTACTCCCCATTGGAGATACCCTAAGTGACTCTTTGTTTGTTTGCACATAGATTAACAAAATGTAGAATTGTGATCAATTTAATAAAAAGTTTTAGAAAATAACTAAAACTCTTATTTTCTCTTACACTCTGTTTGGATTGCCTTTTTAAAAAAAAAGTAAAGGAAGGGGAGGGATTAAAAAATTCTTCCCGCTGTTTGGATTGTATTTTGAGATTTAGTAAATGATTTGGAAGGATTTCAAAATCCTTCTATTTTTTTTAATGAGAATAATTTTACAATCCTTCTAATTTAGGATAAAATGGAGGAAAAATAAAAAGTAAAATGTATGAAAAGACTAATTTATTTTAAACCCTTTCTATGATTATCTTATAAGAAGGATAATAAAGTAATTATTCTTTTAAAATTATCCTTTCATTTCCTTTACTTCTCCAATTCAAATAAAGAATTGTAAATCAATGTCGACAATATGCAAAAGTGATTAGCACAAGCAAGGTATGAATTAGTGAAGCAAAAAACAGAGCGCAATCATCTTTTTTAGTACCATTTCATCTGCAAGAATTCAATTTATGTCGTTCTCATACAATCTTATGGGCTAATTCAAACCAACAAGCTGCCATTCCCTGAGCTTTCCTTGAATACCTGCAACAAATTGTACAGAAACTATAGTCATCACCCAAAAGAAATAATATTTTCTTCTTTCTCAAAGTAAATTTTTACTATAAATACAAAGAAGACGTACAAAGACATAAATGATAGATTCATCTACATCCCAATCTTGAAAAATGTCTATGATGATTTACACAACATGTGTATCATAAACATCTTTTTAATGCATTTTAGAAGATTCTTGAGAGAAAAAAATTCCAATAATTAACTTATCTCTAGTGCTAGGAAAAAAAAGTAGTTAATATAGTCCCAAAAATGATATTGACGGGTTACAGTGCACTAACTATCAACAAGATTTGAAGCCAACAGAAAATGAGATACATGGAAAACACACATTCATAGAAAGAGAAAAGAGAGAACTCACAAGATGGTTGTGTCATTCTTCATGCATTCTTTCTTTTTTTTGGAATAAAGACTTCTATTTTCATGATAGACCAGGGTCACACAAAAGGACAGGGTGGTTGGCAGGGAACAGGAAAACAAAGAAAAAAGAATTACACGGCGAACAAGATACAACATTACCACAAAGCTTTATTGCTGCTTCACATAGAGGAAGCACGTTGTTAATGCGGTCATGCTTAGACTGTGATATGTACCCATATCCAGTGCATAATCTGTGTTTGCCACATACTGAATTGCTGGATCAATAAGGCCATTACCTGTGGCAAATCCCTGTTTGACAATCTCATATTAAGTACAGTGATAGGAAAAAATAAAAGCAATAAGAAATAATGGAATGCTACTAAAAATACTAATAAATACCACATCAGAATACCTTCAAATTCCCAGTTATGTAAATGTCATTTTTGGTGAACTCTGAATGTTTTGCCAAGAAGGCCTTGAACAAAAAATGAGCCTAATTGTAAGTTAGAATGCACTTGTTGTTACTATTTTATTCATTCTGCTCACTTTGCTTAAACTTTTCATTTATGATTTTCAGAGTTCAATAGTGTCCTTTGTCAGGATATGCTACATGGAGTCATTTTGTTGCAAATGCTTCTGTGCTATAAGTATTGACTCTGTAATTCGTCACTCAAAGACTTGAGGGTTGCTGCTTGACATGTAATTATTCTATAGGTCAAAGACTTGGAGACATTAGGCATAGGCGCTTGTTAATTCATGCATATTTGTATATGCAAAGCATGATACTGAGAGATGGGAACTTCAATATGAAAAATAACAATTAAGAATATGAAATTTATTTGAATTCGAGCTTACTCTAATTTTTTGTTAATTGAATTAAAATATAAAGCCACAACAACAACTAAATTCAGTCCCTTATCCCTCACTTCCAACTTCAAATTAGACATAAAAATCCCCATTTCAAAATTTTTACCATGTATATATCACTTCGAAAGCCAAAATCTCCAGCTCAATTATGTTTGAATACCTTCTCTTAACGTATTACGTTATTTCTTTCATATTCGTGAATGGTGTTATTTTCTTTCGGTATCAAGATACTATCATTTATTTAATGAGGTCGAATCGCATTTTATTTTCTTATGTCTAATTATAAAAGTAGAGTAATTTTATTTTTTACCATCTTAATTTTCTTCCTCCTATTCCTTGACAATTTTTCTTTCTTCTTTGACTTTTCCATTTCCTTACTCTTTTTAATGCTGATTGATCATCCCTTTTCTATTACTTTTATCTTATGTTAACATTCCCTTGTACGTATTCTTATTTTGACTTTTCTTTTCCTTAGTTGACCTTTTCTTGCTTCATCTCTTCAATCTCCAACGTTTTTTTTTCTTTTTCTTTCTTAATACACACAACACACTAGATGTAACCAACGAACCCTTTTCTTACACTATCTTCTTCACAAAACAACCCATAGGTACACTCTAACATACATTAACTCACAAGCACATATGCTTCCACTTCCCTCACTTCAACTTCATAACCTTTACAAACAAACACACACCACACATACTTCCTCACACACCCACACACATACACAACTACACACATATACAACAAATATAGTTAAGATTAATATATTTGCATATTATTAAAGATTTGCTGGGGAAGGAAAATAAAAAAAAAACTTACTAATACTGATAGAGAGAAAATCGTAGATTTTTTTTTGCCAAGAACTGTGGAAGATCTAGAATATAATAGAAGGTTGAGGAAAAATCCAAGACTTTTAGTAAAGGCGTTTTCGGTAGAAGAAAAAGAAGAGAGAACTGATGTGTAATGTAAAAGCTAATGAAGCGTTTGGTTTACAGATTATAAATAGATTCCTGAGAATAAGGAGTTAGGAATGTTACATTCTCACATTTGGTTCGTGGATTAAAAAATTGTTCCCGGGAATATTAGATTCCTGAAAATCCTTTATTCCCATGTTTTAGCCAGAATTTATTCCCATGCCAGGGGATGGGTATATGTTATTTCTGAGTTGTAGGAATAATTTAGAGAACATAAAAAGATGAAAACGCCCTGACTAAAAATAATTTTTTCCTATTTTCTCTGATACAATCGTTGCTTGACCTAGGGCATTCATCAAACATCATCATCTTTTTACCTCACGATCTCAAACTCTCCACACTTCCCAATAAGGTATGTTTTCTATATCACCATCGTCATCGCCATAGCCATTCTTCACTCTCAAAAGCACGTTGAAAATGAAGACTCCAAGAGTGAAGAAACACGTAGAGAAACCAAACAACAAAGATGAAGAAGAGAATTTGAAATCTAATAATAAAGCAGAAGAAGAATTCTCCAATGTTTCACCTGTCGTCTCCGACGCCGATGCCGACGTACTTCATTTCAAATTTATTTAATTTTTTTTTATAGTGATCACTTGTTGAATATTTAGTCGATAAACAATAGTTCGAGTATTGGAAACAACTTCTGTTAGGGATAAGGTTGTGTATATCTATCTTTCACCGGAAAGCAAACTCCGAGAGCATACTTGGTGGAAGCTTTAAAGAATTTAGTGTTGTTGCTCAATTGAATTTGTAGAAAGGAAGCTTTAAAGAATTTAGTGTTGTTGCTCAATTGAATTTGTAGAAAGAAAAAAAAAAAAACCTTAAATTTCTCGCATAATTTTCATAAAGCCTACTCTTTTTTCAATCTTCATATTTTCTAGTCTGATTACTATGTTTGTGGCATCATTAATAAGTTGATTGTGTAGATACAAGAAAAAAAATGTTTTGAATATGATATTGGAGTTATTTTTTCAGATATGGGTATTTTTGAAAAACTAATCAAGATTCCCAGGAATATCAAGTGCAAACCAAACACAATATTATAATATTTCCAAAAATTTGAGAAAATATTCCTAGGAATATTTTTGGTATACCAAACAAATTTTATAACATTCCTGGGAATCACATTCCCAGGAATGTGATTCCCAAGAATAAAAAACTAATCCATGAACCAAACACCCCATAAGAGTCAATGTCACAAAAAGTTGTCAGATTCCACTAAAAAGGGCATTTTTATCATAAAATGAAAAGTACAACATCGTATGCAACACTGTACAAGTACTTTACTGCATTATATATATTCTTTAACGATTTTGTCCCTAGATCTAATCTGACGTGTCAGACTCCACTAATAGAAATATGTCAGATTTCACTAAGGGTATTTAGGTCATAGAAACTAAAGTACAAAATTGTTAACAAATTGTACATGCACGTTTTGCAACGACGACCTATAAATGTTCCTGCTTGGACGATTTTGTCCTCGGATATTCTTAAATATGCTGACATGTCAGACTCCACTAAGAAAGGACATCATGGTCATTTAAAAACAAAAGTACAATGATATTAACACAAAGTCCAATACGATAAAAGCATGACGAGTGAAACTTTTACCTTTGTTGGACAATTTTAGCCCTTGATATCCTTTTAGTATGTAAATAGAGATACATCACATCACCGATCATCACTCTCCCTCGTATTACACATATGCTCAATGAAGAATACTCATTTCTTGCCTTTTGAGGTACAATGTAACACTCGTTTCCAGAGGTGTCTCAAACAATTTGAAAACTTTGGGCGATCATCTAAATGGGGGCTTTAATAATTAGGTTTTTCTCAATAAAAAAAACTCTAAATTTTTTACTAAAATAATCACTACAAATAAAAAAAAATACCAAAATTACAGGTCTTGGGACTCTAAGGCCTTTTTGACTCCAATTAAAAGATATTAATTTAGAATAGACCTTTATCTTAGAAGAAAATAAGCAATTTCTTTAAATTGGGGCCCCTAGACTAAGGAGGCCTTGAGCACAGGCCCAAGCTGTCCTTAGCTTGGGCCGGCCTTGCTCGTTTCTTGCTCTTTTCTTTTTAATTTTTTTTTCTTTTTGGCTGTTGATTTATGTCAAATTGTCAATATGTTGTTCTTTGCATGTGTGTGTTCTTTTGACTGGGGAAGTTTGGATTTTCAAATTTTTGTCTTGATCAGCTTCTCTGTGCATTCTTGGGTGTGTTAAAGCTGAGTTGAAATTATACAATATGTATGTAATTGTTATTTATTTTTAATACTAACAAGTGCTAATGTTTTATGTTGTAAATTGGAAACTTTTATGCATTTTTTTTTAAAAGAAAAAAGTTTTAATCTTTTGGCTTCTATTTTCTTTTTTCTTTATTTTCAATGTTTTATGTTGTAAATTGAAAATTTTTGTGCATTCTTTTTATTCAGAAAAAAATGTTTTAATCTTTTGGCTTCTATTTTCTTTTATCCTTATTTTTAATTCTAACAAGGGTTAATGTTTTATATTGTATATTGGAAATTTTTGTGTGTGTGTGTGTGTTTTTTTTTTTCAGAGAAAGTTTAATCTTTTGGCTTCTATTTTCTTTTGTCTTTTTTTTTGTGAGTGTTGGTGTGTGTGCTCGCGCAATTAGACCTTAAAGTCGACCTTTTCTCGTCTTGATTCAAAATCCCAACCTTGGATTGTCAAAGACCGTAAGTTGAAGACCATAACTTACATCACATCAATATGCCAATCTTTAGTAATCCTTAATTTCTTAATTTTTAAAAAAAAAATAACTCGGTGTATGAAACTCTCACTTGTAAATAACATCAAAATTAGTGGAATATGGGTGTGCAGAGCTGGATAAGTCCAAAGATGTTATGATCCTCCAAAGATTCATTGGTGCAGAAACTTAAGTAGATTGGGTTTCTGAACTGGCTTTGTTGTCTTTGCAAGATGGCTGAGCTTTTTTTGGGTTCCCTTCTGGTCTTGTTTACTGTCCACAACAATCTATATGCAGAGCTTCCAAGGTGTATATATATATATCTCGATGTATCTTCAGTTTGTCATATTTGATTTTAGCTTCAGTTTCCTTGTTGAAAGTGCCCACAAACATTGGGAGACTGATAGTGACACTGGAAGTTGAGCCCTTTTGAGTATCAGATTTAAAAACTTAATAACATAATGAGGTTATTAGAGTGATCAATAGTAATAAATTAATAATGTAACAGGGTGTGATCATCACCACCTACATCTCACATCTCGGCACAGTGGAACGTGTAATCCGCTTGCTATTCCATTCAACTACATTTGTTCATATACTAATAGAACATAGCAGCAAGGGACAATCTGCCCATACAGCCAGCGGGGAGGATGGCACTACTGACAAAGATTTGATTTAACTTTTTTTATCATATTTATATCATCAGTTCACCTCCATTGATCTCCATAATAACTTAATTCTGGATCTCACATTTAAAAGTTTTCTAATGAGGACTGGTGATGTGTAAGAACTAGGGGAACCTCTATTCCAGTTATTGGCAGAAGAAGTAACCTCAATATACTCATATTCATTAGCCCAAAAAATAAAGTTGCTCTTGAATTGGTTTTTTTGTATTCTATTTCGATTATTGTATCTCTTTTCTCATGATATCCACCCTATAGGGAGTGGATAATCTTGCATTCTGACTTTTTGAGTTAATATATCTTCTTTTGAAAAAAAAAGAAAAATTCAGACTGATAATCTCTTATATGAAATGCATATTAAGTTTATACATGTATATATTCGACACATAATGACCTATATACATCAATTTTTCAAAAAAAGCATCATATAGAGACGACATGTGCATGCAAATTTTATTACTTCAAAAATGCTCAAAATTGTCAGCATAGTATCGAAAGTAGCGATATAAAATCATTTACGTGCCTAAATAGTGTGAAATTTTCCTCTGGTTTATAAATTTAATTATTTGAGATGATTGTTTTTAAGCCCATCTCAAACATTGCGACCCATATCAATTTATTCTTTTTCCTTCCACGGGCAAAACACATTTTCAATATCTTCATTTTCTTCTGAAATTGAATGTGTACTTTTGATTTACTATGCAATTTTGCAAAAAATTATGAAAATTTATTAATTTGAAAAGAAGATGTTTCCAATGGGACGTGTTAATATTTGAGTTTTAAAACAATTGATTGCAGACGGTGAGCCCAAAATTGATGGTAAATTATGTAGTTTATAGTTTTTAAAAATTGTAAAATTTCTATTTCGAGAATGTGGATATTCATTTTGCAACATTCCAAAAAAAGTGGAGATTTAATCTGAGAATGGAGAAGTAAACAGATTGAAGAGAAATGTTCGGTAAACTCAAGTTCAAGCTAATACTCGGGTTGTGCTTCAAAATATTAAACGTTTTAAAACAATTTCTCTAACATGTGAACTCCATATGTTTTTTGGGCCCACAACACTAGAAAGAGAGTTCAAAATATTTGACATGTTGAAGTCAATTTCCTAATATTCACCTGCATTAAACTAAAAATTCCTTTTAAATAACTCAAGCGTTCTAACACTAAACTAACCACTTGGAAGTCAAATTTTAATATGTAGTAAGTTGGACAAACAAATACATTAAACCTAAGGCTCTATGTTGGTGCTGACTATCCAAGTAAATATATGCAGATTCAGTATTCTTAACCTGTCAGAGGTCGCTATATAGATACAAGGGATAACACCAATACTAACACTATGTACAAGATCCAAACTCATGAAGCAATCAATTCACATAATATTGGCATTACCCTGCGTATGTTGACAGAAAACAATGTTCGCATCAGAAACATTATGATTCATCAGGCTTCGGTTCAAGGATTACGGGGATCTTCTCCAAGTGATCACCGCGTAGTACTTCCACAATCACCTGTGTAGTGAAAAGAAAATGTTAATGTAGATGGATAGCATCATCTTCGTAATCCTTCTCTGGTAAAAGAACGATCTTCAGTATTAGACGTTTATAGATCAGGAAATTGTAAAAACAATTTTTCTAAAACTTTTGTGTAACTTGGAGAGGCCTCAATCCTTTTCTGGTAAAAGAAAGACCTAAGTATATCATGTTAAACAGTCAGGCAATCGTATAATCTCTTCCCAAATGCAGAAGGATACAAATACAAAGAAGGCAGTTAGAGATTCTTGTAACACGGGATCACTTTGGCACGATCATATATGTTGGCTTGGATCACACTCACCAGATAAAAATCAAAGAGGCAGAGTTTAATAGTTATCAATTTAGTTCGGAAAATTTCCGGGAGTAGGAAATCCATATCCAAAGCGTTCCCAGCACGCGTGCATGAAGCAATGTTCAATTACACAATGTTTATCATTTTTCTTAATATCAATAAATTCAGGCTGCTTTACCCTAATATCTTTACTTGCAAAACAAGAACACACAGTATATTTTGTGATGAAGAGAACCAATAACATGCTATTTTAAACAGAGAGCAGGAGGTTTACTGCTAGATGCGCATTTTCAAAAGAATTTACTAAGCAAAATAAATGTCCACTTTACCTTATCACCCACTTTGCATTGGTCAAGAATTTTGAACAAATCACTACCATTGGATATCTTCTTCCCATTCACGGATGTTATGATATCACCTAGAATTAGCCTGCCATAGGCATCACGTTTTGATGGTTTAAGCCCCTGTGAGAAAAATCATCTGACTTAGCTCTAAGCAAGTTTGTAAAGATCTTTACTTTCTTATCAAAAATAAAGTAAGAAAATGAGATGAAGGGTAAACGAAATTGCTCTCAGGTCTGTAATATTCATGGAATGAGAACAGGGGAACAACGAAAGTGGAAAAAAATAGACATACTGCTTTGCCAGCTGGACCATTTGCTGGAACATCCAAAACAAGTACCCCGCTTACTCCCAGTTGCTCAAGAGACTGATCAGGTGCAAACTTAATTCCTAATATTGGCCTTGTGACTTTTCCAAATTTCACCAACTGATCAACTGTACTACTTACCTGTTGGTTATACAACAGTCAAACACTGAAGCAAATAATATGGATGGACTATCAACTCGTCAGTTTTAACAGAATCCTACCTAATTATGGGAGACAGTGAAAAGGAAAGTAACAAACATGCTTAGTCTGGAGAAAGTATTCTAATATAAGGTAAAATAAAGGGAACAATCTCTAAGAGATAAGTGGCAACTCACAGTGTCGACTGGAATCGAAAAACCAACCCCAGATGATGCACCAGAAGGGGAGTATATAGCTGTATTTACCCCGATAAGGCTTCCTGAACTGTCAAGAAGTGGTCCCCCACTATTACCAGGATTGATTGCAGCATCCGTCTGGATGACATCCTGGATTGGGCGACCAGTAGCAGCAGAACTAATTTCTCTCCTAAGTCCACTGCATAGAACATGTACATAGTCACTTCACAACATTCTAAAGCTGATATAAAAGAACCATTAATCATATAATTTGACCAAAGTACAACTCTCTCCTCAAAATTAGAAAGTGTTGGCAATATTTTCAAACTCAGAGCAGACCCACCGGCTTGACTAGTTGGAGTGGGAGTCTGACACTTGAATAATTCAAGTTATATTTTAAAAATTGTTCAAGGCTAGATGAGCGTGATAAAAGAAAAAGAAAAGTTTATAAGTTGTTAGTTTAGCTTTACTGAACTAGGGATCAAAGTTGAACACCTAGAGTAGAAAGAGTTGGAACCTTATAAGATAGAATTCCAACACAAAAACGCATGCATATATAGAAATTAATAAGTATATACCTGATGACGCCAGTTGTAAGTGTATGATCGAGTCCAAACTGCAAAATCATACACATCGAAAGCACATTTTTAGGTCAAACTGAGCTCGATAGTGCTAAACCACAAGGCACATGAAACTTGTGCATTTGACTGCATTACAATTGAAGCCTGGATAATTAAAGTTAAAGTATGCCCAAATTAAAATTGTTTAAATGCAGAAGACCTACAAACAACAAGTACAGCATTAGCTGTAAGATGATAGATGAACATTAATCGGAACAAATTGGGAGCTGCCATGAATTATTGACTGAAAAGGAAGTACAGCTAGTGGAATTAAGATTAAGATGCAGAGTTGACCACATATGGAAAAGTTGAAGACCGGTATTTCTGAAAAGAATTAACATCTCAAGAATATCATCAGATCGGGAAAAGTACTTACAGGATTTCCAATAGCAAATACTTTCTGACCAACAAGCAAATCTGCAGAAACACCAATAGGTACAGGTCTTAACTTTTCTTTTGGTGCATCGATTTGCAGAACGGCAACATCTTTATCTTGGTCAAACCCAACAACTTCAGCATCATAGTTTGTCTGGTCAGCTAGAGTAACTCTGAATGTAATTAATTAGCACTTGGTAAGTTATAAAAAGAAACAGTGCGAGTGAAGCTTAAAATTGGGTTGTAGAGACTTGCTAGAAGCATAATTTGTCGAAACTTAGGTGTAGATGCTGTGTTAAAGTGGGATAAGGTAACCAAGAGGTTCTCTTCACCTCCCTTAGGCATCATCATTTGGTACACTTCATATTCTAATGTGTACAGGAGCTAGTACCAGATCTACTATTGACTTTTACTATATACATTTTCCCTCTAGGACACTAGAAAAGGTACGCAAAACAAGTTGATTCTTGATAGAAGTGAAAATTAGGATTTTATGTAGGAGCTACCAATTGCCTCAAATTGGAAGAATAGGCGAAACAAGAAGCTATTAATATACATGTGTAGACTATAGTCCAGTTGTTCTCACAATTCCTCATACTCGCCACAACAATAATAATGATAATACAACTAACAATCAAGCCCATCACTAATAAGCGAACCACAAAACGAATTTACTACACAAACGATTTGCACATTTGTTATAGGTTAACTACAACTGCATTAGCTCATGTAATAGTGAAAAAGGAGCATCCAAAACGGGTGACCAACAGAAAATTGAAATCAAAGAGTACTTACTTGAGATCAGATGCACCTCGAATCACATGATAATTGGTAACAATATGACCCTCCTTATCCCATATAAATCCTGATCCCGACCCTTGTGGCACCTCCAACAAGTCCAATGTAAACATGTCCTGCCTACAAATATATACAATACATTCATCATATCCAAAACAAAATTATAAGAAGAAATATTCAACTAGTAAAATAAAAAAAAAAGAAAATTGTCATAGACTCAATTACGTAGGGGCGGTGTGTGTCGTGACAAATTAACTGTCACCAAATATAAACAATCCTATATTCGCTCGAGTTATTATTTAAACTCACAACAATAACTTGTAAAGAAGCTGAATGACACGGTACCAAAAGTGAAATGTAAGACCTGGCAGCGAGATTGGTGATGTAAACAACAGAAGGCGTGTTTTCCTGAAAGAGCTGAACAGTAGCGAGCTCATCGGACTGCAACTTCCTAGGTATTGTAGTGTCTACGAAAGCCGATGCCGAATCGACATCGGCGACAAACAAAGAGAAGGACAAGGCAACAGAAGTGGAAGCTACTAGCAATGAATCCAGAAGCTTCTTTAAGCTCTTCTTCTTGTTGTTGTCATTGTCACTTAACTCGATGATAGTGTTAGGGCATCGATGAGCAGAGACAACTGAATTAGGGCTTCTTTTGCAGTTAGATCGTGATTTGGGGATCGAGCGCGAGAAGAATGAAGAAGAAACGATTGAATGGGAGGAATATGCAGCCATTGTTTCTTTTTTTCTTTTTCTATTTTTATTTTTTATTTTTATCTAGTTGGACAGCTGCTTGGTGAGAGCAGATTAACTTACTTCACCAGTACCTAGTAGAGGGGTTGGTTGTTTTGTGGCACGTTTCTCACGTCTCATATTCATACATCTGTCAACAAGTCGACTTTGTAAACATTTTGTTTCGACAAAAAAAATATATTTATTTATTTATTTTACTTAACCCACAAAAAAAAATTATATATATTACTTAACCCGTAAAAAAAAAATTATATATATATATATACTTCCGGTTATTTTTTATTATTATTATTTTTTACTAAGGTAAGTAAGTATTTTTATTAGAATGAAAGAAAAAACAGATGTATAAATAGCAAAAAATATAGATTCATCTATTGTAAGATATTTCTATTTATATTTCAGCTCCTACAAATGAATTTGTTCAGTGTAATATATTTCCAGGTTATTATCTGTGATTGTGTGTGTCAATTTGAATCCAAATTTTTTTCTCGTACGTAGAACAAGAGATCAATTAGCTGATTGGATTGTTAAATCGTTTAGGAATGCCACCCTAACCTTTGACTGGTATTTTAGTGTACCTTTTCAATTCTTTACTTCGCTTCTTACTGATCTTGAAGCAGCTGGTATTAGCTAATTTGTAATATTTCTTTGATTTTTATAAAATTATCTGTTTTACCAAAAAAAAAATTAAATCCAAATATAGGTCTCACCGCTTGGTAATTTGTTTTTAAACTTGTATTGTTTTGATGTAGATATAAAAATTTAAGACAATATTTGATCTCTTATCACTTGAATTCACGCTTATGACGAACTAAATTGAAGTTGATTGAATAAAACTTTAATGTGTTGCAACAATACTTCTTCTAATATTTGTAAACTATCAAAATCATTTTATTGTAATTATTTCATCAACTCATATATATTGGATCTCACTCATAATAATAACGTTACAAATCCTTGACCTTCTATATTCAACCTATAGCTTTCCCTCTCCATAATTTAAATGACATTGTAGCACTAATCTCTTTCCAAATTTCCGAACAAAATAAATAAAAATTCTCTTTCCAATTCAATAAATAGAAGATGTTGACCAGATCAACGAAATCCCTTACTTAAAATGTGGACGACCAAAAGACACAAGGTAGAATAATGGGGACCAAAATGCCAATCGTAAAAGGTTAAGGGAGTGTTATAGTATTAACTTTTTTTTTTCTTTTTAACAAGTATTATGTGTTTTATTTCAATGGATATAATCTATTTTTGCTTCATTTCAATATCATTAATCATAGTTTATCTTGAAGATAATATGATTATGAACACAAATTGAATCTTAAGGAGAATCAATATTGATTTATTATTAACACCTTGAGCAATATTTCAATGATGTTAGTAGTTCTTACAACAAAATTCTATGTGGTTGTTAACATAATTTCAACACAAAAAGCAATTTAATTTTTATCAGCGTCAAATATATTCATGTAGCAAGATAACTCAATCCTTAGTAGTGAAACTTATTTGAATTGCAAATAGATAATCAACATCAATTACACTAAACAAGAAAGAAAACGTAAAAGAAAAAGAAGGATGAGATCTACTAATGCTTCAAGCGAACAAACCATAGGCACTCATTTGTAAAGGGGTGAGAGTGTAACTAAACACGTAAATAGTTGGAATGCAGGGAAAAAAGCAGGGGAAAATTAAGGCTTCATTCTTCATTTGTTTTCGAGAACAATAATTAGCTTGTTGGTCACTATGTCTGGATTTGTTGGGGAGAGGAAATGAAAGTAAGAGGAAGAAAATAAAAGGATTATGCATTTGGATTGCAAAAGACAATAAGAGAAAAGAAATGAAAGGATTTTATGATTCTTACTTTAAATTAGAAAAAATATGAAAAAAAATTATAGTTTTAATCGAAAGCTACTTAAATACTTGTTTTTCATTTTCATTGTTTTGTTAAGGATACATTTGAAATAATATAAAATTAGTACTAGAGACAATTACAACATTTTATTCATCAATCTCCTTCATAAATCTCCAAATTTGAGGGATTGCAAATCCTTTCGTTAGAAGTTATGAAATAGGATTTGGATCCCCTACCACTAGGAAGTAATTGGAGGGTCCTTAATTGATCTTTATAAGAAAGCTACAAATCACCTCCACTTATAATTAACGATAAAATTTGCTCTACATCAATCCTCATGTCACTTATGTTTAACATCAAAACAATGTAGTTTTTGTACCTCTTCGTAGAAAAAAAAAAAAGAAATAATAATAATTTAAGAAACAAAAGTATACACCCATTTAAAATAAAACACCATATTTGTCCAAACAAACTATTGACTTATAGTGTTAAAAATAACATATTTTTTTTATCTTCATAAAAATACTAATTTACGAAAACAATATTTATCCCAAAAATATATTAATAAAAATGATTTGAGTGTCAAGGAATCAACTAAGTAACTAGATTAGGTTAGTTCAGAAGCAGTTACAAGAGTAAATAAGCTTCCAGTTGTACAACAGCTGGCAATTGCCAACTGTGCAATTAGTTGTAAAAGCTAGTCAGTTATAGAAAATATCTAGCTAAGCTCACTATTGTAAAGAGGTGCAGTACTCTCCCTATAAATACTGCAATAGTTGTACAATAATTATTAAGTCAATACAATCACAAAAATATCTCAAATTTTTCTCTATCTCTTTTCTAACATGGTAGCATAGAGCAGGTCAAATCATGACTCCATTTTTTTTTTCTAAAGAATCTCCATTGGAGATCTTCCATCGAAGCTTCAAAACATCATTGCGAAGCTTTGCAAACCTCAATCGAAGCCTTTTCGGTGCTTCCGCAACAATTTCTTACAATTTATCTTCATATTTTCCATACAATTCAGACCTAGGGCACAAAACTCCATTGGAGATCAACACCAAGCTTTATCTACTGTTCAGCGCCATTAAAGCTCTCCTTCGAGCTTCCTCAAGCTTCGATTGACCTCTCAACCACTTCGTAACTCTCTTCTTTTCACACTCAAGCTTCGATTGACTTCTAACTATTGGAGCATCTTATCAAGCTATTCTTCAATGGCTTCTTCATCTTCATCCTCTCATCAAACTCTACCAGAAGGTTTGAAGTTTTTCGTGCAAAATCTTCACTCTCTAGTTCAAATTAAGCTTGACAATTCTAACTACTGCTTATGGAAATCACAAATGCTTGTGATTCTTCCAGCAAACAATCTGCTTAGCTATGTCACTGACTCAGATACTTGTCCTCCAAAGCAAGTCACTAACAGTGCAGGAATATCAATTCCTAATCCTTAGTACACTACATGGCTTACCATAGATCAATACTTAAGATCTTGCCTATATGCCTCAATCACTCCATCAGTTCTTTCTCAAGTTCTACAACTTTCATTTGCTACTGAAGTTTGGACTACTTTGGAAGACAGATACAACTCAATGAGTAGGTCACGCCTGCATCAACTCAAAATGAGACTCTATACTCTGACCAAGGCTCTAGATCAATGCAGGCCTATCTTGATGAAATCACAAATATCACAGATAGCTTAGATGCAGTCTCTGAGCTTCCTAAACCTAAAGACCTCATCCTCTACATTCTAAAAGGGCTTCCTGCAGAATATGAGTCCTTCAAATCATCTATCAGGCTCAAATCCAAATATATACCTCTTCCAAAACTCAATAGCCTACTTATCACTGAAGAACTCAATCTGCAATTGGTCAAATCTGCTACTCTGACTGAAACCTCCCCCACTGATCTCCATACAGCACTCTATACCACTTTTAATGCTAACAAAGGCAGTGGAAGAGGTAGACACAACTTCAGGGGTGGCAGAGGACAAAAAGGGGGCTCTAGAGGTGGAAATCAGTCCCCTTCCTACAATCCAAACCCTCAGAACTTTAACCCTTCTTCACAATCCACCAAAATCTACTGCCAAATCTGCGGGAAACCTAATCACTCAGCCTTGGAATGTTGGCATAGACTAGACACTGCTAATTACTATCTTCAAAAGGCTGACAAACAAGCCCTGATAGCCCAAGCAGCACCTTCAACCCAAAATGCTGAAAATTTCTAGTACCTAGACACAGGTGCAAACAACCATGTTACAAGGGACCTCTCCACTCTCACTCAGTATCAGCCATACTTTGGCAAAGACATTGTTGCTGTGGGAAGTGGTCAGACACTCCCAATCACTCATATTGGGTCTGGTACACTCTCCACTTCCCTCTCTTCATTCTCCTTAAATAATGTACTTCATGTACCCAAAATATCATCTAATCTATTGTCTGTCTATCATCTAACTCATGACAATAATTGCACTGCTGTTTTTAATGACAAGGCGGTGATTATACTGAACAATATCACCCACCAAGTCAGATACAGGGGCCTCTATGATAAAGGTCTCTACACTCTTCCCTTTTAGTCTACTACCTCGGCTTTGCCTGCTAAATAAGCTCTCACTTGTACCTGCAAGGATTCTACCAACATTTCTGAAGTTCTTTGGCATAAAAGGCTTGGTCACCCATCTAAAAATATATCTCATCTATTATGCTCTAGTCTGCCTATGAAACTAAATAATTTTGGCACTAAGTGCCCAGATTGTGTTGTAGCCAAATCACATAAGCTACCATATTATGTTTCCACTAATACCACTACTTATCATTTTCACTTGGTGCATTCTGATGTATGGGGCCCTACCTCTATTGCTTCATGCCTTCAATATAGATATTATATTCTCTTTCTAGATGACTTTACTCATTTTACATGGCTATATCCTCTTAAACAAAAATCTGATGCATATAATGTATATATTAGCTTTACATCAATGATTAAGACCCAATTCAATGCCACAATCAAGATATTTAGGACTGACAATGGAGGTGAATACCTCAGTCACAGGTTCAAGTCCTATTTACAAAACTTAGGCACTGTTCACCAAACATCATGCCTTCATACCTCAGAACAAAATTAAAAGGCAGAAATAAAATATCAACATTTAATTGAAACTACCCTCACTCTATTAAATCACAGTTATTTGCCATCACAATATTGGTTAGAAGCACTAGCTGCAACCAACTACATCATAAACAGACTCCCTACACCAACACTACAAAATAAATCCCCCCATGAGTGCCTATTCTCTCTTAAACCTGATTATTCCTACTTAAGAGTTTTTGGGTGTCTTTGTTACCCTTGGCTCAGATCATATATCTCTCACAAACTACAAAACAGATCTACACCTTGTGTCTTCCTAGGTTACTCTACTACATCTAAAGGCTATAAATGCCTTAACCTTCAGAATAACAAAGTGTATGTTTCCAAGCATGTGCAATTTGTAGAAACTGTTTTCCCTTTGGCAAATAGCTCTTCAGAAACAACTTCCACTCCAACCAACAACATATTTTTGCCACAAACACTGCCTACTTCATCTACATCTATCCTAGGAATCTCTGTACCTACAAATGAGACTCTATCCACAACTACTCCTTCTTAAACACCTTCCACCTCTTCTGCTTCTCCTATTAACTCAGCAGCAACACCTCCCAGCTCTCGCTCTCTACTACTTCCACAAACTGATAATCCCACAACAACCAACTCTAATTCTGAATCCTTTCCACACCAGTCTCCTACCTCTAATCCATTGGACTCACAATAGTCTAACTCTAAATCATTTCCCTCTGCAACAAGCAATCAGTCCCAACCCTCTAATTCTCACCCTATGCTCACCAGGTCAAAAACTGGCTACCTTCCACCTCCCTTATACAACCTATACCTTCCTTCCACTGCAACCACTCACACTGAACCTACTTCTTACACATAAGCAGCTAAACATTCATGTTGGGTCAATGCCATGAAAGAAGAGCACAATGCTCTACTTCAGCAAAAGCCTTGGACACTTGTTCCTTTACCACCAGGCAGACAACCAATAGGCTGCAAGTGGGTGTTCAGGATCAAAAAGCATGCAGATGGCTCTATTGCTAGGTTTAAGGCCAGGTTGGTAGCCAAAGGCTTTCACCAAGAACATGGCCTAGATTACACAGAAACATTCAGCCCTGTGGTGAAACCCCAAACCATAAGACTTGTGCTTTCTCTAGCCCTTCATAACCAATGGTTTCTCAAACAATTGGATGTATCCAATGTTTTTTTACATGGCTATCTCTCAGAAACTGTGTACATGACACAACCTCAAGGTTTCATTGATCCCCAACATCCAACACATGTATGCCAGCTAAATAAATCTCTCTATGGCCTAAAGCAAGCCCCAAGGGCTTGGTACCAAATGCTCTCTTCCTTTCTCCAAAACCAGGGATTCAAAATAACCCAGGCAGACACTTCACTCTTCATAAAGCATACATCAACTGAGACTATTATCATCCTAGTCTATGTTGATGACCTCATTATCACAGGGAGCTCTCATTTTGCCATCTCATCTATCATTACAACTTTGAATACTCAGTTTGCAATGAAAGATCTAGGGACCCTCTCTTACTTCTTGGGGATAGAGGTCTCCTATGGTCATAATAACCTTCTACTCCATCAGACACAATATGCTAAAAATCTTATCCACAAAACTGGCTTAGATGACTGCAACACCTGCAGTAATCCTACTTCCTCTAAGTACAATGTGTCATCTCATTCAGACACACAGCCCTTCCCTAACCCAACCCATTTCAGGAGTATTGTTGGGGCCCTCCAATACTTAACACTCACAAGGCCTAACATTCAGTTTGCAGTCAACACAATTTGCCAACATATGCACTATCCCACCAATGGTGACTATGCTGCACTCAAGAAGATTTTGAGGTATATTAAGGGAACACTGCAACAGGTCATTCTTTTCCAATCAAGTGCTCTAACTATACAGGCCTATTTAGACTCTGACTGGGCTAGTGACTTTACAGACAGAAAGTCTACAACTGGCTTCTGCATTTTTCTGGGACATAACCTCCTATCCTGGTGTTCTAAGAAACAAGCCACTGTGGCTCGATCCTCAACTGAAGCAGAGTATAGGGCAATGGCCCAAACTGCTACTGAAATCAAATGGCTAACATATCTTCTTCAAGACTTGCATATACTAGTCACTATTCCTACAATGCATTGTGACAACCTGTTTGCTATTGCTTTAGCCTCCAATCCAGTCTTTCATGGGAGGACCAAACATATAGAATTAGACTATCACTTTATTAGGGAGCAGTTAGTCATCAAGCATGTGTCTTCCACAGAACAAGCTGCATACATTTTTACAAAGGCCTTGGCTAATGCCAAGTTCTCCTATTTGAAGAGCAAGTTGCCACTGGTCAAAACCAGCCTCGGCTTGAGGAGGGATGTCAAGGAATCAGCTAAGTAACTAGATTAGCTTAGTTCGGAAGCTTAGTTAAGCAGTTACAAGAGTAACTAAGCTTCCAGTTGTACAACAGCTGGCAATTGCCAGCTGTACAATTAGTTGTAAAAGCTAGTCAGTTATAGAAAATATCTAGCTAAGCTCACTATTGTAAAGAGGTGCAGTACTCTCCCGATAAATACTGCAATAGTTGTACAACAATTATTAAGTCAATACAATCACAAAAATATCTCAAATTTCTCTCTCTCTCTCTCTCTTTTAACATTGAGAAGCTTCAACCTTTAGTGTGAAATTTTTACGATGAATAACAAAGCATAATTACGATATTTATACTTGTTTATGTATACACACACACATATATATATATACATATACATTATACACATACATATAATTGAGTATGTGTGACTTGGCGTTAAATATGATATTTGGTTTTAGAGAGATACAAATCGTATGCATCTCTAATCTCTCCACTTGAATTCTTTTCCTTTCGTTTAGAAAAGTGAATCCAAACATTGACTATACACATATGTTTTTGGAGGCGCCATTAAGATCTTTAGCATTGATGATACACATATGCTCTAAGCAAATATACATGGAAATCCATAATTATATTGATTGAATTTGAAATTTCTAATCTTATGTGTATTTGGAGGCGCCATTAAGATCTTTAGCATTGATGATACACATATGCTCTAAGCAAATATACATGGAAATCCATAATTATATTGATTGAATTTGAAATTTCTAATCCGAAGTTAAGCTGAAATGGATTGATTAAACCCATAACCTTCCTACAATCTCATTTTTCTTTGTGTTTCCATTCTGTTCCAATCCAAACAATTATGTCCTAATCCACCTGTATTCCTTATTTTAATATCAAACATATTGGTAGGTAAGATAGATGCTTTGACTAAATGATGCCTAAATAAACAAGCCATCTGCTTCATTTAGTGGAAATTCTTCCTTACGACAAAATGGCTACGTGAAAAATAAGTTTGCCCTACCTATGTGTAGAGTCCACCTGCATATCGGCCAAATGCTCGTTTGTTCTTATCCTTCATTTAGAAATATTGTTATATTAAAAGAAGCTTTGTATTAACCATAAGTCTCGTGACAAGACAGAATAGATAGCTCAGCATCTCCATTGTGCCGAAAAGTATGTATTTAGAAGCTTCAAAATGGAAATTTGTTGTAACAACAAAAGAAAATGAAATCTCACCGTCAATTTATTAAACTGGAAGATACATAAAGCATGAAATGAGAATGAAATTTCATCAACTAATTGGTGATGTAACAGGGCAAAAAATTTACATTTCTGTAACCAAATCATACAACAAATCTGTCCTTTTTCTTGTTTTACATGGGCACATCACAACCAGAAACTGAAAAGGCAACCCAATATTTACATTGAAAAAGAAATTAACATTGACATGATCAAGACATAATGTTATAGTGTGTGATAGTGTGAGAGTTGGTGACAAGCAGAGTTTCAAGTGATGTAGATTTCCTCCTCCTGACCCTCCCTGCTTCCTTTAATAATTCGGCTAATCTCCGCTTCTCATCATCCACATCAGGATTTGCAGGTCCAAGCTTCCCCTCTCTCATCTCCACCTCGAATTCCAGGATCTCAATCGCATCAGCGGTCCTGCACAAGATTTAAATCCCAACAAACGACTGGTTAACAACATGAATATATAACTGACATCGCATATGATTTTCAAATTTAAAACCGAACCAAACTAAGTCGCATCCCACAAGGTGGGGTCACCTAATTCTTGAATGTAGAACGTTCAAAGAAAGTATAGACTTGGTTAATGTAGATGACTGAATCAATGCTCATACCTGCCCATTGCATCGTAAGTGCCAGCAAGGTTACTATAGACCCCAATTGTGTCAGCATGATATGGTCCGCATTCAGCCTCCAAAATGCTCCTGGCCTCCTCAAAACAATCTGCTGCTTCGTTTATTGCATAAAGTTGCACGCAAGCAAGACCCATCTGGTTCAATGCAATACCAAACAGAGCAGATTTCTTTTCTCCAATAGCTCGAAACTTTGCGACCGCGTCTTGAAGAGTGTTATGAGAATCAGTATAACTCCCCAACATATAGTACAAAACCCCCATCTGAGCTTCAATGCCTGCAATCGTGCTCTGCTGACCTGGTGCATTGCCATACACCTTTATGGCCTTCTGAAGTAACGTGAGTGCCTGGTCAGATTCATCCATAGATTCATAAATAGCAGATATATCCACTAGGCCACTGGCAATCTCTTCCGGGGGGCTCCCGGGAACAGGCTTCGCGTAAATGCGCAGCGCATTCTCACAATAAGATTTGGACTCCCTGAACTTTCCAATCTTGTTGGATAAATCAGCCAATCGGACGAAGACTGAAGCAACTGATGGATGGTTCTCCCCTTTGGATGACTTCAATGTTGTGAGAGCTTTCTGATACGCGCAAATAGCCTCATCATACCGCGCCAAAGCTAGATATGCATCGCCAATGTTACAGTCGATGGAAGCCACATCTATATCGTGGCCACCGGCAACCAGGGCCATGCTTGCCAAAACGTAATGCTCAAGAGCAGCTTCATAATCTCCCTTGGAGTCGCAAATAAGCCCCAGAAGTCTCCTGTCTGCTGCTTGTTCAGGGGAAGCAGGTGGACACTTCTCCTTGTGGATATCAAGAGCCATCTGACAAAGCTTCTCTGCCTCATCAAACTGCATTGCCTGAACATGGGCTTCGGCCAAATACCGGCATGTATCACCGAGGCGAGGGTCTTTCTCCCCCAGAACTTGCCTCTGTATATCCAAACCTGCTGTATAATACATTATCGAGTTCTGGATGCGGCCAAGCATTGCATGTGTATCACCTAATTGCATGCACCCTGCAAATTTAGCAAGCGCATGGTTTTCACCCAAGTCCATCACAGGAATTTCAACTGATCGCTCGAGAATAGGAATTGCTTCGGTGTACCGGCTGAGTCTGCAGTATAATGCAGCTATGAAATGCAAACACATAACAGAGTCCAAATTAGGCTTCTTGTTTGCTGATTTCTCAAATGATTTCATTGCGCGAAGAGCCACTTCCAGCGCTTTTTGAAGATTATCCCCAGATGAAATCAATTCTCTTGCCTGTTTAAGCAGAAATGGTCCAAGATATCCTGCCTTTGATGGATCTTCTGCACCAATTTGCTTCTTCACACCTGCCAAAGGAGAACTCCTTTCGTTCTTCATAGATGAAACCGCGTTCAGCTTTCTTACACTCTTTACACTTGGCCTCCCTTTTGGAGGTCTATTCTGAAACGAGTTGCTACTTTTCATGGGTTTTGGTGATGCTTCTGAACCCAACCTCAGGCGAGCAGGCCCTCTTCCGTGTGGCAATGAAATAGATACTTTTTCGAGCTTTTCATCGTTACACCTTTTTACTTGTTCAGAAACACCATTGCTGGCTTCACTGCTCTCTGTAGCCACCTCTTTCTTCTCTTCCACCTCTCCAAAATCCACTCCAGCAAAATACCTTAATTCAGAATCAATTCTTGACTCATCACCATACGACAGATAACTACGCCTTGAAGGCGATTGGTCAGAACTCTGCATCTCACAAACATTATTATACAGTTGCTCAATTGAATTGTCAACTGCCCCATCAATGCCTAGATCAATTGAGTCACTCTCAGGACTACGCGTACTCAATGGACTTCTCGGAGACCTCTCCCTGAAAATTTCTCTGTGAGGCACATAGTGCTGCCCATTAGACTCCTTGACACCCATATCTCCGCTTAATCCTTCCAAGACAAGCTCAGGCATTGAACCAGCTGCTGTAAATGAAATGCAGAATTCACCAATGTTTCTACAGATGAAAACAGAACAGAATTTAAATTTCCGTATATACTAAAACTTAAATAATCAATGATTAAGCCATTATGCAGAATTAATAAATTGCAGAATATATCGTCAACCAATTATGCAACTTCCAAACGCACGCCAAGTATTTTAAAATCAATCATTAGGCAAGAGCTAGCTCATAATGAGCAATTACATGTTCTAATGACATGAAAGTTAAATTATACTATTCACAAGAAAATTAAAATACTTTCACCACATTCCTGCTCGAAAATCACCACAATTATTCCAATTGTCAACTTCAACTGTAATGTTTACGTATTCATCAAACTCGACAAATTTCACGAAGATAATTTCTGTCAACTAGTTCTTTGGTTTCAAACTTTCATCTGCAGGTATTCATAAACAATTTAAAAATAGTGAAACGCAAACATAATATGATCAAACTCCACCAATTACCAACAAGAAATGATCAAAGTCTAGCCATCATATGAGAAAGATGATATTTAGAACAAAAACCAATCACATTTAACGATAATTGAAACATAATTAATGAAATTAAAATAACAGAGAAAGATTTATGACTGCATCATGAAATTTAAACAAGTGTAGTCCACACCTTGAGAATGATAAACCACCAAGAACAGAAATGCTAATGTTATATCTTCTTCAGGCTTCCTCAAAGAAAGATATATATATGAATTTAATCTCTTTCTTTGATGTTTATATATAACTTGATGGGATGTGAAAGATGAAGAGACAAGAGGTTGTTGAAGAACAAAGTGGGGTTATAGATGAGAATTAAGAATCAAAAAATGATTGATAATGAAGGAAAAAATTTAGATAAAAATATGGGATTTGAATATGAAATAAGTTAAATATTGGTGGGGTTGCATGGAGGTTGGAATGTTGAAACATGAAGGAGACCTACCATCTGCCACCAACGTTTACCACCGCCAGCAACCGCCGAAATTTTGTGGCATTTTTTTGGCTTTTCTCTTCTATAATTTTGGTTTCGTGAGATAGAAAACGTGTGACATTCCCTTGATTAATCTCTTCTTATAGGATTTTGTTTTCGTTGTATGAAGAAAAAAAAAAACAAAAAAAGAATTTTATTTCTTGGGTTGTGTTTTTATGGGGCTGTGACTTTGTCATTACTTGGCGCGATTAACGGTTTTTTGAAGACTTGGTAGGATGTTATGGGTTTCAGTGCTGTGACTGTGATTGGAGTATGTGACGGGTCCAGTTATTGTTCGCCACGTGTCTAGTTTGCAATACGTGGAAGATGAATGACAAATTTGTAATGTTACCTGATCATCACCTTTTACGGAAGTTGGAGCTATTTTAACTGGATTTTGTAATTGATTGGGGGCTGTGAGAGGCTCCAGTCTGCCCACCTATGGAATGAGCTGTACCTGCTAATTGTTTGCACTTTCGGGACCAATCCAAGAGGCCTCACCGGAAGAAGTCTCGTCTCTTTCTCAACATTTTTCAATTATCTTTTTTTTTTTTTAAACGATAAAACCATTCTAGACAAAATTATTGAGTCTATTTTAATTATAAATCATGACATATTTCACGTCAGTGAAAGATTATATTATATTTGTAATTAAAAGACATAAATTTAAATTTGAAATATTTGGTAATATCTAATAATTACCCGACCACTCTATCCAAAACCTGAGAGCAACTATTTTCCTTCTTTTGTAAAATATATATGTATGATCATAAGGTCTTTTTTTAGTTCATTTTAGTGATTTTTAAAAATCGCATTGGTGATTATTATTCTTGGTAAAAGTTCGAAGAAGCGAAGAAAATGTTGGATAAATTTTAATTTTATATTAGTTTCTCCCATTAATTATAGAGTATATAAATACTTATCTATGTATGTTTCTCTGTGAAATAATACTATCTATGAGCCTATACTATTGCTTAATTTTCTCGGGACATAGCGTAACTGTGTAAGAATTGTTCTTAGTTTTTTCGATGTAAATTCTCCATTAAAACATTTTGAATAAAAATGCGAGCAATTTTTAATATATATAATTTTGAAGTGAATTCAATGTGTGATTTTACTTAGAATGAGTTTATTGTCAATTTGAGGTTTTGTAATCTCAGCTAAAGCGAGTTTCTTCATAAATCTGGCTTGGCAATATGTAAAAAAGGAGAAAATCGAGTACTAAAAATTAAAGAAGTAGTACATGAACCAAATGAACGAAACATAATAGCTAAACCATTCACATGCACATTGGATCTTTTTAGACCAAAGCCTACCCATGTTATTCAAGGAATAGACTATATAGTTAAAATGGAAGAATCAATCAATTTGATACACTTGCAAGCAAATATCTATTTTCTTGAGATGAAAACAACGACGCTGATCATTTGCATCCCAAGTAAGGTATGACAACAACTCGTATGTGTGTATATACATCATAATCTTTAAACATAATTAATGGTGAGGTCTCATCACTATAAGTAGTAATGTGGCCATATATTGGTGAAGTACCATCATAATTATACTTCCCATCTTGACCACGTACACAGACACCACCTAGCATGATTTTATTTATATTTATTATTATTATTATTATTTTGGGTCAACCACCTTGCATGATTAATGCAACATGTTTTTTCTAAATTGCCTGTTGCGATTATTGGCCAGTGGACCTGGCACGTGTCAACAAATAAGCTATACGTTTGAATTTGTTAGAAGGATTGCCGGCAACGAAAAAGATCACGAGCCTCTTTCTTTTTGCTAGATAACAAACTCATTATTATTTTTTCAAAAAAAAAAAAATTTTTAAATTACCTGATCGTTCAATGTACAGGGTGTGTAAATTAAAGTATTTGTAAAGCCCATTGTTGTTTCTCAGTCGACTGGTCCAACTAATTGCTTAAAAGAGCAACCCAATGTTAATTAAGTTGTACTTACTGTTTATTATATTAAGTTGTATTCTACCGGATGACTTCTATCAAATCAATTGAGATCTTGTGACTTGAATAGTGCTATATGTTTCCTGTAGTGACATAAGGGAAAAAAAAAAAAAAACACTCTCTATGTTAAACTAAAACTAAGTAAAACTTTATCATCAACTATGCATGAATTTAAAGACATTACTTGTTTCTATTGGAGGTTATTATCTCTTACAATCTCGTGATAAAAGCTAGAAAATATAGTCCAATTGGTGAAGTTAGCCAAATAAATACCAAATAGATAAGAAGAAATCTAGAAAAGACATGCATATCAACCTAACTAAATAGAAAAGGCTCTAATATCAAAAAAAATAAAATAAAGGGACTGTATTTTTGTCACGAGTCGAAGTAGGCATACATAATTAAATTAAGGGCATCGGAAAAGTCTCTTGCTAAGAAACTATATAATATATATACATATCAAGAAGGATACAAACTTGTGTGTTATACCAATACGCAGTTGAGACTAAAATATTGCAATTAAATCTAGTATTTACGCCTACTTTTTGACCAACCCATTGAAAAGGCTCGTATATATATGTGTCATAATTTGAATAGTTTGACTAATAGATATCATAACCACAGTATATTCTGAAGGTGCAACCTCCTGCTCGGTGGTTAGGTCCCGTGGCCAATCCAACCTATAACAGTCCAGAATTCAGACAAAAATCACCTAATATGCATTGCTCAGTCCAAACAAAACCCTCCTAACAAAAGAGATAGGGACTTTCCCAGCGTTCTTAGTTATATAGGGATTTTCCGAGCGTTGTTAAATATAATTTTACTTTATTTATTTATCACATCTGTATACTTAGTTGGCAAATTGAAAGAAGAGAGAGAATATCTTTTTTTGTTAAGTTGCTATGCCAACTAAATATACACATATAGGTGGTGATAAATGAGTGATAAAAAAATAGTAATATTTAACATTTCTTGGACTTTTCACTACAAGAGATTTGATTAAAGCCGATGATTTTAATCACAGGACAAACCGCCAGCTATTAGGACTTTCCACTACAAGAGATTTGATTAAAGCCAATGATAATAATAATTAACTAATTTATTATCAATAAAATTGTTTATGTATATATGAAAAAATAGTTTGCTTCTTTAGAAGCAGATCTTTCAAATAAAACTGCTTGGTGGGTAATGGAGATGGTATATGTATTAATGCATAAAAGAGGGGGAACGGGCCGGCTAGATAAAGTCCAGCTCAAAAAGCCTTAGTAAAACCCAAATAGTCAATTGGTGGCAATTAATAAAATCCCCTCCTTCGAATTAAAAATTTTAAAAATCCAAAAAAAAGGAATATGAGATTAATTATACTTCAACTCTCTTTGATAAATAGTGAAGTTCTTAAATGATTCATATCTTTGTGGTGATCTCTTGTCGTCTTAGTGGGAAAAATTAAGTGATTTCAATTTTTATCTTCTATTTGTAATACAAGAAAAAGTTAAAGCCACTACAATCTTTCTAAAACCACTAGAATAGCTCAAAAGTACTAAAGAATTTCTTTCATAAATATCTCCCAAAAAAGCAAGAAAAAAGAAAAACAAACTAATTAAAGAATGAAGACCCTCATGCGTCTAATATCCCAGATTCTTTTACTCCAAAAGTTGCATGAAAATATTCTATAGTACTCTAGGGTCATAATCTGATGGTAACAACTTTTTCTATTGATGGTGGATTCAATTTTTCCTTTTACCAAAGGTTTTCTTAGTAGAGAGAAAGCTACTTGCATACATCTAGTTTGTTCCTATATAGAGTATTACTATATATTAGTCGCAGATCTTTAGTATATTTTCGCCAAAGAAAAAGAAGACTTCTCCATTAATTCTAAGTTTTTGATGCCACTTCCTTTGCAAAGTGCATCTATATGCCCTCGACTAAAGAATGAAAAATATTGAATTATTACTTTATTTAAAAATTTAAATTATTAAAAAAATATTGTTTACATTATTTATTATTTTCAACCCTGTCCCATACATGTAGGTGGGATTCATTTTTTAATTTTTGCACGTGGACAGTTTAAATGACGGTGATACTTAAACACATGATTTGGGTCTAATATCACATATTAAACACATGATTTGACAATTTAGAGATATATTTATTATATTATTTATTATTTTCAATGATAGAAAAGAAAGGTGCCTAGGCAAGTGAACGTGAACGGTGAACCCAAGCCAAGCCAGATTCGACTCTGTAAGTTGGGAAATTATTTTTGCGCTTTCTCTGCAGGGAGTGAGTCGGATGAAGTGATGAAGAATTGCTTTATCTTGCAAGCTTTTCATCTCCATCATGATCGTAAAAGAATCTTTAATTTTGAAAAGGTCTCCTCTTTGTTTTTCAGTTTGACTTCAACTACTTGTGGGCGAATAATATTCAAGTGGATATACAAAAACAAAATTAAGGACCACGGTCAAACTTTGACCATCTGGTGATCTCTTAATGATGTAGCCATCCATGTTCATTTATATATAGAAATGAGTCAAACATTGCCTTTTTTCTTCTTGACCAATTGTTTGACTTTTTTCTTCTTGACCAATGAAAAGCACAACAACGGTCGTCGTCAAGATGACAAAACGATGGACCGCCTACATACGTATATCGTATACGCTATGTAGTTCACATCTATATATATAAATATTCAAGCTGGCCAATTTTCTTCAAGCAAAAGATCATGAAATGCCTTTGATATGCATGGTCCCTTGATTCTGTTAGCCTCACACAGCGTGATCATATGTATTGAAACCATAAAATATATCATACTATAGTACTCGCGCGATAGTTGATAATATTAGAATTGAATTCTCTCATTATGGTGTAAATTTCACTCATAATGTCATAAAATCATAATCAATTATTAAAATTTTTCTCACAATATTATGATATAATGAGCGTTATAAAAAGATCCGAACCTGATAAAATTAACACAAGTGTACATGTACTTAATGTTGAGGAAGGAGGATGCCATTTTCTTTCTTTTAATTCCTTTTCGTTTCTGTCTAGTTGTATTGCAAACATGTGACAAAATTAAATATGTTGTTTATAAATGAATATTATAAATTTAAATTAACTATTTTACTATAGTTACTTTTAGGCCCAAATAATTACTTTTATGCATAAAAAATTTCACCTGTGCATCTGACGTTTTGGAGGAGATTGTTAACTGAGACTCATTGCACGCAGCTGTCCACACGTGTAAGTAGGTCTTTGCTTTTGACCATATCTATTGACGTTTGAAGAATCTGGCAGTGTCTTTTTTCCTCTATAATGCCATTTTTAATGCTGGAACACACACAGAGAAAAGAAAAAGATAAGATGTTGGCGAATGTGTCGTGCCTTTTGGTTTGAGTATCACATTCAATATTGACTATCTACTTATTCTTTCGCATATTCATGATTCAATCGATATTCACCAAAGCTTGCTTTCTAAAGCAAAACGAGGTTTTCCTTAGTATCCACGTGGCATTAAAAGTAACAACAATTTTTTAAGGAGTTTGGTTATCTCCATTGAATTAAGATAATATTGTGGTTTTAAATTCATATATGGAATTATTTCATATTATCCATCATATTTTAATTACCATAAAGATTCAATCGTGAAAAATATTTTGACTGTCTAGAAATAGCCAATCTTATGTCAAAGATTAAATGTTGAATGAAAAAAAAAAAAAAAAAAACTTGGTTTGGAACACTTACTGAAGATTTTTATCTAAGTATCAGAATTTTTATAAAACTGAAATTATATAAAAGATGACTGACATTTTATGAAGAAAATTATGGATCATTTGATGCATTTGCGAGGGATCCGAATCTACAATACACGATTGTAACCTTACTATTCCACTACTTGTTTTACACACAGTAATATGCAGAGAGATGGAGAGAGGAAGAGTGTAAGAAGACCACTGTCTTCTGTTTTTCTAACGTCTGAAGAAAAATATGTTTCTTTTTCTTCTTTTATTAAGATGTGGAAAATTATGTAAACTACTCTTTGACCCATATAAAATTGGTCGGACCAGGTCAACCCATATTGGTCGACCCGTCCCAAAATCCAACACTTACCGTGTGGAATTAATTTATTTTATTTATAAATAAATTTTATGAATACTTGTATCTGCAAATGAATTCTTTTGTAAAGAACTATAAAATAATATTAAGTCAATTATGCCATTTGCAAAAACAAATTGTGTTTGTAGAAATGATTGCTTATATATATATAGATAGTTAGTGAAATTTACATCCCAGGAATGGTTTAAAAAACGTAAGTTAATTATTTATACAAACACAGTAGACTTATCATATCAATGTACTCTAATTGGAAAATAATATGACATATCTATACCTAATTAGAGGAGCTGCAAATTAACTATGCGTATAATAGTTCATAGATTGTTTAAACTCTCAGTCACTAAACAAAACATAGCAATAAGAAGGTAATGAGCATGAAAACAAAACCAAAGTTAGTGAATAACATGAAGTACTAGAACTCAATGAGCTTGTCGCTTTTGTCTCGTTCTTTTGTTACAATCTTAGGTTTCCAGTTCGAAGAAAAAAAATAAGTTTGGATTGAAAAATACAGACGAGAAATTAGTTGGCAAATAAGCTCGCAAGAAAAAGAAGAAGAAGAAGTAACTGCAGAGGGAATGAGAGCTAGAGAAGAGCAGAACAGTAGGAAGGGAAGAATAATGGCAATAGAAAAGGAAAGAAAACCTAGATGATAACTTTATTCTCAAAAGATGAGCAACTAATTTGGCGGATTTAGATTTGCAAATTTCAGATGTTGAGCAAGGATTTATGTAAAACTTGAAGGGATTTTTCATTTTTTAAAATGCCTTCCTCAAACAGCGGCGGCGCTACGTCGTAGCTTAGGTGTGCACATGCACACCCTAGGTTACTCCTCAAATAGTGAGGGTATTATAGTAATTTTATCTCCTTTTATTTTAAAAAGAAAAAAAGATAGATTTTTAGTCTTCATCTACCGAGATTCAAGATTCTTTACATCTTTTCTTAGTCAAAAGCTTTTTTCTTCCAACATAATAATTACATATACTTTTTTCTAATTAAATTATTTTTTAGTAAACAAATATATCCAAAATTCATGCATCAATATTTCTTAACATTCAAAACCAATCATTTTTATTTCACATTTTTAGATATGGTTTCTAATTATGGTTACTAATGTTATTTTAATTGATGAAATTTTATTTTCAGTTTTAGTTGTTTATTATTATTATTATCTTTTATGGTTAATTTAATTGTTTTTTTAATAGATTGAATTAGTTTTTGTTGTTTTGTTATTATGCACTTGAAAACTCCATTTATCTTATAATGTGCTTAAATCAAGTATTGGTTAATGCATAAATGAGTACCCGATCTCTTGTTTTTGACCCCGTGACCCATACTGTAGTGCACATCCTAAGGTCGAGTGTTTGGGCCCGTCATTGCTCTCAAATATAAGTAATTTGATTTAATAATTACTTTTATAAAATTTATGAAATTAATTATTTTAAATAGTATATTGATCTATTTATATTGAAATTTTGAAACCATATTGGAACAAGAGGCTATCGAATCAATAGTCTTACAAAATAATATTTTGACATTCGGTGAATCAACATGTAATTGGAAGAAGCTAAATGCCAAAGATCCAAACCCAATTTTTGAGTAGAGTGATAATGACTTCAACGAAGGGGAAAAAAGGGGTGTTAAATTTTTTGCTTTCCAACTTGTGCATATAGCATACAAACTGACAAAATTGCTCAAAAGTTCAAATAGGTGCTAGCATTTTAATTACCTTTTACGAGACAAAATTATAGAAACATGATTATATCCACAAAAAATCATTCTTAATTTTCTCATGCAAATTTGAATTAGACATGGAAGAAGCAGAACTATATATATATATATATATATTGTTATAAAATATTGATATGTGGATATTCAGCAGTATGCATCAGCAGCCTATTTCTGATTTATAGCAGCCTGCCTCTGATTTGCAGTAGCTTGCAACCAGCCTGCATCAGCAGCTTGCAACCAGCTTACATAAGCAGCTTGCAACTAGCTTACATAAGCAGCTTCTGATTTGTAGTAGCTTGCAACCAGCCTGCATCAGCAGTTTGTAACCAACTTGCATAAGCAGCTTCTGATTTGCAGCAGCTTGCAGCCAGTAGCTAGCTTTTGATTTGTAGCAACTTCTGATTTGCAGCACCTTGCAGCCAATAGCTAGCTTTTGATTTGTAGCAACTTCTGATTTGCAGCACCTTGCAGCCAATAGCTAGCTTTTAATTTACAACAGCTTATATTGCATCAGTGCTTGTACAACTAGGAGCTTCTGAAAAACTATAAATAGAGAAGTTCTATTGAAATATAAATCATTCAGAAATCAATAACAGTTTCAATTTTCTCTCTATACTATTGTTGTCTTTTGCAGTTAGTTTATAACACGTTATCAGCATGAGGCTCTACATACTTTGGTTTGGCAAGGTACGAATAATCTTTCTGTATTTCAAATTATATTTTGATATGGAAAATATTACAAAACGTGAATTTGCTATCCTTGATATCTCTGGAAAAAAATTTCTATCATGGGTTCTTGATGCCGAGATACATCTTGATGCAAGAAATCTTGGGGAAAAAATTAAAGAAAATAATAGCGCATCCCAGTAGGATTGTGCAAAAGCTTTGATATTCCTTCGTCATCACATCCATGAATGATTGAAGACTGAATATCTTACTATCAAAAATCCCCTTACACTTTGGAAGAATCTGAATGAAAGATATGATCACCAAAAAACTGTGATTCTTCCAAGAGCTCGTTATGATTGGATGCACCTGAGGTTGCAAGATTATAAATCTGTCAGTGAGTATAACTCTGTGCTATTCAAAATCAGTTCTCAACTGAAATTATGCGGAGAAACTATCACTGAACAAGACATGTTAGAAAATACATTTTCTACATTTCATGCCACGAATATGCTCCTGTAACAGCAATATCGTGAACGTAGATTTGTAAAATATTATGAGTTGATATCATGTCTTTTTGTTGCTTAACAAAATAATGAGCTTTTGATGTAGAATCATCAATTACATCCAGCTGGTATGACCCCATTCCCATAAGTGAATGGAGTTGCAGTCCCAGAAGTGAATGCAATATATGAACACGGTAATCGATGGGGTTGTGGCCGTGGCTGAGGACAAGGACGTCGTCGTGGTCATGGTCGAAATAATATTTGGTTTCAGAATGATTCAAATATTATCAAGAAAGACAAATCTCACCACCAGAAGTGGAATAATGAGAAAAAACATGACAAAGAGATGACCACTAAAAATAAGTCACCCCATAACAATGACATATGTTTCAGATTTTGGGGGATTGGGCATTGGGCACGTATCTGTCGTGCACAAAAACATTTGGTTGATCTTTACAAAGCATCAAGAAAAGGAAAGGAGAAAATAGTTGAGACAAATTGTATTGATTATAATTAACCAGAGGTCTCTACATATTTAGATGTCAGTGATTTTTTCACTGACCCTAATGGCAACATAGAACATTTAATCGGGGATAGAAATGTCCGAACCGACTAAAAGTACTATTAGTTATGTTTTTGTTTTAAGTTAAGTTGTTTAAAAGGACTGTTAGTTATGTTATCGTTTTAAGTCTAAGTTGTTGTTTTTGATTTCCACCTTATGTAAAATTTATGTTTGATAATAAATATGTTCGTTGCAAATTACAAGTTTTTAAAGACATAATTTTTTGTTTATGATATCGTTAGATCTCAAGATGAAAGACGAAGATATATGTCTGGAAGAGCTCATTTCATGTTACCTAATGGCACAAAATTTGACATTGCTAGTGGTATTCAAGCAAATCCAGAAGAAATTTGATAAGTTTTAAAGATATTCGTCGGAATGGATATCATATTGAAACTGCAAATGAAGGTGATAAATAGTATCTTTATATCACCTTTTTGAATTCATGCCAGAAGCATGTATTAGAAATACTTCATACTCTTTGTTTTGGATTATACCAAACAACTATATGAGCAGTTGAAGCACATGCAGTACAAAAGCAAATGTATGATGATCCTAATACTTTTATGCTTTGGCATGATTGCCTTGGTCATCCAGGGGCAACAGTGATACGTCGAATAATTGAGAACTGGCTTGGGCATTCTTTAAAGAACCAGCAGATTCTTTTACCAAGTAATTATCCATGTGTTGCATGTTTTCAAAGCAAATTAATTGTGAGACCATCTCCAACCAAAGTTGTTTTTGAGGCCCCTAAATTCTTGGATCGAATTCAAAGAGATATTTGTGGACCTATTCATCCACCCTGTGGACCATTTTATTATTTCATGGGTCTTATAGATGCATCAACTAGATGGTCACATGTTTGTCTACTTTCTTCTAGAAATCATGCATTTGCTAGACTTCTCGCTTTGATAATCCGATTGAGGTCACAATTTCCTGATCATCCTATTAAAATAATTTGCCTTGATAATGCTGGCGAGTTTTCATCTAAAGCATTTGATGATTATTGCATGTCTATTGGAGTTGAGATTGAACATCATATCCCTCATGTGCATACTCAAAATGGTTTAGTTGAATCAGTTATCAAGCGACTTCAATTAATTGCAAAACCTTTACTTATGAGATCTAAACTCCCTATATCAGCTTAGGGGCATGGTATTCTACATGCTGATGCATTGATTCGTATAAACCTACAACATATCATAAATATTCTCCTTTACAACGTGCGCATGGTCATCCACCGAATATTTATCATTTACGTGTTTTTGGTTGTGCGGTACAAGTTCCAATAGTACCAACACAACGTAGTAAAATGGGACCACAAAGACAACTTGGAATATATGTTGGGTTTGATTCTCTATCTATCATTCGATATATTGAACCCCTTACAGGTGATCTGTTTAAAGCACGCTTTGCAGATTGTCACTTTAATGAGACTCTCTTCTTATCATTTGGGAGAGAAAAATCGCAACCAGAAGTACACCGTGACATATCTTGGAATGCGTCATTATTGTCGCATTTGGATCCAAGAACTAAACAATGTGAACTTGAAGTTCAAAGGATCATTCATTTGCAGAATATTGCAAATAATCTGCCAGATGCATTTACAAACACAAAGAATATTGTGAAATCATATATACTTGCTGTGAATGTGCTGGTACGAATTGATATCCCAGTAGGACATATTGTAACACAGCAGCAAATGCATCTAAGGCACGCCAGAAGCGTGGTAGACCTGTCGGTGCAAAAGATACAGTACCTCGGAAAAGGAAGGCACATGGGAAGAATACAGGGCGAATGAATTTGGAAGATTCTATACCATCGAGATACACGACAGAAATGGTAGAACCAACAGATGTTGGTAAATGCACAATCCCTGAAGAGATTGAAACGTAATCGGTCCCTGAAAAGACTGAGGAACATGGAAATGAATAAATTTTCATAAACTATGTAACTACCGGAAAGACATGGAATCGAACGGAAACTTTTCTGAATGATAGTTTCGCTTTTATAGTAGCACTTGAAATAAATGATAAGAATCCTAAACCACAGAGTGTGGAAGAATGTCGACAAAGAAATGATTGGCCAAAGTAGAAAGAAGCTATACGAGCAGAGCTTAGCTCGTTAGAAAAGCGCAAGGTGTTTGGACTTGTAGTCCAAACACCCTCATATACAAAACCTGTTGGACACAAATGGGTATTTGTACGCAAGCGAAATGCAGTAAATGAAATTGTGAGATATAAAGCTCGACTTGTAGCTCAAGGTTTCTCACAAAGACCTGGCATTGATTATGAGGAAACATATTCGCTGGTAATGGATGCAATCACATTTCGCTTCCTAAATAGTCTTGCTGCTCATACTAATTTGGAAATGTGCTTAATGGATGTTATTACAGCATATTTATATGGATCACTTGACAGTGACATATATATGAAAATCCCTGAAGGATTTCATTTTCCAGAAGTAAATAAAGTGAAACTATGACATATGTATTCACTTAAACTACAACGATTCCTGTAAGGATTAAAACAATCTGGTTGTATGTAGTACAATCGTTTAAGTGATTACTTATCTGGAGAAGGGTATATCAAATAATCTCGTTTGTCCATGTATTTTCATTAAAAAAATAAACAACGGGATTTGCAATTATTGCAGTATATGTTGATGATCTTAACCTTGTTGGAACTCCGGAAGAGCTCAACAAAACTGCTGCATATCTAAAGAAAGAATTTGAAATGAAAGATTTAGGACATACGAAGTTTTGTCTTGGTCTTCAAATTGAACATTTTTCGGAAGGAATTTTTCTCCATCAATTTGCTTATACGAATAAGATTCTTAAAAGATTTTACATGGATAAAGCTCATCCACTAACGACCCCGATGGTTGTTAGGCCATTTGATGTGACAAAAGATCCTTTTCGCCCTCGAGAAGATGGAGAAAAGTTACTTGGTCCTGAAGCATCATATCTTAGTGCCATTGGCGCATTAATGTACCTAGCTAATAATACAAGACCATATATTGCTTTTTCTGTTAACTTATTAGCCAGGTATAGTGCGGCTCCAACTCGCAGGCACTAGGAGGGAATTAAACACATATTTCGCTATTTGCGTGGAACACCATATATGGGTTTATTCTATTCGAGACAATCAAGATCTTCATTAGTTGGTCATGCAGATGTTGGTTATCTATCAGACCCTCATAAGGCAAGATCACAAACGGGATACGTTTTTCATTTTGGTGATACTGCTATATCATAGCGGTCCATGAAGTAAACAATGACTGCTACTTCTTCAAATCATGCTAAAATTTTAGCCATTCATAAAGCTAGCCGAGAATGTGTTTGGTTGAAATCGGTCATCGAACATATTCAAGAATCATGTGGATTACCTCTGACAAAGACCGACCAACCACACTATATGAAGATAACACAGCATGTATCACACAAATCAAAGGTGGCTATATCAAAAGTGATAAAACAAAACATATATCACCGAAATTCTTCTACACACATGAGCTCCAAACAAGCGGAATAGTTGATATTCAGCAAGTACGGTCGAGTGAAAATACAACATATTTATTCACTAAAGCATTACCACCAACAATCTTCAAATCACATGTACAAAGATGTGGAATGCACCACCTGAAAGATTTGTCATCATGAGGGGGAAAGGCTATTTGTGCATTGTACTCTTTTTCCTTCACCAAGGTTTTTCTCCCAACTGGACTTTTCCTGATAAGGTTTTAACGAGGCAACCCAACTGCAATAGTATTCCTCATAAAGATAGTGTACTCTTTTTCCTTAGTCAAGTTTTTATCCCACTGGGTTTTCTTGACGAGGTTTTAATGGGGTATATTTTTATAGTGAATATCTAAAGGGGAGTGTTATGAAATATTGATATGTGGATATTCAGTAGTATGCATCAGCAGCCTGCTTTTGATTTGCAGCAGCCTGCTTCTGATTTGCAGTAGCTTTCAACCAACCTGCATCAGCAGCTTGCAACCAGCTTGCATAAGCAACTTCTGATTTGCAGTAGCTTACAACCAGCTTGCATCAGAAGCTTGCAACCAACTTGCATAAGCAGTTTCTGATTTGCAGCAGCTTGCAGCCAACAACCAGCTTTTGATTTGCAGCAGCTTATACTGCATCAGCGCTTGTGCAACCAGGAGCTTCTGAAAAACTATAAATAGAGAAGTTCTATTGAAATGTAAATCATTCAGAAATCAATAACAGTTTCAGTTTTCTCTTTATACTAATTTTGTCTTTTACAGTTAGTTTATAACATATATATATATATATATATATATATATATATATATATATATATATATATATCTTTACTTTTATATAAAATACTCCAATTTGGGGACATTTTCTTAATACATAGTTGAAGTGGTGTTATATATATGTCAACGCAAAAAATATCATTCAAAAGGAATAGACATGGAAAAAGTAGAACTTGTTTAAAAAACATAAAATTTTATCAGAAAATTAATCGGTATTCAATGAAGTAACTCAATATCTTATATGATAGCCTTAAAACTGTTTATTTAGTAAAGGAGAAGAATTATATACTCTTAACACTTTCCTTCATGTATAACTCGAATTAAAGAAGCAACATTGACCCCTCAGGTCTAATTCGGATTAAAGATTTAATTAACTTTGAATACCAAAAAACAAAATTAGCAAGAATATCTACTCTTCATTTTCCAAAAAAGTTAAAACATATTTTTCTTAAAGCAAGACGAGTTATGTAAGGATGAATAAAACTAGACCAAAGCCCAACTATTATGCTAAAAACTATAGAGTTATATATATTTTGAAACTTATTCCTACTAGTTCGAGTAGTTCAAAATTCTATATCATGTATAATTTTAAATTTTTTTATCTACCAACGTAAAAGAATTTAGGCATGCATAAAAATACAACCGTAGGATTTATCCTTAATTCACCCAAAGGTTTAGGCAACAAGCAAATGTACATCATTTCTCGACATTTTATCATTTCATGCAATAAAGAGAGAACCCAGACCGAGGGAACCAAGCAAGGGCAATGGACCAGCTGAAGCATCTTCTATTACGTGCTTGCCATAGGGTATCTAAAAAGCACGAATATTTTGGGCCCTCACCGGTCAAAAGATGGTGGTCTTGACTTTTCCCATACTTCAAAAGTCAACCCATTATGTCTGAAATGTAGGAACTATACGTAAAATGTATGTATTGGCGAATGTGTTGGCCACATGCACTTACGTCATTGTAATTCACGAGAGAGATAAAAAATGAATTCCATAATATGAGGCTCATTTGTTTATATGTAGGTCGGATGGTTGTTTGCCTTATAGAAAGTCTTACTTGTAAACTATTTGTGAAGATTACATATAGATATTTAGATAAATATGGCTATTTTAGTTGGCGAAAATCCATTTTCTGTATGAGTAATACTTTATGTCATATTTTTTTTTTATTTTTTTTTTTTTTGTATGGTAAGTATTTATATATTAAATATCAAAAGTTTCGTATATATAGTTAAAATTTTACTATATAAGAAAGAGTGATGGAATGATATATAACATTCTTATTCTTGCACACGGGTGGTGTAATTTTTACTCATCTGTTAATGGTAGCATATAATATGATAATATAACGTCCATTTAATTTTAAAAGTGATAAACTTCCCTTTAAACAGGATAAACTTCTCTACACAAATCAATTGATTCATCAAGCGATCATGTAATATTGAAAATAATAAATAATATAATAAATTTTTCTTTAACAACTTAAACTTTTAGATGAGGTGGTTATTTAACTATAGTATCAATTTAAGCTCACCGTCATCTATTTAAAAATATTAAAATTATTCAAGTGTAAAGCTTAACTTTGCCTGCACTTGCAAGGACATGTTGAAGATAATAAATAGTATAATAACTAATCTTTAATAGGTTAAGCTTTTAGATGAGATAGTTACTCGACATAGTATCTAGCTTAATCTCATCGGTACCTATTTAAAAATATTAAAATTGTCCAAATACAAGACTAAAAAACTAACTGCGCCTGCACTTGCGGAGACATCTTGAAGATAATAAATAATATAATAAATCTATTTCTAACAGTTTAAAGAATATGTAACAAGCTGTCATCTGTTTATACATCTCTCCTCCCACTTGTCATTTTGTTTTTGGTGGATAAGGAGGTAAAAGTCGATAATATTATCCTCTAATCATTGTATGTCTCACTCCTAATATATCTATCTAAAGTTGCTCGCAATAGTACAGGTACATGTATGATAGTTCTACAAATGCGATGCTCTAACCTCTGAGTTAAGCGGGCCCACATAACAAAAAATTTCTATGCTACTACTCAAGGAATAAGACTCAAACCAAATTTTGATAATCAGTTTACACATTAATTTATTTCTTGATAAGCATGACTCACTCAGTGGCGGACCTAATTATACATGAGGGAGTGCATCTTGAAAAAAAGACTTTTTTTTGTGGTTTTTTTCAAAAAAAAAAGAAATTATTATATTTAATACTTTTATTATAGGATGACATATGACCTTTTTCACCATATAAATGCAATTCTAATTTTGAATGTCTGGACAGTCACTGGACCCACCTGAAATGCCAAGTTGCTATGCATGCTAACCGATAAGCCATGAAAATACATACCGCAAAATAAGCAAAAGAAAATCAATTTGGTGGTGAAAACCTTATCTCCTGCATCAAACTGCTTTTGCGGAAAGTATATGGATTAACCTCACTGTAAATGAAGGCCCTCGTAACTTTTATGTCAAATCCCACTTCCCTGCATCTTCCCATTTTCCAACAAAATCCGATCTGATCGTTTGTTATCTCAACACATGGCTGCTCGTTTCATGCAACACTTTTTATCCATAGAATTTCTGTCCTTCAGCCAGATGATCAGCAAGCAACTGTGCTGTGCTAGCCAAATGTTGATCCAGATCGCCCAAGTGTAATATATGTTTGCTTTAATTCCTGTTAATCTATTGTATGTCTCTATATATAATACGCATGGAGGCCATTTTAAAAAGAAAGGCATTTAATTTGCCACTTGATGAAGAAGGGATTGTGAGAACCATTAATTGTGGCTTTTACTGTTTGGACTTTAGATTAAACTCGTTAAAGGTTATCCATTCAAAATATTCAAAGTGATCCAACCGAACATGCCAAGAAAGCGACATGCAAGGGAACCACATTGATCTATAGTCAGCTGCAAGTTGGCTACCTTGGTAATAATCTCAATACAATCAGAAAAGTAAAAGTCTGATCACTATAGAAGTAAATTTTTAAATTATCCGAACTAATTATCAATCTACTCACATACAAGTGAATTTCATGTAAGGTTCACTCTATATATATATCTAGAGTTAATCGTTAGTCCAGGTAATTTAAAGAATTTTTATCAATAGAGGCCTCGGGCTTATCAACTCAAGCTATTTTAATTGCAAAATAATATGCAAATATATTAAAGGTACGTTTATATGTTTTAAGCTAAAACAACTTTATTTCAAAGAACTAGTAATTGCAAGAATAGTTTATAAGTCCAACTTCAATAGTTTCTCAATTTTTATTTTTTTTCTTATAATAGGAAATCAAACATGTGACTCTCACCCTCTTTACCCAGGCAAGAGTGTCACTTTTTGACTTTATATATTTGTTGAGGCCCATATAAAAAGTAGTGACTTCTAATTTTAGAGATTAGAGAGCCCCTAATACATAAGGAGGCCGTTGAAGAGGATTTTGGAGTTCTAAAATGGCTAAAAATTTATTATAGGGAATCTATAGGAGATAGCTTAAGTTGATTTGGATTAGACAAGGTCTGCATGAAGAATTACGTTTGAGGATGCCTGCAAAAAAAAAAAAAAAATTACGTTTCAGGAATCTTGACAATACAGCTTTGGACAATTATCATTCACTCTACCAGTATAAATAGCCTGACATCCTCATCTTCTTCCTCAAGCGGTACAAGTTCTCATTCTCAAGGCAGCAACACAGTTCACACAGTGCTAATACTATCATGGACAGCAAATCATACGAGTCTTCTGAGACTCTTAGGTACTCTTTTCTTTCACATTAAAGCACACATACGCATATGCTCATGCATGCACATGCACTTCTTGATATCAGTGCCGTTCAATCACAAGATTTTTCAGTTTGATGCATAACATAAACTAAATAGTTACTTTCATGGGTAGGAACAAATGCGCTGCATGCTATAGACAGTTCAATAAGATGGAACATTTAGTGGAACATATGAGGATATCGTACCATTCAAATCATGAACCTATGTGCGGGGTCTGCAGAAAGCATTGTCGATCATTTGAATCTCTACGGGAACATCTTATAGGTATGATTTCATTCTTTTTTGTTTCTTTTTCGGTGGAGACATAAATCGTTTTTGAACTCATAACCTCTTATTACTACACGATCTTTCTTTCTCTAGTGAACCTCCATTTTTGTCATCCCCTTTTGAAGATCAATTACCTAGCCATGCAACATACAGTAGAATAATTATATTGTTGTATATATCAATCATGCAGGGCCATTACCAAAGGCAGAATGCGAAAGGATATTCAAGGATCGAGGCTGCGATCTTTGTTTGTCCATCTTAAGCAGCCGTAGCGCGCTCAGGAATCACCGAGAGAATTGTCAACTCTCTCGTACAAACAATGTATAGATCCTCAAACTTAAGAGAATATCTATATAATGATTTTGTGTGTGTGGTGTGTGTGTGTGACTACGTGTGTGGTTTTAATATGTTTTTCTTTTGGGTATTAAATATATATTTTTTTTCAGGGTCTACTGTATCGTATGGCTAACTTGGGAATTCATAATGACTTGAGGATTGATAGTAGTAGAGCAAGAGTTGTTGCACTTGCTTGCAAAATGGTTGGTGGTGGGAGTGATGGCTCTCTAGATCTTTGTGCAAGGGTTTGCCTTCTTGATGAGAATGAAAACATAATCTTTCACTCCTATGTCAAACCACACCTTCCTGTCACAAACTTCAGGTATGAAGAATTGAAATTGACTACTCAAATTGAGATGTAATCCTCTCATAATATATAATGTTATAAGAGATATTTAACGATGATAAATTGTTTAATATTTAATTATAATTATATGGACAATTCAATATCATTGAATCTCCGGGATCCAAGTCTGCTCAATCGGAGACAAATCAGTAATCACACATGAATGATTTAATTTGCTAAAGTAAGTGCAATTTTTTTTTTTTTTAAGGTATGAAACAACTGGCATACGACCAGAATTTCTAAGAGATGCAATGCCGTTAAGGCAAGTGCAAAGGAAGATTCAAGACTTCTTGTGCAATGGGGAACCTATATGGCAGATTCGTTCTAGAAGTGGACGAGCAAGGATACTTGTTGGTCATGGATTAGATCATGACCTTAAATGTTTGGAACTGGAGTACCCTGCTTTAATGATCAGGCAAGTTTCTTTCCTCTACAAGAGAACACATTTTGAAAGGTGTAAATTAACTAGCTAGCAAAATGGAGATTTGACAAAAAAATTAATTATATGTTAATTATAAGCTGATGTAATGGTTATATTGACAGGGATACGGCAAAATATCCTCCATTGATGAAAACAAGCAAGCTTAGCAACTCACTCAAGTACTTGACCAAGGCATACCTTGGGTAAGTAGCATTAATTGTATCATTCTGGCATCTTTTCCAAGATCTTACCTTGATTTTCCATATATGTTGAACTATGTACGGGTGTTTCACATTGAAATATTAGGAAAAAAACGAGCTATTTGAGCCCCATAAAGTAAAATTTTGAGTCAATTTTGAACTCTACACTTGGCGTATTTAGGTTCGTTTGTTCTCTCAACTCAGCTTCTGGAACTTGCCGTGACATACTTATAGCAATAAGAATGAGCTATTGATATACATTTGTAGGCTCAAGATTCCATAAAGTAAAGTAATTTTGAGTTTTATACTTAAGTCATGTATTTAGGTTCGTCATTTATTTAAGTTTTACAACTCCCCCAACTCACCGTAATAACTAACGAAGTTTGTACTTTTTATATATAGGTATGACATTCAGACTGGGATACAAGATCCATACGAAGACTGTGTTGCAACAATGAGGCTTTACATGAGAATGAGATCTCAGGCCCATAAAAAGGAGGACTACCCCCTCGCTATGGACCCTCAAAACCGGAATAATTTTGCGTCTTGGCGACAAAATGAGCTAGAGAGGATGAGTCCAGAGAAATTGTTGGAAATCTCCAGGTCTGATTATTATTGCTGGTGCTTGGATTAAGCAGTAAAACAAAATTCTCTATCTATCACAATGGGGTATTGAATTCAGCAAGAACTTTATGTGAGAAATATCGAAGCCGTAGGTATGCTTCAGGAGAGCGATAAAGTATAGCAAATATCAGATTCAACATAGGAATGAATAATATAAAATTATGTATCTTTTCTAACATCAAGTTAGACATTATTCATCAACATATAGTAGAGACATTTTATGTATTAAGCCTATGTACCACTATAATAATGTTGTTAGAGATTACCCATCAATGTATGGAGACATTTAATGTATTAATGTGGGCCTACCACTAATAATATGAACATGCATGGATATATCGGATATTTATAAATGTACTTGTCAAATGATGCTATAATTGCATTTCTTTGTTCAATTGTTTTGGCTCTTGAAGAAATAGAGTGAAAAGAGAGAAAAATATCTGAAAACTGAATTGTATTATTTCACATTATGATTTCTGTTACAATTACATGTATATATAGTTGCAGTCTTATTCAATTTTTAACTAACCTGATCAGTTGTACAAGTCTAAACTATCTGCTAGCTAATATAGTTATAATAAGATACTTCGCTATTATTTAGCTAACTAGACATTGGTCTGAGGAGTGTCCTTATCATCCCCCCCTCAAACTGAGCATGGCTTGGGCCATTGGCAGTTTGCTCTTTAGCCTGAAAAATTGAAACTTTGACAGTGTTTTTGTGAAGAGATCTATTATATGCTCTGCTGATGGTATGTGAGCTAGTTTGAGGGCATTGATACTCACTTGATCTCTGAGAAAATGATAATCTATAGCTATATGCTTTGTCCTGCAATGAAAAACTGGATTTGCTGCCAAGGCTATAGCTGACTGATTATCACAGTAAAGAGTAGGAACAATGTGGCTGAAATGTAGGTCCTTGAGCATATAGGTTAGCCATATTATTTCAGTAGTAGTATAGGCCATGGCTCTATACTCTGCTTCTGTGGAAGATCTGGCCACAGTAGGTTGTTTCTTGGAGCACCAAGAAATATGATTAGGACCCAAGTAGATGCAATACCCCGTAGTGGATTTCCTGTCATTGGGGTCACTTGCCCAATCAGAGTTAGAAAATGCATTGAATGTGAATGGGCCAGGTCTCAATAGCAGACCTTGTGTAAGAGTAGCTTTGACATATCTGAGTGTTTTCTTTAGAGATTCATAGTCAGTTTATGTAGGGTTGTAATATGTTGGCAGAGAGTGTTGACTGAAAATTAGAGATCAGGTCTAGTAAGAGTTAGGTATTGTAGTGCTTCAACAATGCTTCTGTACTGAGAAGGATTACTGTAAGGTCGCAGCTGAGTAGTAGTGGTAGTTTGGGTTTAGAGAAGGTGGGGGTGGGGAAGGGATTGCAGCCAAGCATGCCTGCTTTTTGTAGTAGATCATGGGCATACTTCTGCTGATGTAAAAGGATGATATTAGAAGAGGACTGAACCTGAACGCCCAGAAAATATGTAAGGGAGCCCAAATCCTTCATAGCAAACTGAGTGTTCATGGCTTGAATAAGGGTAGAAATAGCAGTGGTAGAATTGCCAGTGATAACTAGATCATCTATGTAACGACCCTCCAATAAAAATAAAAATAAAGGGGGCTTTAAGAAAATATTATATATAAAGATAATTCAGATTTTACCTTAATTATAGGCCTTAATTTTTGGTGGCAGTTATATTTTTAAAACAAAAGTCTTATCCCACAACCCCACAACCCTACAAAACGTCTTATGTTAAAAGAACGCTTTCTGTACTTCTTCTAAAGGCGACTTCAACTTCAGAAATAAACAGAACGTCTTTTATATACATATAGATATAAAAAAGGAGCAGGAAGATAAGGTTGGGGACAAATCTACATCAAACGAAGGCAATCAATAGAAACCTCGATTCTTCCATTCTTAGGTAAGCAGTTTTAAGGCTCTTTGAATTCAATTATGAATTACAGGATTGAATAGGAGAATGGTTAGGCTTCGAAAATTTGATAGAAATAATACTACGTAGAAGTGATGGAACCTTTTTGTATTTTTGGAATAGGGCATTGATTCTTGGGCTACAATTTATCAACCTTGAAGTTAGGTTTTGGAATTTTTGCCAAGGTTAAGGTAAGTAGGAGGACTCAGTTTCTTGTGATACTTTTTGAGTTTTTGTTAGAAAGAATTGCACTATTATGTTTAAGGTAAATTTGTTGATTTATTAGTGTGTTCAGGATTGTGAATCTTATGATTAAAAATATAGATGATATGAGTTTGAGTATTGTCTTCGTAGTATGTTTTTTTTAGGAGTTTTTCACAAATAATACTAACTGTGACATTTTTTTTATTATATATACAGTTGCATATAATATTTTGTCTATTATAAACTTATTTTTTTTAAAAAAATAAACAAGATTCATAATGACCCAGAGTATGCTAACACAAACGAAGGTGGATAGGAATCCAAAGGGGAAATGGCCGAAGATAAAGAGTGGTTTGTTGTCGCACATACCACCAAAAGCAAGTGGGAGTCCCGACGAAGCAGTAGTGCACTATCCAAAGAGTGGTGTACGATCCCCATCACCGAAGGCCAAACGACAACACGGCCTCAAAGACTATGACATGTGGGTCCAAAATTTTCATTTAACTAATAACAAATAATAACTTAGCACAGGGTTGAATTTCTAATCCAAATATACTAAAGTAAATGAAGGAGTATGTCCATTAAATATTAAAAATCCTTAATTCTAAAATGCTTAGTAAAATAGAAACATTCAATAAAAGAGTCGTTGAGCCGTGGTTGAAACTGTGAAGAGATATTGCAAAAAAATAATAGAAGATTAAATAGTAATTACAAATTATTTTAATAGTAATAATAAAATTGCAAATGAATAAATTTGTAATAAAAGAAAAGTACCAACTAAATAAATAAACAAAAAAAAGCATTTAATTATATGTATACAGTGACTAAGTCACTGTTTTGAAACAATGACTTAGTCACTGTTTTCGAACAGTAACTTAGTCACTGTCGAAAATAGTGACTAAGTCTCTGTTTGAAATAAAACAGAGACTAAGGTCACTGTTTTCAACAGTGACATAGTCTTATGAATCTTATTTATTTATTTATTTTATATCGATAAGTGTGGCTTATTACATTATACTCTATTTTCAATGGTTCTTTGAACGGTACATGCTATTTAATGCATGTCATGTCTCTATTGTTGGCATTGGCATTTGGACTTTTCGTTTAGCAAATCTATAGTTTTATTTGTTTTGTTTTTGTTTGGTATCTACTACTTACTGAGATTATTATCTCATTACATTTCTTTTTCCTCAAAATCTATATGATTTCGCAGATAGAGAGAAATAGATCATTTCGCTTGGGTCTTGGTTTAGAGGACACCAGGTGTTGGCGTTTATTTTAAATGCATTGGAATAAGTGGATGTTTATTCGCATGAGACCTTTTTAGCATTTACTTTTAGTTTTATTTAGACTTTCATTTTGGAGAATGTAATCCTTGGAGTTATTTAAAAATTTTCTTGGTGACTTTAGTCGTTTATGTATGTTATGGGGTTAGATGCTCTGATATTTAGCCTTTCTTGCTTGTGGTATTTAGCTTAGTCGTGCTTTGAGCTTGCAAATTTAGGGAGAAATGTGCCTTCTTAGGTTCGTGGCAATCACGTTCCCTTGAGGTTCGTTTTTGACGAATTTTGAGGGCGTGACAGAGTGATGTTAGAGTCTAAGTTATGATCAACATGGACCTAGGTTTGGGTTATGAATGGTTGTGGTAGTATATAGTGTTATTGACTTATATTTTAGTTATTCGTGCACTAAATTTTGTCTTGTAGTAGGATTGAAATGGCACCCAAGAGAAATACAACAACAAGCACTAGCAATGCTTCAGCTCCTGAGACTATGGAGGAGCCAGTTCCTTTAACAGAGCTGGAACCTGAGCAAGAACTTGACGAGGAAGTCGATGAACACTTTGAGGGTGTAGCAGAGGCTCTATTTCGTAAGATAGCACGAAGATCACGCGAAGAGGGCCAAGAGGGACTGAGTGAATCAGAAGTATTGGAGAAATTCTTGAACAAGCACCTACCCCGTTTCTTAGGCGAAGAGGAACCCTAAGAGGCTCGCAAACGGCTGATTACGGTGGAAGGCCTGTTCAGAACTCTTCGGTAAAATGATGATAGGAAGATCCGATTTGGGGTGCATTTGTTGGAAGGGTCTGCTCTGGAGTGGTGGAATCTGAAATTAGAAGAGACAGAAGAAGAATTGCAGAGTTGGAAGGAATTCCATGACATGTTTGAGTTAGAGTTCTACCCAGTAGAGTATCGCAACTTGAAGATTGCTGAATTTACCCATTTTAGGAAAAAAGATATGAGTGTGGCTGAAGATGCTAGGAAATTCAAAGAATTGGCCCACTTTGCACCTTTCATGGTACCAAATGAATATGAGAAGGCCAGAAAATCTGAGCTGGGTTTGAAAGGGGTGATAACTGCTACAACGGTATCTGAGAGGGATATAAAGTTGATGCAACAACAACGAGGTTCTTCAAACAAGAGAAAAAATAGAGCTAGTTCATCACAGGATAAGAATGGACCTTCCAAAGGGAACTATAAGAAGCCTTAACCATCTGGGGGTAACAAGAATAACAGTAAGTGTACTAAGTATGGCGGTGCTCATAGAATAGAGAACTGTCGTTGGGTGACTGGAGGATGTTTTAAATGTAGAAGCAAGGAACACCGCATTAAGGACTACCCAGAGATGAAAGGGGAAAATCAGAGGCCACATGAAGATGGAAAGAAATAGCCTAATCGTACCTGTTTCTTTACCCTTACCCATGGAGATGCTCAGGCAGCAAATGATGTGGTGATAGGTATTTTCCCTATTATGTCTGTCTTTGCTCATGTGTTATTCGATTATGGGTCAAACTATTCCTTTGTGTCATCCACTTTTGCCTCATTACTTAATGTTAGGCCTGAGAGGTTAGATTCTGACTTATGTGTTGAGACCCCTGTGGGGAAATCTGTCATAGTAGGCACTGTGTACCATAAATGTTTAGTCCAAATTAGGGAATGGGAATTGCCTGCTAATTTGATTGGGTTAGACTTAAAAGATTTTGATGTGATCTTGGGGATGGATTGGCTGCTTGCATATCATGGCCATATTAACTGCTTCGGTAAGAAAGTTATCTTTTGTATGCCTGGGAAGGACAAATTTGAGTTTGTTGGTAGAACCCTTCAACTTCTACGGGTGATATCAACATTTAAAGCTTCAAAACTAATGAGAAAGGGGTATACAACATTCTTAGCAAGCGTTATTAAATCTAAAGTTAATGGGCTCAAGGTTGAAGACATCTCGATTGTCCGAGAGTTTCCTGATGTTTTTCCAGAAGATATTCCAAGACTCCCCCCAGATCGAGAGATTGAGTTTAAAATTGAACTTGTACCTGGAACTGGACCTATATCTAAGGCACCATATCGTATGACACCTGCTGAATTGAAGGAGCTCAAGGTGTAACTACAAGAACTACTGGATAAGGGACAAATTCGCCTTAGTATATCTCCTTGGGCTGCACCGGTACTATTTATTAAAAAGAATGATGGTAGCATGCGCCTCTGCATTGATTATCGGGAATTGAATAAGGTGACAGTCAAGAACCGTTACCCATTGCCAAGGATTGATTATCTATTTGATCAACTACAGGGTGCTCGAGTATTCTCGAAGATTGACTTGAGATCAGGGTACCCTCAGTTAAAAATCAAGGACAACGACATCCATAAAACAGCTTTTAGGACAAGGTATGGTCACTATGAGTTTATTGTGATGTCGTTTGGGTTGACGAATGCTCCTGCGGTATTTATGGATTTGATGAACAGGGTCTTCAAGACTTTCCTGGATCAATTTGTGGTTGTATTCATTGACAATATTCTGGTATATTCCAAAAGCTCTCAAGAACATGAGTCATATTTAAGAATAGTATTGCAGATACTTAGGAACAATCAACTATATGCCAAATTGAAAAAATATGAGTTTTGGTTGACTGAAGTGGCTTTCCTAGGCCATGTCATTTCAGAGAAGGGAATATCGGTCGATCCTCAAAAGCTAGAGGTTATAGCTAATTGGCCGAGACCAACATCAGTAATGGAAATTCGTAGCTTTTTGGGGTTGACAGGTTATTACAGAAAGTTTGTGGAAGGATTTTTGAAAATTGCTACACCAATGACTAGTCTCATGTGTAAGGGTGTAAAGTTTGAATGGTCAGCAGAATGTGAAAAGGCTTTTCAAGAATTAAAGGAAAGGTTAATATATACGCCTGTGCTTGTATTGCCTAGTGGAGCAGATAGGTTTGCTGTGTATAGTGATGCTTCTCATAATGGTCTGGGTTGTGTGCTCATGCAACACGGTAAGGTTATTGTTTATGCTTCAAGGCAATTAAAGAACTATGAGAAGAATTACCATACTCATGACTTGGAGTTAGCGGTTGTGGTGTTTGCATTAAATATATGGAGACACTTTTGTATGGGGTAACTTGTAAGGTATATATGGACCACCATAGTTGAAAATATCATTTCACCCAAAAGGAGTTGAATTTGCGACAACGACGGTGGCTAGAGTTAATAAAAGACTATGATTTGAAAATCTACTACCACCCAAGAAAGGCAAATAAGGTGGCAGATGCGTTAAGTAGGAGATCTACAGGGAGTATGGCGATATTATTAACCTCACAAGATGAACTTATTGTGAAATTTGAGAAGCTAAGAATCGAGGTAACAACAGATAAAATGTCAACTATATTAGCCCATATCACTGTTCAATCAATGTTGTATGACAGAATTCGAGCCGCTCAGAGACAAGACCTATACTTGGAGAGAATTCGTGCTGAATTGGAGAATGGACACAAATCTTATTTGGAACTACATGAAGATGGGACCCTTAGATTTAATAGAAGGTTATGTGTTCCTGAGGATCATAAGGTTAAGAAGGAAATTCTAGACAAAGCACATGGTTCGCGCTTTGCAATACACCCAGGAAGAACAAAAATGTATCATGATTTAAAAGATCATTTTTGGTGTCGCAATATGAAGAGGGATGTGGGGGAATATGTGGCTAAGTGTCTCACGTGTCAAAGAATTAAGGCAGAACATCGAAAGCCATCTGGACCTCTACAACCGTTGGATATACCCGAGTGGAAATGGAAATGTATTTCGATGGATTTTGTGATGAGTTTACCTAGGACTCGTGATAAAAATGATGCTATTTGGGTAATTGTGGATAGGTTGACTAAGTCAGCCCATTTCTTACCTTTCCGATTAAGGACCCCACTAGAGAAACTTACTGAGTTGTACAATCGGGAAATTGTGAGACTACATGAAGTACATAAGAAGATTGTGTCTGATACAATTTTCTTTCGATTTCTCACTTGTAGTTGTTACCTGAATTTGTGCAAGTCTGTATCACCTTCCTTAATTGCCTTAAAGGCTCTATCCTATTGCCCTGTATTTGCATCAATGACAAGTTACCTTCCATAGACCACAATTTTTGAACAATAATGAAATTTTCAATTAGGATACTAAGAAAGATGGTATAAAAGTGAAGAGAAGTCCCTTACGTTTCTTACCAGCAGCATCATATATGACATCGAATTTCTCAGGTAAGTTTTCAATGACCCTCCTTAGTATAGTCAATTGCCAAATCGACACCCAAACTCTTGAGTAATTCTAATTTCCAACTGCTGTAAGTTACTACAAATTAATGATTTGAAAATTGCCAAAGGGCTAGTCAAGATTTGTGGGCTATTTTGAGGCAACTGATGATTGTTGATCAAGTTTAATATTGATCCATTTTGGGATATTTTGAGGCGACTGATGATTGTTGATCAAGTTTAATATTGATCCATTTTTTTTCCTATTGAGGTTCTCTAGAAAAAAGTCTACTAGTCGGTCATTCAATTGTTTAACCCATTAATATACAAATAAATCTCATATACACGTGAGATCAATTTTGTGTCATAATCGAATGACTATTAGCTGAACAGGAGAATTTTATGTGTTCTCTTGTATCATCTAATGAATGGATACATTAGTTTGTTTAAGGTTCATCCAACTTTTGCGCTCTATTCAGAACCAAAAGAAAGTAGGATGAATTTCATTGTTTCATGGGACTTGAGGTTGTATGGACATCAAGAATATCTGTCCAAAATTTTGTGATAGCAGAAAAATATATAATAAATAGCTTTTGGGTAGGTCCTCGTAGAATTCAAAGAGACTACTTCAAAATTCAAATTTCATGTTAAATATCATGGGAATTGATAATTCAACCGTCATTTATACAACTTTTTTTAACTACATTTAGCTGTCATGAGATAAAAGGAAGGGTAAATGATTAAAATGGTTTCTTATCTTATCACCTTGTGACAAATTCGTCCCTCATGTTCAAAGTACGACAAATTAATCCTTTATCTTTATAATTGTGACAACGTTAGTTCTCCCGTTAGAATCCAAACGAAAATGTCACATGTGCGGCACATGCGTCACTTGTCTCTAGGCCAAAATCGTCATTTCAACTATTTTTTTCTTTGTCGCCTCCTTCTTCACACTATCACCACTTTACCACCGCACCACCATCACATTCTCATTCACCTTTGATTACCACTACCACCAACTCTTTATCACCACAATACCCAACATCCTCATCTATTATATATATATATATATATGAGAAACCATTTGATGCTAAGATTTATGAGAATTCACAAATACTACCACGATGAAGCCATGGTGAATTCAACCAAAAAAAAAAGAGCCATGGTGAAGATTTCTTATGGGTGTTCACGATGTGAAAAGATGCAGCGACAACAAATTTGTGCCTTTCACGAGACGATGCAACCTGAAGAAATTAGGGCTGATGAATTAGGGCTAATTCTAGGGTTTAGAGCATTGGGGCTAATTCTAGGGTTGAGAATTGGGAATTGGGGTATGGATAAAATATATAAAGGATAAATGATGCAATTACCCTTTTAAAATTTGGGGAAAAAGTTGCATGTGCATTGCACGTGATTAATCTGTCTAATTTTTGACGATTTTCACTAAAAGGACTAACGTTGTCACGATTTGAAAGATAAATGACTATTTTGTCACGTTTGGAAGATGAGGGACGAATTTGTCACAAAGTGATAAGATAAGGGACCATTTTGGTCATTTACCCTAAAAGGAATTTGTCTAGTTTTCAGGGTCTTAAAAAGCGTGAAAACACATAAGAACTCTTGAATAGAAATGAAAAAGAAATGTAACTTCAGTTCCTTCTGAATCGGTCCTACGTACAACTTTACTAGCATTTCCTTATAACTATTGATATATCAAACATAGAGCTTTGTATTAAAAACAAGAGATATTGTAGATGAAATAACTCAAAATCTTATATAATAAAAAATCTAATGGATTATATTTAGACTTGGTTCATTAAGAAGTATGGATATGTTATTGGTAAAAATTTATATCTAACAATTCACGAAGACCATAGCCAGGGCATGTACTTTTTCCCCTAGAAATTACAGGGTATAGCTTCGTTTTGCAGCCGACGTTGCCAGTTCTGTCATGCAAGTCATAGGATCATATCATATCGAACCACAAACACTCTTTAGCAGGATGTGTAAAGGATTTGTACGTGTCATTCTATTCCACATTAGTTCGGTATTATATTTATTCAGTTTATAATAATTTGAGTTCATTATTATTATTAACATGATCTTAAACATTTTGGTTTGTATCCTTAGGGAATAGTGTCCAAGAAGATGTTTCTGAAGAAGCTCCTAGAGTTTACGTGATGGATCATGTCCACAGATCAACTAGGACCAATGTGAAAAATGATGCATTGCTGATGTCGAAAGCTTTGACCTACAAGCTTGTTTTATGAAACTTCGATTTGTTTTAAAAGCAGACTACTATTAATCCCAAGTAGTAAAACTATATATATTGGATGAATGACACCACCAGAAGCTTAATGAAATATATCTACATACACAATCAAGATAGCAGAACTTTGCTGCTTAAAAATTACAACTTGGGGTCTGCGTTCACTATTAAGCCTATGCCTCATATTCCTTTCAAGCTTGACATGAGGCATAGTTGCAAGTTGGTATTTATAACTGCATAGATGTGGAAGTGAATAGGTTGTGACCGAATATGAGAGAACTGAAGCTAGAACCACAAATGCAAGAAAGGACATCGACACAGATGCAGTCGCCATATCCGAAAACTTGGCATTTCCCCAGTTGGATCGCCAGTCATCGATTCGTGTAGTAGCCGAAGATGATGCTGATATTAGAAGATAACTAATCATACGAAACATCAAACAGATGAAGATATCAAGTTGAGATTGTGCAGTAGGTCCACATCAAGTCTGCAAATAAACTTTCTGTTTAACAATTGTTAGGCAAGTCTAAGCTTTGGCAAAAAGTTGTAGAGCTAGATGGTCCCCCAAGCTAATTCCTGATTTTTATAGCGGGGTTTATCACCCAAACAATACGTACAGATAAATTTTAACTCATTGTCCCTACTTTGACTTTCCGGTAAACTCCATAGCTAATCAAGACCCTGCCCTCCCTTCAATTAACTACCATCATATCCTTCACCCTATACCCTCCCAAGGAACGTATGGAACAAGCCTTTAGGAGGAAGGATAGATTTAAGATTTTTATTCAATGAGGACTGAAAACACAATTTTTTTATAAATACACACATTTTCAGAAAATACAACCTTAACTCTCTTCTTAATGACTGCGTTGTTGGAATCAATGAAGTTGTCACTCTACTGGCCCGTAAATGGCCCTGCCCTTTGCTGTTGTGGGAGAGGTCGGGGAGAGGCCGGGAAGGCAAGAGGCAGCCTATATCCATTGAGCTTTTTTATTGTTGAATATTACGTTTATAACTAATACAGTGATTAACTATTAAGAAATCATCATCACCATTGAAATTTAGTAGTACCATCATAAAAGCTCCATATCATAAATCATAACTAATTATGGGATTATTCGACATAACCTAGAAAAGGAAAAAACATAAATATATCGAGGTGGAACAATTGAATACCTGGTCAATAGCAAAATCATAGTAGTAACGAAATAGATGATGGACGAGGGACTTGCCTATGGCCAAGTTGTACACCAAATCAAACACCTGCACTGCTAAGTATATAAATCCTATGACGCTCGCTGACATCGAATACCTGCCATCCAAATAAAGATGAAATCACCGCATAGCAGGGTGTAAAGTTGTTGTTTAGTCTGACTGTTGAATCATTCGATCAAGACTTATCGTGTTTTTTAAATTTGAGCCCTGACTGCTAATATCTAGAATTGCATAAGTGTTGTTACATATTTGAGAAACCACCTCATACCTGAACTCTTTGTAACGATAGAATAAATCAAGAGCCCAACCTATATTTCTATCAGCTGCCATTACTAAAAACAAAACCAAACAAAACAAGCATAAAAAAACCCTGAACCCTAGAGCCGCCCTCTTCACCATCTGCTATCTTTTTGCACTCCTTAAGATCGACAGCGACCACGTCGTCCTCCGACTACTTCCTCCGAAGCTGCTGCTACCACGGCCACCTCCTTCCTCCACTTTTCCATATTCACCACTCGTACCCATCTTGATCATCCCTTTCGGCTCTTCATGGACGGACCTACCCAACACAGACTCCAACGCCAGAGTTTTTTCCAGCAAGTTTCCCAGTGGATTCTTTGGTAGTGACGACGGAGCTTTTTCTTCTCGTTGCAAGGATCCATGAGTAAGATTGATATAATCAGAGGAAACGGATGATCTCGCCTAAGAGATCGCCGGCGGCCAAGATTGCTTAATTTGTTTGTTATTAGGATTACTTTTGGATGGGCTTTCGGGGCTAGAGCCTATGGTCAAGTGTACCGGAGAGTCCGCCGGAGATGTTACTGGCAGCTACCTTGTCTTTGTTTCTGAGCAATTAGTAGTACTGGTTTTGGATGATGGGCTTCGTAGGCTAGAGTCCAACGTCAAGTGTGGTGATGTTTTGGACTCCGGGTCTGAAATGGTCCATGCCTTCATGTTTTTCTTTTTGCAGTTTAAGAGCGTGCAACTACAACCTTGTACAACGTGAGAATAAGATCATGAGACTATTGTTTGTACGATTGCTCCAATTGGTAAATTCATTGGATTAAACAATAAAATGTTAGGGATGGTGTAAGAGAATAGAATAATATGTGTGCTGATGAACCTGAAGGGATGGTTTTTGGCAGTTTTAGCTCAATTTATGTCAAATGTCGAGTTCTCATTAGTCAATTAAGACAGATTTTGTTTGTTTATTATCAGGTAGACAATTTTAGGCAAGCGGCAAGGCATTGACAGGTTTTACTGTTGCTCCCACGTGCGTGTTCTATTACAGCAAAACGATCAGATCGTGCATTTATAGTGCATGTACCCAAAATCCACGTATCGCTAATAGAATGATCGTTGAAAACCCTATCCATTACAATAAATAATACCTTTTTCTAATGTCAAAAATCTTACCATATGGACCCTTTGAATTCCCACCAAAATTTTTAAATTCGGATATAACCTGTAACGCCCTGGTCCCTCTTGAGGCCGGAGTTCCCGATCCTACTCCCACGGCATGAAAAATTAGGAGAAAAAGGACAGAGTCTCGCTTGTTTATATGACAATCCAAAACCAATACAAACGATCATAATCTCAAAATCAAAGTCCAACCTCCACCGTAATTCCCAACTTCCTCTATCATCTCATACAACAAACTCCGTAAGGCCATCCGAGCCTTAGAACCCACAAAAGTCCACAAACAAGCATGCAATAAGTCATAGAATTTCTAGACCATGAGATTGGTTATCATACCACTCTAATACTCTCTACTTAATCTACTTAAAGGTTAAATCTTCCAATCATTATTCATTTCAATTCACACAAGCATGCAGGCTACTTAGACAATAAAGTCAATCCTTAAGTTATTACATGTCGCCTTCTAACTATTAATTATACAAGTCTTTGTGCATAATTACAATCCTTGCGGAATTACACGAACATACACAAGACCATAAGGTCTCAAATAAACCGCAAATAGAACATGAACACAATTTTCCACAACCAGCACACCGATTTAGCGGCTTGAGGTTTCTTTTCAAGCCTTTTCAAGCTGAGTAGAAATCTCGTAAGAGAATAAAAGAAATGTACGCCCGGTTCACCAGGTTCTACCACAAGCCTTATAGCTAGTAGTCCAACCTGAAACATGTTAAAACGAGGAATGAGCAACTAAAGTTATTCAGTGAGGGAAGGGATACAGATAACCAGGGATTTTCGAAAATCATTTCGTGCAATGCAGCAACTAAACAAATAATCCAAGCAATACCAGTTAGCAAGATTATTGAATAAAGCATTAAAAACATTTAAAAAAGGATACGGTTCATTTTCTTTGTCTTCGATCTCGAACCACGAATCTCGATCCTTGATAACAAGTGCCGACAAATCCCTTATTCCTCCAATGGGGTACTTTGGATATACCCCAATCCTACGACCCATTTTCTCGAGGTACGTCCGTATGCCCCAACGAGGTGAACCATGCCTCTGGGGTAGGGGAGTATGCCTCAGCGAGAAAAGGAATAGGCACCATAGTAGCCGAGCTAGACTGACAGCACAATGCTGCCCGGAGTTTCTCGACACTACCATGTCAGAATAGGTTTCACAACTCGAATCACGATCACGAAAACCAAGTAATCACAGGTAAGTGATGACAAAGTAGGCCGCCCTTACAAATAGTTATAAGATAAGCTTTAAACATGCAATAACCATATGAGCACAAAGGGGTAAATGTCATACTTTTCCACAAAACTCTACAAGTAGCTCAAATATACTTTAGAAAGGCATTTAAACACACAGTAGGCAACTACAAGTCAATACAAGTTCTAAAACATCCAATTCCCATATTTTCTCATTTGTTATCCTAAGTCATTTAGCTCCAAACTGAAGGCTAAGGTTCAAGGTTCTCAAACTAACTATTCTACTCTTCTAGTTACACATTATGGCACATTTAGAACCCTTGAAACCATTCATTAACCTGTATTAGCCACAAAAGCTCCAATTTTCCCTTTATAGATTATAACTACAAGTACCCTATTTAATGTTCAATTAAGCGCCATAACCTTATATTTAGTACCTCATCACCCTAAAAACACTAAATATAATACTCAAATCCACCCGGATTCAATTTACTCCCGAAACCCCTTTGTAAACTAGGCCAATTATGCATTTTTACTTAAGTTTCGTGCACTCTAAGTTCACACAATTTTCATTCCATGTTTATTAACATGTCTAGCACCTATAGGAAGCATAAGATTGATCTAATTAGCAATTTATAGCAAAATCCTAGAAATAGGTATTATTCATCATCTTCTTCTGTGATTCATACATACAACCATGAAACAAGCTACTACACAACACAAACAAGGTCTACATAGCATGTGGGAGGTACTTCATACAATATTTGAGCATCATATAGGCTAATATTAACAAATCAAGAAAAGCTATAATTGAGCATAAACTTTTAAACAACAAAATATGCAAAACTCCCTCAGCAAGCTCTTGTAGATGCTAGGAATAGACTTAGGCTAGCTTGAACTTAGTTGTAGGAAGCTTGGAAGAGATCAAACTGCAAATATTGAAGATAAAACCACTCTTTTTCCTCTCCTGAGGGCCGTTGGGTATGGGGGCAATTTGGGAATTATTTGTTTTGTTTTGTGTGTATTTTGCTATGTATGTATAATGTAGTATGTATATATTGCATGTATATAGGTTATTTTGAGGTCAAAGGCTTACAAAACTTAGTCAAATATAAGCCAAACTTTAATTAAAAGTTAACTAGTTAAAACTATTGTCATTCTCTAGATTCACTATTCACGCGAACAAAAAACTATTTTTCAAATGCGCGTTGCTAAGGTCTAATGGTCGAGTTCTCATTTTTCTCATTTCTCCTAAGGGTCATACAACCTAAGAAAAAATATTAGTTCGAGTAAATTAGATAGTCGAATTTATTATGAATAGTAACTATTCAAGAATAAAATAAACACCTCATAATTCACCCTATTAATCAAAATAACATGTAATTATATGTAATTAGTCATTATTTATTATATGTTGGGTTTGGGGTATCACAATCTAGCTATTTTCTACTACATTTATGGCACATAAACCAAGCATTAAACTAGTTCTAAAGGTTCTATTTGCATCAATTTTAACGTGCGCATACAAAGGGCCATGAAAATCAACGTTCTCAGAATTCGATAAATTTTAATGTGGGGCCATTTTAGCAACCCAACAACATATATTTAGAGTTGGATTAAGGTTTGGATCAATATTTCATGAGTCTGTGTAAATAGTATCAATTCAAGACTTTGCAAAAATGATTTTATACATACACTTCATAAACACATAAAACAACTATATAAGTGTCTTCTCCTAACCCTAGAGGCATGATATAAAGCTTCAAAATGAATAATAGAAAGCATATATAACAATATCAATTTAAACATAAACTACAATAGCAAATAAAATACATTTTTTTGTAAAATCTCTCACCAAAACCAAGTAGAGCAAGTAAGGATGAAGCTTTGTGATAAGCTTGAAGAGATCCAAAGAGCAAAATTTGCAAGAAAAGCACTATTCCCATAATAAGGGTTTTTTTTTACTGATTTTAGGTATTTTTTGGCTTATTTTGAGCATTTTTTGGTGTTTATTGTGTTTTGTTTAATATATATATGTGTAAGATGATTATATAGATTGATGGGTTGGATATTGAGTTTGGGTTGTGGGTTTAAATGAGTTTTGGGTGTGGTTTTAGTTAATAAAATGCAAGACAAACTATTTTTAGTCCAAAATAATAACATAATTTTTACTATTCATATAATATCAAAATATTTGTATAAATCACCCAACAGATATGCAATAAATATAATTTTTGTGAACGTAGACCAATTATAAATTAAATAAAAAAAAATGAAATCTGAAAAATAAGACAATAAAAATTTTAATCCGAACTTAATTTAATAGAAAATTCTTTAAATACAAATTTTACAAAAAAATCTTTGATGAAAATAATTTAAATACCCATTAAAATACACATAAAAGTATACAACATTTAATTAAGAATATGATGAAAGTTTCGATAGTCACATAACCAAACCAATATAATCAGCCACAACACCTATTGAAATTATTCCCAAAAAAAATAACCTCCTAATTCGTTCTCGTGGACCTCCAAATCTTCGTCACTAGGCTAATTTAGCCCAATAGAACAGCTCCGATTTTTAAAAATCACAACACCCTTTTCAAACATCTCACCTCCGCTCAGCTTGCCTGTGGTAGTATGGTGATCTGTTACAAATTCATTATGAGTTTCCCTTTATATCTGTCAAGCATCTAACACAAACGAGTGAAAGAGATATTAGATTCCTTTTCTCAAATTCCTTCTATCAGTAACACACTAAAACCTAAGACATATAAAAAAAGCGGAAGAGGAAAAAGGTGTGAAACCCATTTGGTATGCATTGATGTTCTGCTTTCAAGCACTCTAACGTAGTGATTTGGTAAATTGTACTGTTAATAATAGATTAACAAAATAACTCAAAAGTTGAGTGAAATGTTCGGATAGTAACCTATCGTAATCAAAGGTTCTGAGTTCTAATTATAATTTCGGCCTCCATTTTACCAAAAGTAAACTACTAAGCACATAGCAACTACAAGGAAAGAGCTGTTAGTAGAATCTATCATCGACAACTATCATATGACAGAGATGGAAGGCAAAATAACCCCCACAAACTTGCTTAAACTTGCAGGTGAAGAGATTCCTTTTATGATGAGGAGAAGAATTCGCGTGCTTCGTAATAACGGTCCAAGGCTATGTTATAGAGCGGATGAACTTGAGACAACAGATTGGAATAATTGCCAATTACATCCTTGACTAAAGGTGGAGAACCAGCATCCTTTGTGCAACTATACTGACAAACCGAGAGGCCACTTAAACAATAACATGTATGATAGTAGTCTCTACCCTTCCCCGGTTTGTCGCGGAAACCACCTTTTACCTGCAACCACCACGGGAAATCAAAATATGAAATTCATCTGTAAAAATGCACAGGCAACAAAGAAGTCATGAACATAGATAAAAGGTAGGGGATCTGAAACCTCTCCCAAGAAATAACGTGGCGTATTTAATCAAATTATCATTTTCCTTGCACTTGTTTTGGTTTCTTGTTCTTCAATACTTGTTTTTCGGCTTTTCGATCCCCACGTTATTTAAGCAAAGATGAGAACAGCAAATGAAACTGAAAATGAAAATTGTATCAAAAACTAGTGCAGACGTTATTCAGATTACCTGAGAGCACAATAGAATGTAGTGCTGCAAAAATAAGTTGTTGAAAATAGGTTTCATTGAAATATGTCCCCGAACAAAATTATAACCGATATTGGTCAAGCTTGCTGGATAACAAGCATTAGCATGTCCTGCAGCAGTGAGAAAGATAAAAATAAATAAATGGTGTAAACTAAGGAAAATGAGCTCAAACTAAGAAACAAAGGTCTATTTATCTAAATCTTGGATAAAGAGCGTGCCTATGTATATGTCTTATTTAAGTTCCCTATACCTTGCTGGTTAAGATGGTTAGTCTCATCACTATGTGAACAAGCCATCTCGTCATGTTGTTCTCCTTCAGAAATATCTGATGATGGAGAACCATCACCACTTCCTGTGCTGTAGTCACTTTCTTCAGCATTTGCTATTCCCAGCTGCTCACCAACATTCAAATGTAATCGTTGAATGATAGCAGCCACGCCTCCCTGGTAATTGGTCCATCATTACTCAGTAATTATGGAAACTGAACAGATAACAGTTACCATTTTAATGAGGTAAAGTTGTTTGGCATCAGTGTCGGCTTGCTTATACTTCGTGCATCTAATGAGCTTGATTCTGGTAAATGATTTAAGCAGAGAAACCGAGTAATTATGGAGAAAAAATAATCGTAAGAGAAACTGCAAATTACCTGCCAGAAGGAATAGCAGCCATCAACCAATTTGTTTGTTCTCCCTTGAAATCCAGCCTCCACCCCTTGTCTGAATACCACCCAGTTCTGGTACAATAATCAAAATAAAATAACATTATGTCAAGGGCATCATCTCAAATGCCATGTCACTGAACCACAATCACATAATAATTCTACCAAGGAGCAGTCTAAATGGAAGCATAAAAGTCAAAAGTACAGTACCATAGGAAGAAATCCCAATGTTTCAAAGCAATATAAGGGAGCCAGCATCCAGGAATCAGAATATGGACGGTATAGACATTTTATTCCATATTAAGAGATTAAGTGCCAGTCACCTGAGCGCGGAGAACTCATCTTAGTGCTCAATAACTTGTTAATCGTACACACTGATTAAATTACATTCTAGAAAAAGTCTTCGAACAGGGTCCAAGATATGGGTTCTGCTCAAGCACTACATTTTGATTCTTCAAGTGCTACCACAACAGAATAGCATAGCTCAAAAAGTACGGCATTCTGAAGGTGAGGGGAAAAATTCTAAAGGACAGTACTTTAAATCTATCAACACAAAACGCCCTCTCCCAATTGAAAACCACCCAAAAATCTCCAGGAAAGAGATCATAGTATCATTAAAGGAGAACAAATATATTATCCACCGACATCAGCAACACCATCAAGAAGTAGGAAGACGAGAAGAAAAAGGTTTTAAATTTTAATGTGAAAATGAATGTTCTAATCTTTAGAAAAATTCGAGAAGCTTGGAGGAAAATCTTGTTATTTCAAGACAACAGGGAAGTAAGGGCAAGTAAGAAGCGAGAGGCACAAGCTTGTCCTAGTATAATTTCTAAGTTGACAAGTGGGCTATGCCAATCTCAAAGGATTAAAACCAGAAGCTTGATTGATCAGAAAGTAGTGGTAATGAAGCTAAGAGAAAGGGCATACTTAAGAGAAACAAGATCAACTTACAATTAGGCTTGGCAAGTCCAAACGATTGACCTCATTGATCAATACCATTGTAGCCAAACCGCAGAATGTATACCTAATGGATAAATAACAGTGAGACACCTTCTCATATAAATGTCCACCTTAAAAGCAAAAAATTATCTGCACATATAAAAATTTATACATAACACATAGAACTGACAGAAGAAGTACAAAAATAGAACAAAGAGCTTATTTCCAGTCAGTCACTGTAATAATCGTAACTGTGAACTAAGAATTTATCACGTCCCACAAATAGATAACACACAGCCTGTTGTGTAACTTACCCACCATGAGCTTCTGACCCTGGTTCACCTGCGATTCCACCTTCATAGGTCTGACAACTGCAAACAAGATAATTTCTTCAGTCTTGATATGTATATGTTGACTTACATACAGAAAAGAGACAGCATCATCCATGCATTACTAACAAGAAATATGTGAAGCGATAAGTTTAATGCGTTAAGGGGCTAAAACTCATCCAACCCTTTCAACACTTTATATGAGGGGCCGACAGAGTGCCGACAGAGTCATAACAAAGCCATACCAGTTTCACTGTTATCTTACAGAAATATTTTCAGATGTGCAACAAAAGGAATGCGCCCTGTTATGAACTCTCTTTTAATACAAGGAAGATCTTTTGATTCACTTTACTTCATAGTACAACTTGGTCATTGGTGTTTCTTATTTTACTTTTCTTGAGGAAAGTAGAGGTACTCTTCAACAGCATATTGGTCCATTTGTAGACAACCCCTAAGTTGGGCATTCGAAGAAAATATCAAAATGCAGGTAAAACTAATCTCATCATTGATTATCACAAAGCAAAGTAATAAAGTATATATAGATGATAAAACAGATCCTACCTTAGCTGGACCAAAGGCCACTTAAGAAGAATATGTTGCAAAAACAAACCTTTCAATGTAATTTCCAACATCTCGAATCAGCTCATCATCCAACATGTTCAGAACACTAGCAACCTTATGGTCCAGAAATATTGGAAACACCATTAGAAAAGAACAAGCAGTAATTAAACGAAATTTGTTTTAAACAACTATCAAGTATCTGAAATCCTGACTGAACTGATGCACAATATTAAGCCCAAGAAGATTTGAAATAGCTCCTAAAGTCAAACATCGTATTGTGAGCAACAGGAAATTACACTAATTCATCAAAGTACAACAACTAAATCCAAGGAAATTTTTGCAACATTATGATGAGGTAGTTACCACTGAAAAACCGTTTGCGTTACATTACAAATTTTCAATAATACCTCCTTTAGTTTCTATCCATCATATTCTATCTTACATTGACATTGATAGGATTGTGGACATGTGTCTGTTTCAAATGTAAGAATTATACAAGGAGAACAGACAGGAGAAAATCTTCCTTTACTATTTGTTTTTTTTTCTTTCTGAAATCCACAGGTATCCGGACTATGCCTGACTAATCCCATGAGGCTCTGAAGTTAACGGTCAGATAAACTTCCAGTGGCCCTAAGGGACTCGAACTAGCGACCTCTAGGGAGCACACCCAAGGTCTAACCAGTTGAGCAACCCCCAAGGGTTACGCAAAACATAAAATTATATAGGATCGACATAAGAGACAGGTGCTCCAGCCTGATTGAAGTGATTATATGCCAGACATAACATCATAAAATTGCTCTATCACCATCTTAATAGATTTGAATGGATTTAGATTGGCTAGGTTAATTAGGGAGAGTGATCAGATATGTATCTTTTTGTCAATCTTTTGCAAGTATCAATCATCCAGAACTGGGCACTTGATGTGTATGGAAGAACCTGCACGAGAGTGAGAGAAAGGGAGAATTGAGAGAATACAAACTTACAGAAATAGCAGTGTAGCATGCACGAACATCTACTTCTCCACCATCATGCATCCTGAAGGATAAATCATATGGAATACAACCTTGAAATGAGCAAACTCCTGTGTGATTATATCCAATGAAACTTCATAATAGTCTTTCATTAACTAACATTAGAAGAATAGTCAAATCAGTGTAGTTGCGATATTTTTACATGGACTCTGTGTTATTATTTTAGGAACTAGGTGAAAACTAGAAACAAATTAGTCTTCCCTTTGGCCTGTAGAGTAAGACTTTTTTTTGAGAAATGAATAAATTTTATTAAAAACACACCAAGGAGGTGCTAAAATATTTACATCAAGAGCGTAGAGTAAGACTTTGATTTTCAGAAGACTATTAAATAAAACAACTATATACATTTCTTGTGCAAAATTGCATATCATACATCATACCTGAAGCCCCCACTAGCGTCTTTCATCCGCAGCAGAAATGTATACAAATTTCCTCTGATATATAAAAGAAGTCAAAGTTAAAATTATTCGGAAACTACAAGAGTCTAACAGCAAATGTTATAAAGAAGGACCACCTGTTAATTGATGACAAAGATCTATGCCCTCCCAATGTTATGAGTGAATTTACTGCAGCATAAGTTGTTGCAAGATGAGGCATCTGATCCACCAAAAGAATTAGGTAAACAAAATTGATCGCTTCCTGGAAACTCTAGAATTTAAGACATTTGTGAAAAATTCAAGACTACATGCAAAATAAAGGCCCAAGGACAATGACCATAACTGGAAGAAAAAAAAAGACCTTATCATGGGCAATTAAAAGACCATCAGGAATATTCGGGAGTAGGGGAATCATTTTTGCAGTCATATTAATTAGGTACAATTGTATCTTTTATATATTAATATATACACATAAGAGACCAGTATTAAGCTTGAGTCCATAACCACAGTCCTCTCTTAAGGAAACATGTGGATAACAAAAAGGTGCATAAATATGGTGAAACAGTATTCTATTGAGTGATACAATCTTGCCTGACCAGGTCCACCACCATATCCACCATTTGGGTCCTGCAACGATTAAAGACAACACCACAACTGACTCAAAATTTACAGAATATAAATCCCAAATGCTTGAACTTAGTGAACATGCATAAAACCACGCCAGGGAAATAGGAGAACTTTCTAAAGTACATAGTAGTAAGGAAAAACTAGGATCATATGAAGATGTTGGTTACTTTCATAGTGTGAACAAGAAATATAATAGCAATAAGAATCACACGCATTTAAAAGCTATTGCCACGCAGTTTGCAGAACCAATCATAACTCAGAATTAAATATCTTTCTTATTATGCCCGAAAAGATTTATACTGTTTTCTCTTCTTACAGAGTCATTTATGTATGTAATCATAAAAATGATACTCCAAGAAACCCATGCATGTCAAATTATTCGGCTTACTAGGTGAGCCAAGAGAAGAGCAGAACCTGGAGCACAAGAGTACAATAAAATACAGCAAAAACACATAGTAATATCAAAGTGCATCTATATTCACAAATAGATCCACATGATGAAGGAACTTACGAAGAAAATATTATAGTAACGTGTAAAATATATATTGATGAAAGAGAGAGAGAGAGAGAGAGAGAGAACACTAATGGTGAATATGAATGTTATTCCTTGACCAGCTCATTTTAATTTCATGACCCATTGTCAACTTCATAAGACCACAGAGCAATAACAATGACATGTATTTCCATGTTCAATTATTACAAAATAATTTTTGTGTGTTTACAGTTTAAGAGGAAGGTGATCAGCCGCACTAACTGCGGAATAGCAATAGCACAACTCCATCTAATTTAATATGTAAACCTTCCTCTTAAGTTGCAAGGATTCAAACAGCGCAATGCAAAGGGTTATCATAAAGAGTTCCAAACCTGGCAGCGGTTAAGAAAATCAATAGCATTACTTTCCAGCTCATTATCCACGGAATCTCCTAGTATAGTAATCGAATGCAGAATCCAGTAGCAGAGCCAAGGTCGACTGAGAACAAAATAAAATGTGCACATGTAATCAAGCCCCATACAATACGAATCAAACCAAACTAAGTTTTATCCTAGTAGGAATGTCGGTTTCATATATTAAACTGGTAGAAAATTTCTTCAAAGAAATTTATAACACTATAGGATCACTAATAAGTTCCTCGCACAAGCTTAATCAACGTATTGAAACTAAAACCTTGGCTTACACACTAAAATAAGCTCTCGTTACACAAAACTCCTGCTATATACGGTTTGTTTATAGATAACAGTTGTAAAGAAAGGAGGAGAGCTTACTTAGCATCCAGTACAGCAAAAGATGGAGCAAGCTTTCTAAGACCTTTAGTAAGATACTCCATATGCTCGTCGCGTTGAATCTCCAAGCTTTTTTTTTTTTTTTCCCACATATCGAACAAGTTAGAAAATTAATCAAATAAAAATACTCAAATAGGAAAAGGAAAATAAAAAATAAAACCCTAGATTTTGGGAGCTGACTTGGCAATTTGATCATGGCGAGGCATGTTGTAAAAGGTCCGATATATCTGGTTGACATGTTGCTCCACCATCAATTGGTCTTCTTGAGTCTTCGTTAGCCTCGCCGCTCGCTCCATTTCAATCACTAAGCTAGCACAGACTGCTCTGCTCTGCTTTAACTATTTGGAGGCTCGTGTTTGCTGCCTGAGTTTTTTTTCTTTTATGACATGGCAACCACCTAGTCATTACTGGGTTATTCGGCGAAACCCATGTAGTAAATTTCAAGTATAACAGTGTCTCAAATGTGCAGCAAATCATTCAAAAATAAAATTTTAAAATAGTAAAAAAATTTTAACCTCACGACTTCACACATAAGTTTTTTAATCTTTAAATTAAGCAACTTGCATTTTATTTTTTTTGGTCAAAAGCAACTTTCATAACTAAATTATATTTTGTTATAGTGAATTCAATCAATTAATTTTGAAAGTATTTTGGCATGTACATAGTGTTTGGATTGCACAAAGGAATGGAAAGGAAAGAAAATTAGAGGAAGAAAAATAAAAGAAAGGAAATAAAAAATATTGTTTGGATTGTAATAAACTAATAATAAAAATAAAGAGAAAATATTTTATAATTTTTTGTTTGGATTGAAGAAGGAAGAAAAAAATAATAATTTTAAATAAAAAGTTACTTGAGTTTCTTTTGAGATAATGTAGAGTTTAAAGTGTAATAAGGATAATTGTGAAAATAAAAAAATAAAAAGAAATTGGGACAATAAAAGCTTTTTATCTTTAACCTTTTATTTCCTTCCAAAAAATTCTAAATTTGAAGGATTGTCAAATTCTTCCAATTAAAGGAAATATAAGAGATTTAAAACCCTTTCATAACTTTTCCATCCTTTAAAATTCAAATACAAACAAGGGGAATAATTTCTTATTCCCTCATTTCCTTAATAATTCCAATCCAAACACGCTGGTATAGTTATTAAACTTGTTTAAAAGATAGACCATAATGCTTGAGTTTGTCTGTAGTATGTTATAATTTTGAAAGTGGTAGTTTATTAGAATATTGATTTCTTACTATATTGTATTTTTGAAAGTTGTAGTTTCTAGAATGCTAATTTTGTGGACGTTGTGGGTATTTAATTTGTTTAAAAGATAAACTATAATGCTTGAGTTTGTAATTCACTTGTAGTGATCAAATTAGGGGCTAGTATTTTTGAAAGTGGCAGTTTTTAAACAGTTGTGATGGTGGATAAGTTGTGATGGTGGATAAGAGGATTAAGTTTAGTGGAGTGATTAGGTCTCGAGTTTGAATTAATTAGAAGGTAGGTAGGGAGTCACTTTTAATTTATTTGGGACAAAAACAATAGTTGTAATGGTCTTTATTTATATTCTTAGTATATCATATTTTAAACAGTGGTAGTTTTTTAAAATTGTAATTTTGTGGAGAGACAAAACATTGTTTAAGTCATTTTATTCCATGATTTACTATTTTTCTCTATGTTATTACTATCAAAGTCCTATTTTTCAGTCACAATATCAAGTGAAATCCATGGCTCATTCTTTCATAGAACCAAACTCCAAAAGTTTAAGAAAATCAATTGAAGTTTGGTAGTTTTGTTAAGAGTTTAAAAAACATAAAATCAACTTTGCGTTTCTTAATTAGAAACACAAATCCTTGTAGTGTAGAAATATTCGCATAACTTCCTGATCTGTTCGGCCTGTTTGATTTTGTTCGTTTCTTCATCCAAACTAGCGAAGCAATTTAAAATGAGTATTTTAGCCTTCTATGTACTATAAGTAGAAGAAAATTCCAATAAATAAATATTAAAAAAAATATGGGGGAAGATGGAGAGCAACAACAAGAGATGGAAGGAAAACTGACATAAATCAAAGTAGAAATTAAAATCCATTCAAATTTATGTATATCAATACAATTTTGTGTTTTGACCAAATCAAACCAAACTAAATAAAATTAAGTCTTGTCCCACTAGGTGGATCGACTATCTGGATTATTCGACGTCATTCATTTATGTCAAGAGTTATCTCCTCTATAAACTCCATACACGCAAGGTTTTGTCTAATTATTTCCGTCCAAGTAATCTTAGGTCTATCTCTACCCTTCTTCTGGTGTATTATTTCTAAAATTTCGCACCTTCTAACAGGTGCCTTAACAGGTTGTGTCCTGATATGGCTAAACCATCTTAGACGATTTTCTCTCATCTTATCTTCAATCGTGGCCACTCTTACTCTTTTACGTATCACTTTGTTCCTAATTTTATCCTCCCTAGTTTTACCACATACTCTTTCATATGGATTTGTATTTTGACCAAAAAAAAAAAAAACAATTTTGTGTGAGTTTGAGCATTGATGCAGGACATGAATAAAAATGGTGAACGCAGTAGTTATGGTGCTGGTTCTTAGTTTGGTGTCTAATAATTGATGGATGATGAGGTATAAAAGTTTAGTGAGGGCGTGAGTCTTTGTGGTAAGGCTTGCATAGAAGATAGAACGATTTGAGAAGGAAAAAAATATTAGCGATACTAAAATGGTGACAAGTGAAATTAATGGTAGCTAAGGTGGTGTGTGGTGGTACAAGATGTTGGACTTGTGTAGAGGGGTAGAGGAAAAAAAGAATAAAAGAATTTTGTTCATTTTTACACATCACTTTTTGAGAGAAAATTTACATTTTTTGTGAATATATCAATTTTTATCCGTGCAAAACAAATATTATTTTAAAACAAAATCTGTTATATTATAATTTGGCCTAATAGGAAAAAAAAATTTGTTATGTGTACATTTCTAAACCATAAGGAGTTTTTTTTTTTTTTTTTGTCGAAAAGGCCTTATTGTATTGCCATGTAATTCAAAGTACATTGACCAACATCTATGGTTAGCATTTCGAAATACAAGAGTAGAAAGTTCGAGAGAATATTAATAGACTAAGTAAATGGTGAATGATCTTTTCTAATTGCCTGAGTAGTCCAGTTAGTTATTTTGTTCGCCAATCGTGTGATCTAACAAAATGAGCAGCCAGAAACTGGTGATAGGAGATAGTAAGAGTTGTGGACTATTGAGGAGAGACGTTAATCACACAATGTTGAGTCCCTAAAGGCATTAATAATTTGAGCCGCATCCGATCCAATTATTATTGTTATAGGGGACTTGTAAATAGTGAGTAACAAATATGTTGCTAGACAAGCAAGAGACTTCACTATTTTGGGGCTGTCACAACAGACTGAAAAGCCTCAACCATCACTTACACATCCATTTGAGTCACGAACCACCACAACTATACCTAAGGGCATCTTTAATAGAATATTTAAATACAAAATTTTCATAATTTAGGTATTTTTAGAGACTCCAATCTCTAAAAATAATACTATTCATGACAAAAGTACGTGGGGTCCACCACTTTTAGCTTAAAAGATGTCAAAATAGAGACCCAGTCTCCATTTTCTTTTACAAATTTGTTGAAAAAAATAGAGACTGGGTCTCTATATTGGCATCTTTTAAGTCAAAAGTGGTGGACCCTACTTACTTTTGTCATGAATAGTATTGATTTTAGAGACTGGGATATCTAAAAATATCCAAATTAAAAAAAATTTACATTTTACAGACTCTATTGAAGATAACCTAATGAATAATATGTGCGATCAAAAGAAGCATCACAGTTCAATTTTATTGTCCCGGGGGTGGGGGTGCCCAGTAAATGGGTGATCTCCGCCTGGTCTTGGAGTGCTGTTCCCAAGAGGATTTTTTTTCTTTCTTGTCCGTTTTTTATTTTTTTATTTTTTGGTCGGATTTTTCTTTCTTGTGTAAAATCATTATTTCTTTAGTCAAAAAATTCATTATTCAAATGAGAACTAGATTTTCACCAAAAAAAAAAGAGAACTAGATGGCTTTGTTGGATGCCATTATTAGTCCACAGGTATGACATCTCAGCTTTGGACTGCCACATCTTTGAAGTGAGCCATACTAGCACGTCTCTAATTCCTTGGACAATTCAATTCAACCCTGTGTAACAAGTTAGCAAAAAGTAAAATTTAGTATAAGTAATATGATGACTTAAGTCCCACCCCTTCAATCCTAATCTTGAATTTTTTTTCTTGAGCACATTGACGTAAACAGAAAGTGTTTCACATATAAAAATGTCACATTAAACTTAATATTTTATCTCTTCAAAATATGTCAATTTTGTAAGTCATCTGAGATGGATCGCTCAAACTAAATTAAGCAAATGCTTTGGCAAAGATTTTGGATGAAATTTGCAATTTTCTGAGATATAGATGAGAAATTCATATCTTTAATTCAAATAAGTCAAGATACAATTTTCCTTGAACAAATTTTAATATATTTTATGTTTAACTAACTCGAATTATATTTCATCCACGCAAGACCGTATTTCTTGAAGTTTGAATTACAATATAAATTTAGAGTGTTTTTTTATTAAGAAAGAATGATGGTTTAATTTTTAATTGGATAAGGAATACTACTCATTAATTAGCAAAAAAGAACAGGAATATTAATCATTGATGGGAGGCCATCTTCCTAGCTTGCCACTCGTGCCGACAAAAAAAAAAACTTGCCGCTCGTGAGGCGATCAGGCAATGCAAAGCTGACTCGTTTGGTCATTACCATCTTGTGGAAATAATGAAGTTTTGGTCGTAAATAGATGTAAAATTGACACTGATTCAATGAATGAGCCCATTTGACAACCACCCGGTGTTCACTTAAAAATGATAAGATCCGACAAAAAAACAAAAAAGATAAGATAAGGATTAACTTTCGTCCTTTAGGTTTCAGAAATTAAAATTTAGCCATTTAAAGAACGCGGGCATTGGCATTTCAATTTCCATAATTAGACTAAAACTTTGACTATTTTCATAATACTTTAGATGAACAAGATTTTGGTCTCACCCATAATAAATGATAACATATTTTTTTCTTTTATGTTCAAGAAACACAATTTAAGAAATAACAATGGGCCAAAATATTTAATTAGCATCTCATAATCTATTAGTGATGCCTTATTGCAATATCTGCTCCTGCTATGTCCTCTTGGCTAGTCATTAAATATGACCCGGATCTATCCATTTACTTTTATGTATTTTGAATAATGAATAAATACTTTACCTTTCTTCAGACTAAAAGTAAATAAAAATAAAACTGCATACCTTATATAAATTTCTAAAATAGAAAAAAAAATATAGTGTTATAATTTATAACATTATTTAATGTCCCACTAAAATAATAAATTATTGAAGATTCGAATAATAGCATCCAAGATAATGCACATAAATTCAACAATTTAGACTTTATTATTGGAACAATCAAGTTTTAGGGGATTTTATTGGTTTAATCCAAAATAGTTGGGGTGAAATTAACATTTGGATAAAAGTTCGAACAACTCCTTATTTGTCAATTTTTATTAAGTTGTGGGGGCAGGGGCCACACAGCTGCATGAACCAGGCCGACGAATGATTCCAAATTGTTTTTTCCATTTGCCTATAAGAAGCAGTCGAGTTCACGAGCTCTGTCACACTCTTCTCACCTCGACTATATCTGCTTTTGTACTACTGCTTCAATCAAAAATCATCTTTACTATAAAAAAAAAATTAGAAGCTTTTGACCAAGGTTGATATGGCGATGAAGCGTGTTGCTGCTTCTGCCGTTCGTGCTCTTTCCTCTTCTTCGATCGTCACCAGACAGCTTCATGTAAGCTTATCTTTTGATCTTTGATTTCGGTTCTCTTATTATTTCTTTAGCCAACATACAGAGTCCAGTTTTGTCAGTCCTCGGGTTTAAGTACTAGTTTGCCAACACATTGGATTTAATTTATTATTTAAAAATACTTAAATCCATGGTGGTAGCGATGGACAATCAAATTATTATCAACTGAAAACACATATTTACAGAAATCAATGTATGATGTGGTGTTACAAGTTTGTTTCTTTTTTGCATCTTTACTCCCAAAGATGCAATGGCGGAGCCAAGTGAGGGCAGTGGGGCTCAAAAAAGAATAAAAAGAAATTGATGCTTTTAAAAAAAATTAAAAAATATTTACGTATTTTTACTTGAGAAAATTATATTCCTAATAGGTAAAAAATTATATATTGTAACCGCCGCCGACAAGAAATTTGGATCCACTCCTACAAAGATGATCACATGAATTTTCTGGTCGGAATCTTTACAACGATCGATTAATCGACGATAAACAGGTGAAGACCAAAATTATCTTTGGTCAAAACGGCTAGGCGTCCATCAATTTAGTCCAGCTGTATGTAATATGTTTTCCCCATTTTATCTCGCACGTGTGTTGTTTAGGACGAGGATGGTTACGTCTCGCACGGTGCATGCCGTAAGCGTGAGTCTTTTGTCACATCATCACGTGACAAACATTGACTAACAATTGTATCTTCTCATCTTCTTGTAAAAAATATATATTCTCGTAACGCTTATTATCTTATAAAATTATGTATATGTATCAGATAAGATGATAAACTGTTAAAAATAAATACACTTGGTTTATTTAAGCCTATTATCCATTTGTTAATGTTTGATTAAATATTTGATGATTCATATCTTTCTCGTAACGTTACTGAACTATGAGTGTCTCATTTAACTTGTACAGAGTTCTACTGGAAGCAAAAAGATTGTTGGAGTGTTTTACAATGCAAATGAATATGCATCCATGAATCCCAATTTTGTTGGCTGCGTGGAGAATGCATTGGGTATACGTTCCTGGTTGGAATCACAAGGTCACCATTACATAGTTACATCTGACAAAGAAGGACCAGATTGTGGTAAGCAAACACTGCACATTGTGTTTACCAGTTTTTTTTTTTTTTTGTTTGGTCGAAGTGTTTACCAGTTTTGATTCGTTCATAGAGACATCAAATTAATTACATAAATATTCCTAATAGACTAAGTTTTTTAATGAAGCGATCGTTTCCATACTATTACTTTTGTTTACCACGCACATATTTTAAAATCTCACTTTCACATACGGGTATGTTTACAGTGCCTATGTGTTGCTCTCTTTGTTGAGATAAATTGACTCTTTTGTATACTTGTCTGCTTGCAGAGCTTGAGAAACATATTCCAGATCTCCATGTCCTGATAACAACTCCCTTTCATCCAGCTTATGTTACTGCTGAAAGGATCAAGAAGGCGAAAAATTTGCAGCTGTTGCTCACCGCTGGAATTGGCTCGGATCATATTGATCTGAAAGCTGCAGCTGCGGCAGGGCTGACAGTGGCTGAGGTCACTGGAAGCAATGTTGTCTCAGTTGCTGAAGATGAATTGATGAGAATTCTCATTCTCGTTCGGAATTTCCTGCCTGGTCACCATCAGGTAATTAGTGGGGAGTGGAATGTTGCAGCTATTGCTTACAGAGCTTATGATCTCGAGGGCAAGACTGTTGGAACAGTTGGTGCTGGACGTATTGGTAGGCTTTTACTCCAGAGATTAAAACCTTTCAATTGTAATCTGTTGTACCATGACCGTGTCAAGATGGACCCCGAATTAGAGAATCAAATAGGGGCAAAGTTTGAGGAAGATCTTGACAAAATGCTCCCCAAATGTGACATCATCGTTATCAACACTCCTCTGACAGAGAAAACAAAGTAAGAAAGACTTCATTACCAGTTTGCACTGTGATTTCCATGCCCGATAATCTTTCAGTGTTGTGGATACAACTGATAGAATTGTATAATTTACAAAATTGGTCTAATCTGATACACTTTGTCAAGCCAAGTTTAAACCTCTAACATACAGGACAAGCGTGCTCTTCATGTTACTTTTTGGTGAGGGAAGGGAAATTAAATTTTATTTTCAAGTGGGAGGGATGGATTTGTTAAATTCCTAATGCATTCTATTCTACTCAGTCGTATTTCTCTGCCATTAACTACAATTCTAGATTACATATTTACCGAAATGTTATCTTTTCTATCACATGAATTGCCTAAGACCTCCGTCTTGAATTGCCGAGTAAGGGGGGCTTCAGTTGTGCTGCTTCATATTTGTCATATAATACATGCCCACTATATAGCTTGATGCCCATGGACTTAATTGATTCAATGTTGGTGTGAGCCAAGTTTGCTTGCAGCTTTTCATGATTGTTTTTATGTGATTTAGAGGGATGTTTGACAAAGATAAGATTGCTAAGATGAAGAAGGGCGTCCTAATTGTTAATAATGCCAGAGGAGCAATCATGGACACACAAGCAGTGGTTGATGCCTGTTCTAGTGGACACATTGCAGGTAACTTTAGCAACATCAGATGTAGGAATCTGATGATTCATGAAATAATGATGAAAACACTAAGTGTTTTCAAACAGAAATTTTATCGAGCCTGTTGTTCTTTTTGTTTCTTTTCAATATCAGTTTATTCCCCCTTTTAGATTAGTTTTTATTTTAAAGGAACATACAGATTAGAGTAGGGTATGATATCGTTCCTGATAGAGTAGCCTTCATTGAATTAAGATATTAAGATGTTCTCAACTGAAATATCCATTCGTGGTATTTTGTTAATTTTCAGGTTACAGTGGAGATGTTTGGCATCCACAACCAGCACCAAAGGACCACCCCTGGCGTTACATGCCAAACCAAGCCATGACTCCTCATATCTCAGGAACTACCATCGATGCACAGGTATTCAATTACTTTTAGTTGTTCTTTTCCACCTTTTCCAAGTCCTTCGAACTCTTTCCTTCCATTTCCGATTATAAGTTGCAAAAATTCAAATCTAGCAAACATAAGGAGCTGTATAATGTAAATGGTGCACAGTTGCGTTATGCGGCTGGCGTCAAGGACATGTTGGATAGGTACTTCAAGGGAGAGGATTTTCCACCTCAGCATTACATCGTCAAGGATGGGGAGCTAGCAAGTCAATACCGCTAATCGGCTTCAACTTGTTCATTTGGTCTGCCGTCGATCAAGTGGTACTTAACGAAATGGTTATAAATAAACTGGCATTGTTGCCTAGTTCTCCTTTTTCCTAGAGCAAATATAATAGGTTTGCTAGCTTTGTGTTGGCTGTAATCTGAAACCATCTGTATTTGAGTAATGCATATTTCTTTATTAAATGCATTGTTGTGTTGGTCTATTGAAGTTCTTTCTGATGTTCAAGTAGATGTCAAGCTTCAAATCAATACGATATGGTAATGACAGAAGCCTTCGCGATAAAACAATGTCAAGAAGAAGATATTGAACATCGAGAACATTTGCAGATCAACTAGCCAGCAAAATCAACTATTATATAATAATGGTCTAGTCTCCTCTTGTGGCTTCTCTCGTATTGCAAAAGTAAGTCTGTTTGGCCTAGCTGTTGAGCAGTAGAGCTTTTAACAGTAGAGTTTTTGTTAAAAGTGCTGTTGAATAGAAGTCGATGACTGTTTGGCCTTGTCATATCAGAAGTACTGTTCACTGTCAGTGAACCTGTTTGGCCCGTAATCAAAAAAGTGTTGTGGGTTATAAAAATGATCGAAAAGGACAAAGCTAAAACTAAACTGTTTGGCCCACAAATCACTTATATCAGAGCTAGCAAATACTATTTCTAATGACATAACTAAATATAAATAATATAAGAAAGAGAAAAAGAATATATTTGTAACAAATTATCTAAAAAAATAAAAAAAACTATTAATTGTACTATGGAATTAATTGGTTATACCCCTTAGAAAACATGATGAAAAATATTCTTACCTGAGAGAGAAGGACGACGATGTGATCTTGTTCTAGTAGTATGTTAGTTCTTCTTTGGGAGCAAAACTATGGTGAAATATGAGAAAGAGATTGAACGTAACAAACAATAGGGTTTTTATTAGGGTATCTAAAGCTTTCAAAAATTTTAAAGATAAGATTGAGTTTTAAAAAAATAAAAAGGGGTATTTTTGAGAAAAAAAAATTTAAAACAGCTTCCCGCATATTGAAAAAACAGTTTCACAAAAGCTTTTTATGAAAAGCTCCAAGTTGGAGCTTCTTATTTTTTAACTTTTTCAGCTTTGGCTTTTACCTAAAAGCACTTTGAAAAATGGGCCAAACAAGTGAGCTTCAGCTTCTAAACTCACAAAAAGTGCTTTTAAAAATCTAAAAGCTAAGCCAAACAGACTCGTAGTTTATTAGCAAAAAAGACGATTGTCAACGTTGATGAGTAAAATATTTTTACCACTGTTTTCTCTTTTTTTTGTTTTTTGTTTTTTTTTTTGTTTTTGTTTTTGTCAACATTCAACGGACATCAAGCATGAGTTGTGATTAAGTTCATCTTACATATTTAGTAAAATGTATTGGTGTTTACCAGTAAAAGAATATCTATCAAAAGTTATTTTATTTTCCGAAGAGGAAATATTGAAAAATACAAAATTCTATTATTGGCAAAGTGATATTATGTTGTTTTCCCTGGTGCTCTCTCATTAGTGATGTGCAGAAAAGTTATGATTTAAGCAGGAAAATGTTGAAGTTCTCTGCTCCGTGTTGTTGCGCCTTAGTGGCTGGCGTGTGACAGTTGGTGGATCGTAATAGGGTAATGTGGTTTTTCATTAACCCTTTCCTATCTTTCCTATCCAATACAATGCTAATAATAGAGAAACAAGTCATTTTATATAAATACATATTATTTACAGAATTAATATAAAAACAGAGAATGAAGAAACTACGAGCAAATAATAAAAATTACATGAAAATAACATTTTTTTTCTTTTTGTTTTTAAAACTTGGTAAATAGCATGCTTTCTACAAGTAGTTTTAGTGAAACCAAGTAGTTTTAGAACTAATAAAAGGAAAATATGAAGAATCCTACTAATTTTTTTTCCTTTTTTTTTGGGTCAAAGGAGTCCTACTCGAGGCACCTCGTGCATCACGTTGTTCCAATATTGAACAATCTCTATTTTCCTTTTCTCTTTTTTTTTGTTTTGTTTTGTTTTTTGTGGAAGGCAATATATTATATTAAGATAAGAAATGAAAACCACACTTGTTGCGTGTCTCCCCCCATTGATACAATATAAAATCCAAAATCTCATTTCCCTACTCCCCCACTAGCCCTCCCAGGTCATCGCTTTTACAGAAACAGTAAAGTAGACACAATTACACAAATACTCCCACTTTTTTGGCGGCACTACTTTAGCACTCTAGTGTTTTCAATTTAATACTCTCGCACTCCACACACACTCTCTCTCACACACACACGCAGTATCCCGTTCTCTCTCCGGCATCAGAAACGGTACGTAACGCCTCTCCTTTAAATTAAATCGACTCTTCAATTTCATCTATGCCTTTATATGTACTGTAACGTGTGTGTTAGCTTGTGCAGTGTAGCGGCTGTGAGAAACAACGGCGAAAAGAGACCAGAGAGATATAGAATATGGGAGCGTTTTACAACGATGGCCTCAATTTCTCGCCGAATTACAACTTTGCCTCCGCTCAGGATCTGAGGTTTTCCAAGCTAGTCCACGACAATGTCCATGGCAACATCTATATCGATCCGGTAATACTTGTATATCTCAGCTATGTTAGTTAGATACAGTATATACATATACATACATATATATGTACATGTATATGTGTGTATGTATGTGTATTTGTATATTAGATATTGCTATTGTTATATGCATTACCTTTAAATATTGTTTCATTATCATATATGCATAAGTATATGTGTTTATATGTACATATTGTTATTGCTATGTTGTTATATGCATTACCTTTAAATATTATTTGATTATCATATATGCATTTTCTTTTCCGGAAGTCTATAATAAAAAGAAAATAAAAAACTTGTTAACAAAATAGACTAACTGCTTCTTATTTCGAAATGATTAATCAAATTTTAAACTAAGACTTCTTAATATGTCTAATGTTGATTTTACCAATTGAGTGTGCCTTAAAACTACATTTGCCTCTCACATGCTTATGCCGTTCTTGTACTAGCTTGTTGTTGAGATATTATTATATGTTCCGTGTGACTCGAGCTGTTATGACTTCGCTTTTTCTATTTGATCACAGCTCTTCTTGAAGTTCATTGACACAGAACAGTTCCAGAGGCAAGTTCATGTAAAATTTGATCTAGCATTATTTTATCATTGTGCTGTTTCATATATGACTATGCTAGTCAGTGACCGAATAATTTTTTTTCCGTCTACAGGCTCCGTGACCTTAAACAACTAGGTGAGCTGAACAACCTTTTCTTCATTCTGTTATTCTAGTATACCATAATGTTTTTACATAGTCTCTGTTGCTTTGTGCATGCTGTTTACTGCTCCCGGATATCGTAAATGATTTATGAACTAATTGACTTGCAGGAGTCCATTTCTCTTCCTTCTTTTACTTGCTTATGTTCTTGGTATATATTAATTTATGGGAATGGTTGAAAAAGATTGCTGAATGGTACTTGGATGAAGTGACCATAATCTGATATAACTTTAGAAAATTTAATTCGTTCCTTTAAGCTGTTTCCTATTTAAACAAGTGTCTATTACTACTGAAAATTATATGAATGAAAAGATTAATTGTGAATTAGGATCGTTGTCAGTGCAGCTTGTATTACTACCAGTTTCACTCTTGGTTGTCAGTAATATCTTCTGCATAGATCATATCTTTGTAAATTAAATAGTGTTTGGCAGAAGGAATTTGAACATGTTAGGGGAATTATTAATTTCCATTTAGGTTTAGTGCTACTTTCGTTTCCTATCATCCTGATAAAAAGGTAGACTGGCTGTTTGATGCAAGTCGAGCTTAGACACTACGACGTGGGAGCTTATTAATCTATGAATCGATGAGATCCTTGTAACTCATAAGGCTTGTTTTTGGAATAATATTACTTTCTTTTTTGATTATAGGTGTGGCAAGCATGATTTATCCGGGAGCTGTGCATTCTAGATTTGAACATTCTCTTGGAGTTTATTGGCTTGCAGGTGAAGCTGTTAATAAACTCAAAGCCCACCAAGTATGAAATCTTCCTAGAGCTATTCATTTGATTTTTATATCCAATTGTTGAAGACTTTTGATATATGAAAATTGAATTCTTGTAGGGCCTGGAGCTTGGCATTGATCACTTTGACATAAAAACAGTGAAACTTGCTGGTAACTAATCCAGATTATTTATATATAAGGTGAATTCATCTACTACTAGTTACTGACGGATTACATCTTTTCTGTTTCAACTGGTAGGACTCCTGCATGATATAGGCCATGGGCCTTTCAGTCACTTGTTTGAACGTGAGTTTCTTCCCAAGGTTCTTGAGGGATCTGAATGGTAACACACTTTACAATAGCATTGATCTTTTATCAGTATGAGGTTTTTGACTTGATAATAAATACATATGACCATTGTGTCAAATGTATGATATGCTTCTTTAGTTTGCCATTTCAGCATTATCTGGACAAAGTGATTTGTATGAACTTTACTACTTGAAATAAATATCCTTTGTTATATCCACATACACAAAAATATGTTCGCTTATATGTATGTGGAATATGTACTTGCAAAAATTGTCCAGTGGGTTTAAGAAATTTCCTAGAGTGATGTGATGTAGCACGTAATCTGGCTTCTTTTTCTCCATGTTTGACATCTCCAATATATATTTTCTCTCTTAACTAACTGTAATTCTTATTAAAAGACCCAAGTCTATATTTTGACTTATAATTTTTTGTGAACATCTGATATCGTATTGTTTCATTCTAGGTCACATGAGGAAATGTCTGTGAAGATGGTTGATTATATTGTCGATGAGCATCATATTGAAGTTGATTCTGAAACCATTAAAAGAGTCAAGGTAAGCTCATATACAAACTTTAAGTATTGCTGTGTTTGGTTTACTAGAATGGTTACTGCCCTTGTTTAAGCAGCTATGGTGCTCTGAATTTCGGAAATGCAAATTAATAAGTCAAACTGTAGTCTTTTTCCTTGATTCAGATCAACTTATATCACTTTTATCCAAGAAATGAGAGATCAAATCAGATTATTGTGAGTTGTGTATGACACTAATTCTCACCTGTCAGATCCGATATTATGGCAGTCTTTACTTGACGATGATAACTGTTTATGAGTACAGTACAAGCTTAAAGGTTTGCAATTATAAGTAGTTTATAATGAATAAATGAGATAGGGCCACAACCCCTCTTTTTTTTTCTTTTTCAATAAAGAATCCACCTAGGGAGGTGGGGTGGGGAAAGCAAGTTCATTAGCAAGCTCTCGAACGAGCAATCGAAAAGATTCTGGAGCATCCTCGTACTTCCTACTTCCCTAGCGACTTTCCTTACTTATTCTTACTACCGTCTTGCTCGGACAAAAGTAGTACTGTGAGGCGAGTTTGAAAAGAACTCATCGTTCTTATCACCCAAAGAAGATCCTTCTAGTAGAGTTGTATTGGACCTTAGATTAATTTCCATTTTCTTTTTTTTTTTTTGCCTAGATACTTGTTTTGAACATGAAGTTCCAACTATTGTCCATTGTTGTCTGCGATGTTGCTTGTGTCATCAATTTAACTATTTCTAGATTGGGGACATCCTTCCCTTCTTCTAAACTCCTATGTAAACCTTGAAGAAATGTGGATAGCTCAGGCACCGATTAGGTTTATGTCAACAGTACCATGGTGTTACAAGAGCTTTGGCTAATTGCATTGTGCTCCATTATATGGACTTCTAGAATGCATCTCATTTGATTTAAAGTTTGTTGCTTTTGATAAATAGTCCTTTTGAAGCAGACAGTTCCCTTTCTCTGTTCTTTATCACAAACTCGTAATTGCATAACAGAAAATTAATCATGCTTTAAAAAAAAAAAAGAATGATAATGTGGCTTTGGATAATCGTACCATCATTCTACTTCACTTTTTTACTTGAGTCTAGGGGCATATTCTGATCTCTAAACCATTGGCAGGAGATGATACTTGCAAGCTCCAAATTCGCTTTGCCAAAGGTAAGTCGTGAACATGGTTCTGTTTCAATTTACAACTTCTTAATTGTAACTTTGTTCCATCTGCAAGCATTTCATGAAATACAGTGGAATATATCTCCATTTCATGCTTAGCTTACCAGTGATTCTACTTCTGGACATAGTTCTGTCTAAACTTTCTTCTTATTCAACCTTGTAGAGCACAAGAGAAAAGCAGTTTTTGTATGATATCGTGGCAAATGGTCGCAATGGAATAGATGTTGACAAGTTAGTACACTAGCAACAACATTATGTAACCCATGCTTATTCTTTTTGTCCCCCTCTTCTCTATTTCCTCATCCCTCTTCATTTTGTAATTTGGTTCGCTCATTGGGTATTACTTTTATGGCAGGTTTGACTATATTATCCGTGACAGCCGAGCATGTGGTCTTGGATGCAATTTTCAATTTCAGAGGTTGCTGTATTCTTCTACCTGACTTGCACAGAGATGCATGCACATGTATATTACATAGAAGTGAGGATGAGAATGATTGATAGGACAAGATCATAATTACCATTATGTTTTCTTCCTTGCAGGTTGATGGATACAATGAGAGTGTTGGAAGATGAGATATGCTACCGAGCAAAGGATTGTGAGTATTCTTGTGCTGCTTAGTATTCATTCTTATGCTTAAGCAGTATTATTTTTTCTTTTTAGAAATTTCTGATTGTATGAATTTGCAGATCTAACTGTCCACAAGTTATTTGCCACTCGGGCTGATCTATACAGAACAGTTTATACTCATGCAAAAGTGAAGGTATGCATTTTTTACCAAAAATATGTTTAGTATCTTATCTGAACACTAACCTAGAACCTGAAGGTAACTTTCTAACTTAATGTCTAGATATGATGTATAAAAGCTACTAATATGTTGTTTTTCCGTCATTCAGGCAATAGAGCTAATGGTGGCAGATGCCCTAGTTAAAGCAAATGGTTATCTACACATAGCATCTCATATAGAGGAACCTTCTCAGTATTGGAAGGTTTGTGAAGCTTTTCATAGTATTTTCATATCTCCTCAGATTTGAGAGACTAATGATTTCTGCTTATTTCTGTAGTTAGATGACACAATATTAAAAACTATTGAGACTGCTCCGGACCAAGAATTGAGGGAGTCCAGGGATTTGATCCTTCGCATTCGTAGGAGAGACTTGTACCAGGTATATGGAGCTCCATATCTAAATAGCTCATGTTTAAGCTGAAATTGACAATAGATTCATCTTTTGCTTCATTAATGGTAAATGACTATCCTTCCTTGGTTCATAATGATGAAAGATCCATTTATGTATTTATTTCGTCTCTCAGTTTGAGCTGTGATGCATAGGAGGAGTTTAGTAATAATTCTCTTTCTTTTGGCAGTTTTGTAATGACTATACTGTTCCTAAAGAAAATCTGGAACATTTCAAGGATGTCACTGCACATGATATTGTTTGTTCACAGGTACTAATGAGAAGATGTCACCGACATAAGTCAAATATGTTCATTGTTCTTATTCTAAAAGTGGTTGCGGAATTTATATGAAACTTTGTTGTATAGAGAAGTAGCGGAGTAATACTTAAAGAAGAGGATGTTGCAGTTAGCAATGTCAGGATAGATTTGACTCAAGGGAGGCATAATCCTCTTGAAAGGTATTTAGAGTAGAAGGCACTTAAACTGATTATTCTTTTCCATTTCACGTGTGCATAAATTTTTTGAAAGGAGTTGTTACTATCATTTGATGATTCTCTCTTGTTGCATGTCTTGCCTATACCTCCAGCATCAATTTTTTTAAGGTACGTTATTCAGTTATACAGATCTCGAGTTTCCCATTTCGCATTTCTCACTGTTGTAGCTCTTTAACTGCTCTAATTTATGTGTGTAGGATTATGAGAGTGAGGAGAAATTTTCTATATCTGATGATCGGATCAGCCACTTGCTGCCAACATCTTATCAAGATATGATAGTGAGAGTGTATTCGAAAAAGCCAGAACTGGTATCAATGATAATGTCATTGTGAAAAGTTGTTTGTTTCTTCGTAACTACAACCCGAATCTGATAATTTTGTTTTTTTGTTTTTTTTTTTTTTTCACAATCTTGTAGGTAGGAGTGGTATCTGAAGCGTTTGAGAATTTCCAACTGAAGACCTATGGGATTAAAACCCAGGTACACTCAACACCCGAGAAGAAAAAGCGCCGGATATGACATAGCTAAGTACAGGCATTGCTTTTGTTACGTAACTCTTCTTCAAAGCTAGTCTATAGTACAAATATATTTCTGTTATATATATACACGTGCAAGTGTTATATTCAACCTCAGTAGAACGCTTAAATTCAAACGAGGGCATAGTTTTCGCATGGGGTTTTTTTGTTGAAAGGATATTGCCCAACATTTTGTAGCATAAACTCAGAATGCCTTGGAACCATCTCAAGACATTCGTTGATTGACAAACTATGGAAGAATGTCTGGTTTTGAATATTGTAAATATTGGCTGTGGCAGTATGTAGATTCCTGATAATTAAGGATCTCTCTTTCTCTCTCTCTCTCACACACACACACACATTCTCTCTCTCTATTGTGTGCGCGCGCTTGTGGGAATGTCTGTCTGTGATCTGTTGTTCTCCTTCTCTTGATGTTTTATTTTATTGTTTCAAAAGGTTTGCTTAGACAAATACTAGTTGCACTTGTTCACAACGTGCCAGAACCATCATGGAGAAATACAGTGCAAGTATGCTGAACACGATTCATTGTAAAAAGAGTTGGTGTTATTGTGTTTTGACGAGATTGTTCTGAGTTGGTCAGGATCTCAAAAATCTGAGAGAAGAGACTCTTCTCCCCTGTTTGGATTGCACAAAGGAAAGGAAAGGAAAGGAAAGTGGAGGAAAAATAAAGTAAGGAAAGGAAATGAAATGAATTACTTTATTTGGATTGTAAAACAAAAATAATGAAAAAGAAAGGAAATGATAATTTTAAATAGAAAATTACTTCAGTATCTTTTTTATTTTAATAATAGTGTTAGGATAAAAAAGATTTTTTATACAAAATTTTTCATTTTCTTCCAAAAAACAAAAAAAAACTGGAAATGTGAACAGCTGAAAGAGATGGAGCGATATGGTAACACATTTTATATGTGATTGTAAGACGTGTTTATTTTTAATGAGGTTCACATACTTTTTCTGGGGCCTAATGTCATTTTTTGTTATTTGTAAATATAACCTGTCTGTCTAGTCTCTTTTTGAATTCGAGACCATCGCTACGCAGAGGGAACTTTACTTTTTGAGTCCCCGTTCCATAACAAAATCCACCACCTCGAATTGTTGCTTATAGTCTCCTTAACATCTTTGAATTGAACACTACGTCGTTTGGTGGAAAACGAATTTAGTTGTACGATTCTTCGGGTATTGATGCAATAAGAAATATTGTACATTTTTGTTAGTCAGAAAAGCTAAGTTTTAAAAATTTTAGCTGCAAAAATGCAGGCATACCTAATTGCCATTGCTTCTGCGAGCAATGGATCTTGGCACTGAAACCTCCATGCATTTCCATTAACATTATGTCTTTCAGAAATATAGAACATAAAGAGGTTATAGATTTAAAGATAAGTAAGTTGCACATTTGAGTGATTAGATCCAAAGATTTCTTCCATGGAGGATTCAAAAATCTTGTTCAGTAGGAACTAAAATGTTCAATTTAACATTTACCCAATTTTGAATCATCTTTTAAAATCGTACAACTATCAACCGTTAATGGATTGCCTGAAGTAAAACAAGGGGTGACTCCTTCAAGCCAGAAAATGACACATTTGATCATTCAGTGAGAACTAAATTAATTTTTTATGCTAAAAATATTTTAAAAAATTTTGGATGAGAGCCCCACTCAGCTATCAAGTAGCTCTGCCTCTGATTTCTTTGTCCTTATCGCTCCAAATAAACCACAAGATAGGAACAACACGCGTCGGATCATTTGTAACATTCTCTGAGTCATTGTTAAGAAGGCTGGCGCATAAACATGCAGACCATTCATTGGCAATATATGTGATACAACTGACGGAGTAAAGAGTGCAAGGAAATTCTACCAGCTAATAGCCGTTCGGCAAGAGTGGGCCCCACACAACCGAACAGTCGAATCTTCCCGGTGAGTGTAAACATGGATGCAGTTCATTAGTTACTGTTACGCTTCAATGGGATATTGCATGTATACTCAGTTAAGGCGAAAGGCAGTAAAAATGGTCGTTATAATTCTTCAATTTCTGCTGACACTTCAATTTGAGAAAAAAAAAAAAAATTGGGAATTTTATCAGAACAATACAACAAAATAATTGCACAACAATAAAGAAGATCAATAATACATCTTTCCCTTCCACTAAGTCCTCCAAACTCACCACTACTAGACTTCAGCTCCAAAATAATTACCGAAAGGGTACCGGGAGATCTAACCAGCTATCTTGTAGCTTGGGTTTGCAAGATTTTCCAGGCCAGATACTACTTTCATTGACTCGATAACATCACCGACCTTGAGGTCTGCCAGGAAATCCTCATTCTCTGTCACGTAACCAAACACTGCATACCGGCCGTCCAATATGTTAGCATTGCTTGGTGTAAGTTCACTTTCTTTCAATAGCCAAAATACTTGGCTTGAAGCAGAATTGTTCTCAAATTCCTGTAATCATGGACAATGTTGTCTTTAGCCATAAAGTAAATATGGGCCTAATACATGCAGTAAGTACATAATATCAGTGATCATATCGTTAGAGTTCTCACTTCTCTTGCCATCGCCATAGTTCCAAATGCATTAAATGGGAGCTTTGTTTGAGCCTTGTATAGACCGAGCTCCTGTCCAAACAAAAAAGATCCTTTATGTTTTCTCAAGTAAACTAGGCCACAAGCTTTCAACAGTTATACAGAATATCACTATAGGAGACATGCACAACGAGGTGTCCCAAAAAGTTAAGAACTTCCAATAGCTGGAGGGTATGTAACTCAAACATGTCCAAAATTTGTTTTCACTACTAAGGAGAAGATTCCATTGAATGCTTGCTAACATTGAGGATGCCTACGGCAAAAGGATCCTGATTAACTTTATTCTCTTCTCCTTCCATCTAGTGCTCTCTGTCTACTCAGCTTTTTCTTTTTGGATTCATCCACATCAAAAAAAACATACATCTTCATATCAGTGCTCTAAATGTGGTTTCTTCCTTTTCTTTTGTTTTTATTGTGCAAGAGCGTACCAAAAAAGAAACAAGATGGGATGGGGGATTTCATAACTATGAAAATATGCTATTAACAAACTTACTTCAAGAGTTGCTCCATAGAAAGGTGCTTTCTCTCCAATAACCATAATCTCCAAAGGTATTGTACGGGTCTTCTCTGTACTAGGATCAACAAAACCCTCAGCAGGGCCTTCAGGATCTCCTGTTTGGACTACAAAGCCATCCGCTGCAAACAATTGAGAAAAGTATTTAACCCTCAAGAAGTTTTAAGGTTGAAAATCAGTTTGAAATTATAGCATTCTTCGGGTGCTAATATAGGCAAATTCACCAATGAGATGTATCCTCAATTAAGTATTGAAGTGTGACTTCCTCCAACTTATATTACCTCTTTGAATCTCCATGCCATCATAAAAATGCCTTTCGACCAAATCGACAAAATTTCCAGCAGTTACAGGAGCATTGTAACCATCTAGAACAATGCGGAATACACACTCTTCCACGTTGGGATTGTCCTTCACCTTGACCTTCATATCCACTGTTGCTCTCCCCTTCAGTAGAGGCATATTTTGATATTCTTCAGGCACTTCATAGGGGAAGCCATCCACCATATCCTCTTCGACACTGCAGAAACCCAATGCCCCAGGAAGATCTCAGCTGCAGTCAATGAGAAGGGTTTAAATGAGAATAGCATATTTTAGGAAGATTAACTTTCCCAAGCTCTTCCCATTTCTATGCTAAAGTAGATATCGGTTTAAAGGATTTTAACCATCGCACTTTTACCCCCCCAGACATAGGAAAACAGAAATATAAATCCATTTCATATTTTAGGCAATGAGCAGAAGGTGATGTTACTGTTACATACACTTTTTAGAACCTTAGTGTCCTTTGATTCAACATCCCATCCAATCTCATATGAAGTAAGAGCAGAGTTGTAGACTCAATTTTGATTAACATGTCCAAGTGCACAAATGCCACTCATTAAGAGTTTCTAAAAGGGACTCATTGATCTGAGCAAGAGAGAGCAGTATGTTCTTCTGTATAATGTTTTTCTCTTAAGGCACCAATTGTAAAAAGATTCTCAATTCAGAAAATGTGATATTTGATAGTTTAAACTTGTGAAGTAAACAGTACAAAATAAATTTGGACCTTGTCGCACAAGAAAAATGCCATTAAGAGCTCGTGCAGAAAATGATTGAGCTTTCACAGTTTCAAGGAAAACTGTCTTATCTGATTTTCTATTATGCATTAATCATTGCACATAGCTGGGAGTGCAATGTGATATGCAGTCAAGATGCAGAGACGAGTAGCATGTAGTGAATTATGATGCTCACCCTCCAACATAATTAAGTAGCTCCTTCTGTTTAGGGGCAACTGCATCCCGATTCTTATCTTCCACAATTTGTAACAGCTCATCCATCCCAGCTTCCAGCTTGTTAAGCAGTTCAATCCCATGGTCAACTTTTGATTTTGCCAATCCTGAAACAATCATAGTTCTCCCCTGCTTGAGAGCCCTAGATGCCTGCCTCAAATTCTACAACTCAAAATAAAATTGAAAATCATCATTACTCCAAATTCTTTACAAGTGTAAGAAACCAATACAAAGGGATCGGCTTTCTCACTCGTTCGACAGAATCAAGTGCCTTGACACCCGCAACTTTGAGACTATCAGTGATATCTTCAAGTGGTTTCTGAACTTCCCTAATGGCCTTATTGTCAATAGGCAATGCGTATCTCAACAATGCCCCAGGATCCTTAATTGGTGGACCCGAAATCAACACCGACACATCTGGCAATGCTTGACTGCTAGCATTAGCATGGCCAGGCCACCCTAATGCAGGCACCCCAGTTACCAATCCAACTGCTAGAGCTATCGAAATCGCAGTCTCCTTTAATTTAAAGAATACACCTTTCTGCCCAAATGGTTAACATCCATTAAAATTCAAACTATAAATTACATTAACTGATGCTAGTCATAATTCTTTATTCTTTTTCTTTTCCTTTTTTTTTTTTTGTTGTTGTTGTAACTAGATCCTGGACATTACACTACTTCAATATGCTGTCCTTCACTTGGGTTCTTGAAATTCTAGTAGTAAATGCCAATTTACATAAATATAAAGCTGCCCGGTGCACGAAACCTCCGCTATGCGGAGTACATACGGGCTGCAATATAAACTTTAAAATTAAACAGTAAATTAAAAAGAGGAGAACAGAACTTGCCTGCTTATTTGGGAGCTGAAAAGGGGGTGGTTTTTGAGAGGAACACATGGGTGTGAGACGCTGAGCTGAAGCATCATCCTTAAGAGGATGAGCAAATACAATGTGATTAGATGGTAATTTACGGTTAATGGGCTTGTGGGTAGCCATTACAATGGATGTAAATTGGTGGCAGGAGATAAAGGCCGCCATTGAAGTTGGTTCTTTTGATTTTCTTATAATTTATCTTTTGGGGAATTTTCAGCTGAAGAGAAATGGTGGTGACATTATAGATTATGATTGAAAAAATATCAAGTGGGTAAGTGAGAAAAAGGAAAAGAAAACAAAAGAAGAATGTGGATAAAGGGCGAGGAGTGAGAGATAAGATTTTGTGGAGAAGAGACTAGAGATTTGAAAGCATTCTTGGGTTGATGCTTCAGGTCAACCTCACGCTCTGGATAAGACTCAGATAACATTTATTGATCATGTATGGGTCGTGGGCTTGAAGATCCTGAACCACCAGTGAAACAAGTCATACTTGTATCATTGCTTGGGCCCAATAAATTGGGATTCAAGCTACGGTATACAATATCCTTAAGTGTCCTAACCTGAATGGCCATCCTTATATTAATTTGAATTGATCGAATAATTTTTTATGGGCAAATTTTACAAATAGTCCCTATTATTATTCTTTTGTTTTAATTTAGTTCTTATTGTTCTATTTGTCTCAATTTAGTCCCTATTATTTATAAAAAAATTTCAATTTGGTCCCTTCCGTCAAATAAGTGTTAAATCTAACAGAAAGTTGGTCACGTGCGGTCTCAGGGGCAATTTTGGAATATAACAATAAAAGTTCAATTTAGTCCTCAATGTTTTGAAAAAATTTCATTTGAGTCCTCAATGTTTAAAAAAAAATTCAAATAAGTCCTCAATGTTTTAAAAATATTTCAAATAAGTCCTCAATGTTTTAAAAATATTTAAAATAGGTCCTCAATGTTTTAAAAATATTTCAAATAGGTCCTCAATGTTTTAAAAATGTTTCAAATAAGTCCTCAATATTTTAAAAATGTTTCAAATAAGTCCTCAATGTTTTGAAAAGATTTCAATTAAATTCTTACTGTTCTATAAAGTTGGAAATAAACCCTTAAGGTCCCCCATCTCTTAAACACACAAGGTTTTGGTGGTTAACAAGGAGGAAATAGACTTGTCTTTATAGATGTAGCTTAAAAAATTTAGTCGAGTTAGCTTTTAACTAATAAGTGATAGATAACTAAGATAGCGTCCGCGAAACCAAATTTGAATTTGTCAAAACCAAAATTAGGGAAGTCCCAATACGTAAACAAAGAGGCAGAATAAGGACACAATATATGCTACCAACTATAGATCTTTAACATTTTTCATTTGAATACCTGTTATGAAAACAATCATAAACACCTCAACATTAGAAAAAATGATATTTCTTCATCCTTAATCCAAAAAAAACATAACAATAATATCATCAAAGCATCAGTCACAAAAGTCTGTCATAATCCCATAACCTATCATAAAAAAAAGTCATTAAATATGGTTAAGTCATTACATTTAGCTATCCTAGTCCCATCCATATACAAAAATCATCTTTACATATCCTGTCATAATCTCATTCATCTACAAAAATATCCATCAGTCATGTCATAACCTATTTGTAACCCATCCACAAAAACCATTGGGTTGACTAACTTTGTTCATAGCATGTTCATTCATCAATATGAACAAAGTTACAAAAAATATCCATCAGTCCTATTATAACCTATTTGTAACCCATCCACAAAAACCACTGGGTTGATTAACTTTGTTCATACCATGTTCATTCATCAATATGAACAAAGTAAGTATGAACAAAGTAAGGACTTAATTGAAATCTTTTCAAAACATTGAGGACTTATTTGAAATATTTTTAAAATATTGAGGACTTATTTGAAACATTTTATTGAGGACCTATTTGAAATATTTTTAAATTATTGAGGACTTATTTGAAATTTTTTAAAAATATTGAGGACTCAAATGAAACTTTTTCAAAACATTGAGGACTAAATTGAATTTTTATTATTATATTCCAAAATTGCCCCTGAGACCGTGGTCACGTGCGGTGCACGTGACCAACTTTTTGTTAGATTTAACCCTTATTTGACGGAAGGGACCAAATTGAGATTTTTTTACAAATAATAGGGACTAAATTGAAACAAATAGAACAATAAAAACTAAATTGAGACAAAAGAATAACAATAGGGATTATTTGTGAAATTTGCCCAATTTTTTATCACAAATGAATAAATAACCAAAGACTGAAAAGATATTCTAATTCAGGCCCTGCACAACTATGACAATATACAACCAAAACTTCATTGTTTGAGGACTTATTTGAAACATTTTATTGAGGACCTATTTGAAACATTTTTAAATTATTGAGGACTTATTTGAAATATTTTTAAAACATTGAGGACTTATTTGAAATTTTTTAAAAACATTGAGGACTCAAATGAAACTTTTTCAAAACATTGAGGACTAAATTAAACTTTTATTATTATATTTCAAAATTGCTCCTAAGACCGTGGTCACGTGCACTGTTAGATTTAACCCTTATTTGACGGAAGGGACTAAATTGAGATTTTTTTGCAAACAATAGGGACTAAATTGAAACAAATAGAACAATAAAAACTAAATTGAGATAAAAGAATAACAATAGGGATTATTTGTGAAATTTGCCCAATTTTTTATCACAAATGAATAAATAACCAAAGACTGAAAAGATATTCTAATTCAGGCCCTGCACAACTATGACAATATACAACCAAAACTTCATTGTTTGTCGTTAACGAAGATACTTCTTGATTTTGGCCCCGTTCGAATCGCCTAGATTTAAGACAAAGTCAGCCCATTTATCATTAACGATCTTTGTGACAAAATTAATTAGGTTCAGCTGAACACCTTTGGAAATTTTTTGAAAACAGTGGTCTTAATAGTTGGGTGTAAGATAGAGAAAAAGAAAGAGGGTGGTCTGTACGATTGAGAAACAAACAATAAGGTTTGATTTTTCAGAAGAAAAAGGTGATTACTATTTGAAAATATTAATCGTTTAGAAAATCAACAAATATGCAAACCCTTCTTGTTTTTTGAGAGAACAAACTAAGATATAGAGGAGCATATCATCATAACAAACTCAAAATCAACTAAATCATCCAAAAAAAAACTACTCAAAACCATAATTTGACACACCCACTAGTCCAAAACGAAGCTAAAAATATTATTACACAATTGAGAGTTAAAAATCTGAAAAACTAGAATTTAAACCAAAATCTAAGCAAATTAAACTTGAAGAAGTCGTCTAAACGCCGCAAAATTTGCTCTCACTCCATAATGAAGAAAAGTTGCAAATAAAACTCGGCAAATAACAAAACATAAATGTGAGTACTAAACACTAAACAGGCGATTTGTTGGTTGCGGTCTGGAGCTGCACCTCAGACGGCTTCGTGTCACTTCCCTTGGGTTTCCTGTAGTAGCAGTAGAGTACCAGCTGGCTGAAACCTAATAACGCTCCAATCCCATTTCCAGTCTGTGTAGCACAAAAGTTATGAGCTCGAAACACGATTTTTACATCCATTATATAAATATATACATATAAAAAAAACTACGTAAACAAAAGATTACCAAGATGTAGGGGTCGAATTTGAGGAGGGCATATATCAACCATACGAGACCATTGGAGAAGGCAGCCACTGAGAGCCAAAATGGCATAAATTCATTACTCTTCGTTTGGATCACTTGTTTCTGTATTGACATATATAACAAAAGTAGTAAGTTGGAAAGCTAAACATTACAAAGCAGTGAAATCATATATATATATGGATGTGGAATTAAGAAGCGTACCATGATGGATAGAGGCGAGCCGTACATAATAATCCCAAAGATCACACAGATAATGCCCACAAACATGGATCTCTTTTCATGGGTATGGAAGGCTAGCAAGGTGATGACAACAACCACCGCAAGGAGCGCCAACTCGCCAAGCAAGAAAAACATTATGGTCAACTGAAACAAAACACGAAGTATTTTAAAGTATTTTGTAGAGTCAATGTGGAACTTTCACGAGTGATTATAAAATCAAAATAGAGTGAGAAAAATATAATTATCAGAAATGAAGAAACTGAACTATAAAAAGCACATACCCTGTACTTTTTGTGGGTGTAGATGAAGAAAATGGTGAGATAGGCGAGTTCGAGAAACAAGCCAACACTGTTGATGGTGATAACAAGAGTGCTGTCTGGATGAACAATAGGTAAACCATAGAAGATCCAGAACAGACAATTCATCACACAAGCTAGGTATGGATATGGATGGAACTCCTCTGAGGATTTGTTCTTAATGATTCTCCAAAATGTTGGCCTGCAAAATATTTCAAATCAGTCGGTGCATGATGCATGAAAGATATTAGATATTAGTCGATCATTTTAGATATTAGTCAGCCCCAAAAATTACAATAGATTGAAAGATTACTGAGATGGTCCTACATTTAATTAGGGAAAAGACAACGAAAATAAATTGCTAATATCCATGACCCTACATTCAATTAACGAAAAGTCAAAAAAAAAAAAATTGCTAGTTTCCTTGACCCAACATTCAATTAAGGAAAAGACAACAAAAATAAATTGCTAATTTCCTTGACCCAATTATTAATAATTTCTTTTTAAAAAATAAGCTGACTTTTAGCAGCTTTGAGCCAATAAATAACAAAGGACACTTGAAGTCATAGTTGAGTCTAGATTAATTTTGTTATGCTGTTAAAAATTCCATTTATAAAAACATAAAAAAAAAATTGAAGAGAAAGAAAAGAGAATTGAAAACGTTTCTTGCTTAAATTTTAAGACTACAATCAATATGTGCTATAGCATACATGAACATTTTTTTTTTCTTTTTGTTGGTCACTAGCATTCATGGACATGTTTGTTAATTTGTGTTTGATCATGCTTGATTTAATTGTGTTTGATATGAATTTATTGCACAAAAGAAATCCTCTATACTGAGATATATGTAGAGAGGGAGTGAGAGAGATTACGCCGGAGAGGCAAAGAGACCGAACGAGATGACATTCCCTGCAAAATAAAAGGAGGAAATTTTGAAATTAGTTAAAATGCATTGAATAAAATAAGCAACGCAATATATGAACGAACCATATTTGAATGTTGCTTTAAGAATTAGGACTTCATAATTTTTAAATAAATAAATAAAGTTTACGCTTAGATTTGAATTAATTTTTAAATTATTATATAACACATGTACACATACAAATATATACATACAATTACTATGTGTGTTTGTGTGTGTGTTTGGAGCTTTTCAATATTACGAGCGAGCAATGGCGATTCCATAACAACAGAAGACAACAAAAAAACACTTGAGCAGAAGAAATTAACGTAACACACAATCATCTACCTCAATTACAAAAAAAAAAAAAAAAAACTCAATCACCAAAGCTCAATCACGCAAATTCACTTCATCACTTATCATTCACCCAATCAATCTCCATCCAATCATATACGAGCATACACACACACATATATATACTTATATACACATACAGAGACACAGTTATACATAAACATATAAGTAATACATATATATATATAATATTCATCTGTGTGTGTCTATATATAGTCGACGTACAAAGAAGACGTCTCTTATGGAAAAAATCAATTTATCAATGCATTCGATTCAACAACGCATATCATTCATAAAATCTATCTCTTTCCTATAATTTACAAGCATATAGATACATATAAATACACACTCCTGTGTATGTCTCTATACATATATGTGCTCGTTCACCGAACAAAAAAGCCTCAATCAAATACATTCGATCCAACAACGTATATATGTATGTAGATAAACGTAGATACAATTACATACACACATGTTCGTACCTAACTATATATATATATATATGATATATACACATGTATATATAGAGAAAGAGTTGATACATATATACAAACACACACATATATATAGAGAGAGAATTGATACACACAAATATATACACATATCTATAAAGAGAGAAGAGAGGTAGGTAAGCAGACCGATGATGCCAATGATAGTACGGGCAAGTTCTGTAGACACCATATTCGCTGCGAATTCTGCACAACAACAACACACACAAAGAAAAAGAGAGAGAGAGAGAGAGAGCAAAAAAAGAAATCGAGAAGAAGAGAGCAAGGGTGAATAAGTGTGAGCTTTTTGGCGTAAGAGGCAGTTAAATACTAGTACTAATACACACAGTTTGAGTCCAACTAAGTCTCTAAATATCTGACGCAAATTTTCATCTTATCCTCTCATGATCTGGATAAAGTTTCAACAGTTAAATTTGAATTGGATTTTATTACCACTTTTATCGATGCTAATTTGATTCTATCATGTTTTTCTTTTAAATTTTCGTAATCCTTTTTGACAAATAATAAATTATGATGATTATATTTTGCATGTGCTGAATTGGCGTCACCAATTCTTTTGGAGCTGGCCGTTCAGTTAGTTATTTGGGTTACGCAATTGGACATTGTTTATCACTCGAATTACACCTACTGCCCCTTGTTTTTTGTTTTTTATTTTTTATTTTTTAGATAAAGCCAAAAGAAAAATTAGGCGACAGTTGAGCTTTTCGAGTAGCTTGCGGGGAGTGTGGAGGCTTGGAAACGAAGCGAACAAAAGGTCAAATAAATTGCTGACCTGTGGCCCCTCGTCCAAGTCAAGTCCCAGCTTTTTGTGGATAAAATTGAATTAATTGATATGTCTAGTCAACTTTTTTTTTTCTTTTTTCTTTTCTATTACAAGGCCTAGCTAAGCCGTAAGACTAATCCTACGAGATGTTTCGCAAAGAAGGATTGGCAAAGGCCGGGGCTTGCTCAATCATGGCCCTCGCCATGCAGTAATTGATCTGTCTAGTCAACTTTGCATAAATGAAAATCCTACAATATTAACTACGGCTTTTAAGGATATTAATGATAGCTTGCTGGTTTTTGTGAGTCAACAAAATTTGGATTTTAATTATCATAATCACATGCCATTAATTTGATGAATGCAAGTGATCGTCATTCATTAACTTAAGAATTATTCCTCTTTATTTCAGTATAAGAAAGTTTTGTTTACTATCAATTAGTATAGATTGCTTGATTGTAATCATATTGGCTAATGATATGTAGGAATGGGTTGACAATAATATGGTATTCCCAGTTGTATTCAAATTCGATTCACTCGGTAATCCATAGGAATAACCATTCTACACAAATAATATCATTATTAATATAATTATTATTAATTTTATTTACTAGTATTACTTATTATTATTAATATAAATAATTATAATATAAAAATACAAAATAATAATAATAATAAATTAAGATAAATAATAATAAATATGAATAAAGTATAACAATGATAATAATAATTATAAATAATGCATATAAAATATATAATGAAATAAGTATGATAAAATAATTAGTTTATATATAATATAAATAAAAACATAAAATAAAATAATAAATCTTAATCATAATAATAATAATAGATAATGAACACTTAAGAAATAAAAAAAAAATATATATATAAAAACAATACAAAATAAATAAAAATAAAAACAAAAATAAATAAATATAATAATGACAATTGTATGCCTCAAATACTAACCATTATTATTAATATAACGCTTATTTTTTTTCTTAAAATAATAATATATCTATAACAACAACATGGTATTTTGGTCTCTTTATATAAGTCATTCACACTATTGTTCTATTATAGTGATACCAAATATAAGTATGGAATTAATATATCCATTTATATATTTATTTTTAGAATATACCAAACATAATATATTCTTTTCCAAGTTTTCTATTATGAGGGTCATTTAATTCCTGTACAAAATCATTACAGAATACCAAACACGTCATCTAAGTTTATGTAAATCATTATTATCCTACCAATTGTTTCTAAAGGTGATCATCAATCATATTGTGTCCCATACCAATTTTTCCATCAACAGATAGTATATAAAGGTTGGTCTGGTCTAGCATTTGCAAAACGTGATTATTGCAAATAACTATAAAACAGTAAGTGAAACTTCATCGTCATGTCGGTAAACCATAGAATTAGAATAATGTTGTGGGGTATTAATTTAGTAAAAAGGGTGAAATAATGAAATCACAGGGAACGTAATTACTTATTATTACGTCTTAAATTGAAAATCTAATTTGACTTTGTGTTGTTTCAAGTTGTTGTGCTTTTTATTTTTTGAAGTAATTATATATTTATCGTATTAATTAACTCAACCCAGAAAAATGAATTCTTGTGATAATAGCAAATAATTCTGATACATTTCCATAACAGTTGTAGTTTAAGAATATTTATAAATTAATGTAGAAGTAGCTTATTTCGAAAAAATGAAGTATGATTGACACACGAAGAAATATCGACACCATCAATTCTGAAAGTGAAAGGCAATGAAAAGCAAAGAAAAAGATAGAGCAACTCAAACCCATTTTGGCTCCGTGTCAACATTTGACATTGTTTTCACTTGAGAATGGAAGGAGCTAAGATAAACTTTCCTACTTCGTTTTCTGGTTTTACACATTAATAGAGTTTGACGTGGGCTTATCATTAGACAACCAAATTTTCTAACAAACGCTTGAACGACAAACCTAATTGTTTTAAACAGTGACAATACGTGTCATTTTTAATAGTCACATATTTGATATGAGACATGCTAAAAAACGACAACAAAATATGTTCGACTGTCATGCACGTATTCTCATATATGAGTTATTTCATGTTTACTTTCTCACACACACGTCGATCGTTTTAAATAATTTTTTATTTTTTATAAGTGTCACAAATTTTTTTTAGATGTTTGTAAGAAGTTTCCTTAAACGATTTCGACACAATGTTATGCAGCTTAAACAGTTAACGGCTGCTTTGGGTGCTTATGAATGCTAATCAGCATCAGTAGGTAAAATTTGACGGGTTTATGCGATGCCGGCCACAATGAGTTTAGTGCGGTGCCAAGCAATCTTATGCCACCATAAATGATACAAGTGTGTGGCAAAAAACTAATATCACCATAAAGTTCATGAAATGAAGAAACTGTTGACCAGGTGTTAATGCATGCAAAGTTTTAGTAAAATCTATCATATCAAAGCTATCTCTGTCCAGAGAAACTAATGATAGCGGCGCTTGCAAATGCAGGTACAGGTCAATTCTGATGTTTATGCACTTTCCTACCCTTTCTAAAGATTAGAATCTTTGTCGGTCTGCCACTGATTGCGACGTTTCCCGCAAGCTAAACTGCAATATTTGAGATTGATTAAATAATCACATTATAATTAAAAAATTTAAGTTTAAATTTAATTATACTTTCACATCTTTATTATCATTTGATCTTTGATTAATCTAAAGCGTAAGTTGAAACACGTCTCTACACCACAAAATTTATAATTTTAAAGTGAATTCAATATAATATTTTCTAAAATAAATTCCTCGTAATTAAAAAATATAAAAAGACCAAGATTTCAATTAAAAGGTGATATTAGTTATACACATATTTTTTTTAAAAAAAGAGGCATAAGTTGAGGGAGCACTAAATAAATCTAAGAGAAGTATCTCTCGTTTTGTCCTGGTCAATAAAGAGTTGCGACTAGTCCAATACTTGATTCAATTCATGTAGACTCAAGCCAATTCGCACAACGATTTGTGGTGTTGCATAGCATGATCCATGAAGCGTCAATGAAAAAATATAATGATGTGAAACTTGATGTGATGAAATACGGTTCAATAGCAACTTATCTAAATGGCTCACTCAACAACCTATATAAATTTGAAGGTTACAAGGCACTTATCATGCACATTAAACACGAAGAAAGCATTAGCCATTAGTCCGACGTAAATCTTACCGACATTCTTAACTGATTGCGAGGGTCGACGTTTTGATATTTAGTCACGAAATAAAGAAGAAGACTAAACGGAATTGGCTTGCGGGTTTGAAGTTTGAATCTATATCTATTTTTCGTCCAATCACTTAAAAAGCGTCTTAATTTTTGTCTCGCTCTTACCTCCTTTCAACTTGTATAAAAAGTTGATCGCACAATCGAAAGAAAAAATCTTTATTTTACTTCTTTACTTTCCACCATCATATCCTTGATTTCCTACATTTAAAGCACAAGTTCTCAAGACGCAAATTAAAATTACAACTAAGAAGAAGATAATTATAAAGGTTTATTACAAATTACAAGTTGTGAGACTCGTGTCACTAAAGGTAGAAATATATTTAAAATTAACCGAATTTCAAGTATTTCAAACAAGTTATAGATAGAACCATTAACCACAAGGGCGGAGCTAAGAATTCTTGTCACTGGGAGATAAAATTCATAATTTTGAACTATACGAGTACTTTTTTTTTTTAGTGAGGGTTAATTAATTTTTTTAACTAAAATATATAAATATTTAATTTTTTTTTTCAAACAATACATAAAATTTTAAATTTTTATTTGCCAATGGAGGTTAAAATTCATAATTTTTGAACAATACGAATACTTTTATTTTTTAGTAGAGGCTAATTAATTTTTTTTAACTAAAAATATATAAATATTTAATTTTGTTTTAAAAAAATACATAAAAATTTTAATATTTTTATGGATCAACCCCCACTAGCCCTTACATGCCTCCACCCCTGATTAACCATAATAACTATAAGTATCAAATTATTAAAGTCAAATTATGAAATGTCCTCATTAATTTGCACGATGGTGATGTCTATTCCTCGTACTCGTGCTGTGAGTAAAATCAATCCCCTATCAGGCCTTATTTCTTATTCTCTGGGCCAATAGTACCCATGATATCAGTGATGAGACCAAAACTTTGTCCATCACGAGCACAAAAGAAAAAAGATTAGGGGTAAGTATCGATTAATTAGTCCCAATGAAGATGATTGCTTTCATAATTAGGGATGAAGTCATGACACAGCTACCAGGAGCAAGCTTTTTGTAAGTTGCCAACAATCAATCGGCCCAAAAGAGTCTCTATTATGACTAGAATTGAAAAGTTTCCGAAATTGGATTTTCCTATAAATCTAAACAATTATAGCAAAAACATATCAGAAAATAGATCTTCATTTCCACAAAGCAAATTTTCTCCTAAAAACTATTCCGATGATTTTTTGGAATAAATTTCCGTTCCTATATAAACTATTAGGAAATAACAAACAAATTCTTACGACGTACAAAAATAATAAAAAAAAAGCAATAGAAAGTAGGAAATTGTGTAAATAGAAAGCCAGAAGGAATTCTTGATATAATTTGTTTTTTCTTGATGTAGAAATTTAACTGGTGGAGTTTGACCTAATTGTAGCAGTGTGTTTCCACATATGCAACAAATCAGTTAAGAGTGAAACTCTAAAGTAGTAAGAAGCATTGAACCTGCGACTTGACAAAAATAATTTCATCTCCACTACCATTAGACCATGTCCTGAGGACTTCTCGATAGAATTGTTACTCATATATAGTAATTAAGCTCATAGAGCATCTAGCAGGTTAATATGCTCAAATTTTGCATATACAATATAACCTCTTTAAATTAATAGTGTTGGAACCACCAAATTCTATTAATTTAGCGAGATATCAATTTATCGATAAATTAATAATTATTAATTTATTGAGATATTTTTAAGTTTATTAGCTTAATAGTAAATATATTATATTTAAGGTATCTTTTTTGAAAAGTAACTCATATTTATTCAGGCCAATTTGAAAAGATAAGTAGAAAATTCTAATAAGAATAGAAGAGAATAATTTAATTTAGTAGGACTAAAATAATTTTCTTTAATCTCGTATCAAGATTAGGATCAGAACAAGTTTTTCTAATTTTATAGTCAATTTATTATGTAATTTTAAGCTAATTATTAATTTATAAAATATTTGGGTCGATAAAATACAAATGAGATATTTTAAATGTATTATTTTATAATTTTATCGAAATTGTTAATTTTTTACACTGGTCCCAAGTTGGGATTGGATATTTTTATTACTTAAAATAGATTATTAATTTATCGAGTATTAATTTAAAGAAGTTCTACTGTATATGGATACTATCTTCACCATGAATCAGTACGTGCACAATCTATATTATGCTAATAATAAGGATCCACTTTTAGGTTTAGTAAAAGTATGAGCGACTTATAAACGAGTGGAAATTTATAATCTTGGGACATATTTTCCAATATATCACATTGAATGACAACAATATCCATAAAGCTTTGTTAAATTTTACTAATAGTAATATTCATTTGTCTATGTGCTGATCTCATACGCTTTGTATTATTTTTTGAGGTGGAATGAAAGAAATTACTTGCTTACCTAGCAAAAAAAAAAAATTAATTTGTCTATGTAATATAGTAAAACAAGTACACATTTGTATATATGGTAAACTAACAGCTAACTATTTGGATAAGTATTTATATAGATATACATCCATACAATAATTTTTTTTCTTTCTTTCAGGAAAGACTTGTTTTTAATTTAATGTAGTAGAATAAACATTAACAATTGTAGTAAGCAAAAATGGGCCAGGGCCGCGACCAACTAAGGCCCAATAAGAAACCATGAGCTAAGGTTGTAATTAAGGAAGGGGTCCGACTTCGAGCCACTCAAGCCTAGAGCCGTGGCCGCGGCCATTTGGGGAGAAGAATCCCCCAAGAAGAAGAAAGTGTTGTTGCTACAGATGAGGACGAGGCTCATAGTTACTGGGATGAGCACAAATCAAGAATTTAGGAGAGAGGATATTCGGCTGAAATCGCAAGAGGATGACATGCGACACTAGAGAGAAATGCCTATAAGTAGATGTCCCAATGCTCTGTCAGAGGACACACACGTGACCCTAACATATAGACATCTCAAACTTTAACTCTTAGACCCTCCGATTCTTCTGAGATTCGATAAGTAGTTAGTGCTCATCATAATAAAAAAAAGTCGTGCGGTCCAAAAGCCAAGTCACCTTAATTGTGGATTTTAGAGTCTATAAAATTATTGTTACTTAAGGTTGCAACTTAATTGGAAAAGCTGAGAATTTTATGTTAGATAATGCATGTAACGCTATATGATATTAGTAGCTTATCTTTTCTGCAGTGTCTCGGTGTTGAAATTGTAGGGCCAAGAGCCTTATGTATATATGTTGGAGATGTCGTAATGGTTCATGTCTGCAATATGAAGTTATCAACACTAGTTAAAAGTTGATGAGACCTACCAGGTGGCTTCCTCAACTGAAAGAGAATGGTGGTTTTGAAGAAAAGGATTGGAAAGAAAAAAAAAGCTGAACAAGCGACAAGTTAATGCCACTTGATAATAAAAGTAAGAAAGCAGCACTATTTTGTTTTATGCATATACTTTTAGATCATGAGCTTTCTCGACCATACAACCTACGCAACACAAAAAAATAGATAACATATCTCGAAGGCATTGTTCTAATTCCTCAGGTATCTCTTCCTTTATAGACGCGTTTTCCATTTTCCCCTTCTCCTCTTCTTCATCAGGCTAGGTCTAGGAGTTCAATTTGATCATTATTTTCATTAAAGAATATGAATCTCACAGGTCGATAAGTATATCAAATCTCGTGTAATTCACTTAATGCCGATTAATTTAAAAATAAAATTCATGGTAATATTTTATCGTTTCTCACACCTTTCTAATTTTTTGTTTTTTAAAATCTTAGTCCAAATTCAAAATATCTGATTGTAATACGGCACTATTTAATCATTCTACCCTATCTTGAGTGTCACACTGATCCTTTTTCAAAAGCTAACTATGGAGAGGGAAAGTTAAAATCTTCAATTCCATTTTTTGGTCAAAATACCTCCATATCGTCTCTTATCTTTTAGCATATATGGTTTGAATAAGAAAAAGCATCTCCCTCTTCACCTTTTAGTCTCCCGCGGCAGCACCGCGTACATGCATATAACCTCATGTCCTCTGCAATGGAAGGTTCATCCACCATGCTCTTAGGCCAATTGTGCTTTTATGTATTGACTAAAGATGCATGCATATCTTACCAAAAGGCTTAATTAAGGTATAAAGCGTAATACCTTACGACACAGAATAGCCACAAGGTATTAGGTTGATTGGACGGGGTAGCTAGGCAGCAAAAAAGGCTAATACTTTTTAAGTTGGGCATATACTTTAGATAAAGGGCAATTGGAGAGAAGGTCCGTGGAGACCTAATGGCCATTAATGTAGTATTTCTTTACATAAAAATATTTGATATACATAGATCACCAAACTAGCCATGAAACGCTTGCATGAAAACCACGTTAATGGTAACGAAACACACTTCAAGAAATAATTTTTGAATCTATCTCAAAGTTATAAATTTTAGTTAGTGGTGCGGCATGACACTCAATATATGTTTCAAGTCGGTAAAAAATAATAAAAAGATAAATTTCGAATCAAAACAAAAGTCATAATAACCTTGAGAGTTGAGGATCCCATTAATACTCTTAAATTAGCCCAATACTTTACATTACCTATATGCTACGTTAAGCTTAAGCATTTATTTTTAGTTCTTCTAGGAGCTTTTCTTGCATTGCCAATCTCAAGTTAGCTAAAGAAGCATGCTATAATAACCAATTAACCATGCAATGCAATCTTAAAGATCCTTTGAGAAAATATTTTACTTCATCGTTTGCAACATAAAGCGAAGAACCACTTATATCAAATAATTAAATATTTAGTGATGATTCCAAATTAATAACTAGAGTGTAACGCATTGGAGAACAGATAGGTTTTGTTCCCTTGATTCCATTAATCAGGGGAGCAACAGATGATGCTTGTGGTGAGAATATGAAGATTTAACAATTGAAAAAAAATATCGAACATGTTGCTTGGAAAGATTCTGGACCGGGGCCATATATATCTTTTTGGGGGAAGTGAAATCGAATCCATCCATTCATATTGTGAAGCCTTTTTTTTTAATTTTTTTTTTCTGTTGATTATTTTAAAGGTGTATGATGTTATTCCTACAGTTCAAAAACAACGAGGACAACTGGCCAAACACATGGAAAGTGGACACTAACTATTGCTATTTTTCTCTGTGCAGGTACTAAGAAATTGTTCTGGGCTAAATTTTCATGTGTTCTCTTAGTCTCTCTTAGATCTGTTAACGTGCGAGTCTCCCCCAAAGAAGATGCTGAGACATGCAATAGTTTCCTTCACATCATCGACAAGTCATACTTGGATCCCCTTATACCATTATAACTGTAAAAGGGAAGTTCAATAATGGTAAACTCATAACACAGTTATAATAGTATAATCTGTTCATCACCAGTGAATTTTTCATAATATTATAATTTTAAGTGGAGAGCTTTTAAAAGCCTTTGAAGCACTGACATAGCTAAGGACGGGTGGTTAGGAGGTGTACACCTATGGTAAATTAGGGCAGACATACATAGGAGTTCAATATAATTACTTTTTTTTTTTGTCTAAAAAAAAGATTTTCTTTTTTTACCTCTCCAAATTTAGAGAACGAACATGATACCCTCATAATAATACAACTCAGCCACTTCTTCGAAAGTGCTCATTCAAAGGGTCACGAATTTCTAGTCAAATAATTGATGAATGAACCGCTTCAATTAAAGTTATAGCAAAGAGTGATCAAGAAGTGAAAAATTGCATCTATGATCGTGACTGAATAAATGTAGGAAGCTCCATATAAGCTCCAAATTCTCTTTTCATAATTGAATAATCTTGGGCATATATTGTTCTACTCTTATTCTAACATCTTTTTAATATCTCGTCTTTGAATTATTAATTTATGCTTTGATACCTACACCCTTTTCCTCCCACTACAAGTGGGAGAGTTTAGATTCTCTGGGGCCAAGCATTCATGTTCATCTGTAACTGCTGTTAAGAGTTGGGACTTAATGTATGAATACATACAAATAGAGTTAGAGTATGTTAATCATATACATTGACCTGGGGAGTTACTAATTTACATACAGACCGTTACTAGATCATATCATCTCATTTCTATCATCAATTTAACGCCTCCAATGTAGATACTTACATGTTAAAATAACAATTTTTTTTTTTAGCATGCCAATTATCTATTTACGTAAAGAGTGATAAATGGGTAATGAAAATAAAATAATATCTTGCATTTCTCTCGCATATAGTCAATGTCTCGAACTCCAAAGGATTGAATTTGTTGCTCTTTTTACATACAAGAAAATATGTATTCTCTATGTAAAATATAGTCATCAAATTTGAATACTTAGGGAAGTTTTTTCGAAATTTCGTCGCTATTTAGTGCTGAATTTAGTGAGAAAATTACGATATGCAGTCACTATTTCGTTGCAAATCTATTGACTATCACTAATTCGTCGCGATGTTGCAAAGGATTATTGACGAAATTTAGTTATAAATGTTTCCGTTGCAAAGTCATCGCTAATTCGTCACTAATTATAGTGACTGAATATTTTCTGTCGCTAAATCTATCGCTACTTAGTGATGAAAAAAATTTATCGCTAAAATCCGTCTCTCGTTTTAATTTTTCTATTAGTGAAAATAGTTCTTCATCTTTCATTTAGGTGACAACCGTTAGTTTTTGGAATAAAATCCGTAAAAAATAACTTTTCTGAGTACGTGGCCAAAAAATTCACAAATTTTTAAAGATAAAATTATCAAACGGTAAAATATAAATATTTTAAGATTTATGCATTTTGCAGCCATTAATGAAGATGTTGACTTAAAGTACATTAATGAAGATGTTGACTTAAAATGGGAAGCTCTCATCTATATTGCTTTTCTTATCAGCCACGAGGGTTGCAATAGAACTCTTTCTTCATCTTTTACAAAACATATAGAAATGGAAGTGTACTGGTGAGCATGTAACAACTAGATAAAGTAGAAAAGGAGTAATGAAAGTTCGTGGAAATTATGCAGAAAGGTACTTTTATATATATGAAGTTGTTGAATTAGTAATTGAAAAGTAAGTCATGGTGTTAGTATTAGTGGCTTACTTAATTAGCCAACAAAGAAAAGATCACCTAAATTTTATAAATTTCCAAATTAACAAAATTATATATGTATATTAATCTTTTACATATTGATAAAACCTACATGAGTCTCAATATCTACAGAAAATATGGATAGGTCAATCTAGACAAAGTCTGGAATTTTTCTTTTGTAGTATGTGATAACAAAAGTTGATTGTCATTAATGTGACAAAAAATATTAATTAATCTTATAAATTTAAATTTTCTCATAACATAATGTTAAGAGGTAGGTTACTAACGGTAAAATGATAATATAGTTATTTGATTTTCGTATTTATTAATTTAAATTATTTTATTATAATTGTGTTATCGCTTTACAATTTTTTATTTTTCTTATTTTTTTATCGGTTGTTTTTTATTTTTCTTATACCATTGTACGAGAGTGTAAAAATTCGTAAGGGGAGTTCATTGTAAACGAATCAGACAGTTAACCGCAGCGCCAGCCAATCTGGATCAACCGTATCCGACAATCACCCGACCGTAGAGAATGGCTACTATTTATTGGCTCTCTTTTTCTCTCTCTTGATCTGGCACTCACTATACGATTCCTGATAAGTCCAACGGCTCAGATCCATCATCCAATTAAAAGCACCCAGTCACTCCCGGCGCAAGTCAGTGGCACCCCTTTAAATCAATCAAACAGCTCCGAATTTACCAAACACTCCTTACTCACCTACTCTTCTAAAACACATTTCTTTGGGGCTCGTTTCGTAAATTCATCTCACAAAATCGAATATAAAAGGCCGTTGCCTCACCTCTGTCAACTTTAGCTGCAAAAAACACTTGAAAGCCACACCCCACTCAGCGAGAAACATACAAATTCATCTTTAAAAATCTAGAGTAAATTTACCAAAACATCCTCGCCGGAATCTTTATTATCCGGTGACCGGACGTTCTGTATACTATCTTATATTTATCATAATTTGCATATTTCAGGGGTTATATATAACATTAACTTTCTAGTTAATTAAGTACTTACCAGCAAAAGTTTTTCAAATTTTTGTGTTGATTTCACTGTTAGAAAATCGGTGTCGCAATATATCGCCGGAGCTGGGAAAGGTTACACGCGTGATGGGATTTTGTGTCTGTCCGTTAGATTCGCCGGCACGGTTGCTTTGGAGCACCAGTTTCTTTCGTCACAAGCTCATGCTCTTCTAATACTCAATTCACAAACCCTACTTGATATATATATATATACACATCAGTAATTTCTTCTGATAATATTTGCCGTCAAATATATATATATATATAGAAAGATTACTTTCTATATATAGATCTGATAAGAAATGGAATCTGGACGTGTTTTCTTCGACCCAACTTGCCACGGCAACATGTTGTTCCTTCGAAATGAAGATTCATATTTTCGAGGTAATTAATCCATTAATAATCATTCTTTATTTGATTATTTCTATGATGTTGTTTTTGTCAGCTTTTTGTTTTTGAATAGGTTGTACTTTCATAGTCACAATAAAGCTCGTGTTTCACCTGCTAATTCTTGATTGTAGTATGTAGTACTTTTGAACATGATTATTGAAAGATCTCATCATCCTCTTCAGCTTTTTGGCACGTGCATCAGGACCAGGTCAATTATATCATAATTATGGGAAAAGCTATCATTGTATTATCATGTAAATTTTGTGTAGTAATTTGATAACATGTTACCTAATATCTACGCTAAAAAGTTGATTTTGGTTGTTAACATTGTTATTTCTTATGTTTATTTATTTATTATTTTTTGGTTTACAGGAGCAAGAACGGTGACGAATATGGAGGAAGCTTCAAGAAAACGACCTTTCTTCAGTTCTCCGGAAGAGTTGTACGACGAAGAATATTATGACGAGCAGTTGCCGGAGAAAAAGCGCCGTCTTACTCCTGAGCAGGTTTGTCAACTTGTCAACTTGTTCTTTTTCAAGAGATTTTTTCTTCTTATGATATTGAAATTGCTTTTGATAGTATGCTCAGTTTGATAAATTATCTAATCAGCAGCCTAATGAGATGTTAATACTTTGAATATCATTATGCATTCATCACGTCTTTGATACAAATCACCGTTTAACTTAAAAATTACAAATTTGATTTGTAAAATTAATCTCTAATAAAAAGGTTTAAAAAAAAAAGATTCTTTACGAGATATATATATATATATCTATCATTACCCACATCCTATGACATACATTAATTATTTGGTTGGACGCGGTTGATTAAGGTGCACTTGCTGGAGAAGAGCTTTGAGGCAGAGAACAAGCTAGAGCCCGAGCGCAAGACTGAGCTTGCCAAGAAGCTGGGGCTGCAGCCCAGGCAGGTCGCTGTTTGGTTCCAAAACCGCCGCGCACGGTGGAAGACCAAGCAGCTGGAGAGGGACTATGATCAACTGAAATCCTCATATGACTCCCTCTTCTCCAATTGTGACTCCATCCGCAAAGAGAATGAAAAACTCAAAGCTGAGGTATTAAGTACTGATCATCATACCTAACGAAAATTTTTAGATCCAGTAAACAGTCGGCCATAGAACAAAACCGCACGAATATTAGACGGCCGGACAGGCCGTCTCCCGGATGGTAGACTTTTCCCACCTAATCACTCTTTCTTTATCCCTGTTGCTCAACTTGTCCTTCTATATATTAAGTTTTTCTATAAAATTTCTACACTATGATATGATCTACTGTGCCATCTTACAGCATTGAAGTATAACAATAAAAGATGAATCCTATTCTTCATATTTTAGCTAGGTTAAAAATTTCGTGGAATTGAATTTTGTGATACCAACTGATCGAGGGAAAAAGGAATATCAGAACCTACGAGTTGGGTACATGGTCGGTTAGCAATTTTTTATAACAAACGTTTCAAATTTGAACTACGATTTTAATTAACTACCATAGTAAAAAAAAAGGAAAAAGAAAAGAAATATCAGGAAAAAGCTAGTGATCTTGGATATAATTTCATTAATCATCTTCTGTCAATTTACCTGGTTCTTGAGGTAGATCGACCAAAAAAATTATTAACTGAAATTTAAATTGCCCTAGTGTTCGTAACAACTCTCCTTGCCGCCTGACCACGAAAGACATGGGATACTTCGGGCATTGCTTGGGCCGAGTTAATTAAAGACTGCTAGAATAATAACTTGATTAACTATTGCTTTTATTTCTCCAGTCAGCTTTCATTATCATGTGACTGTGGTTATTCATGCACCATTAAAGTGTTGCCAGCTCTGGATTTGTACCATTCTAAAAGGTAGCATAAGGAAAACAGGAAAAGGTTGACTGAAGCAATATAAGCTAAAGGGCAGATTTAACTGAATTTGCATGTTGCTTAGTTGGATTGGGTGCAATGGTTATATATTTTAGTTGTGTCATCAGCAGCGTATGTACTTACGAGACAGTGCTGGCTGACTTCAATTTTTTTTTTAAAAAAAAAATATATGAGTATTTTTTGGAATTTTCTTTTAACCTGAAAAATCATTAAAAGAAAAAATTATATATTTGTATACGGGTGTTAATTATGTATAGTAATTCCTGCGGAGAAAAAATAGTAATTTCTGAAGCAGCCTATGTGTGTCATTGATACAGGTTCTTTCCTTGACGGAGAAGTTGCAAGCCAAAGAAACCAGGGCAGAACCATCGTCAAACAAAAGTTCGGACTCAATCCCGGTGGATGTCACCCCTGATTCTACCCTCCACTTCACCGTTAAGGTGGAAGACCGCCTTAGCACGGGCAGTGGAGGGAGTGCTGTGGTAAATGAAGACGGTCCACAGCTTGTGGACAGTGGTGATTCCTATAATTTTCCTACTGATCATGATTATCCTGGATGTGTTGCCCCAGTTGATCATGGTGTTCAATCAGAGGAAGATGATGCTAGTGATGATGGTCAAAATTACTTCTCCAATGTGTTTGTGGGGACTGAGCACCAGCAGCAGCACGAGGAAGCAGAGCCACTGGGATGGTGGGTCTGGTCTTAGATCAAATTCTTTATATCCGAGATTTTGGGTAGTCCAGTTGGTGGATTACCTTGACCTGTGAGTGATCAAGTTCGAATCCCGAAAATAAAGGCTAGGCCGGGAAAAACAATCTATATTCCCTGAATTTGTATTCCTATAAGTATCTAAATGATAAAAGCTATTTTGGATAGCCCAGTTGGTGGACTACCTTGACTTGTGAGTAGTCAAGTTCGAATCCTGGAAATAGAGGCTGGGCCGGGTAAAACAATCTATATTCCCTGTATTTGTATTCCTATAGGTATCTAGATGATAAAAGCTTGCTATAATATCGAAAAAATAAATAAGGAAAGGGCAATTGCTCAGTTTGATGTGTAGCCCTACTAGAATTGAATAAAATGAACTGTACTTTTGTAATTGTATTTTACTTGATGTGGCCATCTAAAGGAAGATGTTGAATGTAGCACTTGTTGCATTTTCTTCTTGAATTTTCGGATACTTTTACAAAAATAATTTTTCATATACTAAATATGGCAGGCTCATATTTTCTTTTCAAATAATTTATAAAGTTAGTTACTCAAACACCGTCATCTGAGATTTAAAATTTTTTATAATATTTGAACCGTTGAATATGAAATTTAAATACATAAATTACATTTGTCAACAAAACATCTTCATAATTATGTTTGTATAAAAACTAGGGAGAAAATTGATTAGATTCGATAATCGGACAATAAATCATGGATGAAATTTAGAGAACGAATAGAAAAGGTGAGTGTACAGATTATTTTGATAGATCTTCTTATCAAGATAAATGATATTGCATCACCTCTATGTTTCAGATGTTGACATTAGCATGTACTTCAACTAATTTCACAATGTTCATCACACTGGAAGAGCCATTTTTGGACCCAATAACAGTACGACGCACCACTGGCCTGGAAAGTTGTCTAATGAGTGACATCACCCTCCACTCTTTTAAATAGTGTCAGTCTCGTAAAAGTTGATTTTTTTAAATAAATTTTATCACGTCCCTTTTCATTGTACCATACACAAGTTGAAAGGAGACAGGATTTTGGACCTCATCCATACTTCCGGTGCAGGCCAACCATGATGAAACAGGCAAACATGGACATGATATGGACTTCATTTTTGTTTCTTTTTGTTTTCCTCGTAGATGACATCATCTGGAATTCAACTTACAATTAAAGGTAAATGCTCTATATTAATACGTTGTTAAATACGATATATACACATCACTAGATTTGACTTGAGCTTTGAACAACTTGTTTTCATCGAAATCCTATAATAAAATTACTGTAATTAAGAGCTCCCTTTGTAATGAAAACAAATACTGCAATTATGAAATTACAGCCAAAAAAGGAAAAATAAGAAAAATTTACTTAAGGGGCCTAGAAAGTTGTGGATGTGGGAGCAAGACACCTTGCGGTGGAGTTAGACTCACAAACTGTGATCAAGTTCTTCAAAGAGGCTATTTAAAGGATTGCAAAAACATCCTAACCAGTCAAGCTGGATTTCAGGTGGAGTATGTGTATGGAGAAGCCAATTGGTGAGCGGATTAGATAGTTAATTATGGTTTACAATAATCTTTTGGGTTTCATTTTGTAGAAAGTATTTGTCATCCTTTGTTTGTATTATTATCCAATAAAATGATTGTTATGTAAACGACTTTGTTCTATTATAAAAAAAGAAAAGAAAAAGAAAAAGAGATCAAGATATGAGAATGGGCATGTACATATATCCATGGCAGTCTGGCACCCATGTGGCACTAATATTTTTGCGCCTCGCAGTACAATTTTAATGTGTTGAAAATAATTAATAAATATAATAAATATCTTTTTTATAATTTAAATTTTTTGATGAGGAATTATTTAATATAGTATGAGAACTTAAATTATCAAACAGTCTTAAATTCAAGTCCTTGTCGTCATCTATTTAAAAATAATAAAACTACAAACATGTAAGATTAAAAAACAAATCCCCCCTACACCACTTTTCTTTTGTGAATTAAACAGAAACATTTCATGGACATGCCATGTGGAATAAATTATTTCTACTTGTGGACACGCCATGTGGAATTGATAACTTCTACCTAAGAGTTGTAAAGAATGATCAAATAGTAATTTATTATTCTTAAAGATTTTAAGTTAAATTATTACTTTAACCATCATTATAGTAAATAAAAAAAATAGACCATTTGTGCCCATAATAGTTCATCTCCAACCTCTACAAATATCAGATTAAATTAAATCATATGATAATCATAATGCACAAATATCAAAATGCAAGTCGATAATCATATGATTCAAGCACGAACTCATTTACTTATAGCCCACGAGTTAAATGTACTGTAATTAATACTACCATTAATTCCAGTCAAACTTCCTAGGTCAGCGATCACAAAACAGTACACGCCCAGTCAAAGTGGCAGTTTGGACATTCTGATTAAATCGGAGGGTATTGTCGGAAGTAAAAAACCGCATAAGTTTTTCCACCCAGCCGGGTCACATGAAACTTGCCCAATTTGTCTGCCGGCCCAGCTCGGGTGACGAAAAGCGTGCCAACTCTCAGCGCCTTTCGCCTGTCGCAACTTTCAATTACAAAAACTACAGACATATAAATCACACACACACAAAAAATTTGCACACACTTCATAATTCAACACATTTTCATCACTGCTTGATCGATCACTTCGCTTCCTCTCTTGTGGTAACATCTCTCTCTTGCTATATATATTGTATAGGTATACACGTGCTTGTAACTATACGCGTACATTTACACAGACTAGTATGTTTTTGTTGTTGTATTGGTGAATTTGTAAATTGTAAATGAGATGAATTTGGCATTATTAAGTGTGATCTTGAATTTACTGATATAGTAGATGCTGAGATCTTGTGAACTTGTACTTCAATTTTTTTCGTATTTGTTATCACATTTTTCAGCTTTTTTTAAGTTCACTTTGTATTTTGATAATCCATTTGCAGATCTGTATTGCGATGATCTTGTTACTTTGAGCATTTTGTGTAACTAATTCTGTTTAGATTGTTTTTCTCCTACAATATTTTTAGTTTTGATTTTTGACTTGTTGAATACTCGGAGTTCTGGAATCGCTGTCTTATTGGTTACTTGGTCTCGTGTTCAATTTTTAGAAACGGTGTGTTTAGCGGGAAATACATTGCTGCAGGAGACTTGACCATTGAGTAAGGTTTTTATTTTTAGTCTCGATTTCGTGGTAGTGGAGGAGAGCTCGATAAATTTACTAATCCTAGGGTTTTTCTTAAGTACATTTTAATGGAAAGTCGCATAAGGTTCGGTCATTGGTGTGTTGGACAATGGTGTAGTGTGCGTCGCTTTGGTTGCCCGAGACTGCTTGATTTAGTGAACTAGTTTAGTACACGCAATGCAAGACACATAGGCTTCTAAGATTTGTCAACAATATGGTAAAGCAGCGTCGTACCTTTCTGACATCTTAAAACTAACAGAATGTGTGATGTTAATTGGAAATTTTGTTTTCGGTTAGTGGAATTTATTCTCAATGGAGTCTATTACCTATGTTCTGACAAATCATGGCTCTCGTAACTGAAAATTATTTAAAATCTCTTAGTGCTATTGATGGTTAAAGGTTAAGATAAGACTGGTGGTGACAACTTATATAGCATGACGGACACTGATTGACACTTTTTATTGCCTGTAAAAATCTGTGAATTAATAAAACCCTCATATATGTGTATATGAGGTTCAACTGCCTCCCTTCCCTTCCACCCCATTGCTTGCTCGCTGGGGCAGTACGCAAGCCTCTGCAGTCAGTTCACTCTATTCTGTCTCAGTACCAGCTTTATCTAGTAGGCGGCAGTGTTGAGTTTCACCTATTATGAGTTTACTTGTTTGTTATTTCTGTTGTGCTTATGTGATTTTGACTAGGTTAGCATAAGATTGAGTTTTGTGGTTCTCGATCTAAGCTCTTGGACATTTGTAGATTTTGGCTTTATTAATTGAGAGTATACATGATGGGAACTCTGGCAGAGCACACTGGTTCTCTGCTAGCCTGTCTCTGTAAGTGAGCTCTTAGAAAAAGATGTTAAGATAAGCTTGAGGCTAGCTTCATCAGTTGGAGGAGCTTAACCCAGGGGTGTATGTGTCTGCTGAGTGAAGTAATGAGTAGGCATCTTCTATGAGCATGGAAAATAATTTGTGATTTCCCAATAATAAGGATTTCCAGACTGATTGAAAGATGAAGGGGTGAAAGGGGCTAAAGAAACAAAAGGTTGCTGGCTGCAAGGGTTTGTCTTAAGTGGAGCAGGGTTTTGGGAAATGATATTTGATCAATTTGTTGGGTAATCCCATGTGTAAACCTGCTTATAGTTTATAAAGGACCATCACTTGGGTCTCACTTGGCCCACATAATTTTTATTAAATATCAGTTGGCCGCATTTTCACTGCTAACTATTAACTCGATCAAACCTGTGGAATTTTTGGTTTACATAAAACGTTTATCAACCACTGTTATTGCCACCGCAGGAAAGGATTCATGATATATTAATGTGCTTGAAAAGTTAGGCTTAGAAGAACCAGCCCTGCTTGCATTGTGATGATTGTGCATGTATTGAAATCTCTATACTGCTGGCCTTCCAGATAGAAAGCCCTATATGATGTCAGAGAAGGCTCTCGGAGATCTCAATATTCAACCAGAACTGGAGAGGAAGACTGAAAGCTCCAGTAATGGGAGCCTTGCCAAGCCTCAGTTTGAGCATGTGGGTCAAAATCTTGCAGAGAAGCAAGGGGGAACACCTGGCTCATTGATTGAATCTCCTACCAATGGAGATGGAACAGTGAGTTCTGGGGTAGAAGTGGGAAGTTTGGAAGTGGAATACATTGAATCTGAGAATTTGACTGACGTAGAAGATGTAGACCTGAGCCTGAAGGTAGAAATTTTTTCCTCCCTTTCCAATTTGTGTTCTGCTCCCTATGATAGCATTTTCATTGACACACAATAATTATACTTGAGGACTTATCCAATATTTATGCATTTCTTATCTTCCCAAAAAAAAAAAATTATGTATTTCTTTTTGATTCCTAGATACTATCAACTGGGCTTGACTCAAAAGACTGGGTTATAGTGTGTGAAGCACTCAACAATGTACGCAGGTTATCTATATATCACAAGGAAGCAATGGTTGACATGTTGTAAGTTTTCAATTGCTTGTATGATAATTCAACTAGATTGGGCCAGTGATTCAACTGCATATGCCAAAATTATCTTTACATTTTTATGGAGTTCTGTTAATTGCAATTTAATTTTGATTGACAGGGGAAGTATGATCCCCCTAATTGTGAAGTCCCTTAAGAATCCAAGAAGTGCTGTTTGTAAGACTGCAATTATGACATCTTCCGACATTTTCAAAGCTTATGGCGATGACATTATTGATTCAGTGGACCCGCTGGTAAATGTCCTCGTTGAAATTTGGCTGGTGCTTTTATGCGCATATTATATTTTAATTCTTTGGGAGTTGTGTTCTCTTCCATCTTGTAATATGTTTATATCCTCGCCAGCTTGTACAGCTTCTTCTTAAGTCTTCACAAGACAAACGGTTTGTCTGCGTGGAAGCAGAGAGAGCGTTAGTAGCTATGACTACATGGGTTTCGCCCGTTTTATTGTTGCCGAAGCTTCAACCCTATCTTAAAAACAGGAATCCAAGAATTCGTGCAAAAGCTTCAATGTGCTTTAGACGCAGTGTTCCACGACTGGTAAGAATATTGTGCTGGCTACTCCTTTTTGGCATCATTTCTATTACTGAAGAAAACTAGAGATACATGAATAAAATCCTGTCACTTCAATTTATTTCTATATTTCTTGAAAAGTCTTTTTTAGTTTCTACTCTTCGAGTCTTTGACGTGCTTAACAGCTAATATTTAATACTCAACTTGCTTCTTTAAAGGATGGTCTGGGAGGAACTAAGGCAAGCTAATTAATTTGAATTAGGCAAGAATTGTTAACAACACCTTCATTTTACTTTCCAAGAGTTCTGAAATAAGAAGATGATAGTGTGTGTAAGGACTAAGGAGTGATTTCGATCATTCTGAGATCCAATTATGTTGCATCAAACTGAATTTTACCAAAATCTCTCTGGCACTGGATTTTGCATATGGATATATTAATCACTACCTTCTTCCCTTACATGTCCTGATGCTTTGTTGTGTTCCATCTCTGAGTACTCACTCTCATGTCAGGTTCACGCATCATTTTCTTGGAAAGATATCGCGTAGTTATTTTTTGATTCGTTATCTTGTAAACAAGAGAATTTGCACTCGGATTTCTCAACTCAAATTGATGCAATTTAATTGGTCCTTGGATTTACTTGCAAACCTATCTTAGGTCTTGCAGCTGAGTTCATGAAATGACCTTTCTGCCAGCTTTACCCTATACTTCTTATCTTGAGAGAGTGGCTCATTTTCTGAACTAGTCCGGCCATTTCCTTTTGTTGATACTCTCTGCTTTTCTTCCTATGAACTTCTGGATGTAAATCTTCTTTGGGGATGTTCCAAATGTTGTCAGTCGGGACTTCCAAATCATGCAGTCCTCTTAAGATATATGCTTCTGTGCACACACATGTATACACACAACACACACAGAGGTATCGTACGTACATGGATGCAGTTGCCAAGTAAAGTATTAGTTCATGGGATATTTTAGTGTTTTCATGTTAATCTATTGATCCTAGTATCCCCTTCTTTGACTTTGTATCCACATCTTTCACTTTCAATAATGCTTTTACTTTGTATTTTTATTTCCCATTGTTTACAGGGAGTTGAGGGAATCAAGGCGTATGGAATTGACAAATTAATCCAAATTGCGGCATCCCAGCTTAGCGACCAGCTTCCTGAGTCAAGGGAGGCTGCTCGTATTCTGTTGTTGGAGCTGCAAACTGTATATGAAAAATCTCACGTCTTAGAACCATCGACATTATCAGAAGGCATAGAGACAACCTCTTGGGAGCATTTCTGTCAATCGAAGCTCTCACCTCTAAGCGCACAAGCTGTCCTCCGTGTGACCAATATCGCCAGGCAGGGTCTTGTCACTGGTTCCTAGTATTCGCAAGTATGGGTACTTGGTGCTTTAACGAGCGATTTTCTCATCATTTTCTTATATTGGTTTGCTTCCTGATTTTACACTGTGTGTATAACAATGTGAGTTTGAGATATGGGGAAGGCGGTGTATCACATATATTGTGTCTGAGCGTAGTTTAGTTATAGATCAAATCGGATAATAGCTGTCAAATATATGTTTTATCATTTTTTCTTAGTTGCAGTTAAATCATTTTCGTGTTTTTGGACATGTTTCATATGGTCGAATCTGGGACCTTAGGGGCATAGGTTTGAACTCGGGCCAATTAGCTTCTTTTTTTGTATAAATATTTTTGAAAAGTTTGCAGAATATTACACACACAACCATAAACTGCAAAAGAGAAGAATATAGAATAAATATTTAACATTCAAATCAATGAAGTGGCCTATTCCTACAGCAGGTCTCTATCAACTACCTCGAACACTAAGAAGAAGAGGTGAAGCAGGACATTGACAGACCCATCATTTCTTTGAACTTTGTCAATGATCGAGCTTAAAGATATGAATAGGGTGCCAAGGTGCAACTGAAAATATTTTTTTGTTTGTTTGTCTTTATTTAAGAGCGGCTCCATTTGTAATCACTGATATGATTCTTTCGTCTTCGTAAGTAACAATTTTATTGACAAGAAACTAGTCATACAAAATCTACAGATGGTACATATACAATTTAATCCAAAAAGTCACGAAAGTCTTTCGTTTTTTATTCTTTTCAGACTCATAAAATGACTGAAATCCTCTTGAAATGTTATATAATGTTTTGATAGATATTTAATGATAATAAATTGGTAATTTAGTTATGATAAAACTAATTTTCTACCATCAAGTGAATCTTATTATATGGTTAGTATCCAAATCCCTAGAAACCTACATAGAAAGTAGAATTTGTTGGACCACCAAACAACGAGATATTTGCGACGTCTGAGCTTACTCTTTTTTTTTTTTTTTGTCAAATGTCTGAGCTTACTCCAGTCCATAGAATCATGAACGGATTAAGAGAAAAAAAAAAAAAAGATTTAACGTAACAAAAAGTTGCGTCTCTGACAGTAGGCAGAAGAAGCTTCTTATTTTTTATTTGGGCAAAAACCATTTTAATTCGTAGGGTTTATCTTAAAAATCAAAATAGTTTTTGAGGTGTGCAAAAAATTCAATCTAATCCTTGTCATTAGTGAACTGTTAACAGTCAACCCATTAACAGTATGAAATGACTCCCATGCCCCTGTCTTTTAAATTGTTGCTGAAATGTTAAAAAAAAAAAATTAATGATAGCCGTTGGGTTCCACCATCACCACCGCCACTGCTGCCGCCGCCATCAACACCACTACACACCACACGCAACAAAAAGATTAGATATTAGTTAAATTTTATCTAATAGAAAGATACCCAGATCATGTAACATGAACTAGAGCTCAAAAAATTAAATTTTTAACAATTCAATAATGCAATACACCCAAAATTAAAAAAAAAATAATAATAATAATAATAAAAAAATTAATTTTTTACTAAATGTCATCAAATTGAAAAAAAACCCAGATCGTGAATTATAAACTAAAGCTCAAAAAGTAATTGAAATTCTTTAAAAAAAAGTATTATTTTATCCAAAAATTACAGAAAGAAACAATTTTTTTTATTATTATTTTGCATCAAATGAAAGATACTCAAATCAAGAATGTGATCTACAACTCAAAACAGTGATAACATTTGCAAAAATTTCATAAAAAATCCTCCCAATTTATGAATAAACAAGGCTTATCAGATCTATGTATAAGAACCAAAGTCATACTTTAAAGTTACTTATGAGTATATCAATTACACCAAAAAGATATGGAAAAATAACAAAAAAATTGATGAACTTATGCAATTAGGATTTAAACATTTATGAAGATTTCAAAGTATATCAAAAGAAAAGAGTCAATGGCGTGGGGAAATGGGATAAGGTGATGGAATACCAAATGCAATGTAATATTATTATATAATATATAGGTGTGTGTGCAGAATAGTATGTGTTATTGTGTGAGAGACCAAGCATAAAAAAAGCAACCGGAATGATTTAAATTCGAAGAGGCACTCACGTCTATTTAGAATATTTTAAATTTTTTTTTTTAAAGTCTGATAATCCATTTTGCTCTGTGTGTGTGTGTGTGTTGAAGAGAGATGGAGAAGAAAGAGATAGTGGGGTGTTGGAATAAGAACCAAAAAATAAAAAAAGTCAAATTCCCACCCACTGTAAAAAGGTTGGTACTCCCCTGTCCATCTGATGATCATATCATTTTTTTTTTTGTAGTACAAAATGACATTATTATCTTTTAAATGATTAATTCTATCAGCAGTCCATTAACTACAGGGACTGAAATAGATTTTTTATACACTTTAAAGATCAATTTAATATTTAAAGCAAATCTCAGAGACTAAAATGATTTTTACCCTTGTCGAGGTTGAAAATCTCACAGTTGAATTTGGGAGCTACTTTCGTCAAGCTGGACTTCTCAGGTCGGCCTCCGAGCTGTACTTTCCTGGTCGGCTATCGGACCTGCACAAGAAAAGTAAGGAAAAAGTGGGGTGATGACCCGGATTTTTCCCTCAAGCGTGCGAATGATTAGTATGTCCGAGCTGGCAAAGTAGCTGAGAGCATTTAATAGCGAGATCCCCCTTAAATGAAGAGGGTGGAGCTCTATTTATACTAAGTTCGGGTCTGACAGCATTTAATGCGATGCAGCTTTATGTCCCATCAGTGCTTTATGTCCCATCGGAACAGCTGGAACTGAGGTCGGGGTTAACGGGGTCGGGCCAGTCATCTAGGTTGGTCATGGAGCTGAGCGCGCTGGTATTGGCGCGGATTAGCCCGTCTCAGCTCGGAATAGTCTCCTCACCTCAGCTCGGGAACCCCTCGTCAATTCCCCCCCCCCCAAGTCGAGATCGAGAGGGTGAGATCTAGAATTAGAAGTTCCTCCCGAGCTGTAGGTGTCCGACCCCGACAGAGTAGGGATGGCCACGTCAGCGGTGCATGCCCAACGGATGGCTGCCACGTCACCTGGCGGTTCTGACGAGACGCGACGTTTGAGCTTCCCGAGGTGACTTTTAGGGGTGCCTATAAATAGGGCCATATCCTCCGAGATTCATTTCACACTTCGCTTTCAATTTCTCAAGGAATTCCGGTCGGACACCAGAGTGGTCGGACGCAACTAGCTCGGAAAGAATCTTCTCGGGAATTTTCAGCTCGGACCCAGCTTAGTCGGTCGTACTCCGCAGTCAAGAGCAGTAGGTACGTCCCGACTCCCTTTAGTCATTCCTGTACATTTATATTTGCTGTAGACAGGATGGGGAGGTCGGAATCGGAAGATTCTCAGGCTATGGAAGTAAGGTCCTATGGTGGAGATGAGAGTCCACCGAGCTCGGCATCCACCTCAAACAGGGTCCGTGGTGGAGGGAGCGCCAGTTCGTCTTCAGGGCCGGCTCGAAAATCTGGTCGCGGGGAGAGTAACGATGATTGCCAAGTTATTGGGGTCAGATTGGTGCAAGAGGAAGTAGAGGCGGATCCTTTGGCCGACTTGGGGGACTTTGATGACAGGGATGATGAGAAGCCGCTAAATCAACTGGAGGGCATAGAGATACCACAAGAGTTCTTAGCCGGGGTCTCTGCCGCCAAGCCGATCGAAGCTGTCCCAGTTAGTGCTGTTCGACCTCGGAGCTCGGCTTTAGCCAATGCTTCTTCAATTCGAGGGAAGAGGATCGAGCAGTTGTTCGCCTGCTGCAAGCGTGAGTGCCATTCTACAGTGCAGATGGCGAACGCAAGGCTGAGGAACTGGTCGGTTAATTAGCATCACAGGCTGAAGGTTCCAGGTCGGCAGGAATCGGCGTGTTATCCCCCAGCCGACCACTTCACCATATATGACCTGGCGTTCGACGTCATCTAACTCTCCCTCCCTGGCTTCATTATTGGAATCCTGAACTATTTCGAGCTCAGCCTGGGTCAGATGTCGCCGAATGGTTGGGCCGTGATGGTGGCCTTCTACGTGTTCTGCCTGGAGAAGAAAGTGGAGCCGACCTTGCGCAGGTTCAGGCATTTCTTCGTGTGTAAACCCAACCCGAAGCAGCCAGGGTGGTTCCACTTCGCAGCTCGGGTCGGCAACTCCATATTCACCAAGTGGCACTCCTCTAACAAGGGCTGGCATAATGACTATTATTGGGTGGAGTCGTCCGTGAACTCTGGATGCAGGCTGGACTGGATCCCGAGCCTGAGGAAGACCGCCAACGATGACCCTAAGCTCTCGAAGGAGGAACTCAGGGAAGTCGCAGTGCTCAAGCCCGCGCCCGGGACGCTGATAGACATTGACAGCGTGCTGAAATGGGAGCGAATCTGGGATTCCAAGTTGTTTGGTAGGGAGCCCGACCTCTCGAGGGATCATCCCCACCTACTTCCTGACCCAGAAGGGGACGCAGGGTCTTGCTCAGAAGAGGGTCAGTTTGCAGGATCGGCGCCCGACCTCCCCGTGGTTCTGTTTGTTTAGCCTTTTTGGGTTGGTCTTCGACTCTTTTTCACCTCTTTGCTCTACTTTTTGCAGATATGGCGGACATGAGGAAGCTTGCATATGCCCAGGTGCGGAGGAAGAGTGAGGTCAGTGGCGACGCCTCGGCTCGGTCAGGACTGGGAGGTACTGCTCAAGGACAAAGGCAGCGCCCCAGCGGCCAAGGACGAGAGGTCGGTCCCGAGGTCTCCTCAAAAGGGGCTTCGGGGTCCCCTTTGCCAAAGAAATCGGGCTCGGGCCTAGCGATCCCGGAGCGCTCTTCCTCCCGACCCGAGAGCAGAAAGCGGCCTTGGCCCGAACACTCTGGGAAGGGTAAGGCCACGAGGTGAGCCCTCCCGACAAAAACTTCATGGAGGCGTTCAAGGTGGATCAAGACCCCAAGCTGGCGACGGTCCCCGCAAAGCAACTCTCGCTTGATTTGAGGACGGTCATAGTCACGGTGAGTCCTTAACTATCTTCTGGTGAGGTTGTATTTTTAGCTCGGCTGATTGCTCTATTTTCTGCTAAACAGGCCGAGTCCCATATCCTCTTGGCCCCCAGTTTCCTAATCAGGGCCCAGACTCACTGCGTCGAGCTCGAGCAGCGGTACGTGGATGCCCGAGCTGAGCTTGATACCGTGAGGGAGAAAGCCGCTCATAGGCAGAAGGCGGATATGGCGGAGATCGACCGCCTGAAGAAAGAGCTGGACCTGGAAAAGGACCGACGCGAAGCCGCGTCCAAGGACGTTGATCGCTATAAGCGAGAGAAACGGGAGGTAGAGGCTAAGTTTAAGGATCTGGTGGAGCGGGTCGGTGTCTAGGGGGAGAAGGCAGTGGAGGCCTTCAAGTCTAGCGATGCGGCGGTAAATTGGTTGGCCACGGAAGGCGGGGCCATGGCAAAGTATGCGGAAATGGAATTCTACTTCCGAGGTCAAGTCGCAGCTCGAGAGAGAGCGAATACCTTCTTCCCAGCCACCAAGAACGACTACATAGAGATCTTGGAGGTTCCGCCGTCGGAGTTCTGGGAGATCCCCGAACTTCCGTCCGACCTGACATCCCAGGCCAAGGAGGTTACTGAGTTTGTCCAGAAGGGCCTGGACCAAGTTGGGGATGAAGTCGAGGCAACCACCTCCGCCGCTGCGCAAAAATAGATTTTGTAATTTTTCCCGAGTTGGGTTATTGTAATCTCGCCCGAGCTGGGCTTTTATAATCACCTTTCAATTTTAATGAAATGTTTGCTTTATTTTCATTTGCGTTTTAATTGAGTTCGTACACATGTATTTTTCTTTTCGCAAATTTCTTCTCAAGTAAATGGGGTCGGAACAATTTTAACGGACCATTCAAACTTAAGTTTAATGAACCGAGCTGGATGTGATTAAATGATTTACCATCCTAATCCGAGCCGGTATAATCGGGGTAACTTTATAATCATTACCAAATCGAACTCGTCAGTCCGTTACAAAATTGGTCAAACTAATGTTGACAAATATACCGATCTGAAGCCGGGATGCACCGAGTTGGAACTTAATCCGAACTGGCAAATTTAATCAAGTTGTTATTGATTATACCCGAGCTGAAACTTGGTCCGAGCTAGTTTACTTCGTGATTAAGCGTGGCCACTGCGTTCATCCGAGTTGGAGTAATTTTGTAGTTGTAGCACTTGGGCCTGGGTCGGGCGGTCGGGCATTGCACTAGTTTACAAAATTGCATTGTGTTGAATTTGTATAAGTAATGTCTTGGCTCGGGGCCTTTTACAAAATATTTCGTCTCGGGGCCGTGTACAAAATATTTCAGCTCGGGACCGTTTTAGACAAAATACCGCTTCAGATGTTCTGAATGCCATGCATTTTTCAACAGTTTTCTGTTCTTGTCGCGAAGGTAGAAGGTCCCGGGTCGGACTTCTTTCATGACTTCATAGGGTCCCTCCTAGGTCGGAGAGAGCTTGTTAACGGAGCGCGGCAAAAAGATGGCCTTTCTGAGTACGAGGTCGCCAACCTTAATAGGCTTAGGCTTGACCTGTTTGGCAAAGGCTCTTTTCATGGCAGCTTTGCTGGCCAGCATTCTGATTTGAGCTTTAGCTCGGAGCTCTTCAGCGAGGTCGAGCTCTTCACGGATTCGTGCTCCGTTTGTTTCTGGATCATGGTGGAGGGTTCTACTGGTCGGAGACCCGATCTCCACTGGCAGCACCGCTTGAGTGCCGAAGGTCAGTTCGAAGGGCGATTCTCCCGTGGCCGAGCTGGTGTTGGTCCGCTGAGCCCACATCACCTCGGGAAGAATTGATGCCCATTGGCCCTCTGCTTCCTCCAGCTTGGTTTTCAGGCCCTGCAAAATGATTTGGTTAGTCCTTTCAACTTGGCCATTACTTTGAGGGTGAGCAATGGACGAGAATCTGAGGTCGATCCCAATCTCAGCACATTTGCCTCGAAAGTATGCACTGTCGAATTGTTTGCCGTGGTCAGTGACGATGACCTTTGGCACCCCAAATCGGCAAATGATGTTTTTCCATACGAAATCCCAAGCTACCTTTTCTGTTATTCTAGTAACACCTTCAGCCTCGGGCCATTTAGTGAAGTAGTCTACAGCTACGAAGGCGTGCTTATTTTGGCCGACACCAGTCAGCAATGGGCCGATGATGTCTATACCCCACTGATAGAATGGCCAAGGGCTTACCATCACTGTGAGGTCCACAGTAGGCTTCTGCTGTACGTTGGTGAACCTCTGGCAGGTGTCGCACTTTTTTACATACTCTTTGGCATCTTGTTCTAAGGTTGGCCAGAAATAGCCTTGCCTTAATGCCTTCCGATCTAGAGCTTTGCCCCCCAAGCGGTTTCCACATACCCCTTCATGAATCTCCCGGAGTACATAGTTTCCTTCTTCAGGTCCAACACATTTCAAAACAGGCTAGGTGTAGGCTCTCTTATAGAGTTGCCCGGCGATTATGACAAATCTTGAGGCCTGTTTCATGAGTTTTCGAGCTGATTTTTCATCTTCTGGGGTCATACCCCCCTCCAAGTAGTCCATGATTGGTTTGGTCCAATCTGGACTTAGATTGAGCTCGGCTACCGCCTGTACTCCCAACTGAATACTAGGTTCGGATACTTCCTCCACATAGACCAGGCCAGGTCGGCGTTCGCCCAAGGCCAACCTGGACAGGCCATCAGCATTCATATTCTCTTCCCTGGCAATGTGCTGTATCATGAACTTTCTGAGTGCTGAGGTCAAATCCTTGACTCTGTTGAGGTAGGCTAGCATAGCACTGTCCTTGGCTTCGAACTCTCCTGATATCTGGCTAGAGACCAATTGAAAGTCGTTGCTCAGGTCGAGTGTCTGTGCCCCGAGCTGAGCTACAATTTTCAGCCCTGCAATTACCGCTTCGTATTCTGCTTCATTGTTGGACGGCGGGAAGGTGAACTTGAGGGAGTACTGGTGCTCATGGCGGTTTGGGTCGAGGATGGCCGCCCCAGCTCTACTTCCGGACTTCCCTGAGGCCCCATCCACATGGACCTTCCACACGTCCTCCGAGTCATGCTCTGCTCGGCCAGTGCATTCTACAACAAAGTCCACAATGGCTTGGGCTTTGATGGCTGTCCTGGGCTGGTAGGTGATGTCGAATTGACTTAGCTCAACTGCCCATTTCAGTAGCCTGCCCGACGCCTCTGGCTTGTGCATGATGGACTTAAGCGGAGCATCAGTCATGACCTTAACTGGATGAGCATCAAAGTATGGCTTCAACTTTCTAGCCGCTGTGATGAGCGCGAAGGCGAGTTTTTCCAAGGAGGAGTATCTCGCCTCGGCTCCCTGTAAGGTTTTACTAACATAATAGACTGGCTTCTGTTCCTTTCCTTCTTCTCGGACTAGTGCCGCCGCCACTGCTGTTCCCGAGCATGCTAAGTATATTATTAGCTCTTCCCCCACCTCAGGTCGGGATAACAGGGGTGACGAAACTAGATACCTTTTCAGTTCTGTGAAGGCGTTATGGCATTCCTCAGTCCATTCAAAGTTCTTAGGATTCCTCAATATTTTGAACAGAGGAGCACACTTGTCAGCCGACCTGGACATGAATCTGCTCAGCGCCGCGACCTTGCCTGCTAACACCTGGACGTCCTTCACGCAGGTCGGTGGCGCCAGGTCCAGTATTGCCTGGACCTTCTCTGGGTTGGCTTCTATTCCGCGGCCTGTGACCATGAAGCCCAAGAACTTGCCTGCCTTGATGCCGAATGCGCACTTTTTCGGGTTCAGTTTTATCCCAAAGTGCTCCATTACGGCGAAGGCTTCAGCCAGGTCGGCTACATGGTCTTCCGCCCTCCTGCTCTTGACCAACATGTCATCTACATAGATTTCCATATTCCGGCCAATCTGATTTTTGAAGACCTTGTTCACCATTCGAGTATATGTGGCTCCAGCATTCTTGAGGCCAAAAGGCATGACCTCATAGTAGTAGAGTCCTTTATCGGTGGTGAAGGCGGTCTTCTCTTTGTCTCCGGGAGCCATTTTGATCTGATTATAACTTTTGAAGGTATCCATGAAGGAGAGCAACTCGAATCCGGAGGTGGCATCCACCATCTGGTCAATCCGTGGTAGGGGGAAGCAGTCCTTGGGGCAGGCTTTGTTGAGGTCGGTGAAATCAATACACAGTCTCCATCCACCCGAGGACTTAGTCACCAGCACCACATTGGATAACCAGGTTGGGTACTGTATTTCCTTTATGTGGCCGGCGTCCACCAACTTGTCCACCTCTTCTGCTATGATTTGTTGCTTATCATAATGAAAGTGCCGGCGCTTTTGCTTTACCGGATAGTGATTCGGGTCGGCATTCAGATGATGCTCAATCACATTCGGGTCAATTCCTGTCATGTCAGAGGCAGACCAGGCAAATACATGTTCATTCTTTAAAAGAAATTGGCTTATACCTTTCTTGAGGTTGGCAGATAGTTCACTCCCGATCTTTGCTCTCTTGGTTTCATCGGAGAGCTCCACCTCCTGAAGGTCTTCAGCCGGGCTTCCTCTCTTAGCATCTCTCTTTTCTTCGGGCAGATCTGGTCCCCAGCCGGTTTGATATTTGGGCCGGAGTGAGTTTTCATAACATTCCCGAGCTGAGAGCTGGGCTCCGCGAATGGTGGCTACCCCGGCCGGGGTCGGGAATTTCAGGGCCTGGTGGTAAGTTGAGGGGATGGCCCTGAAGTGATTAAGTGTCACTCGACCTAAGATCCCGTTGTAAGTGGAATTACAATCCATTACAATGAAGTTGGCTTGCATCGATACCCACTTATCCCTATCCTCCAGCTTCAGGGGGAGGTTGATGACTCATTCGGTTCGGTGGGACTGTCCGGTAAAACCTGCTAACGTAACCCTCAATGGCCTTAATCGGCTCATATCCAACCCTATTTGCTCAAAAGCGCTGAAGAATAAGACTTCTGCCGAGCTCCCGGTGTCCACCATCAACCTTTTGACGGTGAAGTTGGCTATTTCTGCGCTGATCACCAGTGGGTCGTCATGAGGCAATATCACCCCCTCCAAGTATTCTGAGGAAAAGGTGAGCTCCTGCATCTCCGGGGCCGGTCCCCGCATTGGTCCATATTCCCTCCCAACACGAACATAACCCTTCCTTCCTGCTGAGGTCTCGCCCCCTGATGACAATCCTCCTGCAATGGTTTCAATCACGGCCAAGCGTCCGCCCCCAGCCTGGTGCTTGGGCGGACTCCTCTCCCTATCCCTTTGGTCTGGATTCCGGGTCGTCTGTGGATCTATATACCTCTGGAGGTGGCCTCGGGCTATGAGTGCTTCAATCTCCTGTTTCAAATCTTCACATTCTTCGGTGGTATGGCCGTAGTCCATGTGGTAGCGGCAATATTTGGTGCTATTGCGCTTCTCGGGTTGGCCTTTCATTCTCGGAGCTGGAGGCAGGTGGTTCTGGTGCTGGATCTCCATCAGGATTTGCTCTCTCGAGGTGCTAAGGGGAGTGAACATAGTGAACCGGGGGTTCGGCTTCGGCTGTTGAGGCTGCTTTCCTCGGTCGTTCTGGGCTTTGGCCCCAGGTTGGGCTTGGGAGACCTCTCCTTTCTTCCCAGTCTCCTTCTCCTTGTCATCATCCCTTTTCACCTGATGGATTTCCTCCGAGTGTATGTACCATTCTGCTTGTACCATCAGCTCGGACACAGTATCCACGGGGTTGATTGCCAAGGAAGATGTGAGGGGGCCCGACCTGAGCCCGCTCTGGTAAGCCATCAGAGCCATGGAGTCCTCCAGGTTGGGAATTCGGAGGGACTCTTCATTGAATCTGGCCGTGTAAGCCCTCAAACTTTCCCCTCTATGCTGCTTCACCAGCAGCAATGTAGAAGTATGGCGGGTGGCGCGGCGACTTCCAGCGAAGCGGGACAGGAAAGCCTCAGCCAACTGGTGAAAACTTGCAATTGAACCAGGACGAAGTTTTTGGAACCAATCCAAGGCATTGCCAACCAGGGTGGTCGGGAATGTCTTCGCCTTCATGAGATCTGGCATGTCATGCAGAGTCATGTGGTGATCAAAATTGAGCAGGTGGCTGGCTGGGTCTCCATCTCCGTTGTAGACGGCCAGGTTGGGCATTCGGTTGCTGGTGGGCAGAGGCGTAGCCAGTACCTCGGGGGAGAGTGGGCTTACGCCGAGCTGGTTGATGACCTTGGCTATGGCAGCTACGGTCTTTACCTGCTCGAGGTCGGCTTAAGCCACCCTTTTACCTCTCGCCGCATCGGATCTTGGTACCGGTTCTAGGAAACCCTCCTCGTCCTGCGTCCGTTTTCGCCTAGACTCTGGGATGTAGAATTGCGGGCGCGATGGCCGTGGCACAACCTCTTGCAGAGCCAGGGGGCCTCAGCTAGCCGGGCTACCTGCTCCTTAAGTTCTTCGAAGATCCTCAGCACCATCCTTATCTCCTGTGACAGGCTGGAGTTGGGGTCTCCTTCTGCTGCGGGGTTGGTTTGAGTGGCTAGGTGTATACGTTGACTCGTTCCAACGTCGGCTTGGGTTAGGTTTTGGCTGGGCGCCTGCGTGGTTTCGAGGTCCCCTTCCAGGTTGGGCGAATCCTCTACCGATATATTGTGACTTCTAGTTTGCACCATAATGGTTTCTCAATGAGTGGCGAAGAGAGTTATAAAAGAACTCGTCGTTCCCACAGACGGCGCCAAACTGTCGAGGTTGAAAATCTCACAGTTGAATTTGGGAGCTGCTTTCGCCGAGCTGGACTTTTCAGGTTGGCCTCCGAGCTGTACTTTCCTGGTCGGCTATCAGACCTGCACAAGGAAATGAAGGAAAAGGCGGGGTGACGACCCGGATTTTCCCCTCAAGCGTGCGAATGATTAGTATGTCCGAGCTGACAAAGTAGCTGAGAGCATTTAATAGCGAGATCCCCCTTAAATGAAGAGGGTGGAGCTCTATTTATACAAAGTTCGGGTCTGACAGCATTTAATGCGATGCAGCTTTATGTCCCATCAGTGCTTTATGTCCCATCGGAACAGCTGGAACTGAGGTCGGGGTTAACGGGGTCGGGCCAGTCATCTAGGTTGGTCATGGAGCTGAGCGCGCTGGTATTGGCGTGGATTAGCCCGTCTCAGCTTGGAATAGTCTCCTCACCTCAGCTCAGGAACCCCTCGTCAACCCTTTTTCATTTTATGCGTAACGGAGAGGTGGTGACTTGTTAAAGTTTGACTAAGCATTTCATTGTCTTGTTCTTGATATAAAATGAAACGGTCGCGCATTTTGAAGATTTTTTCATTTTATATATATATTAGGTAATCTATCGGACTTTGCAGTCTCATGAACCAATAAGAGTGAGCGAGGACTAGGAATTTTGGAGGTATTCTCTTCTTAGGTTAGCCATTCACATTGAATCAACAAGTTAAAAGGTTCATGCTCCCAAGGCACCAAACCAGCAATGTCGATGTGACCTTTTTTTTTTTTACTTTATATGTTATATTGCTTTTTCTCTTTTTGTTTTCACTGTATACGTTTTAGAAATATAGTTTATATTTTTGGGCATTACATTATATATTTTTGATATAATATGATATACATGTATAATTTTTTTAAATTAATAAACTTAGAATTTTTAAATTTTTTGGGCACTTTATAACCATTGATGAACTCACGGGCAAGCACATTAATACTATATACCACTTTATCAAAGAATGTGTGACGAATAAGGATGTCCAAATAAAGTTCGTGAAGTTACAAGACCAAGTAGCGGATATTTTCACCAAGTCTCTCTCGACTGAAGTTTTTCTCAAGTTGAGATCTCGCATTGGAATTACAAATTCAAGTTTAAGAGGGGTGTTGGAAAATAAACTTGAATTTGGGCCAAGGTAAATTTGGGTTTAGCATTGGTGATAAAGAATTTGGGTTAAAAATAATGAGCAAGTATTTGGGCTAGCTAAAATATTTACTCACTTGGTCCAAAAAAATAAGAGTGTTGCCCAATTGTGAGCCCAAACTCTATATCTAGAGAAGTCTTTGAAGTTGAGATATTTTCTAAGAAACATTTAGGAGAAAATAAATTATTTGAGTAGCTAGAATAATCTTGAAATATTATCTAGCATATTTATGTAATTTCAAGAATATCTAGTATGTAAAAGCCTCTTGATCCCCTATAAATGGGGGGAACTCCAAGCATTTGTAACCAAGCCAATACAAGTTTTTTAGTTCCTCCAAATTTTTTTTCTTCCACTTTCCAGATATTTCTTATATAAGTACTAATTTTTTAAATTAGTCTAGGCCTACCACAACACAGCCTCAATCGTGAGTGAAGCACTAGTATCCACATATTTTGCTATGTCTGATTATTTAATGTAAAACTGGATATTACAACTCTGTGATCAGGTTGAATTTAACCTTGACAAAACCATTCTTGCACCAGTTGGGACCCCATGAATTCTTGATGACAAAGTACTCTTCTCCCTCTTGTATCCCACATCCAACGACCAACACCGCATGATAACCTTGATGTCGTTCCCGTGGTTTACGACCTAAGTAAATGCCATGTCCATTGAACCTTTTGAAAGAATGATATTCATCAATGACGCTGGTCAAAGGTGTCCTTGAGAGTATCTTTGCAATATGCTCTCGGTTGTACTTCCTGGGAGGAACATCTTTATGGCCAGCAATGTACACCTTATCCATCTGAAAAGTTTTATATGTTAAAATAAAAAATAATGGATAAAAATATAGGAATTTCGGTGTGATGTGACATACAAATTCATTTTTGATGATATCATTGACATCTTTTCGTCTTGTGAATGGATAGTCTCTGGCTGTGCATATGCTGTCCTTCCTCACAAGCCTATAAGCCAAATCAACACTGCTAGTAAAACATCCTGTGCCATCTTTCATTTCCTTTTCTATATTACTCGGGTATCTTAAAGGAATATAATCAATAATTTGTTGCACTGATAATCGGACAGCGGGTCGACTAGTGCTCATTGCAATACAAGTCGAGATTGCCTCTGAAACTACTAAGGTAGCAACAACTTGACATTTTAGGCAAAACTAATAAATACTCTTTTATTTATTCACTTACATATATTTGTATTTCACCTACTAAAATTTTCGGGCCCTTATAAAAGTTTGGAAAAAAATGTCTTGCAGCTCACTTATCATTCTCATTGGAATATGAATGTAAAATCTATATTGAAAGAGTAACTGCATACTTCTTGGTAGAATACATCGAGAAGAATATCACTTCCTTCTAATGTACAAGACATTCTTTGAAATAACTTGAAGTAAATATATATCAGACATATTAAATACTAGACAACAATTAAGACCTTAAAGATTGTTTAACATCAAATTCTATCTAGTAAACGGAACACAATCTTATCTAGTAAACGGAACACAATCATATTCTACAGTAATGTGATGACTACTAATTCGTGTTATAAATTCTTAATACCCAATGAACAAAGAAACATTATCAACATAAAAATCTTCTCAAATAATTGGAGCTTATTTCCAGTTAATAAAATTAAAAAGTTTAAAAAATGATAGGAAAGTAACTTCGACATAAAATTTTATAAACAGATACTAATCACTTAACCCATTCTATTTGACACCAAAAAATGGAAGCAAACCAAAATGTCAAAGGTTCTAGCTAAAACAAACAATATTTTGCTTCTATCTACAGATAATATGGTAACCAAATATAGCAGAAAAGAGAAAATGGTTAGGCAACACAATGAATGAAAATCTAGCTATGCACGATCGTGGTTGAACCCACATTAGAATCTATATTATACAAATAAAAGTTACAATTATTTGGCAAAAAAACTTGTTTTTGGGACTTGAAAACACGAGTCCATATTACACAACAACAACTTTAGCATCGCCCAAAACTATGTTAGAACCAGAGAATATTTTACTAACTTCAAGGCGTGTAACGATTGCCACTTTCCTAAAGGAATATTTCGCCCCCAATTCGTGCAAAAGGTTTCCTGCGAAATGCCTTTTGGATACAATGAAGCTCTTAGTTTGTGTCTTTGCACTTGACAAAAACTAGCTTAAAAGTAATATGTTGTGTTAATTTTCCGATTTGATATTGTTGTTAAAGTTCATTTTTTCCTGCAGTAAAAAAATTACTTTAAATAGGACCAAAAATGGGAAGTTAATTTTGAATAGTCGTGACTCTTAGATTTGAAAGATTTCAAAAATGGTATTGTTTCAAATACGACTTTTTAGATTCTAAAATTCAGAAATTTTAAAAATGTTTCAATAAACTACTTTTAGAAAACAACATATTTATATTTCAGAAATTCTTGTAGAACATAATATAGCAAATAAGCATAACACAGAAGTCTCATGCATAGCACATTATGGGTAAGCACTAAGCAGCTTAAAGGCTCTAAAATCATTTCCAAATAAATTAAATACGTGTACAAAGGCTTCTTAGTGAGCAAAAAACATAATATACTAGCAATATAATGATATACATATGAAAATATAAGCAACCAAAAGAGACCCAAAAAAAAAAAAAATCTGAGAGACGAAAATATAAAACAAAAACAAAGGTGGAAGAAGAAAATGTCATTTTGTTACCTGAATGTAGAAATCTTCAGCAAAGTTATTGAAAGGCTATATCTGAAGTGTGTTTTCAGTGAAATAAAAGAAACGTGATGTTTAAATGGATGGTTTGATGAATGTCTAAAGTGTGTTTACAGTGAGCAAAAAACATAATACGCTAGTAATATAATGATATACATGAAAATATAAGTAACCAAAATAGACATAAAAAAAGAAAAAAATAAATTTGAGACTAAAATATAAAACAAAAACAAAGGTGGAAGAAGAAATTTTTTTCATTCAAGCACATGAATGTTAAGCGTGAAATGCACGTGAAATTCTTGTAGAAAAGCAGAAATGTGGTTGTTCTCAGAAATTAATATATGGAAGATTTGGGCATTTTCATACTCATTAAATTTCATTGATTAGGCTACGGTCTTCTACCCCCACAGGTTTAAATATCGAGAGTGATAAAAAGAAAAGAGTTGTGTTTCCATGGAACAAAGGGGCTTACTACTTCTTGCCAAGTATGTATACGTTATTATTGAATATAATAAATAAATATAATAAAGGGTAAATAACACCGCACTTCTCTATAATTTGTCGAAAGTGTATGGGCCCTCATGTGTTTTCAAAAATATACTGGAACCCCTTATGATTTGAAAAACTGACACACGTGCCCCCTCCGTCTATTTTCCGTCAAGTTTTTTAACGGAAAATAATAAATGATGCAAATATCCTCAATTATTATTTTTTCTCTTTTTTCCTTTTGTTTATCTATCTATCTATATATATACCACACTAGGAAAAGAAAAAAAATAAAAACAAAAACATAATATATATGTTCACACACCATACCAGAAAAACAAAATATAATAAATTACCATAAGTGATCCCGTATATCATAATCTTTTTCTATTTCTTCTATCTTATTTTCCTCTATTTTTTGGGTTATAGAATATCTATTGTATTATTCATGTTTGGTAAGAGAATTTTAAACTCGAGCAGGTATCGGGTCGGGTTTGATATATAAAGAATTATATTAATAAGGCTCGGACTTGGTTTTGGAAACTTTAGCGAGTATTCAACCCATTCCCATTCGTCGCAAGTCTATACATGTCACAATGCTTCAAGAAGTTCATCGTTTCACATTACAAATAGTGATTTTTGTATATTGACATATTACTTTATTCGGTACGACACATATTTTATCTTATTCGATGGACTATCTATAATAAATGGTACAAAATTAACAATCTACTAGAAATTTCAATATCCCCTCCCAAAATTTCAATATTCCCTCTTAAAATTTTAAGTTCCCTCATCTAATTTCAAAACCTATCCTATAAATACCATTATCCAACAACGTAAAATTTTGGCCTCTTTTAATTTAATCTACACAACACAACACCATCTCTCATAAACACTTTATTGTTGGCTGAAGTTTTTTTTTTCTCTCTTTTTTGGTCAAAATTGGCTGAAGTTCTCATGCCAGATGTTTGCATAAACAAAATTATGTGATGGTAAAGTTGAAGTCAAACCTCAGTTGCACTCGTGTATTTTTATTGTTTATGATCATACTTCTTTTTTTATTTTATTTTAATGTTTAAATGATCATGTGATATATAGAATGAATATGAAGATGATTACTGCGATGTATATTTTGTTCTTCAACTTTGGCAATAACTTTTCTTTGTTACTTAGACATTACTTCTTATGTTCCTGTACTTAGCAACATTTTTTTTTTAAATTACACCTACATAATTCAATTCTCCCTACTTGTTTGGCTTAGTTTTTGGTTTCTTAGCATTTTCATCCCAAGTAAATGCTAATAATTTTTTTTTTTTTGCTAACAAATGCTAATAATTTGTCCCACACTACTAAAAAAACAGAGAAGGGCAACAGACGTTTTTCGTCGTTATTCCATCGCTAAATTTAATTAACGACAGCATCTCATCACAAAACGACGGTCACTAATTAGGTCGTCGCTAAGTTGGGTTCCCGTCACTAAATCTATCGCTATTTCGCGACATAATTTGTTCATCACCCTAGCTGTCGCTAAATAACGACGACAAAAATTTGTCACCAAGTTCGTCACTAAATAACGACAGATTACGATGAAAATAATACAGTTGCTAAAGCCATCACTAATTAATGACATACTGTTACGGTCGCTAAAGCCCTCACTAAATAGCAACAGACTATTACGATCACTAAAATGGTCACTAAATAACGACAGACTGTTACAGTCGCTAAATAGCAAAGACAGTTTATCAGTCGTCAAATCCGTAGCTAAATACGTAATAATTATTTTTTAATTTAATTTGTTAATATTTCAAATCCAAAAGTATTATTAAATAACAAAAAATAATTTCATTACAAAATTTATTTATAAATACAAAATATTCATATTAAAAAAATAAAAATATATTTTTCACAAATAACTAAAACAAATTGTTCTAATGTTCACCCTATAAGAAAAACTAACACGGGCTACGAAAAGTATAACTAATCTTTAATAACTAAAACTTTTTTAAAAAACTAATATTTCATTATAGAAATCACGCCGCAATATCGGATTTGCATGGGTCTTAGCCTTGTGTTCTTGGAGAATTGAAGTTTGAGGTGTGCTATGACACACTCCTTGAAGTTTGTTTGCGGCCTTCTTTATATAATCTCTCCTTAGCATCCCTGCAAAAGATCACAAACGACTTGTAAAACTCAATAAGGAGAAAGTAGGAAATGATAAAAGAAAAGTAAACTCTAGCTATGCAAACACGTTTAGAAGAGCAACCTACCAATCCCACGTGAACAAGTAACATGTATGCAACAGTTTCAAACAAGATTTGCTCATTGAAAAAGTTCAATACCTGAAGACATCTGCAGTAGTTTCATCTTCAGGAGATACTTCATGTGTTTTACTCATAGAAGAATGAAAGATCTCTTCAACGTGCTCACCTCCATTAAAGTTCTGCATTCTGCTCCATAAGCCAAAGGCATATAGTATGAAGCTTGTCTGATATAGTTACCTCTGGAGACTTCATGGTCATCATTTCTTCTTGCTATAAAATTGACACGGCATGGACTCGCAATTAGATGCAAATACAAAATGCACAAAAGATGGCAGATGTATATCATTACACAAATGTTACAATCATTTTTGTATTATCATTAGATATAAATACAAAATGCAAATTTGATGGCAAATTTATATCATTACTCATATTATCATTAATATGCTTCTAATGTTTTCAGTTTCATTTAACACTTATACTGCTGTATTATTCTCTCAAGATCTTACCACCTAAACTTAACCAGCTATGTACACGTAGGTACACAATTTTTCAACTCTAAAATAATGTTTTACTTTGATATGATTCAGCCAGCCATAACTCACTCTCTTTCGGACCTCTCTCTTTCCTATGTTTTAGTTCTCTTTTTGTACTCTATATTTCTTCCTCTCTCTCCCACGATCTCTCTCTAGTATCTTGTCTGATGTTTCCTCTTTTTCTTCCTTTCCTTTGTTTTACTACGCATGTAAAACTAGACTCAACTTTCCATCCATATATAGATATTCGACTAACTCCTTCCTAATCAATACAGTTTTAATTCGAATTTTGCCCAAAAACTAATTCATAACTTCAGAATCCTTCAAGCATCTTTCTTTAATTTTGAATTAAACTTATTTCCTTGAGCTTGCATATCTACGGTTCACTTTCAATAAATTTTAAATTACATATTTATTAATTTATTTTTAACTCACCTTTGGTAGGGATATGACATGCCCAATATGACTCTCACTTATGCGACCAAGGTGTCCAAGCTTAAGCCAGGTTTTAGTTCCCAAAATACACAATACATACACTTACATGTATAGACATATAAAAATGTACCAATAGAGTACTCAATTTAGTATAAAAGTCTCCTCACTTGAGCAACAACCAAGCACCCATCAAAGCCAGATCATTTTAGACTACTAAAGAAAGCCTTTTATCTAAAGAGAGTTTTTTATTATGTTTGAGCTTGGTGCTTTAAGATAGCTATTTATAAAAGTGAATTAAATCGTATTTTTCCTTTGCCAGTTGAACTACTACAAGAATATGATCAGATCCTTCAGGAAGTTAATTCTTTTTTTGCCAGATAAAAGTGGAATTAAATGAAAAGTTTAACATTGCTGTGATTATCACTCTTCCATTTTTTTCCTGAAGCGACCGGTCAAGCCATAACAAAAATATAGCTAGCTATAGATAGATCATAGATCATAGATAGGTTCAAAACCCATCAGAAGAATCATCTCCCAAGCAGAGAAGATATTATAGATAGATAGATGAATTGAATGTTTAGTCCAAATCTGCTGCATATACGATTCATTAAAGACATTGATTGTAGAGAGATACTAAAAAAATCATTCTTAGTCATCCACTTGAACTAATTCACTCAACAAACAACAATATATTTGATCCAAGTAAAACGTAAAACTTCAACAGTAGAAAAGAAAGCAAAAAGATGAAAAGAAAAAGGAAAGAATAGAACAACAAAAATTAAATAACCATCTAGTACCTCTATAACGACTCAGCAAATTATAACTACTCTCTTCATTAATAAACTCCCCTCTCAAATCCATTAAAGCATAACATAATTGTCTAAATTTTTTTGATAAGTTAATGAAAAAAACGTTAAGACAGCAACAAACAAACTAAAAGCACCATTCTCTTTACCTTGATTTTATAAAGGAGCTGCTGCAACACAAGGCTGAGTTGATTGCTCTCTTGAAGCATCTGTCTGTAGCACAAAGAAAGCTATTTAAAAAAAAAAAAAAAAGGTTTAGCAGAAGCAAACAAAACTTCAGAATCACTGCAGTTAAAAGACATCAGTGGAAAGGAAAGGAAAACAGAAAATGACAACGCTTTCTCAAATTTTTACCAGTGAAATAATTACCCTATTTTAGAAGATGTAAACGCAAAAGCTTTTGTTCACCTTTCCACAGTACTAGACAACCATCTGAAGACAACATTGAGAGTTTGTATTTGATGTGTTTGAGATTTGGAGTTTAAATGTATTCATTTTAGAGGTGTTCAAGCTTATTTGAGTCATTAGTTAGTCAATTTTAGCATTTCTTGGATAAACGATCTTGACAATTTGAATGCTTAAAAGTCACCAATTAATACTAATTTTACATTGTAGGTGTGTTCGAGATGAAAAATGAACCAAAGTAAATGAAAGAAAAGAAGAAAAGATGTTGAAGAAATTTTGGTAAAAAAAATATAGTTGAATTTTATTGTCATATAATTACTTTAGAGCACTACTACTTCACAATTGTTTTAGTACATTTTCACAATCACTTAGCATCACATGGCATTACCACTTCACAAGCACACACATGGCCATATGAAGTTAACAAAGGAAAATGGCCTTTTTAATTTTCTACTTCTTTTTTTCTTTTTTTACACTTTGAAGCAGCAAAGTTCTTCTCTTTTCTTTTTATTTCTTTTGCATTTTACACTTAACACTTATTCACATGCATATTTCAACACCATAAACAATTACCAATCAGCACAAATTATTGACACTTCCATTAACTAACACGGCACATACCACAATTTCACACTTCAACTCCACAAACCAACACCAATTCATGCCATGCACCTTCCCAATTTTGCACGAGCTGCAAAATTCTTTTGCATTGGACTATTTCAATCAATGTTATTCATGGCCATATCCAGAATTGGCTAAGGCCACTAATCCCTTTTTGTTATACACTAAAATTTTAACGAATTTCACAACACATTAATATTTTCAGAATTATACTAACATCAAGATAATGTCGATTAAACATCAAGATAATGCTGATTAATTCAAGAATTATACTAACATCAAGATAATGCTGATTAATTCAGAATTTTATTTTCATAATTAAACAAAATAATAAAGCAAAACGAAGCTGCGAAAGCAGTGAAACAAGAGATGAAAACACAAATGCCGATTCGTACCTTCAAGATGAAAGCTGCGTCGGAGCTTCACCGTCATCGGAATATGAAAGCTGAAGGATGAGCTTCACCGTCCTCGAAATATGAAAGCTGCGTCGGAGCTTCGACAGAGAAAGTGTGTTGTCGCGCATTAATAAGAAGAAACTAAAACCCTAGATCTAAAATTTCACAAATCAAAGAAAGAACTTCACAATTTCTAATCAAAGAACTATTTTTGTGAATATTAATCGCATTAATATCAGCAGATTCAAATTACTTCGAAGCAAAGTTTAAACCTAAAACTCATAAATGTAAAAAAACCCCAGAATAATTGCAAGAAAGTGATTGAAAAGAGGGTTGAGAAGTAATACCACAACCCAAATAGAGAAGAAGAAAGAGAAGGGAGAGGAGAGAGGCCGGCGGCTCCGCTAATAGTGGTGGCCGCGCGGTGATGGTGCGTGCTCGTGGGCGGTGAGAGGTGGCGAGGTTTTGTTTTCTTTTTCCTTGATGGTTGTAGTTTGAAACTTTTTATTGAATAATTCAAATTTTCACCCGTTTTAGTGACGGACCAGCTAGTCCATCTCTAAATAGAGACGGACTCCCTTGGTCCACCACCAATTTTAGTGACGGATCAGGCTGCTCTGTCTCTATTTTAGTGACGGACCAAATATTTTAGAGACCTAGTTGGATATTTATTTTTTTTTTAATTTTTTTTAATTTTATTTTATTTATTGTGTATCTTTTTTTAATAGCTAATTTAATGTGTTTTATAAAAATATTTTAATTATTTTCTAATTTAAAAAAAATATATTTAAGTTTAGTTGTTAATTAATTTAATCAATACTGATCAATTAATTTAAGTGCATAATCTTAATATTTTTATTAATTTTTGTTGCTAAATTCATTGCTAATTAGTTTTTGTGTCAATTCTTTATATTTCATGTTTTGGATCTAGGTTGTTATTAATTTAAATTCGTCTATACTTTTACTAAGCTTACCAATAACATACAGTACTGATCAATTAATTTAAGAGCTCATTTTTAATATTTTTACTAATGTTCGTCGCTAAAGCCGTTACTAATTAGTGACCGCTTTAGCGAGGGCAACTCGATTTTTAATATTTTTACTAATGTTCGTCGCTAAAGCCGTCACTAATAAGAATTAGTGACAGATTTAACGACGGATATCAGAAACTAATTTAAAAAATAAACGTTACAAGTCATGATTTCTTATAAAATGCATCTTATAGTCCATTGACAATGTGAACATGAATTTTTTAATTTAATTCGATATCCTAACAACTTTCATATTGAGAATCGCAAAAAACAGATAAAATGAGTTATTATTGTTCATAGTTTGTATTATAGACAATATTATATGATTACGTCAAATTATTTATATTTCATGTTCTGGACCTAAGTTATTATTAATTTAAACTCATCTATACTTTTAATAAGCTTACCAATAGCGTACAATACTGATCAATTAATTTAAGGGCTCATTTTTAATATTTTTACTAATGTCTGTCGCTAAAGTTGTCACTAATTAGTGACCGCTTTAGCGAGGATAAATCGATTTTTAATATTTTTACTAATATCCGTCGCTAAAGCCGTCACTAAATAGTGACCGCTTTAGCGAGGGCAACTCGATTTTTAATATTTTTACTAATGTCCGTCACTAAAGTCGTCACTAATAAGAATTAGTGACAGATTTAGCCACGGATATCATAAATTACTTTAAAAAAAATGTTACAAGTCATGATTTCTTATAAAATATATCTTACAGTCCATGGACAATGTGAACATGAAATTTTTAACTTAATTCGATGTCCGAACAACTTTCAGTGTGAGAATCGCAAAAAACGGATGAAATGAGTTATCATTATTCATAGTTTGTATTATAGACAATAATATATGATTACGTCAAATTATTTATATTTCATGTTCTGGACCTAGGTTATTATTAATTTAAACTCGTCTATACTTTTATTAGGCTTACCAATAGCGTACAGTACTGATCAATTAATTTAAGGGCTCATTTTTAATATTTTTACTAATGTCCGTCGCTAAAGTCGTCACTAATTAGTGACCGCTTTAGCAAGGGTAACTCGATTTTTAATATTTTTACTAATATTCGTCGCTAAAGCCGTCACAAATTAGTGACCGCTTTAGCGAGGGCAACTCGATTTTTAATATTTTTACTAATGTCCGTCGCTAAAGCCGTCACAAATTAGTGACCGCTTTAGCGAGGGAAACTCGATTTTTAATATTTTTACTAATGTCCGTCGCTAAAGCCGTCACTAATAAGAATTAGTGACAGATTTAGCGACGGATATCATAAACTACTTAAAAAAAAATGTTACAAGTCATGATTTTTTATAAAATGTATCTTACAGTCCATTGACAATGTGAACATGAATTTTTCAACTTAATTCGATGTCCGAACAACTTTCAGTGTGAGAATCGCAAAAAACGGATGAAATGAGTTATCATTGTTCATAGTTTGTATTATAGACAATAACATGTGATTACGTCAAATCATCTATATTTCATGTTCTGAACCTAGGTTATTATCAATTTAAAGTCGTCTATACTTTTACTAGGCTTACCAATAATGTACAGTACTGATCAATTAATTTAAGGGCTCATTTTTAATATTTTTACTAATGTCCGTCGCTAAAGCCATCACTAATAAGAATTAGTGACAGATTTAGCGACGAATATCATAAACTACTTTAAAAAAAACGTTACAAGTCATGATTTCTTATAAAATGTATCTTACAGTCCATTGACAATGTGAACATGAATTTTTTAACTTAATTCGATGTCCGAACAACTTTCAGTGTGAGAATCGCAAAAAATGGATGAAATGAGTTATCATTGTTCATAGTTTGTATTATAGACAATAACATGTGATTACGTCAAATTATTTATATTTCATGCTCTGGACCTAGGTTATTATTAATTTAAACTCGTCTATACTTTTACTAGGCTTACCAATAACGTACAGTACTTATCAATTAATTTAAGGGCTCATTTTTAATATTTTTACTAATGTTCGTCGCTAAAGTCGTCACCAATTAGTGACCACTTTAGAGAGGGCAACTCAATTTTTAATATTTTTACTAATGTCCGTCGCTAAAACCGTCATTACTTAGTGACCGCTTTAGTGAGGGTAACTAGATTTTTAATATTTTTACTAATGTCCGTTGCTAAAGCCATCACAAATTAGTGACCGCTTTAGCGAGGGCAACTCGATTTTTAATATTTTTACTAATTCCCGTCGCTAAAGCCGTCACTAATAAGAATTAGTGACAGATAATGTTTATGTTGTAATCTTAATGAGCAATTTTAATAAGTCTGTAATAGATTTGACCACATTTCTTCTTATGAGCAAACAAACCAACCAACCCAAAGCCCAATCAAAACCATTAATTTGAATAACTATCAAGCCCAGGCCCAAATGTTATATGTCCATTTTCGTAATTTGCGTTTCTCTTGTCTTTATGCTTGAGCCCGATATGGTCTTTCGCCAGCAGTCCTTTTTGGTCATTTACACTATATTTTGTCTTTAGTGAGTATTATTTTATGAAATAAACATGATGGTATATTGGACATTTCTTCTTATATAAGAGGATATATTTGACATTTTGCATATTTCTATTGCTCATCACCGCAGTTTGACATGTCCACATGTCCAAATCTTGTTACGTTGGCTGAATGGTAGAATTGCCACTGACGGTTAGTAGATTTCTCCCAGAGTTTATGATGGAATAGAGGGGGAAGTAAAGGTGCAGCTCTGCGGACCTAAACCTATGAAGCTGCAAATTTAATTATAGATATAATATTTTTAGTTACTCTCTACTTTTTTTATTTTATCTTTTATCTTTAGTCCCTTGTTGAGCTAGGGTGTTGCTAGTTGCTTTAAAATCTCTGATTGTAACTGATTGATAGTTGTTACTTTGTTATGATGGATGGATTGATGATGGTGTCTATATCTTTCAAACCATGAGGCTGGTAATGTGTTGTGCAACTCAACTAGAAAGCTTAATTTGTTAGGCATTTGTTAGGCAAATTAAACAAGGCACACAATTTTGCTTGCTATTTGACTGGCTTGGTTGGTTTCTAGTAGTCTTCAAATACTACTTATCTAACTCAAACTGGAAATAATATATAAATCTCTCTGTCATAGAAACAAGCATCACAACTTATGTCTTCGTTCTCTTCGTCTATGATCTTAAGCCAATTCGATTTGCTGATCACGTGTTGTTTGGTGCAACAAGTCAATCTTTGTCCCTTAAAATTCTCTGGTACTGCTCTCCTTATTTCGCTAAGCATCAACATCCCTCTTTCCTTGGCTGCATTATCTTGAATGATTAGGATGATAGAAGCACATAATATGCCCCAACGTGTCCAGATTCAGCGGCTTTTGTTAGACATTCAGGTGCAACATCTTGTCTCATTCCATAAAAATACTCAACATGCGATCTATTCATACACGGGATATTTAATTTATTCAAACTATATGAAAATATAGACATGTGAAGTGGGCGGTAATTATTTTTTAAAAAAAGTTCATATTAGTATTTTTGTAATGCTTACCATTCCTTTTCTGTAAAAAGCTTCTAGATTTTCACTATCATAGTAGCTCTCTACGAATGAAACCATTGAACGGCGTGGACTATTAAACGGACCCCACGGGATGATTGAAATCTCTTTCATTGTGACATGTTTGTATACGTTGCTCTCGTCACCAATGTTCTTTAACAATTTGCAACTGTGTAAAAAAATGTTGGGTTAGTAAAGGAGAAAAATAAAGTTCATTCCAATAAAATTGTATTATACCTTACTTTGGCATGAATAAGATCCATAGCAGAACGTGAACCAACACGAGAGAATTTCACTGATTAAGTGGTTAGGAATGGTATCAAAGTATGAAGCCATTTTTTTTTCCTGTTTTAAAAATAATGGCCCTTTAAAAATAACTTAGTGAGTTTCCCTATTTATAAATGTTGGAAATACACAATTGAAAGGGTGTGTCCATTCATATTCTCCATTTTTGTCTTTAATAAATAAACATAATCATTCATGAAATGGTGCTATTTCCTAATACCAATTGAAATGTAACTGCCTTTTTTACTGCAGGCGTCACACCATTTGATAAAACGATAATGGTAGTTTGATGAAAGTAGAACCGCTAAATTATGTTTGAAAAAAAGGGATGAAAGTCGTAATTTAAACCATGCCTGTAGTAATTTAGGCATGAAATGCTGTAATATCGATGAAAATGGTTAAATAGTTGATGAAAGAAAAGTAAGACTTAATTTTTTTAAATCTTAAGAATTAATGTTAGTTTGAATCATACAACTTTAAAATATAAATTAAAGTTATAGTAATGATAAATATATATATAGGTCTTAAATAAATTTTAAATATTAATTATACATTCAAGTCTATTGCTTGCCTTTAAATATTAAAAATAATATTATGGTAATGACTCTCAAGTATTTAAAATAAATTACAACTTTACCATTATGTATGAGAACAAGAATTTAAAAAGAACTTTTCCTTTTGTTTGTGAGGTTGTAATTATTATTTTAATTTTTTTTTTTCACAAGTCACATATAATAATAATTGCAAATCTTTAAAAAAAAAATTTAATTATGTTATTTGAAATTTTTTGAAGTACAATTAAAATAACTAACAATTTTCTTAAATCAACTATAATAAATAGTAAAATTGAAGTATTTATGCCAAATAATTACAAATCTCCAGTTACGGCATGCAATGGTCTTACGAATGTAAATTTTAAATAATATAATTTTTCCTATCTATTTTTAGAATAGTTTGTTTAATGTAATTTTTTCATATTTTTATATTTATAATTTTAAAATTCCAATACATATATAAAACTAAAATAATAAAAATAACTATTTTTGTAGAAAATGGAAAAAAATGATGAAAGTCGTAATTTAAATCCATATTGCAGTAATTTAGGCATGAATTGTTGTAGATGGAAACAGTTAAGTAGTTGATAAAAAATGGTCATGACAATACTATTTCTCGGGAATCGTATATTGGTGTAGTGGTAATATTAATCACTAAGCATGCTAGAGGTTGTGAGTTCGATCTCACTAGTTGCATTTTACTAGATTATATATAGGCCTCCCATTAATCCCCAATTTAATGTATCTTAGGAAATGGAAAACATGATGAACTTGTAATTTAAATCCTTCTTGCAGTAATTTAAGCATGAACCACAATAATAGCGATGAAAATGGTTAAGTAGTTGATGAAAACGGGACCCCAATGGTCATTTTTAGTTGGTTCGTGGGCTTGTTGTCTAACTGGACAATCTGGATAGTGTAAAAAATAGAAATGAAAAAAAAAAATAACAATCATAATTGAAATCGTACTTCTAATTGGCATGACCTTTCCTAATAGCGATAAAAAATTATTAAATAGTTGATGAATGCAATAACTACATATCTCAGAAATCGTATCTAAAAGCAAAAAATTGAAGGAATGTCATATCCTTGGCAGATTCAAATTTCCTACGTTGTCATATCCGAATGCAATATGTCAAATCTACTCACATGAATTAACCTTGCTTACCAACCCTAAGCACAACTACCACAATGCAAGGAAGGGTAATGAATGAAGGACTGAATTAATGGGAATTAATGAGGAAGATTTATGCTAGCTGTATAAATTTAACGTGTGCATAGATGAAATTTGTGTATAGAAGAAAGGTGATGTAGTAGATCGGATGAATTGAGAGGGAAAAAGAAAAAAGGAATACGATATATTAGGTTAGTGCTTACGTTGTGTATGTCCATTTTATTTGTTGAAATACGTTAATAAATACACTAAGTATATCTTACTGTAATTTACTCATCGTAATATGTAGCTAATCTTCGGACAACCATAGTATTATATGGATATATATTTTGCATAGAGTGGCTCTACTATGTTGCATGGATCATGTTTTACATAAAAGATTTGGTGCATGTACAGTCCTTCACGTTTATAATCGATTATTAGCGTAAACTTTTTATAGTAAATAAACAGGAGTATAATTTGCTATAACTTACTCATCATAACAGGTAGCTAATCTTCTGAAAGCCATAGTATTATAAAGATGGACAATGCTTCGATGGATTCCTCTTCTTTTGATGTCAGTTCATTAAGTAAAGAAGATATATTGAACATGACATTCACATCAGAGGATGAAGCATTTTAATTTTACAACAGTTATGCACGTGCAGTTGGTTTTAGCAATAGAAAAGACACGGTGCATAAAGATGAAATAATTGGTCAAACAGTGAATATGTTATATGTTTGTTACAGAGAGGGTGTCTTAAGAGAAAAATACTTGGAAAGGGAAAATTGGCAGAGAGAACATTGAGACTTAACTAGATGTGAGTAGAAGGCCAAGCTTTGCATCAAGCTTAACAGAGGAACCGGGTGTTATCTGGTCACATTATTTCACGAGGAGCACACACACAAGTTGGTACCCGCATATGCGGTTTCACACCTCCGTTCTCACCAGAAAGTAGATGATGGACATAGGGCTGGAGCCCAATCAATGACTAAAACTGGAATACGACCGTGTAGGGTTATAGATCATTATAACTATCTAGCTGGTGGGTATCATTCTGTAGGATTCAAGAGAAAAGATTTATACAATTACTTGGACTGTGAACGAAGTGAGAAAATTATTGAAGGGGATGCTAAGGTTGCTATAGGCTATTTGTTGGGGAAATCAGAGGGTGACCCGAGGTTCTTTTTCGAGTACACGGTGGACGAGAATAAGAGGTTGGACAAGCTGTTCTGGACGGATGGGCAGTCAAGAGATGAATTTGCGGTATTTGGTAACGTACTGATTTTTGATGCCACATACAAAACCAATGCGTATCGATTTCCTCTTGTTCTCCTGGCGGGGTCCAACAACCACCGAAACACGTGTATCTTCGGGGCTACACTCATACAAACCGAGACGACGGAGTCTTACATATAGGTGTTGAACACATTTCTCACTGCGATAGATAATAAGATGCCTATATCCATTGTAACTGATGGAGACAGAGCAATGATAGCAGCGATCGCAACCGTGTTCCCACATGCCTCTCATCGACTGTGCAAATGGCATCTACTACGAAATGCAGCCCAGAACGTGAGCCTACAAGATTTCAAAACGACGTTCAATAGATTAATGTCCCTCAGGTGCTCCGTTAATGATTTTGAGGTTGAGTGGAACAAAATGGTCATTGAACATGGTATAGAGGATAACATTTGGGTAGCATGTGCGTATAATAGGAGGCGTATGTGGGCAGAAGCGTATTTGCAGGGTCATTTATTTGCGGGCGTAAGGATTACGCAGCATTGCGAAGGTATAAATGCATTTTTTAATAGTTTTGTTGGTCTAAACTGAAGGTTGATTGATTTTGTGAGAGACTACCATAGGGGGTTGAAAAGGTTGCGAGTTAATGTTATCAATAGAGAAGTTCAAATGAATAATACCAGACTAGTGTTAGCGACATCCCTAATGGATTTTGAATGGCATGCCTCCGAAGTTTACACCAAGGAAGTCTTTAAGAAGGTTAGAAAGCATATTTTACTATAGGCGAATCTATGGCACGAGGAGATTGTTCCCCATACAGCCGATTGTCGAACTTACGTGATTGTGGATTACGATAAGAAAAACATGTTGTGCCACGTTTAATTTAATGGTGCTACCATGGAGGTCCTTTGCGAATGCAAGAGGATTGAGTCAACCAGAATGTTTTGTAAACACGTGATATATGTTTTCAAATGCGAAGGTTTAAAAGAGATTCCGGCGTCTTGCATTCATTCCCATTGGATGCCAGATATCAGTAAGGATTTCAGGCACAAGAACTTGTCGTCTGCCACGCTTGAGGAAGTGGAGATAACCCGTCACGGGTACATCATCTTAAAATGTTCGGAGTTGGCTTTATATGCGAATAAATCAAGTTAGGGATATATGGAAATTATAAATGGCATTGGACACCTAATTGCTATTGCGAAAGAAATATGGGTGGAAGATATGATTTCATCAGGGCAAGAGTCTGGTCCATCAAAACCAATTCAAATTGATGTTTTGGATCCGAAGAGAGCGAAGACAAAAGGTTCGAAAGGTAAAGATCCAGAGCGAAGAAAAGCAATGAGGCGATGTCGAAAATGCCGGTTAGTTCATTAATAAATAATTGTTAGCACGTTTAAATTATTGTTCAAAATTTGATAATTTTTTAATAAATATCTTTCGGTTTGCAGGCTTCCAGGACATCAAGCCAACACATGCCCTAAACTACGAAATGATGGGTCTGACGATGAAAGTGAGGTGCCACAAATTGGATTGGATGATATGTCCAGCCAAGCAGATTTGACAATAGATAATAATGGAAATACGAGTTTTGGAAGTCCAATTCCTGGCTACGAACATGGTGAGTCAAGTGTTGTGGGAAATTTGACTAGAAATACATTGCATAGATTTGGAAATGCGAGCTACATTCTCATGCAACAAATATTAGGTGGATCACAACCAGAAAACTCGTCATCAAATTCACCATTTCAACCCCCTTGGGGAAATTTTCAAGCCTACTAACATAACAAAAAGTAATTATACACGTAACTATTGGTATTGTTTTACTTATGATTGTAAGTGTATTTTTTTTCAATATGACTGTAAGAAGTTAAAAACAAAAGAAAAAATGGAACTTGAACGACATTGGTCCCAGATTTTTGCGCAAAAGGTCATTTTGCTCAAAATTCAGGGATCAATATGGCTTTTTCCCTTAAAATTACCATTAAGCCTTTGCTATAACAAGTACACGTGCAGAAATTGTTTCTTTTTAACTCTCTTCCCGTCCCTTTATCCCTTTCACTTCTCGTCTTTACCCAAATGCAATTTCCTTATTTCTGCCTCCTACTTCTACTACTTATTGCTCTCGTCACTTTAATTTTCTATATTGTTTTTGTTACTTTACTTTTATTTTCTTGCTCCATTTTTTTTACCATGTCAACCCCAACAATGAGAACCTCAAAATATGTGAAGCTTGATTTGCGTTTCTCCAACCTTCAATGCCATTGCACCTAATGGTGCGATATTAAGGTTGTGTCCACTAATAAGCCGTCTAAGGGTCACTTGTACTATAAATGTCGCAGTTGTGGTTAATTCTGAGGATGGTGTCACCCATATGATGCTCACTGGCTTCCAAGCGGACAACAACTGAATCCGCCTGCAGAGTTTGAGGACGAAGACGCTGATGGTGATGAAGTAACTTTTCCTCTTCTAGTGGAACACAATGGTCAGATGGAGAGGTTGAAGACTATGTTGTGTGGAAGTTTTTCCTTCTCTTTGGTACTGGTTGGGGTTGTTTTGTTTTTTTTTTTTATTAAGTGAAAATGGGTATGTAAGCATGAAGATTATGGGTCTCTTTAAGAATCTTTAAGTTTGTTTGTGTTAAATTTTATGTTTAATGTATGTACGTGTTTATGTAAGTTGCATTTATGCTAAAGAACTACTCTTGGTTCATTTATTTGATAATTTTATTGATCTTTCAGGCAAAAGAAAACTATTTCGGTAAATTAATTAATTAAACAAAACACAATCACTCACATAAGAGATAAATAATTGATATTTAAATATTATTTTATTAAATTATATATTATATTATATAAACCTTACAATATTATATTATAATATAATATATGGCATATATAACACATATCATATATTAAATTATAATAGTTTAAAAACATATCATCTTCAAAATATGACAGGACAATACAGTGCCCTCAAATAGTTATCGACACAGTATTGTCCCATCAACTCATGCCTTCATCTGCATTAATGAATACCTACACATCATTAATGAATTCATACATGTTAGCACAACCGCAAAAAATAGGTGCAAATAATAATAATAACAAAAAAGATAAGTTCAATATACCAAAAGCTCCACCACCAAACGATGGAATCATAGCATCAACTTCGTCCCAGGACTCCATTCCAACTTCATTTGGTGTTTGGTTTTCTGTTATGCGTTCACCATTGAACAAAAATGTCACAGCATGCCTATCTATATCTTGCTTCCAACAGTATTTCTCTATCAGTTTGCGCAGTTTTGTCGTACGCCTAATCCTAAACCAAACTCTCTCCCCATTAACGTACCACCCTATAACGCTCACAATAATGTGAGTCGCGAAAAATGTTTGAACTTCCTCTGAAATGGCCTCGTCGGCGGCAGCACCAGAATTTGCAGACATTATAGATTTAGAAAATTATGAGAGATTAATTTTTATATTACTCAACTATTAAAAGATAATGAATATATAATTGTGTTTGAGATATATATATATAAAATATGATGGTGATTCTTCATATTTTTCTATTAATTATATTTTTTCCCACGCGGACGAACAGGATTTTGCCACATCATCAACAAATGCATGCAATATTGCCACGTCATCTGAGCATAGATTGTTATTTAATTTTTTTTTCGGCAATACCTTTTCGTATTCGATGCCAATTAATGTTCACCTTTCATATTCTATCGAAATAGTATAATTTGTGGACAAAAGAAAAAAAAAATTAATTTTTTTTTCGCGTGAATAGAATTACGCACATCATCAGGTCATGCAAGGGGTTTTGGTCATGTCATCAACTCATGCATGTCATTTTTTGGATATATAAATAAATATATATATAATTTTATATAATTCCATACAATAACTATTCAGGTGTGAGGCAAGTAATGGTAATTTTTTTAATTTAATACGATAATGAAAATTTAAAAAAAATTGAAATAGACACATAATTGAATTGGCCAGGTCATTAACTCAGTTGGAATCCAAACGCATCCCCTGAATCCCAATGCAATATGTCGAAATTGTTTTGAGCGTGTACCAAGAAGCAAAAATTACAAAATATCAGGCAACAAGTACACCTAATTCCTTCGAGATAGTTGCAATTGTTAACACTATAACGTATGACGGACCAATGGAATTGCGCCATGTCATACGTGTATTCAATTGTTTTCGGTATTCGAAAACGTAAATATTTTCACAATCCACAGCTGTCACATCATCTACGACACCTTTTGCAACCTACACACACTTCCACTAATCCTGCCCAAAAATACACACTCTCTCTCCGTTTCGCTTCCATTAATCCCGCCTAAAATTTAATGCACTAGAAAATATCAAATTTACTCCCTCATTTGCTATACCATTAGCATTTTATTTAATGGTCAAATGTTTGACCTTACTAAGACTAACTCCAACAGCCTTCTTATTTTAGGGACTCGTATTTTTTTTTTACTCTAATATATCTCTATTTTAGATCAAACACACCATTTTAATTTTAATTATTATTAATTATTTTCTATTATAGTTTATAATAAATATTTTTTTTTTCTTTTCATTCTCCATATTATTTTTTTTCATTTTCATTAAATTTTTTTTTTAGGGATATATTAAAGTAAAAAAATAAAAATATTTGTATTATAGGGGCTTTCTATTTTATAGGCTCTCTGTTTTATTTTAATCTAATATATATCTATTTTGATGATACACATTATTTGATTTTTTTATTTTTTATTTTTTATTTTTTATTTGTTAATGATGACATTCTAATTTAATTTTTTATTATCTTATTATATTTTCAATTAATATTATTTTTTTATTTTATTTTTATCTCAATTGAAAAAGTTGGTATCGATTTGACTAGAAAATTGGTGAAACTTGTATTTTTTCCTAGATGAGAAGTGAATATTTTCCATAAACTCCAGACCAAAATGATCTTTTGTGCAAAGTTGAGGGACTAATTTGACTTTTTCCCTTTTATCAAACTTCGAATATTCAAGCATTCTCACCTCTCTCACCCTCTCTCACCCTTCTCTTCTTCTCTGTTCCCTCTAACCCTCATACATCGAAGAACACAACACAAAACGAGCTCAAGTGGAGAGAATGAAACAAATCGAGAAAATGTGAGTATTTAATATTTAATTTTCTTTTAATTTAACTCATATAGCTATAGCATTTTTTTTAACCTTGTAATTGTGTGCATGTTTCGTTGCTTCGTTGGTGTAACTTACCAGTCAGCTCTTTTGTTTCATTTACCTATGATCGTAGTATTCTTTTTGTACTAAGGTTTGTACTTGATATGATGTATGATTCATTTCTCGTTTTATCTTGCCATTTTTTTTCTTTAAACCCTTATTCCATTTTCTTTTATAATTCTAAACCTGTATTGTTTTTGAACCATGTTTTTTTAAAACCCCTATCTTTTTAACCCTAAACCTATATTATGTTTTTTAACCATATATTTATTTAAACCCACATTTTTTTAAACACTAAATCCTTCTATATTCCTATTTTCGTAGTGTATGATTTATTTGTGACAATTTCCCATTTTAGGATGAACTACCGCCAGCGGAGGGTAAGAGCTGCATCCAGCTTTGACAATACACCATATTCATGAGGCAAGGTATGATTTAGTTATGGTTTTATAATTGATTTCTGGCTATATAAAGGTATTAATAACATTTTTTTTTCATTCTGAAGTGCATGGAGAAAGAAATGGTTCGGATGAAAGCAGATATTCAGTACTTGAAAGCAGAAATGCACCAACTAAAATTAGAAATGCGTACTGGACAAACAACTTGGAATGACATGTCAATGATGTTGAAACAATTGGTGGGCCGTGAAAACTCCCACATGAATGTCAATCCACCTAATGAAGAGGGAGGAACATAAGGTCATTTTGGGCTGGGAGATATTGGCGTGGAAATAGAGATTGAGGACAATGTTGGTGAAGATGTATGCCGCGATTTACGTGGCAAAGAGATTGATATCGTGCATTCGGAGGGTAGTGCATCCATAAACTCTCAAGAATTCAAGAACCAACAATGTGTACGCCTGACTGCACCGTCATGTTCAAAGCAACTCTTTGCATTTCACAAGCTAGGCTGCAACACATCTAAGCTGAAAGAGTCGAGCATAGTGGTATTGAATAGCGACACCATTAACACTTTCCCATCATACCGGACACCGACTATAGACTACAACATGTTCTTAGACAATGAATTACTCAAAGATTTTTTGTTTTCAATTGAAAGGGACTCCAGGTTTCCCTGTTGTTTGTATTGCTATATGTTGTTTAAAGTTTCAATATACTTTATAATATTAATCTCAGTAACGTGTATATTGTAGGAAAACAGTTGTTCACATGGGGGATTACTACATAAGACGAGAAAATATGCGTTGCCTCATGCCGGACACTGAAATACACTCTTGCATGAGTCTTTAAGAATGTAACATAATGTATATTTTGAAAGAGATACATGGTATGATTCTTTGTTTCCATCAACAGATTATAGACTGCTTTGCAGCGAAGATGACCAGGGATGCAAAGATCAATGACCTTGTGATGCCGAATTAGTATCTTCCTGCAAAATTTTCTGTAAGTTTTGAAAGATGGAACTGACAATTTTTAATACTACGGTAACATTTGGAACCTAAAAGATAGTTGTATTGCCAACACATTATTTCTTATGTATTGCAGCAGTATATCTTGGTTGGAAATGATGGAAAGTCGATGGGGGTTGCACAATGTATCCGACGCTATTGGGGTATATTTGGCTTCACGGGCGCATTAGGGGATTGCAAAAAAGTAATTAACCATCTAATTGTTTATTTTTTTATAAAAAATTCTGAAATGCATTGCAAATATTAATGAGCATTAGTTTGATAGTTAAAGGTTTGGTTAATTGGGAACTAACTCCTTTAATATTATGCAGATGTTTTTACCCATTAGTATCATGAACGAACACTGGTACTTGTGTGTAATCGACTTCACCACTAGTGAGATATTTTTATGCGACACTGCTATGATTGGTGGTCAAGGGTCTGTGATTCACCAACTGAACACACTGGTAATCAACTCGTCATCAAATTTATACGGATCACTTTAAATGTCCTAATTTTAATTTTACTTGCCTGGTATTTGTTTACAGGTTAAATACCTGGACGACTTATTTGTGGCCGCTGATTCCGCTGCATACAGTGGCATGAGGAAGGTCACCACTTTTTCAGTACGCAGACCTGATTGGGTTCCAACTCAAGCAGGTATATTCGATGGTGGCCTATACGTATGCCTAATAATGGAAAACCCAAGCACTGTGGACTCATTCTTGCTGACGGAGTCGGCGGATAAATGTAAACAGTTTGCATTCGATATGTGGAGACATTGGTCGAACTTGATCAACCAGTACCTAGCATGAAATTGCCTCTGTGATGCTGATTAGTTGTGTGGTGTTCTTGATGTATTGTGATTATGCTTCATGAACTATGATTCCTTTTTGTTTGTTCTTTTGGTTTTTTGTTGAACTTCATGGTGCAACATGTATGTTTTTGGCTAAATGTTATTTCTTTCTGGTTGATGCGTATTAAGTATGACACGATACTATAATCTAATATAATATATGAAATTTACTGTTTTTTTTACTTCTTCATTTCAAATATAAAATTATGGCTCTACTTGAAACAATATAAAGTTAGGACTTATTTGTTAAAATAAATTGTTATTTTGGTCACAATTCATTACTGTGTTTTAAACTAATTTTATTTAACAATCATATTTCCAAAAAATAAATTCTCTTTATGGTGCACCAATAATGAATCAACAGGAATTCTGGACTTCTTTCAATTATATACTTATATGAAGTTATGAAATAGTATCATTTTTTCTATATAATGGTGATTATAAGTATGTCCATAAATGTAATAAAGATACTTGAATTGCTCACTTGATATCAATTTTTTTATTTTTATGGTTTTTAAAAGATGGTCATTGGAGTATTTTCAATAATTTATTTTTAAACCCGTAACTAATGTTAATTGTAGAAGATATTATTCTTGTAATATTTATTAGTTTCTTTCTTAACAACCAGAATTCTTTTTGTTACAATTATGCAACCAACTTAACAAACAAGAATTTAATCACATCACAAAATTACAAAGAAGAGAAACCTTCATTAGCTTCTTTCTTAAATCATATCACATTTTCATGTTTTATATATCTTCACCCTCTCCCCAAATATTTCATTCTCATTTACCTAAACTCTTTTGTAACCATATAAATTGCCACCGAGATAAGAGATAATACGACTTCAAATTTGAACAACCCTAGCCATTAAGAGGATTTCGAGTGTTGGATGCATGACGCCATAATTTGAATGCCAATTGCTTGCGCTGCTCGACTGATCCCTTATCATTGAACCCACGGTCACAACCAGGAGTCTCCATCATCAAACATACGTACACACGACAATCAAAACCGTTATTTTGTGTCGACACCCATGTAGGATAGGTTGTTTTGAAATCATTCAAACTCTTCATCTTTCTGTATGTTGCGCCTTCTATGTCCTTCAACAACCAATCCATGTAACGAAGTTGTCATTGGGAGAAAGTAAATTAACAAAATGATAAACTATATAAAATAGGATTTTTGGACAATAAGAAGCTAAAGAATGGCATGTACCAGCTCTTTCACTCGACTGCTTACTTTTCTCCTTGACTTGACTATGTTATGGGTGTTGCATATTTTCACTGAATAACTATCAAAGTCAATAATGCATAACAACCAGTGTTCTTCCTCATGATTAAGATGAACAAATACCTACAACATCACATAAAGAACTTCAATTGTGAAACCCCACTTTTCTATCTTATCTCGTTTTGCGTGCTTATCTCATTTTACGTGAATTAACCTGTCTATGTGCTATGTGACTTAGAATGTGGTAATTTTGATATCAATACTCCTAGAACATGCTAAATGTGCATTCATAAAATTTTCATAAAAAACGGAGTCAGAAATTTTATCGTCGATTTTTAGTGAATAGTATTTTCGAAACACGTCCGCTAAAATTTTGAAACTGGTCTTTTTAACCCTTCTAGACCTAGTCCACGGACTTTAATAGACCTGTGTTTGATGAAAACGGTTTTAAAATCGGCTTAAGAATTTATTAGGGTTTTTACACCGACTTTTGCGAAAATCGAGTTTTAAGCCGACTCGGGTGAAATTGTTTGATTGTAAAACTTCTTGTCACCTAAAAATAATTTACTTGAGCTAGCTTGGGTGTTGAATAATTGTTTTGAACTTTGGTGATCAAGAAAATGCATTTAAAGTCAAGAAAACACAAAAAAATGCTAAGTTTCAACTTTGACTTTCATTTAAATGGTTGACCAACAAGCTTATATCACCAACACACACTCACAAAGCACAAAAACACCCACAATTGCACACACATTTCCGAGAGGGAGAAGAGAGAAAAGAGAAAAGAGTTTTCAAGGTTTTCAAAGTATTTTTTCAAAGAAAAAGCTAGTTTTTGTCGGTAGAATTTCGTGCCGAGTTGGATTCCGCTTGTTGGGCATGCTTTGCACGCATTCCTAGGCTTATATCGCATCAAAGGTGAGAGAAAAATTCTAGATCTCAAAAGTTTTCTTTTGCATTTTTGCGTATAAATGAAAATTGAACCGTTAGAATTCTAATCTGATGTTAGATTATTGCTCCTTGCATGCTAGGGATCATTTAGCTGTAATACTACGAGTTTTTATCGGTTGTAGCATAATTTTTATTTTTCGGGTATTTAAATTTGATTAATTTGTTCAATGTTGATTAAATTGAGTTGTGTTGATCGGAATCGATTGCCGTTGATTTCTAATGTTTGATAATTATGTGGTAGCGCCGTTGTAATGCCGAATTTTTGATTACGATGTTTGGGTGAAAATTCAGAAATTTCAGCCATGACACACTAGAATTTTAGGGTTTTTGAGCATGATTTGGATGTGTTTTGGTTGGTTTCCGAGGGGGTTAATGTAGTTGGTTGAATGGGTGAGTGATAGAAACTGATTTGGAGTTGTTTGGATGAGTAGAATGTAAGTTATGATTATTTAAAGTTTAGGTTGTCTTTCTTTAAAATGTTAGATTGAGCCTTAGTTGATTAGGTGTGGGTTGAGTGATTGAATTGTGAGTTGTTGACGGGCAAATTAGGGTTTGATTGTGTGTTTAATGCATGTTCGGTTAGATGGCCTACTTTGTCATCTAACTTAGTTATATGTTGTTAAATTGGTTATTGATGTTATTATGATGATAATATGATTATTGATGATTATTGATGATTATTGATGATTATTGATTGATTATTGATGCCAGGAGATAAACAGTTCTGCTAGACTGTCCTCCTGTGAATGATTGATGTTTATTATTATTGCTGGGTCTCTGGTATGTGTGTGCCACCTCTCGGGCAGCATTGGGCTGTCGGGTTGATAACGGCATGACTATCAGAGATTGCCTCCAGCTCGCATGATGGAGGTGTCATGGAGGGCGAGGTTATTGGGGGTACCCCGAGTACGTGAGTTTATGGGAGTCACAAAAAGGCTGTTATGATCGTGATGGTGTTTGGAGCGACACCAACTAGAGTATCCTTTATTGAATGGTCATATAGTTATGTGATGATATTATTATTGTTGTTATTGTGTGTTTACTGACTCAAAGGATTATTCCAAGGAGTTTAGTAGACCTTGCTCGAGATCTATCGGATCCTCGCTGGGCTTATTTTATATAAGCTCACTCTCTATTATTGCATGCATACAGGTGTACTTTCGCAGGATTACGGGTACGTGCCTCCTGAAGAGGAGAATGTGGAAAACGTGCCTTACGTGGATGAGTCCTATGTTCCAGAGTCTTATCCGTGATGTCGTACATGTTTTATTATCTTGTAAATTAACTTAGTAGACTTTTATCTGCTTTGTAGTTTATAATGTATAAGATGTTGATAAGTTAAAGAATTAGTTGATGTTGTCTTAGTAGCCTTTCTTTTGTTTATGATTAGGTTGCTAGATTGGCTCAATATGTTTTTGTATTGTATATTAAGGGTTCATGTATTATGTTGGAACGGAGGCATATAACGAGGAATGTTTATTGTATGATATGGTCATGATGTATGTTATTATGTTATTGAGGAGTTGTTTGTTGTATGGTTTATGGAGTTGAGGTATGATGTCCTATGGAGGTTGGTTTAGAGCCTCGGTATCCTATTTACTGTCGTTATACTGCCGAAATTCCGTTGCGTCCTGACTGATTATAGGAGGGGTCGAGTTGGGGCGTGACATCAATGTTCATATGAGCAATGACTATAACGAAACAATAAAGGTACATACTTACCTCCTTACATTTTGCCAATTTTCCAGTAAATCTTTTAGGACCCCAATAATTGTTTTCACATGCTTTCTTGCTCAACTTGTGTTTATCAAGTATCTATTGCTGCAGATGCAAATTTTACTTAACATAGAGATTTACCTGATACATTTATATGTGTATTGTATGTACCAAATATGCCAAGCTTACCGAAAAGAGAGTAGGCATATACCATATGCTCATTTTCGGATCTTTTGCTCTCCAAGTCTTAGTCAATTGCCATGCGAATGTGTCAATTACCTGAATTAACAAAAATAATATTCAATCTTCAAAAGAAAAGTATACGGCTTAAAACAGCTACAATTTTGCACTTACGGCTCCTGAAATGTTATGACATGGCAGCAGCTCCCGTATGTCATACCTCCTAAGAGAATACAACTCATTGGCCACTACTATTTCCCTGCAACACAGCTTACAAAATTAGAGTAAAGAATCTCACCCCAACTTTGCGCAATGAATGCGTAGAAGAAACTCAACAACCTTACTCACTTTGCATCTCCTTTTGCAGAAAACAAATAATCACACACAACACTTCATTAGATATCACCATTTCCTTTGCTAGTTCTTTGGTAATCATTACCCTTACATCTGAAGCTACATCCGCATCATTACCGCTAGACATATCATCAACAATTACGCGTGCAGATTTCTTCTGCCTCTTATTGCCCTTTTTCTTGGATATTCTTTACCCGCTTGTTAACAACACTCTCTTCATTGTAAGACTCAACAATTTCTTCATTAATCATTTCTTGTTCATGTCCAGACTCTACATTGCCACGAGTTCGCTGTCCTCCATCTCCCCAAACTACAATTTCCATACCCTTGACGGCATCTCTACGTCTCCATTCACTTCTATTTTCTTCTTGTACCCCTTTATCTCCATCTTGTCCATTTCTCTCTGTATTACTTTGCCCTAATATCTCTAAGAGCTGCTTGAACAGTGATTTTAATTCATTGATACCGCATGAATTTTCCTTGACTTCAGCACTCATCTCTTCATATTTCCTTTCTAGGTTATTCAGAGTGCGTTTAATATCATCAACGTCTCTCCCAATATTGGCAACCCCAGCCGGTGTCTCTTCACTAGGTTGCTCTATACTCTCGAAAACAATGCAACCATTCGGGTCGGTGTATCCTCCATTTACCTGGTACCGTTGCATTCTCTCACTGACAAGCTCGTCAGTCCAATACTTGATGCAAGGCCTTAAATCATGAGCAGGGTGTAACTGTTCTCGAGGGTTGACGTGCTCTAAAAATAAGATCTGCACAAGCAGCCGAACATTACTCAAGACAATCTTAAATGATATGTGAACAATAAACTTTGCGAATAACAAATTTGGCTTACCATCAAAAAGAACAAACAACCACTCATGTACTTTATCTTTTTCTCTCGCCAATGATGGACACCATTTGCCAAAGAATCGAGCAAAAATTGTGCTCAATTATAGCCTCCGATTGCTCCAGTATCCTTCACGGCATGTAACAGTTCTACTTTAACCGAATGACTTATTGTAGGACACAAGAAGTATCCTATAATGTAGATACAATAAAAGGCCTTGAACTTACGCTCAACACTCTTGCAATTATGGATTTGAGCAGATAATTCTTTTAAAGGAATCACAAACTCTTCCACATTGAACAACGTCACAATCTCTATTATATCACTATTATTACCGTCTGTTAGCACTTGCATTCCTCTATTAGGCAGGCCGAGTATGCGTTCCAGAGCGGCTGCTGTCACATTTATCACCTTTCCATGAACATTTAATGTCATTGTCACAGGATCAAATTTATCAACAATCCAGTGACAAAATTGGTGTTTCATGCATGTGCACTTAAGGTGAAGAAGTTCGCCAAATCCAATGCTCTTTACTGCTTCTTTTTGTTCTTGGGTAAGATTTTCATTCAACTCCACTATCTTTGACAAAGATAGTCGGGTCTGCATGCTATCATTCTGCAATGAAGTCTTTTCTCGGTGCATCTTTTCAAGCCTCTTCTTTTTCCTATGGTAAGCATCAGAGCTTTTCCTTCCCTTCACTTTAAACACTTCCTTTTTCTCCTCTGGGAGAGCCTTCCATTCTTTGATAATCTGTGTCGTCACTTCCGGGGTCACAGTAGTTGTTGGGTCGGATGCCAATATTTGCTCAATTCTCGAATTCTCGTAATTATATATTGTAAGTAAGACAAGTACATAAATACTACAAACAAAACACCGCGTAATACACTTACTTAAAATATATATATACGAATGTAGGCCGCTTCAATTTTTCTTCAGTTGATGCTGTTCTTTTCCTTGTATTGCTACTATTTCCAGTTCCCTTATCTTCACCTAAATCTTTCCCTTTCATCGTGCGTAGGAAGAATCTTACAGCACATTGCATTCCGAAGTAAGATAAACAGTTTGTGTTCTCACATTAATAAACACAAACAGATCATATGCACGTGTATATACATTGCAAGATACTGGAAATACACATTAATACTCCATACCATACAAACTCAACAATGAAAAACCACATACACAACAACACCAAGAGGGAAACGCATAACTACAATGAAGCAACATAAACACATAAATTTTTTTTTACTAAATGTTAAAGGAAATAATCAAGAGTTTAACTAACCAACAACACATGTATACTATGTTATAAAGGGCAAATAAAATAACAATATTAACATACCCAATAACAGAGCATAAAAAGATTAATACAACAAGAAAAACATAGCAAATTATAAAAATAAAACAAAAACACATAGAAAAATAAGATAAATAAAAAGAATCTTAGCAAAATAAGAAAAGTAAATAAAAAAATTGCATATTTAAAAATGTGTCACCGTCGACGAGGATCCGAAATATGTTGCCGAAGAAGTTGACTAACTGTAAAGAAGAAGCCACGTCTTCGCCGGAGAAAAATCATCGTCGGAGCAAAGTTAAGTTGGAAGGGAATGAACAGTGGCCGGAAAGCAAAAACGACGGCAATGTGCTGGAGAATTTTTGAATAAAGGTTATAATAGTGATTTTATGCATATAATTGATGTTAATGTTAACGGTATAATAGTCATTCTAAACACCAAGAGGTGAAAATAGACATTTTACGTTGATCCGCAATACATATAATATTTTGGTTTGTCATGTGGGGCCCGCGTCTAATTGGAGGGTATCTTGGTCATTATAGCAGATAGGAAGCCTTTTAAAAAAAAAATTAAAGCTATCATCAACGGCTTAGAATCTTCATCACTAATCAACGGACCACATTCATTAGGCAATTCTGCCAAATGATGGACCAAAGACTGACTCTAAACTCTAGCCTGAAAGGTTTCCAGAGGGGTGTCATCACCATTGAGTTAATCCAAATTACTTTTTGTAACCACAATACCCACTTATAAACTACACAAACACACTATTTTTCACCGATGTGGGGTGTCACAATAGTCCCTTAACGTATTAAATCAAATAATTCGTTTAGAGACTATATTATATTGATCGATCATGATCATATGGGTAATTTTTTGACTCGATTGTTCAACACCCACCAAGCCTCAAGTGCTCTTATCTAATGATGTATCCTTGAGAGAAATCTTCTAGATCTCTAGGGCCCACAAAATATTTCAAAAGATTATCTAAATAATAGTATAAATAGCACCCTAACAGTCACAAAAGGTAACTCATTATGTATTGCAAATAGCTATCTAATTTACATTGTTTGTGCTCGAACACTACAAAAAAAAATTGTCAAAAGCGATGTTCCGTCTCCATTCCATTGCAAAAAAAGAGACGAAAATGGGACGAGATTTTTTATGCATGAATAGTGACAAAAAGGAGATGGTTTAGAGACGACTTAAGCATGTTCATTCACTCTCTCCAGATTGACGAAGTCATATGCCTTTTTCTAACATACCAAAAATCAAAAGTAACACCAACAGAATAATATAATATGATGATATATATATATGTATGTATATATACCTTACGTGCTGGGTATTATAGTCGGTGATGGCCTCTTTGGCAAGCTCAACAACACGTTCATATTCTTCTGGTTCGTCTTGAATATCAGTCCAGGGAATAATGGGGGTCGACATAGATAAGCCTAGAAAGTTGGAAATGTCGAATCGCTAAACGGACACATACATATATTTATTATTAAGGACATATACAAATAAATACTCCAAGAAATATAGACATAATCGTCGTTTCGAAAACTAAAAATAACGTGTACCTCACTTTTGATAATTATTTCCCAATATCTCTTAAACTTCTCACTATTCCTAATTTGTTGGTTATATTTCTTAAACACCCAAGGATCCATATCATCCAAAGAATCAACACTGCCCTCCTCGGAATCAGAAAGAGGATCCAAATTACCAACACTGCCCTTGGTATTAGAAAGAGATGAACTCGACTACGGCTTCACTTGAGATGACCTTTCCTTTTTTATCTGAACCATTTTTGTCTTCTTCTTCATAGAGCCCAATCGTCTTTTATTCTCTATCTCCAACGTCGTTGCCTTGGTCAGCCATCACGTCTTTTTCTTTCTCATTTCCAATTCCATATTAGGGTTAGGGTTATGCACTTTGCCCTTTGTAATTATATGAAAATAGGTGGTTTATATAGTGAAGTTTCTCATTCGGTTGGGCTAAACTCAGTCTGAGCCCTTCGGTTTGGTAGCCAGTATATAAGATTGGTAATCAAAATGATTTGTATTATATGACAAGATTGTCATTTTATTCTTATAGTATTAAAAATGAGAATAAATATGAATATAAATATAAACAACATAAATCTTAATATCTCTAATAAACATAAATAATAACAATAATAATAATAATAATAGTAATAATAAAAATAATAATTCTATTAATATTTAAAACAAATATCATAAATAATAATAATAATTCTAAATGATATTATAATATTAATTAATATTACTATTATGTTTATTTTTGAACTGCTTGTAATTTTTATTCACTTCTTCGATGTTTTAAGCAAATGTCACTTTAAAAGAAATCGAGATTTTGTCAAAGCAACTAAGAAAAAGATGTATCTATAGCAACAAAATAAGCTTCATTTGTCTAGCAACAAATAAACATACAGTTGTTAAATAAATTAGATTTTAGAATAATTCAAGGCATTAATTTAGGCTTAAATTAAGGAAAAATCTAAGTTTTCTTATTAGATTAGATTTCTTATTAGTCAAGTTATTTATTCTTATTCGACAAGTTTTGTAGCCTATAAATAGGCTATCTTATTGTACTTGGCAATACATCAAATAATACAATATGTAGTAATTTTGGTTATTCCTCTCTTTTAGAGCCATTGTTGGTGGTGCCTTATATTATTTGCTTCCACGTATGCTTTCAGTCTTTTCTTTTGATTTTTTTTAAGGATGGTAACATCCAAAAAACAAATCAGTTGCATAAAGCTAATACTACTACTACTACTACTATTGCAAAGCTTTAGACATCACCAATCAAGAAAGCTCTAACTAATTTCTCTCAATTTTCCTTAGTCATGTTGAAAAACACATCAATTAGCTCATAGTTAAAGTGCGATGTAACAAACAACTTCAATGAGCGTTTTTCTCATAATTCTTCTTATACTGGTTTGCTTCCTGATTTTACATTGTGTATATAACAATGTGAGTTTGAGATGTAGGAAAGACTGTAGGGAATCGTGCATGGTATTTAATTTAATCTTTATAATGAAATAAAATGCAGCGGAAATAATTAATACTCATGCATCCGTTCATGGCTAATTACGTAGATTACAACATGCATAAATAATCAACTATTAATTACGTATTAAAGATTTTAGGATTAGTTTTCTAGTGGCGAATCTGTTGCAGAATCTGAACAATCCAAAGCTCCCAATTGTGAAGCCTCCGAAAGTATCCACACAGAATCTGCACAATTAATTGGATTTCACCCCCACTAGGTTTTCTAGAGAAATCCTATATATTATTATGACTATGATTTTTGTGCTGGCTAAACCTGTCAGAATAGTACAATATATAGGAGACACATGTGACCTAGGGCCACATGTGGATTGGTCTTAAAACAACCAGTCTTGGGCTCCATAATAATCAGATCATTATGCAATTACCACAAGCCCGATTAAATTAATATTTAGGACGATCCTAAATTTAATTTAATCTTTTCTCTAATCCAATTAATTTATAAATTCCATTTGTGTGTCACATCTCGGGTTCATAATTAATTAGCAGCGACATAATATTAATCCTATTAATATTTAATTAGAACTCTTCTAATTTAATTCTCGTAAGTCGTGAGTGATACCTAGCAGTATATCACGACTACTCAACTACTAATGAAGTATAAATTATACGAACCCTTAGTAATTATCATGCAATTAATTCTTTATGTCTGAACCATCCCGATTGAGCCAGAGTCATGGATAGGGTCGTCAAACTCTATTACTCAATCATATGACCAAATCTATTTAATCAGTAACTTATGAATAATTCGTGAAACGACTTTCACTACTCTACTTTGACCAAAGATTTCTAGTTACTCGATTAATAGATCGCATAGGATCCCTAATTGACAGATTCCATATCTACACGCACATATCTTCATGCCGGAATAGATCGTAACTTCTGAGTACATTATCCAATCCTTGATGAGGACTAGTTTTATTGCATCAGCAAATCACGTTATCCCTAACACAAGATAACCGTGGTGTCTCAGGTCTAAGGACTAATTGTACCATTACACTATACAACGAATTATTGACCATTCCACGTAATTCGTTGTATTAGCGATCATGTCCAGTCATTTGTTCTCAACAAATAATTATACATCTACCCTTACGATATGAGACTAATCGCCCAAATCAATATCCTATATTACTTGGATGGTAGACTGTAATCCGATCTTTCGGGATAAATCAATGCTCAATTAATTTATCTTACGATCGGGGACTATTTTAGAATATATTTATGAATATAGATTCTGTCACTCATATCATTACTCTTAAGGATATAATCTATAAAATATTATTCTAAGGACTCTTATTTAAATAATTAATTGCATGAATGATATTTAAATAAACTGTCCATATTAAATAAATAATATAATTATTATGTCCTAAAATTGGCATTTAGGACATATAATCCAACAATCCCCCACTTGCACTAAAGCCAATTACTCTGGTATCTCATACCCATCTTCTCAATATGGTAATCAAAATGACAGTTGAATCATTGCCTTAGTCAGTGGACTAGCACCGTTAACTGTTGACGTTATTTACTGCATAATATCATCATTTCCACAATCTCTGATCGATATGGTAATGCCTCTTTAACGCGCTTGGATCTCTAGTAAGACCTAGATTCTTTAGCTTGCACTACAACTCCATTGTCGTCACAGCACTACCCGTTTAACTTAATGGAAAGAACCATCCTTAGTTCAGTTACGAACTCCTAGATCCAAACCGCTTCCTTTTGTTACATCTGATGCGACGATACACTCAACCTCTGGAATTTGCAATTGTACCAATATTTAGAATATTTCCAAATAATTGCTCTTCCGTTACAGGTGAGTATGAACCCATATATGGATTTCCAATAATCCACTTCAGACTCTCAGTCTGAATTTCATAAAACTTTAAGTTTTACCTTCTCCATATAGCAAGAACATTTTCAGTGCTTCTCAAGTACTTAAGAATGTTCTTGATTGCTTTCCAACGTTCCTAACCTAGATCAGACAAATATCTGCTCATAACACTTATAACATTTATGATATCATGTCTTTGCACACACCATAACGTATATAAGATTCTGCAGCACTTAGAATCTTATGTGTCCAGTCTCTCTTTCTTTAGCAGTCTTAGGCCTCACAACCCTAGAGAGATAAATGTCATATCTTAAAAGAGAACAATCCTCTTTTAAAATTTGTGTAATGTCCCGATCCCTCACGAGACCGGGGTCCCGATCCCAAACCCAAAGCACAAAAAAATTTAGAGAAAACAGACAGAATCTCCCCTGTTTATAGGACAAATCAAAACCTGCGAATAATACAACCACAAAACCATAATCTAACATTCTCATATACTTCAAATTCAACCACTAAGCTATACCTCATTTCAAGGCCATCCAAGCCTTAGACTCAACAAAATAGGTACACAAGTATGCATAGGCCTCAAATATTAAAATACTATGTTATAAAGTCACTTATCATACCATTTTAACTTATAATTGACTTGTCTATTAACCCAGCCTACTTACTCCATTAACCCAAGCAAGCATGCACGACCATTAAACAATAACATAGTCCATTAAGCTATTACAGGCCACCTACGAACCAAATATAAACAAGATCTAATATAATTACAAGGCGAGTTTCTATAGTTCCAATCAAATTACAATTCAAACTACTTCACTAATTCATATGGATTCGCATGTATTAATAATGAAAGCCAGCACAACCAAACACGGTAACTCTCAAGTTTTCTCTGTATCACCTTGCGAAGATGCTGAACCTGAAAGGTGTTAGAGACGAGGGTGAGTATACAACTAGTATACTCAGTGAGGGAGGTGATGTAACATGATAAAAGTATTTCCAACACCAAATAACACAACTAAGTAAACAAGTAATTAACCACATATTAAAGGATACGGTTCCACTTCAAGTCTTCAATCTCGGACCACGAGCCACAAACTTCACGCTAATGCCAGTAAACCCATACACCAACAAGTTGGGATGCTCCAGATGTATCCCGATCCTACGACCCTTTCTCCTGAGGTAGGTCCATGCCCAGTAGGTGAACCACGCCTCTGGGGTAGTGGAGTATGCCTCAGCGAGAAAGGAATAAGCACAATGGTAGTCGAGGAAGCACCCCAAGCCCGATGCCGCCCGTGTTTCTCGACGCTGCCATATCCGAAAAGGTTACGCAACCACGAGACAAGTCCACGAGAATCAAGATCATCAAGTAACACATAAGAGGGACGACGAAGTAGGCCTCCCTCACAATTAGTCACAATAATGCGAAAAGACACAAGATGGCAAGTAAAATAATACATATAAACTTTAACAATTACTAAATAATTCAATTTAGGAATAATAAATCAAGTTAAGATGCACAGAAGAGATAAAGACCCCCTCACCTTGAATCAGGCTATATATGCAAGAGAATAATTGAGATTTATTCCAACCTCCTTGAATTAGCTCAAACGTGCAGCCCTACCTTATTCATATAGATATAACACTTAGCCTTTAAACTAGCATAACATTATGCAAGTAAACTAGCATAACGCTTTAATAGTTAGCTATACTAATTCCATCCAAATATTCTAAAGCATTTTTATTATGTTAACATAATCAGTCAATAGGTCTTCTAACTCATACATCTTCTCTCTCTAACTAATTTATATTTTACACAAAGATGTGGCTCAACTGATACTTAACTTGTAGTTAGTTAACATTTTAAAGGTAAAAACATTACACTTAAGAAACCAATCTAAGAGAAAATTAATCATAACTATAAATTCTGACCAACACATACAGCATTATATCAAACATAAACACATTATTTTGCACGTAAGGGAGAGAGAACAAGGTAGTGAGTTAACAAGCTAACTAATATTCATACATTATGAGTTTATAACTCTAGGCTAGAATCATTTCATGTGGAAGTTTATAGCCCAATGGAATTTAAGCTCAATTAACACTTTTATTCTTTATCTTTCTAATAACACCATGAAGGAACATTAAATGAGTAATATAAGGTTAGTTACCCTTAAATTCATTTAAGCTTTAGCTAATACATGACCATGTAATTAATTCATATATCCTTTTATCTCCAAGGTTAAATAAATTTGACAATTACATATAGTACGACATCTGAATATCACATTAACACAAATATTACATGTTATACAAACTTCATCACTATTTGTAATGCCCCTTAAATAATTAATCACTTAACGCACCTTAGGACATATTCAAGGATCTAGCAAGCACAACATTAGTTAGCACGTACATGAAGTAAATAGTCCAAGTTAGAAACAATTTAACTAGAATTTATAATTATGAACAACCTAGAATCAATTACAGTTCAACTAATACAAGATCTTCGTAGTTAACTTAACTAGCATTCTGACAAGTTTGCTTCACGAAAATATGCTTTATCATCCATTTGCAATTAACCTTACATGTAGGTTTCAAGAGCCTTAAGTACATTCTCCCAAATAGCTTTATTAGCCTTTCTAAGTGTGCTCCAAATAACATTATACCTTGGCAAAACTCATAATTTAATCATTTAGCAACAACAATGGTCTATAGCAAATAACAAATTAATGAAAACCATCTAAGTTTTCTAGCATAAGCTAACTTTAGCAAATCTGTAACCTAATCTAATGATCTCCAAATCCTATGATTTTAACATAGAAAGAAATATCTTTGAGTGTAGTTAATTTTAGCCTCAAGCGGAACTCAATTCCGATCTAAATTCCACAAGTTACAACCTTTCTCGTGCAACTGCGCAAACTGCCCTGCTTCAGCGAAAATTTCCAGACACGTTTCTGAAATTGCTAAATCGGATTATCAAAATGTTAAAATTAGCCTTTGTCCTAGAAATTTTAAACTGCCTAATCTAGCATCTGTAAAAATTTTGTTAATTTTAGAGTACGTTTACTATCCTAAATAAGCCCTACAAAACAGTGACAAAAATTTGCCCATCAAATATATAACACACACATTAAGCTCTACTCCTACTCTAAGGAATTTAACCACTTAGTTAGCCATATAAACACTTGTATAGCATCATTCAAGCATTAGAACAAACACATTGCATTCAACATGGTTCTTTAAGCAAAATAGTATTCATCTTCTTCTTCATTACACGAATACACACAACCTTCAACTACACATGCAAATAACTTACAAAAGCTTAATATACACCATTATTAGCTAGCATATGAAGCAATAGAAGCATCAAAACATTATAAATCAACAATACCCACATTTTACCATGGCAAGAAAACAAGAAATTATGCACACAAATGATTCACTCACCTTTTATAGCTAGAAAATGAAAGAAAATTGGCTAGAGACACCTTTGATCTCGCTAAAAATGGCTGAAATTTGAAGTAGAACTCAAGCCCTAGCTCAAAGAGGTCTCACGTTTTTTGTTTCTTTGCTTCTGCTAGCTGATTCTTTTCTTTCTCTTTTGCTATGTTTTTATGCCTTTTTTGTTATGTTAAATATGGATATGTATGTAGACTAAGTAAATAAATGGGCTAACATAAGGATTGGGCTAATATAAAATGCTATTGGGCTAAATAAGTTAGCTAAAAACTATTGCAACTTCAATTGGCCCAAATAATAAAATTGTTACTATTTACTTGGGGACACTAAATTTTTTTCTTCTTCACGCTCGGGACCTGCAATGCACATTCTTTCAATGAATGAATACATTATATATGAGGTGTAATAGATGAAAAATATCAAGTTCAGAAAATATAATGGTTTAAAATTTCACTCCGGGCTCGGAGCTACTTATTTACTAATTGAAATTTATGAAAGTTTAGCAATTAATTGCAGAGATATAATTTCAAATAAATATAATTGACTCAAATTAATTAATTAAACATTTTTTTGCATATTTTCAAAAATAAAAGAAACTATGTAAGTAAATATGTAATACTAGTTAATTAAAATCATCTAATCATGCACTTTTATTTAAAGTAAACACATAGACATTTACAATTAAATACTAATCACTATATGAAAGGTTCAGGTTTTTACAATCTGTGTACATGTTAAACACCTTTAACACCTTTTTGGAAAAAAAACCCATTAATCCTTTTGATCTATCGCTATAGATCATCTTCCAAGGATTTAGGCAGATTATCCCAAAATTTATTTGGAAAATTTATTTGAATAACTAGACCTACTTGTGTAGTCAAGATTCATCTTCATTCTCAATGAAGTCAATCGAATGTTCTAGATTCTAAAGGCTTGGTTAAGTCCATAAATGGACCTTTTTAGTTTGCACTCTTTGTGACTCATCACTGGATTGAAATCGTATTGTCAATCCCATATTAATGTCTTCATTAATGAAGTCATTATGGAATGCCGTTTTGACATCTATCTATCATATCTCATAACAGTAGTGTGCAACTATGGCCAATAAATCATAATGAATTTCAACAATTGGTGAAAAGATTTCCTCATAGTCAACCCCTTGCTTATGACTATAATATTTTACCATTTGTCCTAAAGGTCTCCACCTTTATTCATTTAAGATTTTATGGCGCCATTTAAGCTTGTGTCAAACATAGCTTTTCATAACTGACAAAATCATCAATCATGATTATTGTCATCTTACTGATCTGAAAATCTTGTGAAATTGACTAGTTGTTCTTGGATTAGGTTATCTAGGATCAAATCCTAGATTCAACTTGGGTTAGCTGGTTGCTTAGTAGCTCCCGCTGAGTCATTCTTCTCACACTATCTTCTTAGATGAACTATTCTTCCAAGAAGAAGTTGTACTTGCTAATAGACTCTCTAGTCAGCAAGGGAATAAAAGTCATATCCCAATGAATCTTTGGGATAACCAATTAACCTTGTCCAATCTGATTTCCAATTTATCAATCTTAAGTCTTTGATTGAAAACATGATCACTCTCATTTTTAACACCTTAAGACTAGGTATCATGTTTTCTCATATCCTATAGAAGTACTTAAGATTAATTTGGAAGTGAACTTATCCAAGAGATGAACTACTATAAGGAGAATGTAGCCTCACAGGCTAAGTAATAATTCAACATAGTTTATCAATTACAGACCATGTCCAACAAGGTCCAACTCATTCTCTCTAATACTTCATCAAGCATCAGAGTACCAGAATGAGTCAATGAAGTGACTATGTTATTTTCCTTTGAGATACTATTAGAAATTAAGGCTAAGAATTCTCCATGATCTCATCATTGAGACTTACTTCTCATTTCTAGTTTGATTTACTACTTTAGTTTTGAATTTCTTGAACACTTCAAACAATTCAGATTCATACTTATGACAATCATATGTAAGGTAGCTAAATCCTTATTGGGCTATTTCGCCAAATGACCCATATATATCTCTATGTATAAACCCTAAATATTTGTAGTCCTTTGACTTTGTCCTACAAAAGGTGATTTGACCATTTTTAAGAACACAAGATTCACGTGGGGATTGTCCCGGGGCCTCAAGGGCTTACAGTCATTCATTCACCAATTATGTGATTCTTGTTTCTCCTCTATGACCTAATCGTAAGTGCCACGATAATCTAGAGTTATCAGTATCTCTAAATCTCTCATATTACTCGTTTATCTGTCATTATCCATATAAGACTTTATTCATTAATTTACTAGTGTCATCTCATTTATTTCCCAAATAAATGAAATACATGAACAACGATTATTCCAAAATTAATGAACACCCAGATGGGTAAACAAGACGACGAGATGTATTTATAGAGGACATCCATTCCTATTCAAACTTTTTGAAGTCCTTTGGATTTTCCTTTATTACTAGTTCTCATTTCTTGTAGTAGAAATAATTACAAATCGAGTTTCAACTTTCCAGATCTACCCTTGATATATGACTCTCATTTCAAGGGCTATGTCAAATGTATTCACACGGAGAAATCCATTATGAACGACAAGATAGAATAAAGAATTTGACTTTAAGGATTAGATTTGTCTATATATGATAACCATGAATAAACTCATGGACTCAAGATACTCACCTTGAGAACACATGCTCTCAAATCAATCCCTCTAGTTATCCTTTATTTGGAACAATTTTCTAGATATCTCATACCTACCATTAGATATCTCATATCTAGTTGTCCTTTCTTGCTTATTTCACAACTCTTGTAAGTAATTAATGATGGATACATTATCCATGCTCTCTTGCTTCTTTTTGACAACGTATCTTGAGCATCTAGAACGTGTATAACTTTCTCAGATTTGAGAACAATTCTCAAAACATTGAGCTAGTCATCAAAGTCTGGTCTAGTAAAATAGAAGCTTGGGTTCACATATGATATTATATGTATGCAGTAATTTCTAAAGATGTTAGATAAATATATTATTAACCATTTGATTTAGGTCTTTAAATCAAACAGTAAACCCCACTAAATTTCTCAAATCCCACATTTCCCTAGTGGAAAACGGAAAAACAATAAGGTATTTTTCTTAGTGGAATTAGGGGCCCATTCATTTTAACCTACCTCACATTTTAGATTTTTGGCGAAGTTAAAACAAATAGGTGAATAACCTCTTATTCAATGTATCTCATACAAATTCCAATTTGTTCTTGCCTCAAATCCTTTCGACCTCACATTATAAATTTTTGGTCTCCAAGATTGTTTAAGTTAAATCCATTATCCTGGAAATTTGGATCAATACAATACCGACACCTCACATGATAGATTTTTGGTTGCCAGTAAGAATCCAAATTTTCTACATCTCATGCTTATATAGACTTAATTCATATGTTGATACAAATAAATAACCCCTATATGTCCATAGCCAGTTACTTACTTGCCCAACACACAAACTAATCTATGATAACGGAAAGCAATGATATAATCTTCTCAAGACTACACCATTATTAACTTAATATTTAATTTGAAAAAGTTTGCTGGTCTTTAATTTAGGTCTCACTTTTCACATGCTGCTAATTTCAATTTATCGCATAAATAAAATAGAAACATATATGCATTCATCATATATTTATCGCATAAATAAATAAATAAATGCATAAAATAAAATGGGATGATCATGGACTAGGAGCACTTATCAACCCAAGCCACTGGGTTGAATACCTAAATCAAATAAAGGGCCCACAAGAAAAAAACATGGGTTGGTCCTTCTCGACTTTACAAAACTCCTTTCGCGAACTGGGCTCACCAACTCTTGATGTCTTCATCTTGGTCTTCCATTACATTTATGTACATAGATTCCTAATCTAGTGGGGATATATAAATGGAAATAGGGTTTTACATATTTAAAACGAGGATCAGAGGCATGCAAGCCCCATTTTAAAACATTACATAAAACCCAAAATGGGTAAATAAATTAAATAATGACATTCATTCATTCATTCATTCATCTATTCATTCACACAAGACTAGTCCATGATCACCCACATACATAGCAAATATTAAAGAAAAGTAATCCACAAATATAACACAATTAGTCTTCTAATATAATCTCATTATATTAGATTAATCCAATTAATAAACACCTTTATTAATTTGGATCCTTAAATATCTCATATTTAAATAAATATAATCTCATTATATTTGTAGTAATTAATTAATAAATAATTTATTAATTAACTACAAGTATAACACAATTAATTTTCTAATATAAACCCCGTACATTAGATTTTTTTTTTCAATTTATTCTATTTAATAAACTCTTTATTAAATTTATTCCATAAATATCTCATATTTATAAAATATAAATATAATCAAATTATATTTAATAATTAATAAACTATTTATTAATTTAAAGTGCCAAAAATATATTTGAACTTCTTTAATTAATTTTGTCAAAACACAAATTAATTAACTCTTAACTTTAAAAGATAAATAAATCCAATTTATTTGATTTAAAGTCCAGCCCAGAAGCCAACAGCCTAATTCATAAAACAAAATAGTCCACACTATTTATTCCAAGTCCGAATTAAAGCTTGGCCTAATTCAGACCACAAAGGAAGTCCAATTCTATTTTAAAACACTTTAAAATAGCCCTGACAATAAAATAAGTCCAATTATTTTATTAAGGTCTGAATCTAAAATTAGCCCAAGTATTTGTATGCCCAATAGCCCAAAGAAAAAAAATATATTTTAATTGAAAGCCCAAGTCCATAAGCCCAATTAAAACTTTCAAGAGAAATAAAACAAAATTAACCTAAAAGCCAAACAGATTGGGATTTGGATCTGGGCGGATCCATATTCGGATCCAACCCGAATATGGATCTGGGTCGGGTTCGAAACCCTACCCAAATCCCAATTTTTTTTTTCTTCTCTTTCTTCCCTGCGCCGCCAGTCTACCCTTCTCCATCTTCTTCACTTTTTCCTTTTCCACCATGGCTGCACCTTGCAACCATGGTGGCAGATTCCTCTGTCGCAACAGCCACTATGGCTGTCGCGACAGTTCAGCCACCATGGCTGTAAAGACAACCTCCTCGCAGCCATGGTGGCTGCTATTGAGAGGGCCGCGATGTGTCCCTCGCGGCTCCTCACGTTGTAACCATAGGAGCTGCGAGGCTCTTCGCGGCTTCTTAGCCGCGAGAGCCTTGCGGCTCCACCATGGCCAGAGGCCACAAGAGCCGCGAGAGCCTTGCGGCACTACCATGGCCAAAGGCCATGGGCTGAGTCGCGAGGACTCTTCCTCGCGGCTCAGTCAGGCCATGGCAGCGGCGGCACCAAAGTGGTCCGCCGCTGCCTGTGAAGAAGATGGGTAGGAATTTTTTTTTTTTTTTTTTGTTAACAGTTTCAAAAAAATGCAAAATAATCCAAAAGAAATTTTGAAACTGCAAGAACCCTTTTTCCGAAACTATACTAAACAATTTCAAAAACAACAAACTGTTTTTTAAAACAATTTTGAAACTGTTTATCACATAAAACAAAATTTTGTTTCATAGAACAATTTTACAAAACTAAATTTGGGAAGAGCTTTCAAGGCTACGATTTAATCGAATTAAATTTATGGGCATACTAAATAATAGATTCAAAATCTATTAATCCAATCAATTTCACAAATTATTAAAATTGACACTATTAATTGTGCTATACAATTTTGTGCTAAATCGAATAACCACGTAAAAGGCATGAACCGTGGCTCTGATACCACTGTAGAGAATCGTGCAGGGTATTTAATTTAATCTTTATAATTAAATAAAACACATTGGAAATAATTAATACTCATGCATCCGTTCATGGCTAATTATGTAGATTACAACATGCATAAGTAATCAACTATTAATTACGCATTAAAGATTTTAGGATTACCTTTCTAGTGACGAATCTGTTGTAGAATCTGAACAATCCAAAGCTCCCCAATTGTGAAGCCTCCGAAAGTATCCACACAGAATCTGCACCCTTAATTGAATTTCACCCCCACTAGGTTTTCTAGAGAAATCCTATATATTATTCTGACTATGATTTTTGTGCTATCTAAACCTGTCAGAATAGTATAATATATAGGAGATACATGTGACCTTGGGCCACATGTGGACTGGTCTTAAAACAACCAGTCTTAGGCTCCATAATAATCAAATCATTATGCAATTACCACAAGCCAGATTAAATTAATATTTAGGATGATCCTAAATTTAATTTAATCTTTTCTCTAATCCAATTAATCTGCAAATTCCATTTGTGTGTGACATCTCGGGTTCATAATTAATTAGCAGCGAAATAATATTAATCCTATTAATATTTAATTAGAACTCTTCTAATTTAATTCTCGCAAGTCGTGAGTGATACCTAGCAGTATATCATGACTACTCAACTAATAATGAAGTATAAATTCTACGAACCCTTAGTAATTATTGCAACTAATTCCTTCTATCTGAACTATCCCGATTGAGCCAGAGTCATGGATAGGGTCGTCAAACTCTATTACTCAATCATATGACCAAATCTATTTAATCAGTAAGTGTGATAACCCGAACCCGGCATGCATTTAATAGCACTTGACTGCATTTGATTAAATGTTTAATTAGTTAAATCAACCAATTTGCACTATTTTAATATTTCTCTTGGAAGCATTTAGTAGTTGTAAATTGAATAATTAAAAGATTATTATCTATTTCTGATAATTATAGTAATTGAATTTATTCTCTTGTGATTAATTAAGTGTTATCTTAAATGTTAGTGTTTAATTGTATTTGACTATGTGTTTATATTAACTTTCATTTGTAGCTTAATATTAACTTTATAATTCTTAAACATTCTAGAAATAGTTAAATTAATTATTTTAAATGAATATTGATTACCTTGATTGTTGTGATTATTTTAATAATCGGTTTTGGTTGTCTTGCATTAAAATCACTCAGTTTTCAAATAAAAGAGGAAAGTAGCTCCGAGCCGGAGTAAATTTTAAACTATGATGCTTTCCAAAAATGATATATTTCTTAGATTCTTTGATATTTAATTGTCACTTCTTGGTTGACGCAAAATGCATAGCATATCGAGAGCGATAGTTAGAGAGCGGTTCCTAGTCCTCAACAAATAGTGAAAACTAGTGTTTGGTGTCTTAAATTTTATATTTTAATTGTTGTTAGCTAGAATTAATATTTCATTAGTTGTTTTAGCTTAAAAATGCATGAAAATAAGGCAATTTGACCAACTTAAGCTATATTGACCAAGTGCTTTGACCTTTTGACCAACTTATCACCTTATAAGCTTAAAACAAAGCAAAATGAAAAAAAATAAAAGCTGAATTCAGACCTTGAGCTGGCCGAAATATTGAAGAGAAAAAAAAACCATTTTCAACCTTCAAAAATTCAAATCTTCGCGTGAGCTCGTGCGGGGTTGTTATTGAGCCATCCAGCGTTGTTTTCCTAGCGACTAGGAGTGCCTAAGGTGAGGGAAGCACGTTATTTGCGCATTTAAATGTTATGTTTGTCAACTTTTTGATTTTTGAGATTTATCCGTAGATTATTGTTTAAATCATTTTGATGCTTCTAGAATGTTCCTTGCCAATTGTAGAACATGTATTTATAGATTTTTAATATTTTCTGCGGTTAAATGTTGAGATTGCAATTTAAATTGGTTGTTGAATAGTAATTTATGAATAGTAAACTCCCGTTTCGATGAAGTTGCTCCGTTACGCGTTCTGTTGATGTAGGAAGATGCTAGTTATGCTAGAATGCCTAAATGTGTGGTTTAACCGGAATGTGTAATGGAAAAATGGAGAAAAACGCCTTGGTGAAAGTCGGGGTCGTTTAGGTCGAGTTTAGCGTTTTCTCGTTTTGCGCGATGGCATTGTTTCGGGAGGCCATGGAAGCACTTTTGGTGTGATTATGGCATTGGTTGGGTGTTTGGTTAGTATAGTTGTAGTTCAAATGAGCAAAGGGGATAATCGGGGCTTTGCTCGAATTCTAGGGTAAAGTAGGGTTTCGGGGTCTTTAGACGTGCCTTATGGTGACCTAGGAGGATTGGCGAAGTCGGTTTCTAGAACTCGTGGCTCGTTTGGAAATGGTAGTGTTTTGATAGTTGGCGCCGATTTGTGATTTTGCTTGTTTTCTTGATATTATGCCTATAGAATGCTTATATTGCTTATAGAATGTTTATAATACTTATAGAATGTTTATAATGCTTATAGAGTGTCTATAATGTTTATAGAATGCTTATAATGCCTATCGAATACTTGTTATTGCTTGATAATATTAGTTGGTGTTCTTCTTGTTACTTGTTTGATTGCAAATGCTTATTAATGCTTATTACGCTTGTTAGAGTTGATTATTGATTGAAATGTTTAACAATTGTCGAATAATGCTTGATATCTTGTTTATCTCCTCTATCTGTGTTGTTGTGTTATCGCTCGTTTATCGCCTTGTATCGAGTCTTGCATTGCATAGTGTCCCGCGCGTGAGTGATGGGCCTCTCTGGGTAGCCTCGGGTTGCCAGTGTTGGTTGCTCTAGCTCTGTGGCTATTCCATTTTCTCGCTTGGGTTGCCTCCCAGAGAGATTTGGGTCGTAGAATGGATGGTTACTCACGGGGTATTCCAAATTGGTGTTATAAGGTGGTTGCGCGCTTATTGTTATCGTTATCAACATCAAGCTCGAGATTGATGTATCGCTCGTGAAACAGTATATTGCTCGTAAGAGTGAACCATAGCCTTCAGAGTGTGGTATAGCTTTGAATGGTTGTGTTAATGCTTTCAGTAATAGGTTATTTTTTTGGTTGTTTGTCTTGAATCTTTATTTACCAATTATATTGCTTAACTGTCTTATTTGCATTGCAGGACTTTCTTTCTCTCCAATTCGATATTTCTCTCGCCTTCACTGAGTATACGTGTTGTGTATACTCACTCCTCACCACCACATTTCAGGAAATGTCATGTTAGCTGGAAAGTTCATGATTTTGTGAAAGTTCGTGCCTGAAGAGTTGTCTTGCGTGCTTATGTGGCTTGAGCGTCGAAGTGTAAAGATATATGTTTTCATTTGTTGTATGTATTTATTATTAAAAGAAATGTAATCTAAATCTAGCTAAGTAGTTGAGGTAAATTGATAAGCTAGTTTATGTAATCAGTTAGTATAGCTTAACTTCAATGCATGTTTGTAATGTCCAAAGGAAAAGAATTAGAATGGCATGATAATTTATTTTACGCAGTAGATTTGTATGGTTTAATTGTCTAGTTGAATGTACGTGTCAAGAATGAACAGAGATAGGTTAGTTTTTTTTTAGAATTGTATGTATACTTGCTAAGTTTAATTGTTGAGAACCGAGGCTCGGATGGCCTTGAGGTGGTTGAATGTTTGGATATGGTATTGGTCCACTTATATGCTGTCGCAAGTTTGCTTTTTGCCTAGAAATAGGGAAGACTCTGTCCGTTTTCCCTGAAAATTTATGCCCGGGTTTGGTTTGGGTTGTGATTAGATTGATTGATAGAACTCCCAGTCTCGAGAGGGATCGGGGTATTACAGTAACTTATGAATAATTCGTGGAACGACTTCCACTATTCTACCTCGACCAAGGATTTCTAGTTACTCGATTAATAGATCGCATAGGATCCCTAATTGACAGATTTCATATCTACACGCACATATCTTCATGCCGAAATATATCGTAATCACTGAGTACATTATCAAATCCTTGATGAGGACTAGTTTTATTGCATCAGCAAATTACGTTATCTCTAACACAAGATAACCGTGGTGTCTCAGGTCTAAGGACTAATTGCATCATTACACTATACAACGAATTATTGACCATTCCATGTAATTCGTTGTATTAGCGGTAATTTTCAGTCACTTGTTCTCAACAAGCACTTATACATCTACCCTTACGATATGAGACTAATCGTCCAAATCAATATCTCATATTATTTGGATGATAGACTGTAATCCGATCTTTCCGGATAAATCAATGGCCAATTAATTTATCCTATGATCGAGGACTATTTTAGAATATATTTATGAATATAGATTCTGTCACTCATATCATTACCCTTAATGATAAAATCTATAAATATTATTCTAAGGACTCTTATTTAAATAATTAATTGCATTAATTATATTTAAATAAACTGTCCATATTAAATAAATAATATTATTATTATGTCCTACAATTTAGGGCATAGAATCCAACAGGTGTATCACATATATTGTGTCTGAGCGTAGTTTAGTTGTAGATTGAATCGGATAATAGCTTTCAAATATATGTTTTATCATATTTTCTTAGTTGTAGTTAAGTCATTTTCGTGTTCTTGGATATGTTGGGAGAACATATGTTTGAATTTGGACTTAGGAGGTATAGGTTTGAACTCGGTCTAATTAGCTTATCTTTTGTAAAGATATATTTCAAACGTTTGCAGAATATTACACACAATCATAAACTGCAAATGAGAAGAATATAGTATAAATATTTAACTTTCAAATCAATGAAGTGGCCTATTCCTATAGCAGGTCTCTATCAACAAACTTAAGTACTAAGGAGAGGTGAAGTAGAACATTGATAGACTCACTTTTTCTTTGAACCTTGTTAATGATCGAACTTAAAAGATATGAATTGAGTGCCAAGGAACAATTGGAAATACCTTCTTTTTTGATAGTCGTTCCCTTTATAATCAATAATATGATTCTTTCGTCTTCGTAAGTAGCAAATTTTATTGATAAAAAAACTAGTCAAATACCAAATCTACATGCGGTATAGATATAATTTACTCCAAATGTCACATAATTTTGGCGCGTTTTTTATTCTTTTTAAACTCATAACATATTATTATAAATCTAAAAGTATTTAGAGACTAGAACAATCACTACAAGAAATCAGCCTTGAGGCTACCAAAAATGACGACAAAAAAAAGTTTGGTAGCCATTTGCAATGACTGGCGACGAAATGAAATCTTTTGTCACCGTTTAGTGGCTAAAATGTGCGAAAAAAATATCTTTCTGGGAAAATTACAAATGGTCGCCATTTGGTAGCCAAACGGCGACGAAATAGCGACAAACAAAGATAATTTTTGATTAATTAGTTATCACATGGCCACCGTTATCATTAATTTTTGTTAGCAGCTTAATTACCAAAAATAAATTATAAAAAATAATTATAAAATAGAAAAAATATAAATATGGTATCCATTTGGTCGCTATTTAGCGACCAAATGGAGACAAAAAAATAAAAATATTTCTAGAAGTAAAAATTATAAAAAAATAAATTGACAAAAAAAAGTTAAATAAATAAACTAAATAAAGGTCGCTCTTAGGTCGCAAAAGGGCGACCCAAACGCGACAAATATCATTTAATTTTTCAAAAAGAAATTACAAAAAAACTAAAAAAGTTATAAAATAAAAGAATTAATTATATCAATTAAATTTTATATTTTGCATGATAGTTCGTAGTCCTATGGTGGCCATTGGCCACCAAACGGCGACAAACAGTAAAAGTTTGGTCACTTTTTGGTCGTCAATGGTTACGAAAGGGCTACGAAGTATCCATGTTCATAAAATGCTAGGTAGATTTAAAATATAAAAATTAATAATTGTCACGCCCCGACCCAACCCCGCAAAAGGCCAAGCCCGGACCTGACACACGGACGGAGTCTCCTCTGTACCGTGGACGATCCGAAACCCTACATTCAATATGATACTCGCGAAATCCACAATATTCATTTGAATCAAGACAACTTTCTTTCAAAAACGTACAACTTCTTATTAACCAACTTTGCAACCCAAAATGTCATGCACACTACACCAGTATTTATGCTACTAAACAGTTAAACCATTAGTATGCAATTCTTTACTAGTCATAAGAGTATAACTTTACAACTTCACATTCTTTCAACTTTACAACATAAGACCATAGAGGCCTCAAAATAGAAACTACATACAAGGCTACAAGCCTCAAAATGAAGTGTCAACCAAGCACTAAACACATCAAGCATGGCCCGCACAAAAGTCTGTCAACCAACCACCAGCTAAGCAAAGAAAGTGCTATCAAGGAAACACCTCCACTTGCTCCTCCTTCTCAATTACCTCAATAGGATCTGCTTCAACTAATCCTGTAAAATATAGTATAGAAAGGAATGAGAAAAAACTATTGCTCAGCGAGGGCAATTGGTCTCAAGGACGGAGATAAGAGGAGGATGCAATGCAAATAGTCAAGCAATTCATTCAATTATCATATAGAGATGCCAGCAAAGCCAACAATAAAACAAGACAAGCATTAAAACTATAAACACTCATTCAAGGGATACGATTCACTTTCCACGAGCAACTTTCAATCACGAATTCGATGACAACGCGCCAGCCCAACCACCTTATAACTTCAGTTTGGAATACCCCATAAGTATCTAATCAATTCTACGACCCAAATCTCCCTGAGAGGCAACCCAAGCGAGAAAGGGAATAGAACACGGAGCTAGGGCAACCAACACTGGCAACCCGAGGCTACCCAGAGAGGCCCATCAAACTGCCCCTGACTCTATGAATGTAATACAATATACAATGCAACAATCGAGCAATCGAGCAATAGAGCCACACGTGGGAGAGTAACAAAGTAGGTTACTCTCGCACGCAATAGCAATAGTTGATAAGCATTTCAATCAGAATCAACTCTAGCAAACATAACAAGCAATATTAAGCATTCTATAGGCATAACATTAAGAAAACAAACAAAATCACAAACGACCCCAACTTTCACAACGCTACTACTTTCAAACGAGCCACGAGTTTTGGAAACCGACTTCACCAATCCTCCTAGGTCACCATAAGGCACGTCTAAAGACCTCGAAACCCTACTTTACCCTAGAATTCCCGCAATGCCCCGATTTCCCCCTTTGCTAGTTTGAACTACCGCTACCCTAACCAAACACCCAACCAACGCCATAACCACACCAAAAGTGCTTCCATGGCCTCCCGACACAATGCCATCACGCAAAACGAGGAAACGCTAAACTCGACCTAAACGACCCCAACTTTCACCAAGGCATTTTTCCTCATTTTTTCCATTACGCAACCCAAACAAATCATGCATTTAGGCATTCTACCATATCTAGCATCTTTTCACATCAACAGAACGCAAAACAAAGCAACTTTAACGATACGAGAGTTTACTATTCATAATTTACTATTCAATTGGCATTTTAAATTACAGTAGCTATAATTAACCGTAGAGAATGCTAAAAGTCTACAAATACATGTTCTAAAATTGTCAAGGAACATTCTTTAAGCATTAAAATGATTAAACTAACGATCTACGCATAAAATCCAAAAATCAAAGTTTGTGAACCAAATATTCAAATGCGCAAATAAACATGCTTCCCTCACCTTAGACGCTCCTAGACGCAAGATAAACCACGTTGGATGCCTCGGAAACAACCCCGTGCAAGCTCACGCGAAGATTTGAAGTTTGGAGGTTGAAAATCTTTTTTTTTTCTCTCTATGCTTCGGCCAGGTTTGTTTCTGTTTTCAGCTTTGTTTTTTTATTTTTTATTTTGCAATGTTATATGCTTAATAAAAGATGACAAACCTTGGTCAATTGGTCAAGCCTTTGGTCAACTAACTTAAGTTGGTCAATTTAGCTTATTTTATGCATTTTAAAGCTATAACAACCAACACAAAATTAACTCTAGTTAACAACAACTAAAATATTAAAATTACTACACTAAATACTAGTTTTCACTATTGGCTGAGGACTAGAAAACACTCTCTAGCTATCGCTCTCGAAATGCAATGCAATTTGTGACAATAAAAGAATAACAATTAAATTTCAAGGAATTTAAGAAAATATAATTTTCAGAAAGATAAACAAGAAAATTCCACATTCCGTGCTCGGGTATTACACCCTCTCCCCCTTAAAACAAATGCGTCCACGCAATTCTTACCTGGTCGACAAACAACTCCGGATACTGATTCCGAACATAGTCTTTTCTTTTCCAAGTTGCTTCCTCAAACCCATGATGATTCCACATAACCTTTACTAACAGAATACTCTTCCTGCGAAGTTCCTGAACTTTCCGATCCACAATTCGAATCAGTTTCTCTTCATAAGTTAACTTTTCCTCAATCTGCAAAGGCTCTGGTTCAAGTACATGTGAAGGATCTGGATGGTATTTTCTTAACATTGACACGTGAAAAACATCGTGCAGTCTCGACAAGCTCGGAGGTAAAGCTAACCGATAAGTTAAAGGACCCACCTTTTCGGTGATCTCATACGGACCTACAAACCTGGGACTATGTTTCCCGCTCTTATCGTGCTGAATCAATCCCTTTCGAGGAGAAATCTTAAGAAACACCCAATCTCCCAAATCAAACTCAAGATCCCGACGGTGCTTATCCGCATAACCCTTCTGACGACTCTGAGCAGTAAGCATACGCTGGCGAATAAGGTGAACATTATCCACCATCTTAATCATCTCAGGTAACACAGTCGGATCAACTGTTCTTATCTCTCCAACCTCTTCCCAATACAATGGGGATCTGCATTTAATACCGTACAACACCTCGTAGGGAGCCATACCTATAGTAGATTCATAACTATTATTGTAGGTGAACTCCGCTAAAGGCAAGAATTTCTTCCAGTTCTTCCCGAAGTCCAACACACATGCCCGAAGCATGTCTTCCAAGATCCTGATAGTTCTCTTAGACTGGCCATCAGTTTGTGGATGGTATGCTATACTGAAGCTCAATTTAGTTTCCATGGCCTCTTGCAACTTCTGCCAAAAATGATATCTAAATCTGGGATCTCTATCCGACACTATACTCTTCGGTACACCATGGAGTCTCACAATGTTAGCAATGAAAAGCTCAGCTAGTTTATCAAGGCTATCCTATTTGTTCACGAAAATAAAATGTGAAACCTTAGTCAATCGGTCCACACCAACCCAAACAGAATCACATCCTCTCGAAGATCTCGAAAGATCGGTCACAAGGTCCATTGTTATATGCACCCACTTCTATTGCGGAATCGACAACGGTTGTAGAAGCCTGGCTGGCCTTTGATGCTCAACTTTAACCCTCTGACAAGTTAAACACCTGGATACATACCCAGCAATCTCCCTTTTCATATTGTTCCACCATAAGTGTTGTTTCAAATCTCTATACATTTTAGTACTGCCCGGGTGAATCGTATACCTTGAATTATGTGCCTCGGACAGAATCTCATTCTTCAAAGTCGGATCACCAGGAACACACACCCTGTCCCTGAATCTGAAGATACCATCTGCATGCAATTTAAACTCCGACTCTCCCCCTTTTGCTTTTTCTTGGATTTTCAAGATGTGAGGATCAGTCTTCTGAGCCTCCCTGATTTGCGCTAGCAATCCTGACTGAATCTGTAAGCTAGCAAATCGAATCCCTACCTCAGTAGCTTCTGGCTTCCATGAACAAATTTCCTCCAAAGTCTCCCAATCCTTGATAATTAAACTTGCAACAGTAGCCTTTCAGCTCAAAGCATCTGCAATAACATTTGCCTTACCTGGCACGTAGTTTATAGAGCAATTGTAGCCACTTAATAGCTCAAGCCATCTTCGCTGCCTCATATTCAAATCTTTTTGTGAAAATAAATATTTGAGACTCTTGTGGTCAGTAAAAATTTCAAATCTGTCACCCCACAAGTAATGACGCCACTTCTTTAAAGCAAACACAACTGCAGCTAACTCTAGATCATGTGTAGGGTAATTGACTTCATATGGTTTCAACTTCCTAGAAGCATAGGAAATCACCTTACCATTATGCATTAAAACACAACCCAAACCTTCTTTAGATGCATCACTGTAGACAACAAAGTTTTCTGTACACTCAGGTAAAGCTAGTATAGGAGCTGTAGTTAGTCTCTTCTTCAATTCTTGGAAACTGGATTCACATTTAGCATCCCAATTGTAAGTAACTTTCTTTCGAGTCAACTAGCTTAAAGGTCCAGAAATTTTAGAAATGTCTTTAACAAACTTCCGATAGTAACCTACTAACCCTAGAAAACTCTGAATCTCTGACACCATTTCAGGTCTCTTCCAAGACGAAACAACTTCAATCTTAGCTGGGTCTATTGAAATTCCTTGATGTGAAATGATATGGCCCAGAAAAGATATTTGATTCAACCAGAATTCACACTTGCTGAATTTAGCAAAAAACTTGTTTTCTTGCAAAATTTGCAGCACAATCCTCAAATGTTGTTCATGTTCAGCCTCGTTCTTAGAATATACTAAAATGTCGTCAATAAAGATTACGACAAATTGATCAAGATACGGTTGAAAAACCCTCTGCATTAAGTCCATGAATGCGGCTGGTGCATTCGTCAATCCAAACGGTAACACAACAAATTCATAGTGGCCATATCTAGTCCTGAATGTCGTCTTAGGTATATCGTCACTCCGAATCTTGAGTTGATAGTAACCCTGCCTCAAGTCAAATTTGGAGTAAACACTCACACCCTGCAACTGGTCAAACAATTCTTCAATCAACAGCAAGGGGTATTTGTTCTTAATCGTGACTTGATTAAGTCCCCTGTAATCAATACATAACCGTAGCGTGCCGTCTTTCTTTCTCACAAACAACACAGGCGCACCCCACGGCGAAGAACTAGGTTGTATAAACCCTTTCTCAAGCAAGTTCTGAAGCTGAATTTTCAATTCCTGAAGTTCAGCCGATGCCATTCTATAAGGACTCCTAGAAATTGGCGCAGTGCCTGGCATAAGATCAATCACAAATTCAATCTCCCTATTCGGTGGTAAACCCGGTAATTCCTCGGGAAATACACCAGGGAAGTCTTTAACAATTGGAACCTCATTCAAATTCAACTTATCAGTAGGTTGATTGATCAGATAAGCTAGGTAAGCTTTACAACCTTTATTCAACAACTTAGAAGCCTTGATTGATGATAAAAGAGGTATTCGGGCAGCCCTGCAGTTCCCAACAATCTCTAGTACCGGTAGGTCAGGAATCTGAAGATAAACAATTTTTGTTCTACAATCCAACTGAGCATAGTATTTCCCTAACCAGTCCATTCCCAATATAATTTCAAAGTCACGGAAGGGCAGTATAATTAAATCAGCAGGAAATTTACGGTCCTCAATGCATATAACACAAGATTTGCAAATAGACTCAGTAACAAATTTCGCACCCAAAGGCGTACTAACTTCAACTTTATGTGGCAATTTATCAATGCAAACATTCACAGATCGTGCACATACATGAGTTATAAACGAATGTGTAGCTCCAGGATCAATCAAAACTTTAACTGGCTGAGTATTGAGAAGAAAGGTACCTTCCACTATTGCTGTAGTGTCGGGTAGCTCCTCCGCATCTAGTGCAAAGACCCTAGCCTGTACCTTCTATGTTGGACCTGCACCTGCAGCCCTATTCTACACACCCTGGCCTCCAGTACGGCCCTGACCATTCTTATACTTAGCGCAATCTTTCACCCTATGCTCATCGCTCCCATACCTAGTGCACTTACCACTCTTCCTCCAACAATTAGCCTCAACGTGCCCCGATCGATTACAAAAGTTACACTGCTGATTTTGTCTTACAATAGTGTTTCCCGTAGGTGCGGGGGCTCTGGCAGAAGTAGGAACTGTACCTCCCTGCTGGGGTTTAGTCACAGCTGGCCTCCCCTGAATCTGATACGGACGTTGCTGAGGAACCTGAACAAAAGTCTGATACTGCCTCAGCTGACTCTGGCTACTCTGGCCCAAGTACTGTTTCTTACTAGGCTGGCTACTCTCAGCTATCATCTCTGCTTTCCGTTTCTCAAACTTTGAGGCTGTTTGAAATGCCTCGGGAAAAGTAGTATAAGTCTGCCCAGTCAAATGCAGCTGTATACCCATTCTCAGCCCACGAACAAACCTATGAATCATCCTCCTAGCTGGCCGCACCAGCTCAGGCATATACCTCGATAGGCTGACAAACCTAGCCTCATACTGTATAACAGTCATGTTTCCCTGCTTTAGGGCCACAAATTCATCTTCCCGCCTTTTCCTACCCATCTCGGGAATATACCTGTCCCGAAACTCACTCACGAAATCATCCCACAAATGCGGAACATCCTCACAGTCCCACCTTAACCTGACAATGTTCCACCACTGTTCTGCATCGCCCTCAAACAGAAATGCTGCATAAGCTATTCTTGCCTCATCAGTGTACCTCAAAGCAGCATAAATTTTCTCAACACGGTTAAGCCATCTCTCGGCTGCCTCATCATCCGGCTCTCCAAAGAACTTACCCGGCTCGTGCCTCAGGAATTTCTCCAACTGATTATTCTCAGCCCTAGGCCCCTGTCCACCAGGATTAGCTTGATTTCCCTGGGGATTATTATTCCTGTCCTGCCTCTGCTCATGCAGTACCTGAGTAATCCGGTCAACTGCAGTGGTCATAGTAGCCATAAACTGTTCAGGTATCGGTTGCTGACCCTGTTCTGCTGCCTCTTCATCTGCCCCTTGACCTTGAGTACTACGACGTGGCGGCATAGTAACAACTCACAATAGCTGGCAACATATAAAAGCAGTTTATAGACAGAAATATAGCACATAAGATTAGATAACACTCAAGTCAATAACAATCAAATATCCTATCACACAATTCACATAACACAAGATTGACATGTCAACTAGTTCACTTAAACACATAAGCACCCAAGTTCACATAGTCATGCTATAACACTTTTCACTTAACAATCATACAATAACACTTTAGCATTTTAGACCTTTACCCCACAGACCGAGAAACATATCCCGGCTCATGCAATACTATCATGCTCTGATACCACCTAAAGATGTCACGCCCCGACCCGACCCCGCAAAAGGCCAAGCCCGGACCCGACACACGGACGGAGTCTCCTCTGTACCGTGGACGATCCGAAAACCCTACATTCAATATAATACTCGCGAAATCCACAATAATCATTTGAATCAAGACAATTTTCTTTTAGAAAACATACATCTTCTCATTAACCAACTTTGCAAACCAAAATGCCATGCATACTACACAAGTATTTATGCCACTAAACAGTTAAACCATTAGTATGCAATTCTTTACTATTCATAAGATTATATCTTTACAACTTCACATTCTTTCAACTTTTACAACATAAGGCCATAGAGGCCTCAAAATAGAAACTACATACAAGGCTACAAGCCTCAAAATGAAGAGTCAACCAAGCATTAAACACATCAAACATGGCCCGCACAAAAGACTGGCAACCAACCACCAGCTAAGCAAAGAAAGTGCTATCAAGGAAACACCTCCACTTGCTCCTCCTCCTCAATTACCTCAATAGGATCCGCTTCAACTACTGCTGTAAAAATATGGTATAGAAAGGAATAAGCAAAAACTATTGCTCAGCGAGGGTTATTGGTCTCAAGGACGGAGATGAGAGGAGAATGCAATGCAAATAGTCAAGCAATTCATTCAATTATCATATAGAGATACAAACAAAGCCAACAATAAAACAAGACAAGCATTAAAACTATAAACACTCATTCAAATGATACGATTCACTTCCCACGAGCAACTTTCAATCACGAATTTGATGATGACACTCCGGCCCAACCACCTTATAACTTCAGTTTGGAATACCCCGGAAGTATCCATCAATTCTACGACCCAAACCTCCCTGGGAGGCAACCCAAGCGAGAAAGGGAATAGGACACGGAGCTAGGGCAACCCGAGGCTACCCAGAGAGGCCCATTACACCCGCCCCTGACTCTATGAATGCAATATAATATACAATGTAACAATCGAGCAATCAAGGAATAAAGCCACACGTGGGAGAATAACAAAGTAGGTTACTCTCGCATGTAATAGCAACAGTTGATAAACATTTCAATCAGAATCAACTCTAGCAAACATAACAAGCAATATTAAGCATTCTATAGGTATAACATTAAGAAAACAAACAAAATCACAAAACGACCCCAACTTTCACAACGCTACTACTTTCAAACGAGTCACGAGTTTTGGAAACCAACTTCACCAATCCTCCTAGGTCACCATAAGGCACGTCTAAAGACCCCGAAACCCTACTTTACCCTAGAATTCACGCAAAGCCCCGATTTCCCCCTTTGCTCATTTGAACTACTGCTACCCTAACCAAACACCCAACCAACGCCATAACCACACCAAAAGTACTTCCATGGCCTCCCGAGACAATGCCATCATGCAAAACGAGAAAACGTTAAACTCGACCTAAACGACCCCAATTTCACCAAGGCATTTTTCCTCGTTTTTCCATTACACAACCCAAACAAATCATGCATTTAGGCATTCTAGCATATCTAGCATCTTTTCACATCAACAGAACGCAAAACAAAGCAACTTCTACGATACGAGGGTTTACTATTCATAATTTACTATTCAATTGGCATTTTAAATTACAATAGCTATAATTAACCGTAGAAAATGCTAAAAGTCTACAAATACATGTTCTACGATTGTCAAGGAACATTCTTTAAGCATTAAAACGATTAAACTAACGATCTACGCATAAAATCCAAAAATCAAAGTTTGTGAACCAAATATTCAAATGCGCAAATAAACATGCTTCCCTCACCTTAGACGCTCCTAGACGCAAGATAAACCTCGTTGGATGCCTCAAAAATGCCCCCGTGTAAGCTCACGCGAAGATTTGAAGTTTGGAGGTTGAAAATCTTTTTTTTTTCCTCTCTATGTTTCGGCCAGCTTTGTTTTCTGTTTTCAGCTTTGTTTTTTTTATTTTGCAATGTTATATGCTTAATAAAAGATGACAAGCCTTGGTCAATTGGTCAAGCCTTTGGTCAACTAACTTAAGTTGGTCAATTTAGCTTATTTTATGCATTTTAAAGCTATAACAACCAACACAAAATTAACTCTAGTTAACAACAACTAAAATATTAAAATTACTACACTAAATACTAGTTTTCACTATTGGCTGAGGACTAGAAAACACTATCTAGCTATCGCTCTCGAAATGTTATGCACTTTGTGACAATAAAAAAATAACAATTAGATTTCAAGGAATTTAAGAAAATATAATTTTCAGAATAATAAACAAGAAAATTCCACATTCCAGGCTCGGGTATTACAATAATAACAAATACATTACAAATTTGTTCAAAATCTATTTTGTTTTGATTGAAAATATATTATAAGGTTTCTCAATGGTATGAAGTTGTACATAGTTAAGATGTAAGAGCATGAAAATGAATTAATGATTAATAATTCTATATTTAACAAAAGTGAGATTATGGAATACAAAGTGAAAAACAATGAAAATTGTATCATTGTCATTAGCTTTTCGCACACCAATCAAATTGTAATTTCGCACTAACATCAATGAATTATTATAAATTGAAGAATGACTATAATAAAAGATAATATTTAGCGTAGAAAAACTACTTAAAACAAAAGAATTGATTATATAAAATAAATTTTATTTTTTTGCATGCTAGTTCGTAGCCACGTGGTGGCCATTGGCCATTAAACGGCGACAAAAAGTAAAAGTTTGGTCGCCTTTTGATCGCCAATGACTATGAAGGGACTACGAAATATCCATGTTCATGGAAAGTTAGGTTGATTTAAAACATAAGAATTAATAATAACAAATACATTACAAGTTTGTACAAGATCTATTTTGTTTTGATTGAAAATATATTGTAAGGTTTACTCAATGGTATGAAGTTGTATATATTAAAGATATAAGAGTATGAAAATGAATTAATGATAAATAATTCTATATTTAACAAAAGTGGGATTATGAAATACAAAGTGAAAAACAATGAAGATTTTATCATTGTCATTAGCTTTTTGCACACCAATCAAAATGTAATTTCGCACTAATATCAATGAATTAGTATAAATTGAAGAATGACTATAATAAAATATAATATTTAGCTTAGAAGAGCTACTTAAAACAAAAGAATTGATTATATGAAAGAAATTTTATTTTTTGCATGCTAGTTTGTAGCCACGTGGTGGCCATTGGCCACCAAACGACGACAAAAAGTAAAAGTTTTGTCGCCCTTTGATCACCAATGGCTACGAAGAGGTTACAAAATATTCATGTTCATGGAAAGTTAGGTTGATTTAGAACATAAAAATTAATAATAACAAATACTTTACAAGTTTGTGCAAGATCTATTTTGTTTTTATTGAAAATATATTATAAGGTTTACTCAATGGTACGAAGTTGTACACATTTAAGATATAAAAGTATGAAAATGAATTAAAGATTAATAATTCTATATTTAACAAAAGTGGGATTATGAAATACAAAGTAAAAAACAATGAAGATTTTATAATTGTCATTAGCTTTTCGCTTACCAATCAAATTGTAATTTCGCACTAACATTAATGAATTAGTATAAATTGAAGAATGACTATAATAAAAGATATTATTTAGCTTAGAAGAACTACTTAAAATAAAAGAATTGATTATATGAAACAAGTTTTATTTTTTGAATACTAGTTCGTAGTCCCGTGGTGGTCATTGGCTACCAAACAGAGACAAAAAGTAAAAGTTGAAGAATGACTATAATAAAAGATATTATTTAGTTTAAAAGAACTACTTAAAACAAAAGAATTGATTATATGAAACAAGTTTTATTTTTTGAATACTAGTTCGTAGCCCCGTGGTGGTCATTGGCCACCAAACGGAGACAAAAAGTAAAAGTTTGGTCGCCATTTGGTAGCCAATAGCTATGACTGGACTATAAATTAATAATATAAATCAAATTGTTTATATGAATAAATAAATTCATTTATTTAGAATAAAATTAATAATATAAATTAAAAGTCATTTTTAGATAATATAAAACATATTTACAAAATTTAATGTTAAATAAATTTACTTATTTAATATAAAATTAATTAATATATAATTTATTATAACATATTTATATATAATTAAAAACAATATAACAACTTATAATGAAACATATAAATTAACAAAAAAATATAAAAAAATAAAAATTAGGGCTTGGTGCGACCAAAAGGCTGGAAGCCCTTTGGTTGCAGGCCCTACTTAAATTAGAGGGCAGCGCCGTTGCCCTCTGATTTAAGTGGGCAACCAATAGGCCTTGGGGCCTTTTGGTCGCCCATTCTTACTAAATACAGGGGACAGAACGCTGCCTCCTGTTTTTAGTAGGAAAACAAAGGTTTTTTTTTTAAAAAATCTACCCCACCCCATGTGACACCCCGACCCCGAGCATATAGTTATTTTATTTACTTGCATATATTAATATGTTTATTTTAATCATTTACATACAGTTACATATTACTTTAATTGTTTGCATATATTTATTATCATTATCTTTCATATCTCTTGCAAAACGTGCATTTGTCTCGTTTAGCGTGCATTTACGTACATTTACGTGTTTGAGTGTTGTAGATGTTAATTATATGATAATTGGTAGCAAATGAAACTAAATTGGTTAGATTAGAATCAAATGACAAACTAGTTAATATTATATAGTTAGAAGGGCAATTTCGACCATGGGATTTATTTAATATTCTACTTAAATAAAAAACAAAACAAGACACACAAAACACACACACGGTTCAACACACTCACAAAATTCTGCACACACACAACACACAATAAGGAGAAGAAAAGGAAGAAAACCAAGCCTATCAAGCCAATTTCTTGCATCTCTTAGCTTAATCAAGGTGAGGAATTGTATCTATCTTGCATTTATGGTAGTATTATGCTAATATAATGTTGTTTATGAAGTAGATAGCTGAGCTATTGAGTTATAAATTGCAAGTGAAGTTAATTTCTAGCTTATATGGTGTTAGATGAGTTCTCTTTTGCATGTTTTGTGAAGTGTTGCTAGTATTTTTAATGGTGTTGTTGTTGCTTGTTGGTGCCTTTGTATGAAGGCTAGGTGTTTGATAGAAGTCCACAATGAAGTGCATAAGTGTCCCATATGGTCAATACATGATTTAGCAATTGTTTAACTAGCTAAAATGCAAGAAGACAACAAGGTGCAAATTCGGACTGTCCACTGCCCCTACTTTTCAAAGGACTTTTGACATAGCAAATGTGCTCTAAAATTAACAAAATTTATATGGTATCTAGATTAGACAGTTTAAAACAAATATGGATTCCTAGAGCTAAGGCAAATTCTAACGTTTTGGCCCTGCGATTTAGCTATTTCCGAAATGTGTCTGAAAATCGTTGGTGCAGGGGGCGGTTCGTGCAGTTGCACGGAAAAGGTCATAACTTGTGGAATTTAGATCGGAATTGAGTTCTGCTTGAGGCTAAAGTCATCTACACTCAAAGAGCTATGTTTATATATAAAAATCAGTCAGTTTGAAGGTCTATAGTATAGGTAACTGAATTGATTAAGTTAAGCCTTTGTTGGAAAAAATGGAAAATGTTTAGGTGATATTTAGGGTTTTGTGAAAAGTTGATTCTAGGATTGATTCGATGCTATCTATAGATAATATAGGCTCTAATGAGCATAGACTAGTGATTAGATGTGGTTGGCTTGATTGGAACTTTAGGAAATTTGCATAATTGGCTTAGAATTCAAAGGGTCTTTGAAGCGAAGTGTTAGCGATGGCTTGTTTGAATAAGTATATAATCTTAGAAGTGTTAGGAAGCTCTTAAAATGTAATTATGACACTTAATTGGTAATTAGATTGAGTAGTTGTAGTACAAAACACCTAAAAGGCTTTATGTAGTTTTTAAGTTAACGTGCTTATAAATGTGGTTTCAAAGAATTTAAATGGGTCATAAAGTGTCTATAACTGATTGGTAAAGTTAGATTTAGAATTCATAATCTTGTGTGAAGATTAGAAGCTAATTTGTATGCATTGGAAAAGGGTTTTGTTGGATTCTATATGGGTTAGCTAAGATTGTTGCCTAGTTGGTTATTTGGATTACTTAATTGCTATAATTGATTATTAATTGAGTTATATATGTTGTACTTGGGTGAATAAACATGATAATGATTCTTTGATTTTGTTATAGTTGAATTATGTTTAAGTGTTAAGCATAGTTGTCTTTTTTAATACTTAATTTGATATTCCTTTGCAATATAAATGAAGTTGAATTAGTTATGAAGTTAACTTGTTATAGTTGATATAGTTAATGTCCTTGGTAAGATAAAAGAAATGTTTTAGAGTTATTCGTTTGATTACTTAGGCTATGTGGCAATATGACATACATGAGTAATGTGTGGTTATTTGGGATTACGTGCTAATGTGGAGTTAATATAATCAATTGCTAAAGTGTTATACTTAAATGAATATACTAGGGATTTGCATATTCGAGCTAAAGGAAAGTTGGAGTAACTAAGCCATTTTTACATCTTAAAGCTTGATAAAGGTGAGGGAGTCTTCATTTCTTCTGTGCATTTCAACTTGATTTATTGTTTCTAAATTGAATTATTTAGTAGTTGATAAAGTTTATATGTAATATTTTACTTGCTATCTTGAGTCTTTTCGTGTTATTTGTGATTAACTATGAGGGCGGCCTACTTTGTTGTCCCTCTTACATGATTTGATATTCTTATTTCTCGTGATCTTGTCTTGGGGTTGCGCAACCTTTTCGGACATGGTAGCGTCGAGAAACACGGGCGGCATCGGGCTTGCCGTGCTCCCTCGACTACCATGATTCCTATTCCCTTCTCGCTGAGGCATACTCCACTACTCCAGAGGCGTGGTTCACCTGCTGGGCATGGACCTACCTCAGGAGAAAGGGTCGTAGGATCGGGATACATTCGGAGTATCCCAACTTGTTGGTATTTGGGGTTTGCCGGCATTTGCGTGAAGTTCGTGGCTCGTGATTGAAGACTTGAAGTAGAACCGTATCCTTTTTAATGTGGTTAATTACTTGGCTTTCTATCTTGCTGGTTTATGTTGCATATATATGGTTTCTTGTGTTTGCATATCATATTGCATGTCTGGTATGATTCATCACCTTCCTCACTGAGAATACATGTTGTATACTCACCCTCATTTCTAACACCTTTCAGGATCAGTGCTATCAGAGGTAGAAAAGAAGGCTCGAGAGTTTCGTATTGACTATGCTAGCTTACGTGGATTGTTATTGAATTCAATTTTGTAATTGTAAAGTTAAGTTTAGAATGTATTGATAGTTATAAATAGCTTGTAATGTTTTATTAATTTGTAATCTTTACCTTGTTGTCTAGTTGACTTACATGCTTGTAAGAATGATATGGATTGAGGTTGAAGATTATGGTCTTGTGGTTGTATGTTGTTGTTTGTAGGTTTCCAGATAGTCCTATATATAGGGGAAACTCCGTCCGTTTTTCCCTACATTTTATGCACGGGGTTTGGAATTGGGTTCAGAATAGCGTGATAAATAGGAGTCCTGGTCTCGTAAGGGATTGGGGCGTTATACCCCATCCCCCCCCCCCCCCCCCTCCCCCCTCTCCTCTCCGGTACATTTTTTATTTTGTTTTTATTTTGTCTATTACATTATACATATAGTAATATGTATATGTATATCTATATATATATATATATATATATATATGTATATGTATATATATATATATATGTATATGTATATCTATATATATATATGTATATGTATATCTATATATATATATATATATATGTATAGCTGAAAATAGATATATGTATAGCTTAAACTACATATATATATATGTGTGCATTCCTTTTTTCTGTTTTTCTTTAATTTAGTTTTTCCCTTTGTTTTATATATAAATCTTATATATATATATATATATATATATATATATATATACACACACACATACATACATACATATATATTTTTTTAAGTTAGAAAACGAAAAAAGAACGAAAAAATAAGAAAATAAGAAATAAAAGAAAATAAAAAAACATAAAAAAGAAGCAAAATGCATATATATATATATATATATATATATATATATATATATATATACATTATGGTTTCTTTTTTTTATATTTTTTATTTTTTTTTATTCTAATTTTTTTTTGTATTTTACGTTTTTAAAATTTTGTTTTCTTTTTTTTCAAACTTATCTTATTTTTTGGGTTTTTAATTTTAGATTTTTTTTTCTATTTTTTAATTTCTGAATTTTTGGGTTTTTATTAGTTGTTGTTTTCTAGTTTGTTTGCATTATTTTTATGGTTAGTTTGTTTTTAAATGTTCAAGTATTTATATATATGTATGTTTATGTGTATGCGTAATGTATTGTTTGGTTTTTGGGTGATTGCTAATGATGCAATTATTGGTTGTGTGAAATATTTTTTTGAAGGATTAGAGTTTGTTTAGTGCTATAGGCTAGACTATCACGGTTCAAGTTAGTCTTCTAATTCAATATATTTATATTTATGTTGAGATATTATATTTGAAATAATATTATAGGTGAGATGTATTATTGTAGAGATAACTGTCTTTAGAAATGTGATGTTGTGTTGTAGTTGAAATAATATTGATAAAATGACTTTGAATTTAGTGAATGTTAATGTTGTAGATGAGTTATTGTTGTAGAGATATCTGTCTTTGGAAATGTGATATTGCGTTGTAGTTGAAATAATGTTGATAAAATGACTTTGAATTTAATGAAGGTTAATGTGGTAGGTGAGTTATTGTTGTAGAGATATCTGTCTTTGGAAATGTGATATTGCGTTGTAGTTGAAATAATGTTAGAGATAACTGTATTTGGAAATGTGATGTTGCCTTATAGTTGAAATAATGTTAATCAAATGACTTTGAATTTAACTATATAAACGGTAAATTTAAATGACTTGGAATGTTATTTTGGAAAGATAAAATTAACTAAAAATTACTTTGTAATTAATTGTTGTCTATTATTGTTAATAATATTTTGTAGTTAATTATTTTGGGAATTGTGGAACAGACAATAATGATGAATTGTGTATATAATTAGGAAAAAATTGGTAATGCAAATTTAGTCAAAATGGAAATGGATCGACAGTCTTGGATGAACAATCGCTTAACACCAGATGAAAATGTTGTGCTCGTGCGTTTTCATGAGTCAAGTGAATGCATTGAGGTAACTGAAGATGCTGAAGAAGAACATGGTGACCAAAACAACGATGATGAAGATAATAAAAGTGCATATGACGAAAGCATAGAATATGAAGAAGAGCATGATGACCATGACAACGATGATGAAGATACAGAAAGTTCAGATGACGACATACAATTTGAAGACGATGAATGACTTGAAAGAAATTTGTATTCACAACTTCAATATTGTGGTTGTTTAAATTAATTTTTATTTTTTTGGTTTTGTAAATATTAAATTAATTTTGGTTTGGTAAATATTAAACTAATTGTGGTTGCATATATTAAATTAATTTTGGTTTTGTAAATATTAAATTAAATTTTTATTTTTTTAAAATTATTGTGTGGCTACGAAATGACACAAAAACGTAGCTACCACGTGATGACTATAAAATAGCTACCATATGACCACCAAAATCGGCTACAAAATTTAGCTACCAAATGACAACCAACGTAAATAATTAATAAAAAAATATTTAAAATTTTTGGTTACCTAATGGTGACGAAAGTACGACTACCAAATTGTGGCTACAAAAATTGGCTACCACATGGAGACGAAATTAAATAATTAACAAAAAAATATTTAAAATAATTTGCTACCTAATGGCGACCAAGATTGGCCACCATGGGGCGACCATGCATAATTAATTGATACAAAAATTAACGAATTAATTAATAAAATTGCTAATTATAAAAATTAACTAATAATTTATTTTTCTAAACATTGCGACCAAGGGGCTACGAAATGTAAAAAAATTATATTTTTTTTTCAATTTGGCTACTAAAATGCGACCAAATGACAAAATGGCGACAAGAGTTTTCTCGATGCTAGGTTTTTTGTCGCCCCAAACCAATTTTCTTGTAGTGAATGACTTAAATTCTCTCGAAATTTTATATAACGAAATTAAAGAGATTTAAAAAAAATTAATTAGTATCCAAATCCCTAGAAAACTACATAGAGTGTAGAATCTGGTGGACCACCAAACCATGAGATATTTTTGTGACATCTGAGCTTTCTCCACTCCAAGGATCATGAACGGATTTAGAGAGGAAAAAAAAATAATGTAAGAAAAAGTTGCATCCCCGACAGTAGGCAGAAGAAGCTTCTTATTTTTTCATTTTATACGCTACTAAGCATTTCATTGTCTTGTTCTTGATATAAAATGAAACGGTCGTGCATTTTGAAGATTTTTTCATATAAAATGTTGGTTACGTAATCCTTTCGGACTTTGTAGACTCATGAAACCAAGGTTGACTAAGCATTAGGACTATGAATTCTAGAGGTATTCTCGTTTTAACTCTTGTTATTGATAAATAATACCTTTCTTGAGTCCAATTTGTCTTTTCCTTATATCATTAAGAAAACACAATTTTGAGATTTAATTAAATCCAAAAACCCTTTGTAAATTCGTAGTCAGCCGTCAATAGTAATAGTTTCAATTGGTCGTAAATTTTGAGGCCTCCTAATTAGTGGTTTTTTTAAATAAAAAAAAATTTACCCCTCACCCCCACTTGCCCTCACACCTATGAAATTTGAACTCTAATCTTTCAATTACTCAAAAAAATAGATCATGGTTACTACTGAATCTCCTCCTGACTAGTCACTTGGATATAAGACTGCGATCAATGGCACTACATTATACACCTCATAAGTAAACACCTTTGTATTTAGATTCGAATATCTTGACTAGTTGATAGAGATGATTTGTTCTTTAAGTCTCTGTTTGTTTGCTATAAATTTTTTTCCTGAAAAATATTTTTTTTAATTTTTTAGTATTTGGTAATACCTAAACTAGGCAAATCGAAAAATATTTTCGCTCAGAGAAAATTGTGTAGTTAAGTAAGTGTAAAATATTTTGATCTCATATGTGTGTGGGTTGTGTATATTTATATATTATCACTGATCGTTTCATAAAGCATATATGCTTGACCTTTCTCAAAGTTTTTTTTTTGGGTGACTCACCAACTGACCCGGAGTGATCTCTCTAATCATACCAAGTAGCTATATGAATTAGGTTCATTTCCTTCTCGATTCAATCTTTAATTTCGTTTGGTAGGTTTTAGGTTCAGAAGCTAAACAGGTAACTCAAGGACTCCGATCAGATGAGTCTTATTATCGGGAATAGGTCACTACAGATCGAAGTACTACGGCGTCGTCATCACTTGACACGTGCTAGCCCGCCTTGGGTCTTTTGGTAGTGCCCTGCTTTACTTAAGGCAACATAGGAGCCCTTACCCAGACTAGACAGACCCAGATAATCAATGTATTTATAGTACCCCTTTCCTTGATTTGACAATGATATGCGTGTGTTTATAAAAATTTCTCACTGACAAATGTTTTTCATTGTGCCAGCCAAAACTCAAAATTTGTATTTTAGTGTGACGATTAAATATTAAAAAATATTTTATTATTTAAGTAAATATTTTTCACTAAATTTTTTTTCCGGCAAATAAGAGTAAAAAGAACGGAGCCTAAAGTCCGTTGTTCAATTCCATGACAACAATTATTGGAGATAAAACTGATATGTACGACTGCTAAAAGGAAATGGTAAAACAATGTACTTAACAAATATACAAAACATAGCTGTCGCTTTCTAAAAGGAAAAAAGTCAAGTTAGCCTTTGAGGTTTATATTAAAAATTAAATAAGTCTCTGTGTTTAAAAAAAAATCATATTAGTCCTTCGGTCAGTTAGATTTTAACGGTCAAAGAGTTGACCGAACGAAAGTACTATAATGCTCTTCTTTTTTTTGATATAATCATTGCATATTTTGCTCAAGCAATCGTGAGTTGTTGGAAGAAAATCAACCAGACACTTCCTTTCATGCCCATATCAGGCCAAGAAAATCACACCTTCTCACATGAAAATATCCAAAAAAATAGAAACACGTAACATCAACAATGGATCCCGAAACAACTGAGGCAATCTTTCATGTTAAAACGACTCGAAAAAAAAAATTGAGCATGAAATTATGTAGAAACTAAAAATGTTCAGCTAGCCTGGTAGAGAAGTTTAACATATCACCGTAACAATACTTGTCAAACTCCAAGTTTGGAACAATACTTGTTTCACTGCAATTGTGAACGTTGAAATCAAACAACATTTCTGGAACTACCAAAATAATATACTTATCGTTGCAACAAAAAAATAATCTTGAAAAAAAACTACCGAAATAAATAAACACGATAAATAACATATGATATTTTCACCAAAAAAAAAAAATGAAGAATCCGTGAAATTCATACTCTTCTTTCTTCTTCTATATCGACACATACACACACACACACAAACAACATGTTGGTGAACTTGTACAATAATAATTGAAAATGAAACAATAATTAAAGTACAAACACTTTTGTTGGAGACAACTCGATCGGATTGAGGCGCAGGAATCTCGCTATCTTTAAGGAGATTCAAGCCCCCTGCGGTGGAAAGAACCAATGCAACCGTCTTGATATGGCTTGTCCCCTCCAGGATACAACAGCCCGACTTGTTGTTGTACTGCTTGAATCAACTCTGCACTAGAAGATTGAGCACAAGCTCCTCTCAAGAACACCTTTCTCTTTTGGCTGGAAATCCCTCTAACTTACTCTCTCAATATGATAGTAAAATATTTTTTTGTTTGTTTTTTTTTATGTTTGAAGTAAGAATGATGCCTATTTATAGGCTCCTAAGAAACCACCATAATAAATTGCATACAAGTGAAAAGTCATGAATTTAAAACTTTTTTAAATACAAAAAACTCTTCAAGTTCTAAAATTAATATATTCATGAATACAAAATTAAAGTATAATCTCTTCATATTCCAAAATTAAAACATACATAAATACTCATAATTCATTGAATATAAAAGATAATTAATTTAATATTAAAATATCACAACATTCCCCCACTTATTTTAATATTAAATTAATGTTATAAGAGAGATATTCCAGCCAAAAGGGATCATTATGCTTAATAAAGGTGTGCTATGCATTGAAATTTTACTTAGCGAAACAATGACCTCTACTCCAGAGTCAGTAGTGGTCTCCGACTTGAACTATGACTGCTTGAAGGAAATAAAGAGTCACTGCTCACATATAATGCTCCAGGTGTAATAAAATGAGCTTAAAGACTTAGCACGTTATGGCCATGTGCTTTCCTGCTTTTCATAAGTGTTTATATGAGAATTAGCCAAAAACTCATATGAAGCGGCCACATCTTCAACACTTATATAGGTGAAATCTGTCAAGGGTGCTCCTGTAATACTGACACCCCACTCAAAAAAGCTACAGATTTCATTAAGAGTTTGAACTCAACCTCTAAAAGATTACAGGATGAATACACTCACATCATAGGGAGGGATTGTATTTAGTGTATTCCTTTCGTCCACCTTGCGATTCGTTTTTCCCTTTGAACCCAATTTTCAAGATCTCTGATCATTAGGTTGGATATCCTCACATGTGGTTCATGATAAAATTGGCTTCAATCCCATCCCCCTCGATGTATTTCAGATCATTTCTCTCGATAAGGCCTTAGTTAGTGGATCTGCAAGATTGTCAGTAGATTTGACATAATCCACATTAATAGATTCATTACTCAAATATGATCTCACAGTACTGTGTTTTCTCCTTATGGATCTGGACTTCCCATTATAAAAATGATTTTTAACTCTACTAATCGTAGCGGTGCTATCACAATGTATTAAAACTGGTGGGATTGGTTGTTCCCACAATAGAATCTCATGCAACAAATCTCTTAACCAGTTTGTTTCCTCACTTGTAGAAGCTAAAGCAACAAACTCTGCCTCCATAGTTGAGTTAGCAATAATTGTTTGCTTCTTAAATTTCCAACAAACAGCACCACCACCCATCGTAAAAACAAAACCAGTGGTTTTTTGTTCCAGACAAATATTTCATGACTCGCTGGATGGCATGCCAATGTTCTTTTCTAGGTTTGCTCGTAAACCTGCTAAGTACTCCTACTGCATAAGCTATATCAAGTCTAGTGCAATCAGTCGCATAACGCAAGCTACCAATTATACTTGCATACTCCTTTTGATTAATTATCTCATTATCATTTTCAACAGGAAAAAGATGCACAATATGATCAAAAGGTGTAGACACATGTTTACATTCAAGAAGATTAAATTTTCTCAAGATTTTCTCAATATAGTGCGACTGATCAAGAAAAATACCATCAGGCGTTTTGGTAATTTTTATCCCCAAAATAAAATTAGCCTCACTAAGATCTTTCATATCAAAATGACTATAAAGAATAATCTTAGTTTTATTTATGACACGAATATCTGTGCCAAAAATAAGTAAATCATCCACATAGAGGCTAACAATCACATGTGAATTTTTCCAAGATTTATGATATATGCACTTGTCACTTTCATTAGGTTTATAACCATTCTCAATCATGCAGGAATCAAACTTCTCATGCCCTTACTTAGGTGTTTGCCTCAAGCCATATAGGGATTTAGTAAGCTTACACACTTTGCTTTCTTGGCCTGGTTCCACGAACCCTTCAAGTTGATCCATATATATTTTCTCATCTAGATCCCCATTCAAAAAGACTGTTTTTACATCCATTTGATGAATTTTTAAATTAAAAATAGCTCCAATTGCAATTGGCAATCTAATGGATGTAACTCTGGTAACAGGAGAAAAAGTATCAAAAAAGTTAGGATCAACCTTCTGTTTAAAGCCTTTTGCAACAAGTCTAGCTTTAAACTTATCTACTGATCCATCAGGTTTAAGTTTTTTCCTGAGTACCCACTTGCAGCCTATGGTTTTACAACCTGGTGGTAATTCAACTAATTTCCAAGTTTTATTAGAAATTAGTGAATCCATCTCATCATTTATAACTTCTTTCCAAAAAATGGCGTCAGGAGATGAAAAAGCTTTTTTTAAAGTAAGTGGGCGTTCTTCTGAATTGAAAACAAAAAAATCTGGACCAAAATCTTTTTCTATACGTGCCCTTTTACTCCTTCTTGGTTCAGAGAAAACATTTTCATTATCTTGAAAAGAAGTAGAAGAAGAAATATAAGACATATTTTTAGAAATTTCTTTACCCCCACTATTTTGAAGTTTAAAATCATACTTTTCTTCATGAAAAATAGCATCACCTGAATCAACAATTGTTTGATTTTCAAGATCAAAAAATCTGTAAGCTGTACTATTCACCGCATAGCCAAGAAAAGCACAAGTGATAGCTTTAGCACCTAATTTTGGTCTCTTTGGATTTGTTAGCCTCACAAAAGCTAAACAACCCCAAACTCTCAAATATCCCAAATTAGGCTTATATCTTTTACACAGTTCAAAAGGTGTAATTTTTTTCCTTTTATGTGGCACCCTATTTAAAACATGGCAAGCTGTCAGAGTAGCCTCACCCCAAAGATTTTTGGGAGCACCTGACTCCACAATTATGACATTCACTAAATTAATAATAGTTCTATTTTTTTTCTCTCAGCTACACCATTAGACTCAGGTGAATAAAGTGGTGTAGTTTCATAGATTATTCCCAAAGATAGAAGAAAATAACTGAATTCAGAAGAAATATATTCTTGGCCTCGATCACTTCTCAATCTTTTGATTTTTCTACCGAATTGATTTTCAACTTCGTGAAGAAATTCTCTAAACTTTTCAAAAGCATCACTTTTATTTTTCAAAAGATAAACAAAAGTGTATTTTGAAAAATCATCAATGAAAGTGATAGAATATCTATTTCCTCCACGAGTTAAAATTCCTTCAAATTCACAAAGATCTAAATGAATTAAATCTAGCAATTCGGTATGTCTAACAATATTTTCATGAGGCTTTCTAGTGATTTTTGTTTTGCTGCAAGATTCACATTTTACAAAGTCTTTATTCAGTCTTGGAATTAATCCTAAACTACTCATGATTCCTACATAGCTGCTATTAATATGACAAAAACGTGCATGCCAAAAATTCACATAAGAGATCATATAAAGAGAACAAGATGCTTTATTATCATTATCAACATTCAAACGAAACATTCCATCACATGCATATCCTTTGCCCACAAAAATACCTTTCTTGGTAATTACATATTGATCAGATTCTATAGTTTGCTTGAAGCCTGCCTTGTTAAGCAAGAAACTAGACATAAGGTTTTTCCGCATGGAAGGGGTAAAGAGTACATCTTTCAGTGTTAAAACACATCCAGATGTAAACTTGAGCTCAACATCACCACTCCCTAACCCTTTAGTTTTGCTTGAATCACCAAGCATAATCGTTTTTTCTTCTTCAAAAGGAGTGTATTTCTTGAACCAGTTTTTATCATAGCAGACATGCCTATTGGCACCAGAGTCCGCCCACCAACCTTCTACATATTGAACCATATTTATGTCTGTTATCATAGCCACTAACGGCTCTTCGGTCACATTAGCTTGAGGAATAGCTTCACGTTTCCGGTATCTACAATTCCGAGCAATATGTCCAACTTTGCCACAAACAAAGCAGACAGTGCCCTGATTCTTAGAAGATTCAAGCCCCTTGCAGTGGAAAGAACTGATGCAGCAGTCTTGATATGGCTTGTCCCCTCCAGGATACAATAGCCCGACTTGTTGTCGTACTGCTCGAATCAACTTTGCACTCGAAGATTGAACACAAAGCCCTCTCAAGAACACCTTTCTCTTTTGGCTGAGAATCCCTCAAACTTACTCTCTCAATATGATAGTAAAATATTTTTTTGTTTTTTGTTTTTTTTTATGTTTGAAGTAAGAATGATGTCTATTTATAGGCTCCTAAGAAACCACCATAATAAATTGCATACAAGTGAAAAGTCATAAATTTAAAACTTTTTTAAATACAAAAAACTCTTCAAGTTCTAAAATTAATATATTCATGAATACAAAATTAAAGTATAATATCTTCATATTCCAAAATTAAAACATACATAAATACTCATAATTCATTGAATATAAAAGATAATTAATTTAATATTAAAATATCACAACACAACACACACACGCTAACAACACATATTTATACTTAGTTTGATTGAAATTTGCATAGGTGGTCATATTTGCCTTTTTTCACAAGCCTGATGTCTAGAACAACAGATTAATAGTTTGAAATGCAAAAAGGATAATAAAAAAAAGAAAAGAAAAGAGAAGCGAAAGAGGATGAGGAGGAGGAAATACAAGTAAATGATAGTTGGTGGTCTTTCCCATGGCAGAGAGAACGACAAGAAGGCTTCTCTTCTGGGAAGCTGAGGATAAGTTGGGCAACTTGAGTCATCCTCTGGGTAGAGGCAACTGAGGATCCACCAAATTTCATCACACAAGTCAACTCTATTAGCTAATAATTCTGAAGAGTGATGATCTCCAATTTCAGTGCATTCCCTTTGGAGTCCATTAACAATTCTTCCCTCACACCTCACGCTCACAAGTCGGCCCCTACAAGCATCTTTTATTGAAGAAGAAAGAGGCAGTGTTTGTTAGAAGTTAAACTTGATTAGAATTAGAACTCTATTAAATAATAAGTTATAGTTAGATTTAAATTGGTTTTTGACTAAATAGTTTTTCTTAGTGGGTAATGGTTTCCTACAACCATATCCTAATTGGCATAGAATTTTTGTGAATCTATAAATACGGCCAGTCCTTTCAATTGTAGTCATATCAAATACATACCAAATATTAGAACAATAAAGATTTTGTTTAGAATCTCCATATTATTTTTCCTTCTTATTTATCTCTACGATAAAATAGCCTATTCCATATTCCAACAAAGTGATATCAGAGCTAGGTAAAGATGATAGGGAATAGTATGTTTCCTTTTCAATTTCCTCGCCTCACTAAGGACAATTATGATAATTGGTCTATTCGTGTGAAGATTCTCATTGGCTCATAAGATGCTTGGGAGATTGTAGAGAAAGGCTATGTAGAACCTAAAGAAGATGAAGTTTTGAGTCAAAATCAAAAAGACGCATTGGTGAAAAATCGCAAGAAGGATCAACAAGCTCTCTCTATCATCCATCTATGTTTGGATGAAACTATGTTCGAGAAAATCTCATGCACGACTACTGCCAAGCAAGCATGTGAAACTCTCTAAAAATCACAAAAGGGGGTAGACAAGGTGAAAAAGGTTCATCTACAAACTTTAAGAGGTGAGTTTGAATATCTCCATATGAATGATGGTGAATCTATTTCATATTATATTTTAAGAGTTTTGGTGGTTTCTAACCAATTAAAAATATATGGAGAATATTTAAAAGATACCCGTATTGTAGAAAATATCTTTAGTTCTTTGCATCCTTATGAATATATTGTTGTAGCGATTAAGGAATCAAAAGATTTAGATGACATGTCTATTGATGAACTTATGGGCTCGTTACAAGCTCATGAAGAAAGACACAAGAAGAAGAACCAAGAAGTCTTGGAAAAAGTTTTTCAAAGTAATCTCGCTTTGAAGAAAGAAAAAAACTTTGGCAATGATGGAAGCCAAAAAGGACGTGGTAATGGATATGGATGTGGTAGAGGCAGAGGCTAAAACCAAGGTCGAGGACAAGGACGTGGTAGAAGAGAAGGATTTAATCAAGAAGAGAAAAATAAAAAGTCGCATAAACCTGGGCATGGAAGAGGCAATTATTCAGGACAAAGGTATGACAAATCGCGAGTTCAATGTTATAATTGTCAAAAATATGGTCATTATGCTAATGAATGTAGAAGTAATCCTAAAGTTATGAACGAAAAAATGAATTTTGCTGAAAGACAAAAAGGGAAAGAATAGATTACCTTGTTGATGACTCATCATGACGAACAAGATGGTGGAAATACTTCATGGCATCTTGATACAGGTGCAAACAACCATATGACTGGACAAAAGAGCGTATTCCTCGATGAAACTCTAAAGAGCAATGTTAAATTTGGAGATGCCTCTATGGTCTTAGTGGAAGGAAAAGGTAAAATTTTAATCCGTTTGAAAGATAGAAGACATCGTTTTATTTCTGAAGTTTATTATGTGCCAAAATTAAAAACCAATATTTTGAGTCTTGGTCAACTTCTTGAGAAAAATTACACAATTTTATTGGAAGATAAACATTGTGTAATAAAAGATGAAAATAACTTTTTGATAACAAAAGTGCCCATGATAAGAAATATATATTTTTTATTAAATATTCAAAACGATGTTGCAAAATGTCTTAAAGATTGTGTAAAAGAAGTTGAGATTTGGGCACATAAATTTTGAAAATCTTTCTTTAATGTCAATAAAAAATATGGTGCATGGATTGCCTTCTATCAATCATCCGGAACAAATTTGTGAGCGATGTCTTTTTGGAAAACAAGCTAGAAAAAGTTTTCCAAATGAGGCTACATCAAGAGTAACGAGACCACTAGAACTTGTCCATACTGATATTTGGGGGCCAATTAATCCTTACTCCTACGGTAAAAATAAATATTTTATCCTTTTTATTGATGATTATAGCCGCAAGACTTGGGTTTATTTTTTAAAAGAAAAATACGAAGCTTTTTACAAGTTTAAGAAATTTAAAGCTCTTGTTGAAAAAGAAAGTGATTGGGAGATCAAAGCCTTGAGATCTGATAGAGGTGGAGAATTCACGTCAAGAGAATTCAACAATTTTTGTGAAGAGAATGGCATTTGACGCCCTTTGATAGCTCCTCGATCACCTCAACAGAATGGAGTTACTATGAGGAAAAATAGAGTGGTTCTTGAGATGGTTCGAAGCATGTTGAAGTCTAAAGGTATGCCTAAAGAATTTTGGGCTGAAGTAGTTGATTGTACAGTCTGTCTGTTGAATCGTTGTGTCACAAAGAGTCTTTTTAACAAGATACCATTAGAAGCATAGAGTGGAAGAATGCCAACAATCAAGCACTTAAGGGTTTTTGAAAGCATTGCTTATGCTCATGTTCCTAATCAAAATCGAATCAAGCTTGATGACAAGCCAAAAACTAGTCTTCATTGGCTACGAAAAGAGTTCTAAAGCATACAAACTCTACAATCCTACTGATGGAAAAATTATTGTTAGTAGAGATGTCCAGTTTGATGAAGAAGCTGAATAGGATTGGAATGTCAAAGAGCAAAAAGAATACGAATTTTTACCCATGCAAGAGCAAGAAGAAGAAGTCAATGAAGACTCTATATCTCTAACTCTATTTCCAACTCCAACTCAAACTTCATCTCTATATCAAGCTCCAACTTCATCTCTAGGAGACATAACTTCAACAAGTTCAAGTTCGCATGAAAAGACCCCCCATTTCAAAAGCTTGGATGGAATTTATGAGGTAACTCGAAATTTAAATGATGAACTGACTCTTTTTTGTCTGCTTGGTGATTGTGAGCCAATAAGCTTTGAGAAGTTAATGAGAGTGAAAGATGGAGATAAGTCATGGAAGAAGAAATCAAGGCAATAAAGAAGAATGACACTTGGGAGCTTGAAACTTTACCCAAAGGCCACAAAGCCACTAGAGTAAAGTAGGTTTACAAAATGAAGAGGAATGCTAAAGGTGAAGTTGAAACGTACAAGGCAAAACTGGTTGCAAAAGGCTATAGTCAACGAGCTTGCATTGACTATGATGAAGGTATTTGCTCCTGTTGTACGCTTGGAAACTATAAGATTTATCATATCTCTAGTAGCCCAACACAGATGGAAGATTTATCAACTTGATGTTAAATCTGCATTCCTGAATAGTTTTCTTGATGAAAAGGTATATATTTAACAACCATTAGGCTATGTGGAGAAAGGGTGTGAAAATAAAGTTTTAAAGTTGAAGAAAGCTCTCTATGACCTAAAACAAGCTCCAAGAGCTTGGTATAGTATAATTGATGAATACTTCCATCATAATAATTTCTCCAAGTGTTCGCACGAGCATACTCTCTATACCAAACATAAGAATGAAGATGTGTTGATTGTTTGCTTGTATGTGGATGACTTAATTTTCACTGGCAACGATCCAAGTTTATTTGAAGACTTCAAGAGGACAATGGAAAAAGAATTTGAGATGACTGATATTGGTCTGATGTCTTATTATCTTGGAATTCAAGTGAAGCAAACAGATGAAGGAATATTTATTTCTCAAGAAGGCTATGCAAAGGAAATTCTCAAGAAATTCAAGATGGAAAATTGTCAACCTGTTAACATCCCTGTTGAATGTGGAGTACAATTGTCAAAGGTTGATGAAGAAGAGCATGTAAATCCAACACTTTTTAAGAGCCTGGTTGGAAGTTTGAGATACTTGACCTACACGAGACCAGATATTCTCTTTAGTGTAGGACTTGTGAGTTGCTTTATGGAGACCCCTACCAATACACACACTACAATAAAATTGGTCTGGGGCGACGAAGGTTTCTCGTCGCCCTTTGGTCGCCTACACCCATTGGGCGACCAAAAACCGAGCGTCGAGAAAACTCTTGTCACCATTTTGTCATTTGGTCGCATTTTGGTGGCCAAATCGGAAAAAAATATATATATTTTTTACATTTCGTAGCCCCTTGGTCGCAATGTTTAGAAAAATAAATTATTAGTTAATTTTTATAATTAGTAATTTTATTAATTAATTAGTTAATTTTTGTATCAATTAATTATACTTGGTCGCCCCATGATGGCCAATTTTGTTGCCATTAGATAGCAAATTATTTTAAATATTTTTTGTTAATTATTTAATTTCGTCTCCATGTGGTAGCCAATTTTTGTAGCCACAATTTGGTGGCCATGTGGTAGCCATACTTTCGTCCCATTAGGTAGCCAAATATATATATATTTATTAATTATTTACGTGGGTCGCCATTTGGTAGCCAAAATTTGTAGCCGATTTTGGTGGCCATATGGTGGCTATTTTATCGTCGCCACTAGATAGCCAAATTTTTAATTATTTTTTTTATTCATTAATTTTTATTATTTACGTTGGTCTCCATTTGGTAGCCCAAATTTGTTACCGATTTTGGTGGCCATATGGTGGCTATTTTATCATCGCTACTAGGTAACCAAAATTTTTAATTCATTAATTTTCATTTCCATGTGGTAGCCAATAATAGTCGCCACGTGGTAGCTACGTTTTTGTCGCCATTTCGTCACCACACAATAAATTTTTTTTAAAAATTAAATTTAATATTTACAAAACCAAAATTAATTTAATATATGCATATTTAAGTATTTAAAAGATCTTCAAAATAAAGTACATAATATTAGGTTTAGAATTTTTTTAAAAAACAAATTAAAACCTACTAATTATCTTGCTGGTCTGGATCAGGGGATGGGCGCTTGTCTCGCATCCGGGTCATATCATCTTGCAGCTTCGTCATGATGCTCAGCAATTTCGAGTGCGCCAGCTGCTGCTCCTCAAGCTGTCGTTTAATGGTCTTTGTTGCTTGACTGACAACAGCGTCGACTTGTTGTTGCGTCAATCTAGCTAGGGGAATGATGGATGCTTTGTGTAATCCTCTCCCAATGCGAATTCCCTGCGTGCCGAGTCCATAGATGCGTCCCATCCTCAACCCACCAGTTGCCTCAAAGAAGATCTGGTCAGGGTCAACGGGCGGCATTGTGGGGTCGACTTGACTCACAGCCTCACGCTGCTAGAGCATCTCATTATACTGCTCCTGTAAAAAGAAATTTGAAATAATAAGTTTTCTTATTACTTTATAACACTTGGTACATTGTAATAATATTTACCATTAACTGAGTAACCTTTTCATCAGAGTAATGGGTTTCATCATCTACTATTTTGCTGTGTGTTGCTTTGAAAACATTGGCGTGGGTCACCGGACGGCTTTTTTTACACTCCTGCATTATTAACGCATAATTAGTACATAATTGTAAGATAAGATAAGACATAAAATTAAATAATCCCACTTTTGAATTTATTACATAATTGTTTTACATACCATTCTTCTCTTGTACTCATGAAAAGCAGTGGCACCCACAAAGTGGACTAATGTATTTTTCTTCCTGTTTTCCTTGTTCTTCCCAGCTATGCCTATCCACTTTTAATCCCTCCATTTAATTTTCATTTGCGCCCAATTTTCCTCCGTGATCCATTTAGGACACTTGTCAACTTTACGGGCCTTGTTCAATAGGTCATTCAACCTCTCTCTTGCTTTGAAATGAAAATGACTCTTTATTAGGGCAGTGTCACACGGGTACCACTTGAAATCCATCTACACCCAAAATGAATAAAAACAAGTACATGAGTTAATACAACATGCATGTCTACATAATATATAAAAGCAATAATAAATATTTATTGCATTAATAATAATATTTTGTACCTCAAATTTGTGGAACCATAAATCCTTGACATTTGGTGAGACCTCTCCATAAGTGATCCATGGTTGCGCATACCTACCAGAAAAAATCATCTTGAAGTTTTGCACCACTATAGCTGGTACAAAACTATTAAAAAAAATAAACAATATCTTTGTTAGTTTCATTTGCAACAACTAATTAGAACTTTTACAAATCTATTTACAAAAATTAAAAATATCTTTACCCGTTTTCATATAGTCAAAGATGCGTACGCGTATCTCCCAGCCATCTAGTGTACTCTTCCAACGAATGGAAGCCTAATTCGTGAAAGTCCATACTACCCTCGGCACGTGCTGATGACTCTGCCTGATCTGTGGATGGACGCTGGCGACTGGAAGTAGGCGTGACACCAACCACATCCACGTGCTCATTCTCGTCATGCACGTGGAACCCATATAAGTTCCCAGATAATCCTGTTGAATGAGGTGATATCCCGACATGGGTAGGAGTGTCTATATTATCCTCATTACCATGTGATGCAGATGGTGTTGAAGATGATAGTCTTCCCGATTGTGACCAACCACTGTACGGGCTGTTACCTTAACCTCTATGTCTAGGCATCACTAAATTTTAAAAAAATAATAATAAGATAAAAAATATCGATAAATACATAGAAAATATTTAAACTTTTCATTATACAATAATAACAACCACAATATTGAAGTTGTGAATACAAATTTCTTTCAAGTCATTCATCATCTTCAAATTGTATGTCATCATCTGAACTTTCTGTATCTTCATCATCGTTGTCATGGTCATCATGCTCTTCTTCATATTCTATGCTTTCGTCATATGCACTTTTATTATCTTCATCATCGTTGTTTTTCTCATCATGTTCTTCTTCAGCATCTTCAGTTACCTCAATGCATTCACCTAACTCATGAAAACACATGAGCACAACATTTTCATCTGGTTGTACAAGTGGCACATCCATCTTATCCACTTGAAATGTCGTGTCTTCATTTATAACATTATCATCATCAACCCTAGACACATCATATTGGTTCCTTGGTCTGATCTTGCATGCAGCCAACCAATCTGCTCGGTCTCTCTTAGCACCAGGATATCTAACGTAGTAAACTTGATGTGCTTGTTCGGCTAAGACAAAAGGTTCATACTTTGGGTATCTTTTCTTCACATTTACATCAATCAACAAAAATTTCGGATGAACTTTTAATCCCTTATTAATTTGAGAATCATACCACTTACACTTGAAAAGGACAACTCTTGTATGTTTGAGACTTGGATTATGGTATTCCAACTCAATTATGTCAGTCAACAAACCATAATAATCACTCACATCCGTATTGTCTGTTGACCCTTTCACAAAGACTCCACTATTCATAGTAGTCCTCGATGCTCCATAAGTCAAAGTGTGGAATCAGTAACCATTTACCAAGTACCCTGGCCATGTGCACACTTTCTTACTAAGCCCTATTGATAGATATTTTACTCGATCATCCAAACCATTAGTGTTGATAAGCTATAAAACACATTAATTAAAGTCGAATGTAATATATGTCAAAGTATAGATGAACTTCATGGTCGAAACGTTAATAAGGGTTCAAAATTTACTTACATGATTGCGCAACCATATTGGAAAATTGTTATCCATGCTATACATCATTTCCGATTCAGTCAATGTCGGGAAATTGAGAAGAAGTTCATTTTCAAACATCCTGTACAGTATTAATTATTGAACTGTAAATGCATTCATTCTTTTAATCTAGTTAATAGAATTAATACACATATGTCGGGTCATTAACTTACTTGATATATGGGGACACATCTTTACAATTCATCAAAACGTATAAGTGTGCAGCCTTCAAGTCTCGATCGTCTAAATAGGGATTGTTCATTTGGCCCATCGGACGACCTGGGTAACTGAATATAGGTAAACACCCTTCAGGGTAATCTGTATCCATGGATTCATCATTTCGACCGACGTTCCTAGTTTTAGTTTCTACATAAGGATCAAAATAATAAGAACAAAATGTCGACGTTTCAAGGAGAAAATATGCTTGGCATATAGATCCCTCAACCCGTGCTTTATTCTTCACCCTCATCTTCAAAACATGCAAGAACCTCTCAAAATGATACATCTACCGAAATTGTACATGACCGCCACTTATTGCTTCATAAACCATGTGAACAGGCAAATGTTCCATTGAGTCAAAGTATGATGAATGAAATATCTTTTCCAACATACAAAGAATGTTTGCAATATTTAATTGCATCCTTTCAAGCTCATTTTTTTGGAGTGTTGTGCAACAAATGTCTTGGAAAAATAAGCTAAGTTCAGTCAAAGCTTCCCACACATATGTTGGCAATAACTCTCGTAAGGCTATAGGAAGCAATCTCTCCATAAATACATGGCAATCATAACTTTTCATATGTGACAACTTCAAATCCTTCATGTAAACACACTATGCTATATTTGAGGCATATCCATTAGGGAATTGCAACTCACTTACCCATTCTAAAATCAATTTCTTAGATGAAACATGGAGTATGTACACGGCCATAGGCATTTTGCCATCTTGAATACATAATTCTGGGCAATTACAAAATCTTTCAATATCATCCCTTGCACGTTTATTATCCTTTGTCTTACCCTTCACATCCATCATAGTGTTAAAAATATTATCAAAAACATTTTTCTCTATGTGCATGACGTCCAAATTGTGACGCAAAAGATGTGACCGCCAATAAGGCAAATCTCAAAAGATGCTTTGTTTTGTCCAATTATGGAACTCTCCAAAATCAGCTAGTTTTTTGGCCTTCAAATTATTAATCTTTGGTAAATTTTGAACACGCTTCTAAATCTCTTCACCACTCAATCTTGGTGGAGGTGCAGATCTTTCAAGCGTACCTTTGGGAAAGTTCTTTTTGTCGCGTCGAAATGGATGGTTACTTAGTAAGAACTGTCGATGACAATCAAAGAAGCAATTTTTTTGCCCTGCAGGCAATTGAAATGCCTTAGTATTCTCCATACAATACGGTCACGAAAATTTTCCGTGCGTACTCCAACTAGACAAAATGTTATATGCTGGAAAATCATTAATTGTCCACATTAAAGCTGCCCTTATTTGAAAGTTTAAATTGGATGACATATCATAACAAGGTACTCCCACCCACAATTCTTTCAACTCTTCAATTAGAGGCTCAAAGAATATGTCTATGTTCTTACCTGGACTTTTCGGACCTAGAATAAGAAGGGTCAAGAACATGACAGGAGTCTTCATACACATCCATGGTGGCAGGTTGTACAGTGTGATTATCACTGGCCAACAAAAATACGGTTGAGAATTAGAGTTGAACGGATTAAACCCATCTGAACAAAGTCCAAGATGGGCATTCCTCGGCTGAGATGCAAAATCTGGATAAGTTTTATCAAAGTGTTTCCATGCCTCAGCATCAGATGGATGACATATATTTCCATCCTCGACGTGGTGTCTATAATACCATTGCATATGTTTAGCGGTTGCATGTGACAAGTATAATCTTTTTAACCTGGGAGTTAACGGAAACCACCACATTTTTTTGTATTATATCGGTCTACCGCGTTTTTTACCGACTGGGAATGGCTTGTCCCGCTCGTGGCCACATTTCGGACACAACTCGAGGTCAATTCTATCCAAGAAATACAATGTACACCCATTTATACACACGTCAATTTTTTGGTAAGTCAAATTCAATGGCCTCAAATCAGTATTGAACCTATAGAAATTCTCTGGCAATTTATTATTCTTAGGCAACATTCTTCGTACAGATCTAACAAATCGATTAAAACATTGCTCAGACATGTTCTCCTCTGCCTTGATATTCAATAACTAAGACACCGCTGACAAACGACTATATTCTTTATACCCATCCCACAATGGCTCATCTGTAACCTTTAATAGATCATAAAATCATTTTACTTGCATATTAGGTTCTTCTCCATACGGTTCATTGTTATTACCCATGGGAGTTAATATTTCTGGCCCAGCAGCTTCAATATCATTGTCCTATAAGTGTTTCCTTCATCATGCCCAAAATGATCCCCGTTATTACAATCATTGTTATCCTCATTTAGATTTTCATATTCCCCATGTGAAGTCCATACATAATAATGACGCATAAATCCCTTTCTAAATAGATGAAGAGTACACTCTTCGGGTTCCTCAAATTGACAATTTTTGCATTTCGCACAAGGACATCTAATTTTGGTTTTATCCATGTATTGTGGTTTGCTACATGCAAACACAACAAAATTTTCTACACCCTTAACAAAAATAGGATTCAATGATCTTCCATCGGGTATTAAGCAATTGTTCATCTAAGACTGCCGATCCCTTTACATTTCGACTAAATTTGTATTACCAATTTGACCTAATTATATACACAATTCATCATTATTGTATATTCCACAACTCCCAAAATAATTAACTACAAAATATTATTAATAATAATAGACAAAAATTAATTACAAAGTAATTTTGGTTAATTTTATTTTTCCAAAGTAACATACCAAGTCCTTTAAATTTATCTTTTACATAGTTAAATTCAAAGTCATTTGATTAACATTATTTCAACTATAAGGCAACATCACATTTCCAAATACAGTTATATCTGCAACAATATCTCACCTACAACATTAACCTTCATTAAATTCAAAGTCATTTTATCAACATTATTTCAACTACAACGCAACATCACATTTTTAAATACAGTTATCTTTACAACAATACATCTCAACTTATAACATTATATCAAATATAATATCTCAACACGAATATAAAACATATTGAATTAGAAGACTAACCTGAGCTGTGATAGTTTGACCTATCACACTAAACAAACTCCAATCCTTTAAAAAAATATAGCAAACAACCAACAATTGGATCATTGGCAATCACAAATTTAAAAACAAACTAACCATAAACAACAAAACAACAAATAATAAAAACCCAAAAACCCAAAAATTCAAAAATTAAAAAACAGAAAAAAAATCTAAATTTAAAACCCCAAAAATAAGTTAAGTTTGATAAAAAAGAAAACAAAATTTAAAAAACGTAAAATACAAAAAACAAGAATAAAATCAGAAAATGAAAAAATAAAAAAAATAAAAAACAGAAAAAAAAATTATAATATATATATATATATATATATATATATATATATATATATATATATATATTTGAAGCTAAAAAAATGGATATAATAAAAATAATCAGAAAAAATAAAATTATATATATATATATATATATACACATACATACATACATATATAGTTTTTTAAGTTAAAAATGAAAAAAAAATGAAAAAAATAAGAAAATCATAAATAAAAGAAAATAAAAAATAGAAAAAATAAAAGCAAAATGCATATGTATACATATATAAGATCTATAAATATAAAATAGGATCTATATATAAAAAAAAGGTCAAAACGAAAATAAAAAAACAGAAAAAGCAAAATACATATATATCATATATATATATATATATATATATATATATATAAAAAATTAAGAAAAAATAAAAAAAAGGCAATGCACACATATACATATGTAGTTTATATAGTAAAGGAAAAAACAAAAATTAAGAAAAACATAAAAAAGAGAATGCACACACATATATATAGATATAGATATACATATACATATTACTATATGTATAATGTAATAAGCAAAATAAAAACAAAAAAAAAAATGCCTTAGAGGGGTCAGGTGGGGTCTGGGGTAGGGTGGGTGGGGTGTAGGGTGTGGGGTGGGATGGTTTTTTTTTTGAAACTTTTCTTCCTACTAAAAACAGGGGGCAGCGTTCTGCCCCCTGTTTTTAGTAAGATGAGCGACCTTCATTATTTATAGGCAAACCATTACAAAGCCTAATAATACAAGCGGAATCTTCACTATTCCGGATAAGGACTAAAGCAGCTTTCTTTAATAAAGGAAAGGCTGACATGACATAAAGAGATTCCAACTAATTCACAATAAGACAAACTTGACGCGACAAAAGCGGTTTCCTTTAATAAATGAAATCTCACTTATTACAAACAGACAAACGAGACATGACCTAAAGGGAATCTGAAGTGACAAAAGATTCCTCTCATATCCTATTATTACAACATGGCAAACCTATTTACATGACACGAAGCTTCGTCATGGGGTCCACCCGGGATTCCTATAATCCTATCTGCAATGGGTTACCATCTGTCATTATTAAGATCGATATCATCCCACTCTTGACTATTTTGGCTAAGTCGCCAACTTAAATCAGAGGGCAACAGCGCTGCCCTCTGATTTAAGTATGGGCCACGACCAAAGGGCCTCCAGCCCTTTGGTCGCACCAAGCCCGAATGTTTTTTTTTTTGTGTTTGTTAATTTATATCTTTTATATATATTAATATGTTATAATAAATTATATATAAATTATATATAAATATGTTATAATAAATTATATTGTTTAATTATATATTAATATGTTATAATAAATTATATTATTTAATTATATATAAATATGTTATAATAAATTATAAATTAATTAATTTTATATTAAATAACTAAATTTATTTAACATTAAATTTTGTAAATATGTTTTATATTATCTAAAAATAACTTTTGATTTATATTACTAATTTTATTCTAAATAAATGAATTTATTTATTTATATAAACAATTTGATTTATATTTTTAATTTGTAGCCTTTCATATCTATTAACGACCAAATGACCACCAAATGACCACCAAACTTTTACTTTTTGTCGCCATTTGGTGGCCAATCGCCACCACGGGGCTACAAAATGGTATTCAAAAACTAAAATTTGTTATAATAAATTATAAATTAATTAATTTTATATTAAATAACTAAATTTATTTAACATTAAATTTTGTAAATATGTTTTATATTATCTAAAAATAACTTTTGATTTATATTATTAATTTTATTCTAAATAAATGAATTTATTTATTTATATAAACAATTTGATTTATATTTTTAATTTATAGCCCCTTCATATCTATTGGCGACCAAATGGCCACCAAACTTTTACTTTTTATCGCCGCTTGGTAGCCAATGCCCACCACAGGACTACAAAATGGTATTCAAAAACTAAAATTTGTTATAATAAGTTATAAATTAATTAATTTTATATTAAATAACTAAATTTATTTAATATTAAATTTTGTAAATATGTTTTATATTATCTAAAAACAACTTTTGATTTATATTATTAATTTTATTCTAAATAAATGAATTTATTTATTTATATAAATAATTTGATTTATATTTTTAATTTGTAGGCCCTTCATATCTATTAGCGACCAAATGGCCACCAAATTTTTACTTTTTGTCGCCGTTTGGTGGCCAATGGCTACCACGGGGCTACAAAATGGTATTCAAAAACTAAAATTTGTTATAATAAATTATAAATTAATTAATTTTATATTAAATAACTAAATTTATTTAACATTTAATTTTGTAAATATGTTTTATATTATCTAAAAACAAATTTTGATTTATATTATTAATTTTATTCTAAATAAATGAATTTATTTATTTATATAAATACTGGCGACCAAAGGGCGATCAAACTTTTACTTTTTATCACCGTTTGGTGGCCAATGGCCACCATGAGGCTACGAACTAGCATGCAAAAAATAAAATTTATTTCATATAATAAATTCTTTTGTTTTAAGTAGATCTTCTAAGCTAAATATTATCTTTTATTATAGTCATTCTTCAATTTATACTAATTCATTGATGTTAGTGCGAAATTACAATTTGATTGGTGTGCAAAAAACTAATGACAATTATACAATCTTCATTGTTTTTCACTTTATATTTCATAATCCCACTTTTCTTAAATATATAATTATTAATCATTAATTCATTTTCATACTCTTATATCTTAAATATATACAACTTTATACCATTGAGTAAACCTTATAATATATTTTCAATCAAAACAAAAGAGATCTTAGACAAACTTGTAATTTATTTGTTATTATTAATTCTTATGTTCTAAATCAACTTAAATTTTCATGAACATGAATATTTTGTAGTCCCTTCATAGCCATTGGCGACCAAAGGGTGACCAAACTTTTACTTTTTGTCGTCGTTTAGTGGCCAATAGTCACCACGAGGCTACGAACTACCATGCAAAAAATAAAATTTATTTCATATAATCAATTCTTTTGTTTTAAGTAGATATTCTAAGCTAAATATTATCTTTTATTATAGTCATTCTTCAATTTATACTAATTCATTAATGTTAGTACAAAATTACAATTTGATTGGTGTGCAAAAAACTAATGACAATGATACAATCTTCATTGTTTTTCACTTTATATTTCATAATTCCACTTTTGTTAAATATAGAATTATTAATCATTAATTCATTTTCATACTCTTATATCTTAAATATATACAATTTTATACCATTGAGTAAACCTTATAATATATTTTCAATCAAAACAAAAGAGATCTTACACAAACTTGTAATGTATTTGTTATTGTTAATTTTTATGTTCTAAATCAACTTAAATTTTCATGAACATGAATATTTCGTAGCCCCTTCGTAGTCATTGGCGAACAAAGGGCGACCAAACTTTTACTTTTTGTCACTGTTTGGTGGCCAATGGCCACCACGAGATTACGAACTACCATGCAAAGAATAAAATTTATTTCATATAATCAATTCTTTTGTTTTAAGTAGATTTTCTAAGCTAAATATTATCTTTTATTATAGTCATTCTTCAATTTATACTAATTCATTGATGTTAATGCGAAATTACATTGTGATTGGTGTGCGAAAAACTAAAGACAATGACACAATGTTCATTGTTTTTCACTTTATATTTCATAATCCCACTTTTGTTAAATATAAAATTATTAATCATTAATTCATTTTTATACTCTTATATCTTAAATATATACAACTTTATACCATTGAGTAAACCTTATAATATATTTTCAATCAAAACAAAAGAGGTCTTACACAAACTTGTAATTTATTTTTTATTATTAATTCTTATGTTCTAAATCAACTTAAATTTTCATGAACATGAATATTTCGTAGCCCCTTCGTAGCCATTGGTGACCAAAGGGCGACCAAACTTTTACTTTTTGTCATCATTTGGTGATCAATGGCCACCACGAGGCTACAAACTACCATGCAAAAAATAAAATTTATTTCATATAATCAATTCTTTTGTTTTAAGTAGATCTTCTAAGCTAAATATTATCTTTTATTATTGTCATTCTTCAATTTATACTAATTCATTGATGTTAGTGCGAAATTACAATTTGATTGGTGTGCAAAAAACTAATGACAATGATACAATCTTCATTGTTTTTCACTTTATATTTCATAATGCCACTTTTGTTAAATATATAATTATTAATCATTAATTCATTTTCATACTCTTATATCTAAATATATGCAACTTTATACCATTGAGTAAACCTTATAATATATTTTCAATCAAAACAAAAGAGATCTTACACAAACTTGTAATGTATTTGTTATTATTAATTCTTATGTTCTAAATCAACTTAAATTTTCATGAACATGGATATTTCGTAGCCCCTTCGTAGCCATTGGCGACCAAAGGGCGACCAAACTTTTACTTTTTGTCGCCGTTAGGTAACCAATGGCCACCACGAGGCTATGAAGTAGTATGCAAAAAATAAAATTTCTTTCATATAATCAATTCTTTTGTTTTAAGTAGATCTTCTAAGCTAAATATTATCTTTTATTATAGTCATTCTTCAATTTATACTAATTCATTGATGTTAGTGCGAAATTTCAATTTGATTGGTGTGCAAAAAAATAATGACAATTATACAATCTTCATTGTTTTTCACTTTGTATTTCATAATCCCACTTTTGTTAAATATAGAATTATTAATGATTAATTCATTTTCATACTCTTATATCTTAAATATGTATAACTTTATACCATTGAGTAAACCTTATAATATATTTTCAATAAAAACAAAATAGATTTTGAATAAATTTCTAATGTATTTGTTATTATTAATTCTTATGTTCTAAATCAACTTAATGAACATGAATATTTCGTAGCCCCTTCGTAGCCATTGGCAACCAAAGGGCGACCAAACTTTTACTTTTTGTCGTCGTTTGGTGACCAATGGCCACCACGAGGCTACAAACTACCGTGCAAAAAATAAAATTTATTTCATATAATCAATGCTTTTGTTTTAAGTAGTCTTCTAAGCTAAATATTATCTTTTATTATAGTCATTCTTAAATTTATACTAATTCATTGATGTTAGTTCGAAATTACAATTTGATTGGTTTGTGAAAAACTAATTACAATGACACAATCTTCATTGTTTTTCACTTTATATTTCATAATCATACTTTTGTTAAATATAAAATTATTAATCATTAATTCATTTTCATACTCTTATATCTTAAAAATATACAACTTTATACCATTGAGTAAACTTTATAATATATTTTCAATCAAAACAAAAGAGATCTTACACAAACTTGTAATGTATTAGTTATTATTAATTTGTATGTTCTAAATCGACTTAAATTTTCATGAACATGAATATTTCGTAGCCCCTTCGTAGCCATTGGCGACCAAAGGGCGACCAAACTTTTACTTTTTGTCGTCGTTTGATGGCCAATGGCCACCACGAGGCTACGAACTTGTATGCAAAAAATAAAATTTCTTTCATACAATCAATTCTTTTGTTTTAAGTAGATCTTCTAAGCTAAATATTACCTTTTATTATAGTCATTCTTCAATTTATACTAATTCATTGATATTAGTGCGAAATTACAATTTGATTGGTGTGCAAAAAATTAATGACAATTATATAATCTTCATTATTTTTCACTTTGTATTTCATAATCCCTCTTTTGTTAAATATAGAATTATTAATGATTAATTTATTTTCATACTCTTATATCTTAAATATGTATAACTTTATACAATTGAGTAAACCTTATAATATATTTTCAATAAAAACAAAATAGATTTTGAACAAATTTCTAATGTATTTGTTATTATTAATTCTTATGTTCTAAATCAACTTAAATTTTCATGAACATGAATATTTCGTAGCCCCTTCGTAGCCATTGGTGACCAAAGGGCGACCAAACTTTTACTTTTTGTCATCATTTGGTGATCAATGGCCACCACGAGGCTACAAACTACCATGCAAAAAATAAAATTTATTTCATATAATCAATTCTTTTGTTTTAAGTAGATCTTCTAAGCTAAATATTATCTTTTATTATAGTCATTCTTCAATTTATACTAATTCATTGATGTTAGTGCGAAATTACAATTTGATTGGTGTGCGAAAAACTAGTGACAATGACACAATCTTCATTGTTTTTCACTTTATATTTCATAATCATACTTTTGTTAAATATAGAATTATTAATCATTAATTCATTTTCATACTCTTATATCTTAAATATATACAACTTTATACCATTGAGTAAACCTTATAATATATTTTCAATCAAAACAAAAGAGATATTACACAAACTTATAATGTATTTGTTATTATTAATTCTTATGTTCTAAATCAACTTAAATTTTCATGAACATGAATATTTCGTAGCCCCTTCGTAGCCATTGGCGACCAAAGGGCGACCAAACTTTTACTTTTTGTTGCAGTTTGGTGGCCAATGGCCACCACGAGGCTACGAACTAGTATGCAAAAAATAAAATTTCTTTCATACAATCAATTCTTTTGTTTTAAGTAGATCTTCTAAGCTAAATATTATCTTTTATTATAGTCATTCTTCAATTTATACTAATTCATTTATGTTAGTGCGAAATTACAATTTGATTGGTGTGCGAAAAACTAATGACAATTATACAATCGTCATTGTTTTTCACTTTGTATTTCATAATCCCACTTTTGTTAAATATAGAATTATTAATGATTAATTCATTTTCATACTCTTATATCTTAAATATGTATAACTTTATACAATTGAATAAACCTTATAATATATTTTAATAAAAACAAAATAGATTTTGAACAAATTTCTAATGTATTTGTTATTATTAATTTTTATATTTTAAATCTACCTTACATTTATGAACATGGATACTTCGTAGCCCTTCGTGGCCATTAGCGACCAAAGGGCGACCAATCTTTTACATTTTGTCGCCGTTTGGTGGGAAATGGCCACCATGTGGCTATGAACTATCATTCAAAATATAGAATTTAGTTGATATAATTAATTCTTTTATTTTATAACTTTTTTACTTTTTTGTTATTTTTTAAAAAAGATTAAATGATATTTGTCGCGCATGGGTCGCCCTTTTGCGACCTAAGGGCGACCCTTATTTAGTTTATTTATTTAACTTTTTTTTTGTCAATTTATTTATTTTATAATTTTTACTTTCATAAATTTTTATGTTTTTTGGTCGCCATTCAAATGGATACCATATTTATATCTTTTCTATTTTCTAATTATTTTTTATAATTTATTTTTGGTAATTAAGATACAATCAAAAATTAATGATAACGGTGGCCATGTGGTCGCCATTTGGCGACCTAATGGTGACCAAAAACTAATTAATCAAAAATTATCTTTGTTTGTTGTTATTTCGTCGCCGTTTGGCTACCAAATGGCGACCATTTATAATTTTCCTATTAACATATTTTTTTCGCACATTTTAGCCACCAAACAGTGACGAAATATTTCATTTCGTCGCCATTCGTTGCAAATGGCTACCAAACTTTTTTCGTCGCCATTTTTGGTAGCCTCAAGGCTATTTTCTTGTAGTGACATCTAAAGACTGCCAAGAGAATACTTCGCTACATCAAAGGAACTGTTGATTATGGACTTTTATACTCTCACTCAGAGGATTTCAAACTTGTGGGGTATAGTGGCAGCGATTGGGCTGGTGATCTTGATGATCGAAAGAGTACTAGGGTATATCTTTTCTTCATGGGCGATACAACATTCATTTGGAGTTTCAAGAAGCAGCCCATTGTCACACTTTCTACATGTGAAACTGAACATATGGCTGTTATTTCATGTGTTTGTCATGCTCTATTGTTAAGGAATTTGATGAAAGAACTTAAGATGCCTCAAGAAAAGCCAGTAGAGATCTATATTGATAACAAGTCTACAATTGCCTTAGCCAATAATCCAGTCTATCATGAAAGAAGTAAGCACATTGACACACGTTACCATTTCATCAGAGAATGCATCACAAGGAAGGAAGTGAAGATAGAGTTTGTGAAGTCTCAAGATCAAGTTGCAGACATTTTTACGAAACCACTAAAGTGTGACGTGTTTATGAAACTTAGAGCTTTGCTCGAGAGTCAAATCAAGTTTATGGGGATATTAGAAGATAAACTTGATTAGAATTAGGTCTCTATTAAATAATAAGTTCTAGTTAGATTTAAATTAGTTTTTGACTAGATAGATTTTCTTAGTGGGTAATGGTTTCCTACAACCATATCCTAATTGGCATAAGATTTTTGTAAATCTATAAATAAGGGTCATTCCTTTCAATTATAGTCATACCAAATACATACCAAATATTAAAGTAATAAATATTTTGTTTAGAGTCTCTATATTATTTTTCCTTTTTATTTCTCTCTACGATAAAATATTCTCTTTCATATTCCAACAATGTTTTCAAATGGAAATGGAGGTGGCGCTGCAACGATAAACAAGGAATGAAACGCAAAGCATCGGTTAGAGCTCCTCCTCCTCCAAACCGGTTAAATGCATCATCGAGCTCAACATTTCTTCAATAATTACTTTTGGGACCAGTTAGATCAAATTCTTTTGCTAGGGCTTTTGATTTAATTTCGGAAAAGAAAACCAAAACAATAAAACAAATTTGAGGTTGATTTTTCTAAGTTAACATAAAACTTTCTGAAAAGAGGGCTGCAATTGGGGAAAAAATGATAATAATAATCAACGAGTGAGACAATTTTGTTTGGTGGATTCTAAATTTTTAATCCGTTTGGAAAATTTTTGGAAAAAAGATAAAACAAAAATTAATTCTTTTTGGGTATTATTAATCTTTTTTTCAAAAAAGTATTAAACCCTAAATCCTCCTAACCTGAAAATTGGAATGCTTTTTGAGCGCAATGGACGATTGGAATGCAAAGATGGCTTCAAAGTGAGTTGTTTTATTGTGCTTATTTTTTTTTAGGCTACATGTTGGAATCAGCCATGGTTGTGTGTGGTGTAGGTGTAGGTGTGTGTTTGTCGAGGTGAAGAAGAAAGAGTGATGTTTGAATAACCAAAAAAAAAGAAATAAAAAATTGAAAGGGCCAAATCTAGACCTTTTCCTGGCAAAAAGGGTAGTTTCAATCAGATTTTTATTTTTATTTTTATTTTGTAATAAGGGCAAAATGTCGGTTAACTGTAACATCTCTCCACTTAACGGAGGGATTAAAAGTGTATTTTTCTAAAACACAAAGATTTATTTGGTTTTTATATTAAATTTCAAGGATTAAAATGGCTTTTTCCCCTTTCTAAAATTGGTTGTCAAACATGTGCTTCCGGCTACTGCTTTACGCCATCCTTGTACATTTCTTTGTCTAGAAACAAAGAATTAACCCCCCACATCAATTCTGGCAAACCAATATATTAAAGGTTGTCTTCTTGACTTGGATTGTTGATTTTTAAACGTTATATTAGTGACGCCAAATTTTACTGGCCTGGCTTATCAACCCTTTACAAGAAAAATTCAGTGACAACATAATAATAATATAATTACGATGAAATAATTTAAACTATTTATTTGAATTTCTCTTATAATATTATAATTTTGTGAGAGTATTTAAATTTATTGTCGTCAATATGAGCATAATGATACGATTGTGGGATTTGGACGGATCAATCAAAAGAACTTTCTTTATTTTGGGTCAAGATCTATCATTGACTTAAAGATTGATCTTTGTAATTGAAATCAGACAAGTGATGACTTAAATTTACAATGTTAGTATAATTCTCGTTTTAAGTACTAGAGGTCTATTAATAAATTTTAATATGTAGTATTTTAAGTAACTAAAATGGCAATAAATCTCTCATATGTGGCAATCTAAAACATTCTAGTATTTTACAGCTCGAAACTTAAAACTATTAATTGAACAATCAATGTGATAGACACCAACATTTATAAACCCAATATTTATAATTTTCGGTAAAACTTCAATACTTCTCTTAGTGCATTAAATATCGAATTCTTACCCACACAAAGAATGGAGAAACAACATAACCCGCTAGTAATATTATTCATAATCCAACAAAGTACTTTTTTAGAAAAAAAATTAGAACAAAATCGTAGTTTGAACTCCAAAGCAATATTATTACAAGACTATTTCACCTAATTCTTAGGTGTATCGATCGAGAGTACTTTATGGGCAATAACTATGTTACCTTTCGCTTTGGTCTCTCCTATAAATTTTTTTTCATCTTCATAACTGCAAAGTGTTCTACCTATAGCAGTCCTTCTTTTCTTTTATTCTTTCTTTTTTTGTTATTATATCTGTAAGAGGCTTAAAATTGTGTTATACTATAAAAAGATTTTCTATATATATGTTTCACAAAGTCTATCACCTCCCATAACTTATTGTCTACGTTCCTACGCTTATGGCATAAAACCTTAACATGAATCTCCACGAAATCTATCGTGTGGACCCATGGACTTTGGTCATTGCAGGAGCTTTCCTCGACAGATTCATTAAGAAAAGGACTTTGATTTTGACTAAATTTTTATTTCTTACAAATATAACAGTCTCGTTCTAAGAAATCAAAATAATATGAATAAGTAATCAATAAAATTGTGATATATATAGCAACTCTTAAAAAAAATAATTGTTTTCTATAATTAATTCAAAGATGATCTAGGTCTCACAACACATGAATAGACGTGCTTTGATCTCCCGACGCATTTTGCAATTTACTATTTAAGTGAGAGAAGTCTTCCTCAGCAAAGACAAACTCAAACGAGAGATGGCTTCTCCTTTCCACATAGTTCTCTTCCCATTCATGTCTAAAGGCCACACCATCCCAATCCTACACCTTGCTCACCTCCTCCTCCGCCGCAGCGCAACCATCAGCATCTTCACCACACCAGCAAATCATCCCTTCATCGCCGAATCTCTTTCCGATACCAATATCTCCATTATAGATCTTCCCTTCCCCGAAGACATCGATGGTGTAACCCCTGGAATAGAAAGCACCGATAAACTCGCTTCCATGTCGCTCTTTCCTTCCTTCGCCTTAGCCACCAAATACATGAAACCCCACTTTGAAAAAGCCTTAGAAACTCTCCCTAACGTCACTTTTATGGTAACAGATGGCTTTCTCAGCTGGACACTTGACTCAGCCAACAAATATGGTATTCCAAGACTAGTTTATTATGGTATGAACAACTATGCCATGGTTCTATCAGGAAGTGTAGGCGAAAGCCAGCTTCTTATGAAAGTAGAATCTGATGATGAACCATTTACGGTTCCTGAGTTCCCATGGATCAAGCTCACAAGAAATGACTTTAGCACTCCCTTTACAGACCGTGAACCGAAGGGTCCACACTTTGAGTTTGTCATGGAAGCAGCAGCCGCAACATCTAAAAGCTATGGCCTTTTGGTTAATAGTTTTTACGAGCTTGAGTCAATTTACTTGGATTTCTGGAACCGCAAGTGTAAGCCCAAAGCATGGTGCGTGGGGCCGCTTTGTCTAGCTGAGCCACCAAGATTGAAGCCTCTAAACAACCAAAAACCCTCATGGATTGAGTGGTTGGATCACAAGCTAGACCAAGGAAAACCAGTACTCTACGTAGCGTTCGGGTCTCAAGCAGAGATTTCCTTGGAACAAGTCAAAGATATCAAAACTGGGTTGGAAAAATCAAATGTGAATTTTTTATGGGTTGTGAGGAAAAATGAAGAAGAGCTCACTGATGGATTTGAAGATAGGGTTAAAGAGAGAGGGTTAATGGTGAGAGAATGGGTTGATCAGGGAGAAATTCTAGATCATGAAAGCATTCAAGGGTTTCTAAGCCATTGTGGTTGGAATTCTGTAATAGAAAGTATTTGTGCGAAGGTTCCAATATTGGCGTGGCCGATGATGGCGGAGCAACCATTGAATGCGAGAATGGTGGTGGAGGAGCTCAAGATCGGCTTAAGGGTAGAGACCTGCGATGGGTCAGTGAGAGGGTTTGGAAAAGATGGTGAGAGAGTTGATGGAGGGAGAGATGGGGAAGGAGGTGAGGAAGAAGGTGAAGGAAGTTGGTGATGCAGCCATAAAAGCTGTGGGCGAAGGCGGTTCATCGTGGCGGACGTTAAATGATGTCATCAATGAGCTACATGCAAAAAGAAACATGTGATCAATTAATGTTACTGAATTTTGCAGTTCAAAACCGAATTTCACTCGGTGAAATACCTTACGGTATACACACTGAGAGCGAAGTTTTACTAAACAACAGTTGGTACTTACATATCGAGCTCGAGTAAATCTTACTAGAACCGCTTTTTTTTTTTTTTTTTGTCTTTTTTTTTTAGGAAGCTTGTGATTTGGTTTTTTATGTGACAAAGTGTTATGCATTAGTAAGATTCCAATTAAAGAAAGAATTTTAAGGGCTCTATATCGTTAGTGTCATCATTGATATAAGACAATATATATTTTTTCATTTGGTAATTAAATGATCCGAAAAATAGAAGTGAGTCTCACGTGGATATACGAGATCAACTCACCATCCACAATCAGGTAGACCATCATGGAAGGCTTGTGCCATCGATATAATATAGTCATGTCTGTTACACGTCTTTTAATTCTTCATGTAAGATCTTACTTCTGGTGTTTCGACATTAATGTTGTTGGACCAACCGATTTGAGAATATACGAAAGCTCCAAACGTGTATGAACAGAAGTCTTTAGTTTCATCTATACCGGCGTGTAGGAAATGTTTGTACTTACTAGTCTTGTTCAATCAAGTTAACGTCTTCCATCTTTTGGTTTTTCCTCGTTTCGTCTTCGGTGGAAATTGCAAGCATAAACCGTGAATGTACTGATTCCTTAACTGAAGTAAGTCCTACATAGTTATGTTATATCTGATTTGTATAAATCAATTTAATGGTAGAGGCAAGCTTCAGCAGCCCAAAAAAGTAAAATTGAAGGTATACCATCTTTGCTCTCGGGAAGAATGGGGAGAATGCACTACAAGAAAAATTGAAACATGCGACAGATTTTAGTGACGGACTTTTTGCGGCTTTGGCGGTAAAAAACATTTAGTCACTAATTAGCGACGAATTTGGAACGAAAAAATTTATAACTAAATTTCGTCACTAATCTCTTGTAAAATAGCAACGGATTCGTGCTTGCTGATAGATTTGCGACAGAATAGTGGCGGCATGTTGTAATTCTCTTCCTAAATCCGTCACTAAAAGATAAGCAATAAAATAGACCCGATTTTCTCAATTTTCCTTCTAAAAGTGGCTTGGACATCAAATAAAGTTAAAAAATATTTAACAGAGCAATGGTTGTTGAGATTTTCATTAGCAGTAGTAATATCTTGACTTCTTGCAAACTGGTTTCCTAACTCTTTAACTGATGAGAAAATGGTAACCTTGATGAATAGTTGAAAATGTCTAATGAAGTTCAATCCAAGTGTTCTGGTTTTGAGGGTAAATGTGATCAGCCTTCCTTCTAGTTTACATTTTTTCTCTAAATGCATTCATGCAATTGCTTAATTTTTCACAACTAATAACTTTTCTTTCGTATTTCTTCAGGGACACTACTTATTGAACATAAACCACAAGAGCCTACAAAACACCAGTATGTTTGTTATCTAGTCCATTAGCTTTCTTAATTTGATTCTTGATCTTCATATTGATTTTATACCAAATAAATGATGCCATGTATCTTTTCACTTATGAGTAATCGAGTCAATTAGTTAATTGCCTTCAAGCTTCTGAAATTGAGCTTCAGAAGTTCAGTTACTTCTTCTCCACACACTGTTTCCACTTCTAGCACTATATATCAAAACTGCGATATGGAATATCACAATTTAATTCAATGTTGAAAACTGACATCATCCAGTTAGTTTTTTCAAGAGTTTTTTGTTTCGCTTGTAACATGAGAGATTATGATATCATCTATCAAAAAACTTCATGTTTAAAATTAATTACAGTTTAGAAACACTTCTACTTCCACATGTCAATAGAAAAATCTTTTATTTAAATCCCTTAATTTAAACTCTCTATGCTCCTTAATTTAAACTATCTATGCGTTGAACTCTCTCCGTTAGTTTTTTAAAATAATTATCTTATATAATGATTTGACTGACAATATTTTAGAAAACTAATGGAACTTGTAGAAAAGTATTTTTATTTTGAGTTTTCGTGTCAATTCTTTTCTCGTCTTCTATTTTGTGGTTTCCGTTATGCATGAAATTGATAAGGTTGGTAAATCAATATGGTGTGAGAAAATGGGATGTATTTCTGAGATGATCGGCAAAGCAAGCAAATGGTTGGAGAGTGTAGAAGAAGAGAGGCTGATATTTGAATTTAATTGCTAAGTTCATTTCCTGCTATATGAATATTCCATAAAGAATTTTCGAATGCCACCAAAAGAGAGTCAGGAATCAAGGAGAAATAGCAAAAGACAAGGACAAGAGGATGATGCTTAGAAGAATTACAGTCAATAAGAGTGATGATGCTGGAAGAATTAGTGTTAGTATGGATTTTTTAGGAAAGACTGCTCTATTTATGGCTACACAGACGAGAAGAGAAGGCCATTAATAATTTTTTGTTTTTGTAATATAAATTTTTTGTATTTATAAATTTGAGTTTTGATTAATAAATTCTACTTTTTATTGCTATTTAATAATATTTTGCATTTAAATTACTAAATTGTATACATAAATAATATTTAGCTACGGACTACTTACGTCACAAATACTGATGGAAGCAGCTATGGATCCCTTTTTGTCGCAAAATAGCGATGTACGTGATTCCATCCCCAATGTCCGTACGTTGCTATTTTGTGAAGGACTTGGTGACAAACTTTTGTCATTTTTTTTTAGCGACGGTATTAGTTCCCTCTCTATTTAGCGACAGGTGTTGCGATAAATGTTTGTCATCACTATTCAGTAACGGTTTTAGCGATTGTATTATTTTTGTCGCAATCTGTCACTATTTAGTGACGAATTTGATGACAAACCCTTTCCATCGTCATTTAGCGATGGGTTTAGCGACAACACTATTTTCATCGTAGGCCATTGCTAAATAGAGATGGCTTGGGTGATGAACCACTTTTGTCACTATATAGCGACAGATTTAGTGACAAAAACACAATTTAGCAATGACTTTAGTTGCAACCGTCATTTTGCAATGGATTTCCGTTGCTAATTAAATTTAGCTATGAAAAAAATCTGTCGCCAAGTCCTGTTTTTCTCGTAGTGATGGTATATTATTAGTTAAGGAGTGTTTGGTAGACTTGAATTCTATTAACACGTTATATGATATGAGAAGATTCAAATATGGTGTTTGGATGGCTTTTTCTCAAGGGAAAAAGACAACTTATTTGCTAAATTCTCGCTGGCTACCCCTTTAATAAGTTTTAATATATATTATTCATTCACCATTCTCCATATAATAGAATTTTTATTGAATACGTGAGAGATTTTTAATTAACAGTTGATACATAAATTCTGATCTAATAAAAGAAAGACGATGAAATGATACAAAACATTACTCTAAATTGTAAAGTTGAAGTTCTTTTGTTTTTTTTCCTTTTTGTCATTTGTAAAGTTGAAGTTCTATTGAGCTGTATTTTGAAGGGATCCACCCTACCTCGTTTTTATCTATTTGAATTTACGGTAACTCTTTAAAAAGAGGCTTTTTTAAAAAACAATGTCTCTTTGGTAAGAACAATTACAAATCTGTATTTTTTTTTTCTAATTCTTTTGTTGTTTATAAAGTCTTCAAAGATACAAAATCAAAGACCAAAACTTCTGCGACAAAGCCTTTCTGCACGAAACAAGCTTCTCTAACTAATTTCTAAATTTTAAGGTATCCTTAAACTCATTTTCAATATCTCCACATTATGAGAGGATTAGGATACTATCCCCTGTACATTCTCTAACCCTTCTAACAGTCAAATAACTAAAATAAGGAAACTATTGGATTGAAATTGTCTAAAAAATTAAATAAGGGATAGATTAAATGCAGAAAAACTTTTTTTTTATTATATATATAAGAGTAAAATGCACCATACTCCTTTGTACTTTGCAAAAGTTGCATAATAAACCTTGAGTTTTCAAAAGTGACGGAGAATCTCCTATATTATCTATAATGTTTCACCATTGCCCTTTCATCCAATTTTTCGTTAAACTTAATAGAGAGTGACATACACACTCTTCCAATGCAACTAAGAGTTGCACAAATCATTAAAACTCATATTGATTGACTAAAACACCCTTATATTCTTTCTAAATTTTCTCTCTCTTTTTTTTTCCTTTATTTTTTTTTTCATTTTCACTTCTCTTTCCTCACCTCTAGCATATCCCACCATTATATATCTCCACCATAATTTATTTTAGATACCTAGCCTTAATACTCTCTTGAAAATCATCATAGCCTATAAATTTCATATAGGAATTAAACCTTGAGATTGACTTTTAAATTAAATCTTACTTTTTTTTCAAAGTTTCATAACTTTAAATGGGTATTGTTGTGTATTTGTTTGATACATTTTCGTGCTAATAAATTTGTTGATGGCTGGTGAAGGTGGTTGCAGTGGCAGAAGGAGTTGATGAAGATGATGAGAGAAATGGCGGAGATGGAATGATTGGTGGGCTGCTGTAATGCAAAGAAGGTATATAAAATTTTATGGCCAGCTATAAAAGGGAATACATCTAGCATAGTGGTTAAGTACGTTGTCAGTTTGTTGAAGGGTTTGAGTTTGATCCTCCTTAAAAGCAAAATATGTTTTAAACTCTAGCTCTAGCTTGCAACATGGCATTATTTCATTGGTGGAATTTTAAATCCAAACGGCATCGTTTAGAATCTTCTTCAACCTTAAATCTGCATACTTTTAGTCCATGAAAAAAAAAACTTCAAAAATTCATATATTTTTCAATTTTTGTTCAAATCGCATGAAACTTGAAGCATTAGATTTGTAATTTCAAGTAGAGTAAAAATAAATAACATTTATTATGAAATTATTTTGATCAAAATATCGTTAATGTGATTCATAATAGTAAATAAAATTTGAAAAGCTAAAATAAAATAATTTTGTATTTTTATTTAATGGGCTAATTTTGTCTTTTTTACCTTTTAACCAATAAAATTTAACGGATGTTTGGATTGGGGAGAGTGTGCAACATTATGTATAACACATGGGGTTATACTCCACTTTTGATAATACAAGGTTTGTTATGTAACTTTTACAAAACACAAGGGGGTATGATGCATTTTACTCTATATATAAAGACTTGAAGTCGTGGTAAGACAACGACTTGTTGTGACAAAACCTTTCATGTTCGAAAGCAGTACCCTCATTTATCTCCCTTAGATGCAGCGAATGTATTAGAGCGTACTATTGTACCATGAAATTTGTAATATAATTTGAATGGATTCAATGTCATCCTCTGTAATGCGAATTCTTTGTTTTCCTCCCTTAGATGTAGTGAATTCATTAAAGAGTACTATTGTATCACGAAATTTGTAGGATTTTAATAGATTCAGTGTCATCCTCCGTAATGTGAATTCTTCGCTATCGCAAAAATAAAATACGATCTCAGGCCTTTGGTGTCCTCACGTATTCATGGATTTTTTGTAATACCCCGATCAAATGCGAGTTAAAATAAATTGTGCGATTGTGAAAGAAAAACTCGTTAATAATAATTGTTATATCACATTTTATTATATTCGAGTTAATATGTAAATTTAGAATTGATAAAAGGTGATACCAAGCTTAAGCAAATAAGCTTAATTACAAGATTAACTAAAGAAGTCTGAAATATTTAAAAGTTACGAATCAATTTAGGGCTAACTTTGGAATTAAAACTGTGGCAATTGAGAAGGAATTAGATGATGATTTATATATGGTTGGAAGGACCTACGAGTTTAGCTTCTAATACCTCAAATGGTTTATTAATTGAAATTTTCTAAGGAAAGTTATAATTATTTTCATGAAATGTATTTTAGCGGTCTAACGAGGACAAATTGTGCGTTTTAATGTTATTTCATTACGATTTAGTCCTGTTTCGACTCTGATTGGATCTTATTTTATTAACACTAGTTTGTAATGTGAGTTGGCTACTTAAGATAAATAGTTTCCCCAGTAAAGATATGCACCGTCCCAAACAAAAGAAAAAGAATAGAAGCACATGAGTCAGCTTGGTCTTGTTTCCCAAGCTGCTGCCTGGCGCGATAACGACAAGTAAGATGCTACATGGCAATATTTAGGCTGCTCAAGTAATGACAAGGACGAGAGATACAGAAGGGGAAATGTAAAAATAAATAGAGAAGCCTTAAGAAGATAAGAACATATGAGAATTGTAAGCAAAGGAAAGAAACTAAGATTTGTAAGAAGGAGATAACGAACCGAGAAACAAAGAAAGCAGAGAAGAAAAATTGTTCAATAGCATCTCAGACTTGATTCGAGTAAGGATTAATTTCTGTTAAGCTTTATCTTAGTTTAACACACGTTTACGTATATGCATGTGTAAAAGTAGTTATCTAGCCTCAATTAATTCTGATTCTAACTGGAGAGTTATTAAAATATGATGAACTTTGAATGTAAGAACAACGATAATTTAGTTTGTCAAGAGATTTCAAGAACAAAAGCATAAAATCATGAAATGGGTATGATGTAACATGTGTCTGCCGTATTTGTTTGTGAGGGTGACGGGTTGTGAGGTGTTGGTGCATGTGTATGTATATTTGTGTGCTAGTATGCGTGCTGTAGTGTGACACCCCAAACCCAGCACTTCATTAATTGCATTCATTAAATGGTTAATTTGGATATAACTTAACTAATTATTTTTTATTTTTATTTTCCATATTTTCATAAACTCAATTGTTTCTTTTCATGCATTTTATATTTTTATAAAATACTACATATTTTTAGGGGATTACAACCCCTGACCGTGCGTGCATTGCATATAGGGATCAACGAGAAAAAATTCGCGAAATGTCTGATGAATAGTACCAGCGGGATTTTTTTTCCAGATTTTTTTTTTCAGATTTTTGGCATTTGTTTTGCTGAAATTTGATCACCCAAATGACCCTTTTGCCCTTACTAAAATGCCTTAATTATTTGACCTAACATTTGACCTTCTCATGAGAATAATATAAGTCAAGAACAAACAAAAAAAAGAGTCAAAAAATGGCCAAAATATAGTTACGGGAATAGTAATTTTTTCTTGCAAAATTGCTATAGTTGGTCATTTCCCTCCATTCCAAGCTTGAATCTTGAGTTCTTGAACATGTTTACACCTTCTTCAAGCTTCTCTAGCCTTGTGTGGTAAGAATTTCATCTTATTTTTGTATTTGAAAATTTTGCACATAAACTTTATTTTTTTTTGGGATTTTTTGAGATATTACTTGGTTATGCTTGTTTATGCTTAAATTACTCTTATTAATGATCATAGAGCATACTGTTGTGGTTAGATAGCATTTTGAATGGTTGAAAATGGAGTTGGAGCTTTGAGGAAGATGATGAATAGTGAAATTTCCAGGGTTCCAAAAATTTGTGCAATTTAATTTGATTCAATGCTTCTAGTAGTTGCTAATTAGGTCCTTGAGAGTGAAAAAAATGTTAGTTGCACTTGCTATGTACAAAATTTGAATAATTTGATCAAATTAAGCTACTTTAATAAGGGGTTTCGAGGTTAACTCAAATCCGGGCACGTTTCAATGTTATGGCTAGTCTTTATTAAGTATTGAAACTTTAGAAGTGCCTTCGTTTCGCTTGTTTGGATTTCGGAATTGGTACTTGTAGTGTAAACGCACAAAGTGAAAATCGGGGATTTAATGGTAAATGAGGTTTAATAGGTGAGCTCGAGGGTCCTTGAGGTGCCATAAGGCGTGGTTTGAAGGATATGATAACTCGTTTGGGAATCTTGAACCTTGCCTTTTGATTTGAAGCTTAATAGCAAAGATTGACAAAGGGGATTTCAAGTTGAAAGTGAATCCGGGTGCGTTTGGGCATTAGGGCTAGTGTCTAGTAAGTGATGAGGTGCTAGAAATGTATTCGCTTCGTTTAGTTGAGCTTCGATTAGAGTACTTGTAATGTAATGCATAAAGAGGCAAATTCGGACTTTTCGGGTAATTGTACTTTAAAGTGAGATTTCAAGGGCTTAAGTGGTGCCATTAAGTGTCATTAGAGATTTAGTATAGTTAGATTTGAGGTTCGTTATCTTGTGTGAAGTTTAGAACTTATTTTGTTAGCATTTAGAAGGAGATTTGTTAGATTTCTTGTGAATTACTTGAATTAGTTGCATTAGTAGTTATTATATTGTTATGTTTGCTCTAATTGATCATGATAGAGTTATATGTTATATAAGTGTGAAGTTTATGACCTAAATACCAATCATGTGAAAAGTGTCTAAATGAAGCTTATGTGAATTAGTTAAGCTTATTGCATAAGTAGCTATTTGAATTGTTATACTTATTATAATTGCTACATTTGTCTATTGATTGAGTTATAAAATGTAAATTGGGAAAAATGAGTATGATAACTTGAATTATCTTGTAATTAGCTAGAGTTGAGTTTAGACAAATGGTTAGCTTGTTGAACATGTAAGTTGAAATGGGAGGTGATTGGCTGCCATTTAGCTAACTAAATGGAATTAGGGCCTTGTGCATGCTAATGCTAAAAAGCAAAGAATGCTTCTTGTCATATCCTCTAAGTTAGTTAAGATAATGCATGTCTAGAGATTTTAGAGTTTGATATTGTGACATGAACTTGTAGAACTAGCTAATTAATTGCATGATTAGCATTCTTAACTCATGTTATTTGTGTATGGTCAATCGGATGAATGTAGAATGATTTTATTGCATAACTGCCTAATTAGGAACTGAAGGGAATTGATGCCATGGGAGAAGGTTCAAATGGGAGTTTGTCTAAGTTTTGTATGTTTGGCTTCCTAAAGGTGAGAGACCTGCATCCTTACGTGCATTATAGTTTATTTTCTTTCTAAAATAGTATATTGTTTAGTATAATTACGTAATTGATATATGCTTATTGTTGCTAAATTGTAACTTGGTACGAGAAGAACTCACTTTTGTTCTTAAATGTGTTTCCTGATTATATTGTCTTTGTTATCATTCTTGCATTGCATCGTGGTTGCGCAACCTCATTGTCGTGACGGATGCGATGGCCTCGCTGGGCGGCATCGGGTTTGCCAGTGTTGGTTGCCTTAGCTCCGTCTGCTATTCTTTTACTCGCCTGGTTCGGAGATTGCCAGGGGGTATTGGGTCGTAGGATCGGATACATCCGGAGTACCCATTGGTGTAAGGGATACCGGCATATCGAGATTGAGATCGTGGTTCGTGGATCGGGGATCGAAGATTTGGAGTGATAAAAGTTATCGATTGTATCCTTTTAAAATGTGGTATTAGAATTGTTATTCACTGTTTATCTATTGTGTTAAATGTGTTAAGTTGCTGCATTGCACGTCTCCGGTAGACCTTATCCCTCACTGAGCAATTGTGATTGCTCATACCTCGCTAAACATGTTTCAGGTGGTGCAGTTGGAGGAGTTGCCTTAGTTACTGTGTACTATTACTTGAGATTTGAGTGATTGCTTGCTAAACTGTAGAAGACCTTGCTTGTCTACTTTATTTTCTGTTTTGGAGCCTAAGGCCTTATATATATATATTTGAGTGGTTGCAAATTTGAAAGCTAAGTGGATGTAGTAAATGTTATGGAATTGTGGCATGTAATAACTTATGCTTCTGTTTCTAGCTACGTTGCATGCTTGGGTGTGAATGAACGGATGTATGGTTGGCTTTAATTTCTAAGAACGTTTAATTACTAACAAAGAATGGTATGATAAGCAAATGAAGACAAAGATTTTATGACTATGGTTGCATGCTTGTATGTGTTTATATTGTCTTGTGTTGCTTAAGGCTCGGATGGTCTTAAAGTTGGGATTTCAATTAGAAATGTTGTTCATTTTGCTTCTTGTTTTATTTGAATGCTTACAGGTTTCCAGAATGTCCATGGTACAGGGGAGACTCTGTCTATTTTCCCTAAAATTTTGAGTCCGGGTTGGAATTGGGTTGTGATTAGTATGGTTAATAGAAGTCCCGATTCCGTGAGGAATTGGGGCGTTACAGAAGTGGTATCAGAGCTTAGCTAGTTAGCTAGGCACAAGCCGGGATAGGGTCTTCGGCTTGTGGGGTAGTGGCCTTAGTGTCAAAGTGTTTAGAAAGTGTATGTGCATGTCTTATGTGATAAGAGAGTTAATGTGATCAATGTGCTTATGTGATCAACATGTTTTATTTGTTGAGTGAACTAGTTGTGGTTTATGTGCTTGTGTGATAAGTGAAATGGATGTGGTTAACGTGCTTGATGTGTTTACATGTTCAATGTGTTTATGTGATTAATGCGAGCCATGTGATTAACGTGCCTTGTGTGAATTATGTGCTCTGTGTACTTGAGTGCTCGATATGCTTTATATGACTAATATGCATATGTGATTAACTTGTTTTATGTGAAGTTGTTGTTTAAATGACTTAGTAGTTTATAATTTGTGTATGTGAACTTGTTGCTTATGTGACTTTACTTGTTATAAATTGCTAACGTGATCAATGTGTTTTATTTGTTAAGCATGCTTACGTGAAACAATGTGTTTTATGTATGAGGGTAGCTCGCTTGTATGTGTAAGAAATTGCGAGGACGTAATTTTTGTAAGGAGGGGAGGATGTGATAACCCAAACCCAGCACTTCATTAATTGCATTCATTAAATGGTTAATTTGGATGTAACTTAGCTAATTACTTTTTATTTTTATTTTCCATATTTTCATAAATTCAATTGTTTCTTTTCATGCATTTTATATTTTTATAAAATACTACATATTTTTAGGGGACCATAACCCCTGACCGTGCGTGCATTGCATATCGGGATCAACGGAAAAAAAATCGTGAAATGTCTGATAAATAGTACCAGCGGGATTTTTTTTTCCATATTTTTTTCAGATTTTTGGCATTTGTTTTGCTGAAATTTGATCACCCAAATGACCCTTTTGCCCAAACTAAAATGCCTTAATTATTTGACCTACCATTTGACCTTCTCATGAGATAAAAATAAGCCAAGAAAAAAAAAAAAATAAGAGTCAAAAAATGGCCAAAAAATAATTACGGGAATAGTAACTTTTTCTTGCAAAATTGCTATAGTTGGTCATTTCTATCCATTCCAAGCTTGAATCTTGAGTTTTTGAACATGTTTACACCTTCTTCACGCTTCTCTAGCCTTGTGTAGTAAGAATTTCATCTTATTTTTGTATTTGAAAATTTTGCACCTAAACTTTATTTTTTTTTGGGATTTGTTGAGATATTACTTGGTTATGCTTGTTTATGCTTAAATTACTCTTATTAATGATCATAGAGCATACTGTTGTGGTTAGATAGCATTTTGAATGGTTGAAAATAAAGTTGGAGCTTTGAGGAAGATGATAAATAGTGAAATTTCTAGGGTTCTGAAAATTTGTGCAATTTAATTTGATTCAATGCTTCTAGTAGTTGCTAATTAGGTCCTTGAGCGTGAAAAAAATGTTAGTTGCACTTGCCATGTACAAATTTTGAATAATTTGATCAAATTAAGCTACTTTAATAAGGGGTTTCGGGGTTAACTCAAATCCGGGCACGTTTCGAGGTTATGGCTAGTCTTTATTAAGTATTGAAGCTTTAGAAATGCCTTCGTTTCGCTTGTTTGGATTTCGAAATTGGTACTTGTAGTGTAAACGCACAAAGAGAAAATCGGGGATTTAATGGTAAATGAGGTTTAACTGGTGAGCTCGAGGGTCCTTGGGGTGCCATAAGGTGTGGTTTGAAAGATAGGATAACTCGTTTGTGAATCTTGAACCTTGCCTTTTGATTTGAAACTTAATAGCAAAGATTGACAAAGGGGATTTCGGGTTGAAAGTGAATCCGGGTGCATTTGGGCATTAGGGCTAGTGTCTAGTAAGTGATGAGGTGCTAGAAATGTATTCGCTTCGCTTAGTTGATCTCCGATTAGAGTACTTGTAATGTAATGCATAAAGAGGCAAATTCGGACTTTTCGGGTAATTGTACTTTAAAGTGAGATTTCAAGGGCTTAAGTGGTGCCATTAAGTGTCATTAGAGATTTAGTATAGTTAGATTTGAGGTTCGTTATCTTGTGTGAAGTTTAGAGCTTATTTTGTTAGCATTTAGAAGGAGATTTGTTAGATTTCTTGTAAATTACTTGAATTAGTTGCATTAGTAGTTATTATATTGTTATGTTTGCTCTAATTGATCATGATAGAGTTATATGTTATATAAGTGTGAAGTTTATGACCTAAATACCAAGCATGTGAAAAGTGTCTAAATGAAGCTTATGTGAATTAGTTAAGCTTATAGCATAAGTAGCTATTTGAATTGTTATACTTATTATAATTGCTATATTTGTCTATTGATTGAGTTATAAAATGTAAATTGGGAAAAATGAGTATGATAACTTGAATGATCTTGTAATTAGCTAGAGTTGAGTTTAGACAAATGGTTAGCTTATTGAACATGTAAGTTGAAATGGGAGGTGATTGGCTGCCATTTAGCTAACTAAATGGAATTAGGGCCTTGTGCATGCTAATGCTAAAAAGCAAAGAATGCTTCTTGTCATATCCTCTAAGTTAGTTAAGATAATGCATGTCTAGAGATTTTAGAGTTTTATATTGTGACATGAACTCGTAGAACTAGCTAATTAATTGCATGATTAGCATTCTTAACTCATGTTATTTGTGTATGGTCAATCGGATGGATGTAGAATGATTTTATTGCATCACTGCCTAATTAGGAATTGAAGGGAATTGATTCCATGGGAGAAGGTTCAAATGGGAGTTTGGCTAAGTTTTGTATGTTTGGCTTCCTAAAGGTGAGGGACCTGCATCCTTACGTGCATTATAGTTTATTTTCTTTCTAAAATAGTATATTGTTTAGTATAATTGCGTAATTGATATATGCTTATTGTTGCTAAATTGTAACTTGGTGCGAGAACAACTTACTTTTGTCCTTAAATGTGTTTCCTAATAATATTGTCATTGTTATCATTCTTGCATTGCATCATGGTTGCGCAACCTCATTGTCGCGACGGATGCGATGGCCTCGCTGGGCGGCATCGGGCTTGCCAGTGTTGGTTGCCTTAGCTCCGTCTGCTATTCCCTCACTCGCCTGGTCCGGAGATTGCCAGGGGGTGTTGGGTCGTAGGATCGGGTACATCCGGAGTACCCATTGGTGTAAGGGATGCTGGCATATCGAGATTGAGATCGTGGTTTGTGGATCGGGGATCGAAGATTTGGAGTGATAAGGGTTATCGATTGTATCCTTTTAAAATGTGGTATTAGAATTGTTATTCACTGTTTATCTATTGTATTAATTTTGTTAAGTTGCTGCATTGCACGCCCTGGTAGACCTTATCCCTCACTGAGCAATTGTGATTGCTCATACCTCGCTAAACATGTTTCAAGTGGTACAGTTAGAGGAGTTGCCTTGGTTGCTGTGTACTATTACTTGAGATTGGAGTGATTGCTTGCTAAACTGTAGAAGACCTTGCTTGTCTACTTTATGTTCTATTTTGAAGCCTAAGGGCTTATGTATATATATTTGAGTGGTTGCAATTTGAAAGCTAAGTGGATGTAGTAAGTGTTATGGAATTGTGGCATGTAATAACTTATGCTTCTACTTCTAGCTATGTTGCACGCTTGCGTGGGAATGAACAAATATATGGTTGGCTTTAATTTCTAAGAATGTTTAATTGCTAACAAAGAATGGTATGATAAGCGAATGAAGACAAAGATTTTATGACTATGGTTGCATGCTTGTACATGTTTATATTGTCTTGTGTTGCTTAAGGCTTGGATGGTCTTAAAGTTGGGATTTCAATTAGAAATGTTATTCCTTTTACTTCGTGTTTTATTTGAATGCTTACAGGTTTCCAAAATGTCCACGGTACAGGGGAGACTCTGTCTGTTTTCCCTAAAATTTTGAGTCCGGGTTGAAATTGGGTTGTGATTAGTATGGTTAATAGAAGTCCTGGCTCCGTGAGGAATCGAGGCGTTACATGTAGTATATCATGCATAAGTGTAGTTAATATAAAGTGGTGCTCATGTTGGTTAGCATGGAGTTGTAGACAAAGAAAGAGAAAAAGAAAGATGGTGGTGAAATGAAAGGAAAGACTAAGAAAGATAAATAGTAAGAGAAAAGAATCAGTCAGCTAAGAAAAGGAAAAATTAAATTAAAATTATGCAAGGGAAATCCAAAATAAGGTAAAGAAGCTTGAACTATTTATTTTCATACTAGTTTGAAACTAACTAGTTTATACATTAGCATGGACTGAACAAGTCTTGTATTGTGATATATTAAATTAGATGGCTCTCAAGTTGAGACATATCTGGATGGTGTCATGAAGCTAGAAGACTAAAGAATAGAAAGAATTTAACTTAGGTTGTAAAGTGTATTTGGGTCCAAAAATACTACTATGATTGCATGTGAATGTATGTTCTAGGAGTGAGTTATGTATGCCCGTGTGTGTGTTAGTAGTAAGAAAAACATGAGAGTTTAGAAATGTAAAATGATCAGGACGGTGGATTGTAAAATCAGCTATATGAGTAGTACGAAAAAGAAGGAAAAATGTAAGGAAGAGAAAGAATAAGTCTAAGAATAACACTAAGAAAAATTAATAGAGGATGGATAAACTTATATAGGAATGAAGTAAGACAAAGAAAGCATAAGACACTTATTTATGTTACAGTAACTAGGAATGCATTGACATCTTAACTTAATTTATTATGTCTATAGTGACGAACTAACTCGAGGTTACAAGTTGGAGATTGAATTGATTTACATCTCATAATGAGGTAAGTTGCACAACCCTCTTACATTTAGACCCCCTTTGGTTCTCTCCCTACTGCTTCAGTTTAATGTTTCATATTCTGAAATTTGTTGATTCTGTTCCGATCCGCTTGTCATTCAGAATCTTGTACTCGATTTGAGATGAGGGACTGTGATGTTTAAGTACTGATTATGTTATTATTTGATGACTCAATGTATTAATTGCTATGTGTTATCTCTAGAGCTGTGACACCTATTCGGTGGGTGAAACTACCGCATATACTTAGTTCCATAGGTGGGGGATGCCTCACCTTATGGAGGCCGCAGGTAGCCATTATGTGATTTAGCTATAACTATCATGGCTCTAGGTGATATTTACGTGGTATATGATAATTTGATATTTATGATTTGAAAAGTGAGATATTTATATTTTGAAAATACAGTCAACCTATACGATACTTCAGTTATTAGCTTTATGCGTATGTTTTGTATTGATCGGATAATGGTTTAGTTATGTTCTATTGTGAATTAGTTATTTCTTTTTCATCTCTATTATAAATACCTCATGTACTTTGACTCCGTATCGCGCCTTTGATTCAACTCTAATTTTTATTTTACACCACTTTGTTCAGACAATCCTCAGAGCCTGACTCCGGGTGTCCTTTTTACTAAACATTGTTTCGCTCATTGTATTATCTTATTATAATTATGAAGAGACAGGGGTTATTGAGCTATACAAGCTATATGGGTTTAGAAGCCACCCTACGAGATTAGTCATTGCACTTGAATAGTATTATGAGAAAGATAGTTTAGAAGAAATACTATATGTAAATCTTGTAATAGATATTTAGAAATGTGATTTGATTTAATTAAGAGTTTTAGTCCCTCTGATGAATTATTCTGAGGGTTTAGATTTATGTATTTAGGTATTAGCGTCTTGTGGGTTTAGGAGGAGAAATTTTCTTAGACTCGTGACATCACGTCCTCGAGTTTAACCTAGTAAATTTTTGGGGGCGTGACATTTTTACTCATTCGCGTCTGAGAATATGGTTGCAGATGTACATCTGATCTCATGATGTCTTTTCACTAGAGCTTGACTTAACACACATGAATACTACAAGCAGGAATTAATGGAGAGGTCAAATTATGAAGATGCTATCAGGAAATAAAAAACTTAAAGTTACAACATAACTGTTGGATTTGCTATGTCGAACCATGCATTAAATTAACATTTTTCAATTAGAACAACCCTGTATCTTATACTTCAATGATAAAGAGGTGAAGATGAAGATAAACCACACAACTAAACAATGGTGCAAGAGACATTACTCATCGTGGCGTTACATCAGTTCAATAACAAATAAACACTTGGAAGAGTCTTTTCATTGATGGGAAATTTCTGTGTCTTGTGAGACTCTTTTAGTTTATGATTTTGACAAGCACCAAGTTACCTCCACTCTCCACTCACCACCCTCGCACCCACCAGAAATTTAAACCCTAAAGAAGAAAGGACCAAAAAAGATAGAAAAGAAAAGATAAATAGAGGAACTTTTCATTCTCTACTCCTCACTACCAGTTTCCTGAGTAAAGAGAGGCGGTTGTATTGTTATAATGGGAGTTGTAAGATCAACAATGGTGAAATGACAATACAGTTATTATGAAATTATCTAAATCATTGAATTTGTCATATATAAGTTTCTAGTATCATTACTGTGGGTAAGGGTAGACCCAAGTAGGAGCCAACGGGGGTTGCTGTCTCCATTGGCTCAGATAACAAAACCATTAAAGAATAAGTTAAGGTGATATTTTCTATATATAAAAAAAAGGTGTAATTTTTAAGGTACTTTTAAGTTAAAAAACCGATGTAGCTCCTACTAAAAAAAATACTCATATATGAATGCTAAATTGTATGATTTTAGCTCTCGCTGAACAATAATCTTAGATCTGCCCCTAAGTGTAGGTATTTAGTATCGTTAAGTTATTACCTCATCTAAAAACTTGAGCTGTTAAAGAGTAGTTTGTTATATTATTTATTGTTTTCAACATTTACCTATCACCTTTTTTTCCCCTAGCTAATTGGGTTATTTAACAACTAATTTAGAAAATATATATCCATTCTCGTCTTTCTCGAGGAGTGAGACCAACGGCGCAGGAATGGCACTAAAAAATGAGTAGATCTTGCATATGAGGTTCACTTTTTCCACGAAATTTGATGTCCAACTTTAATGTTTATAAGTATTTTTGTAATACCCCACATCGGTGGAATATAGTTTAATTATGTGATTTATAAGTGAGTGTTGTGTGTATAAGGAATAATTTGGGTTAACTGTAGACGTAAAAATCCACAATCACGAATTTCGGGCCACCAGCAACCTACAAGGACAGAAGGTGATAGAAAGACCTGAGTCTTGGGACACCAGTATGGTGCCGGCCGAAGACACTCCGACGCTCAAGTCAGTAGTTTATCGAAAAAGATAAGAATGCGTGGAAAATATATAAGGAAAAAAAGAGACTACCGTGGTAGCGGCATCGATATAGAGAGTATAGGCCAGGAGTATATAGAGGGAAGAGGGAGAGTATTGCTAGATGCGGCTAGTACTCGATGCTATCTCCTTGTGTAGGCGTGACCTACTTATAGGTGTGGGTAGGCCTAGAGTCACAGACTCATGGGTCTTGTATTCCTAGTAGACTATGTGATCGCTTATCGCGTAAGATAGAGGTAGTCTCCATCCCAAGTCCTTTGGTGGTCGTCCGTTTTCTCGTAGGTTGGACAATTGTGATAAGTCTAGGATCTTTTATCCCTTGGAACTTGTATCTTGAGTGGATTACTTCATGTGAGTAATCTTTTATCTCGTAAGATAGGGTTAATCTTTATCTCGAGTTTGTCGATAGTCGTCTGCTACGAGTAGTCTAGTCTATTAGAATGTCTCCTTGATTGTCTATCCGGAGATATCTGATAGAGTTCGAGTTGGATTAAAGTTTATCCTTGGTTGTTCGTGTAGGACGATGCCACCATGCGGGCTTAGCCAAGAGCTTTGAGCTTTATCGGACCTAACTTGGGAGTGGGCCGCGACTTATAGTATTGTATATGGGCCTTGGCCCAGGAATTGCATGTTGATTGGGGCCAAATGACCCCTCGCGGTTGGAGAATGGGTCCAAGCCCAATTTTGGCGTTAACAGTTTGTCCTCAACTCCCTAAGTCGAAAAGTCTTCGAGTTAGGGAGTAGCTGATTGTTGGCGAAACAATTTTGGCTTGAACATTCTATAAAGAGACATTTTGTGTGGGCTACGCTCAAGGGCGAACTTTATTTACTTACTATTTTCCCATAGTCGAGAGTGAGCTACATCTCGTGTTACCGTAGTGGGCGGACCACAAGTTCAAGAACCTTGATGAAATGGCTTTCGGATCTTTGCGTGCGAGTTAATACATATTATAATTCCTTATGTAAGCTGTTGAGGAGACTACATGCGAGTCGATGTGCTTGAATTGGAGGGGCCTACATGACCAATACGTCCTCGAGCGTGGCCTACATAGTCACGATATGTTTGGGCGTAGCCTACAATTTCATGTTTCGCTTGGTAGGAGCCTACGTTGCCAAGAGTGCTTGGGCGCAGCCTACATTCTTCAAGTGCGGCTTTATGTGGAGTTCAGGACTTGCAACCTACACTTGTTTTGCAATTCGCAGCCTACAAATGTCTTTCATAATTTCACAGCCTACATGGCCAAGTCAGGTTTAGGCGTAGCCTACGATTCTATGTCTTGCTTAGGAGGAGCCTACATGTTTCAAGTGCGGCCTCAAGTGGACTTCAAGGTTTGCATCCTACATTTTCTTTATAACTCGCAACCTACCAATTTGTCTTGCAAGTTTGCAATCTACCAACTTGTCTCGCAAATTCATATCCTACACTCTTGGTGGTTGCAAGATGCATCCTACCGTCATGTAATCAACAAAGTATCTTGTTCCCCTTAACCATGATCGTAGGTCGCTTGTAATTCACAACCTACATGTTACTTACAATTAGCGACCCACATGTTGCTTGTAATTCGCAACCTACATTTTTCCATGTAGGTTGCCCTTTTGAGTTCCTTCTTGTAGAAGTTCTTTATGTAGGTTGCTGTTTAGATGCCCTTACATGTAGGCTAGACTTTGGAGCTCATTTATGCTAGTCGCATGGACTCGACGTAGGTTGTGATTTTGAACCTCGTTGGTAGGTGGGACTTGTAGCGTCCTTGCATAGGCTACGACTTTTGAACCTTGATTTTAGGTGGCAACTTCACATCCCTGGACCCGAATGGACTCTCTTAAGCCCTACATGGTCGCGAACCAACTACTAGTTTGTAACTTAGCCCTTTGCCTTTCACAGGTAGGCTACTCTTTAGGACCTCAATGGTAGGCAACCACTTAGAGACTTTACGTAGGCTACAATTTTTGAACCTTGATGGTATGTGATTTTTTAGTGCCCCTCAACCCGAATCGACTCAACTAAGCTCTCTGAAGTCGCGACACAGCGGCTAATCGGCAACTTATCACACTCCTTCCTTTACGTAGGTTGCTCTTTAGGACCTCCTTCTTGTTGCGGAAGTAGAGCTGATACACTATAGTATTTTCGGATAGTAGTCTAATAGTTGTTGATGAGTGCCCCCATTTGCTGTGTACCTTCGTTGTTGTACTGAGGTGTTCTTCGAGTATTAGATCAACTCAAATGAGATGACGAACCCCCAGTGTCTATGGCAAGCTCGTTGAGAATCCGTCTCTTTAGTTTGTCTATCTTCCCTTTTTGATGAATTATAATGCAGACGCTACTTAGCTATGAGGTAGCATGCCCCTAATGCTCTTTGATGTATGGTAGACACTAGTCATTCTTGACTTTGACCTCTCGGTGCATGTATGGCGCACATTGCACATTTGTTTTTTGGTTGCACAGTAGGTATGCAATTAAATACTACTTTAAGGCCTCGGCTATATTGCACGCGCATGTATAGCCTTCTGTCCTTGTCTTTGTGGGCTTTATGAGCAACTTATCCTTTGTCTCGTCATAGTCTTACTCATGGTTATCGGCTACACATTTGGCTACGGGGTGGCCTACTATTAGTCAAGCTCGATCTAAACGAGCTACCATTAGATAAGTTTAATTTGAGGGGACTATTTGCCTTGTTGGCTGCTCCATCTTTGCAGACTACCATGCTGGCAAGCTGGTCCACTTAAGGCACGGATAGGGAAGCCTGGTCGTCGTGTGCTACAATGCTTGTGGGCTACGACATCCGTAGACTGGTCCACTTAGGGTGTGAACAAAAGAACTTAGTCGTCATGGGCTATACTGCCCGTAGGCTACCATACCCGTAAGTTGTTCATTACAGAACATTTACATGGTCGCATTGGACCACATTCTGTAGACCGATCCTCATAGAACTCTATTTAACCACAAAGGGTTGTGCTTTGTAGTTTGGTCCGATTTAGGACTTATGTAATTGCGTACGACTATAGGTTGGTCCACATAGGACTTATATGGTCACGTACGACCGTAGGTTGGACCACACAAGACCTTAAGCCGAAGTAGTCGACTACTAATGCCAGCTTTTACCCGTAGCTACGTAAACCATTGTAATAGTTGTTCGATTGTAGTCAAGTGGACTACTTTCGTACTTCTTTATAGGTAAGACTTGCTCGTCGACTTTGACCTAGATACATTTTTTTTCCCTAATTGTTTTATTCAACCTTTTCTCCTTGCTTCTTCTTCCACAACGAGTTTTGCAAAAGTTGTGAAGTCTTGGGAAGGAAAGACAAATGTGCGCTTTCTCATCATAAATTGAGGAGTTGACTAGAGCCTACCAATGTGGTAGGCTCCAAAAATGTGCTTACCTTTAAATCGTACACTTCCTTGAGTTGGAGACGGAGCCTACCATGCTAGTAGGAATCAAAAAGTATACACCAAAGTATTGTAACTTTTTTTTTCTCTCTCTACTCATAGTAGGGTAAATTGGTGTTCTAGTTTTCATTCGTAGCCACATAGACTACCATTGCAACTTTTTTATCCATAGTTGTGTGCGCTACCATAGAAATACATTTTTTCATCATAGTCAAGCGGACTACAATGACCATTTTCACTCATATTCGAGTAGGCTACTACAACAATCTCTTACCTGTAGCCAGGTAGGCTACCACTTGTTATTGTTGTATCCTTACAACCTACCAAGCGATTGCCTACTATAGTTGGTAGGCTTCAACTAACATGTAGGAGTCCTTGGGATGGTGCATAGGCGCTTAGTGCGATAGATAGTAAATTGAACTTACAAGTACCCTTAGAATAGTAAGGTGACTCCTCTAGAAACAAACGATGATAGGTTGAACCTTTTAGTTGGGCCAAACATACGGTAAGATAATCCTTTTGGTGAAGCCTATCGTAGACGATGACTTCAACGTATCATAGGATGGCCCTTTTGATGGGCTGAAAGTATAAGATCCTCTTATTAGGATAGAGGTATTTACTACCTTTTGTTATAGGTATAACATGTCAGAGAACTTGTTTTGTCCTCTTTTGGCTAATTGGATAAGTTTAGAAGGTTTGTGACCCTTCTTAGACAAGCAAGGCAAGGTAGGGACTCCATGAATCCATTCTTGACTATTTGAGTATGTTTTGAGGGTCTTCGACTTCACTTTGATGAATATAGTAGGTTAGGGAATTCGTAAGTCCGTTTCTAACCATTTGAGCATGTTTGGAGGATCTAGGACTCCTTTCATATTTTTGCAAGCTATATTGTTTCTGATCGGATGATCGTCTTCTTTCCCAATTTAAGAAGACAAACTATCATAGGGGTAGTTTGGCCCTTAATGTGCTTGTCCCAAGAGTGGCATACCATTCCGTGGACTTGGGTAGGGTAGTTTGGCTTTCAGAAGCCGCGCCACTTGTAGGTCAATAATCTCTAAGCCTACCGTAATAGGTGGATCCCCTGAGGATCCCAGGCTGATGGGTTGATAATCCTGGAGCCTACCGTAGCAAGTTGCTGCAAACAAGAGGTCAAGTTGGTATATTACACATTTCGGACCCTATCTTACTAGGTTGCACCATTTAGGCGTCTTACTTGATTGATGGGTCACTTGGACCCTACCATAGTAGGTTGCACCTTTAGACATTTTAGTTGGTATATAGGTCACTTGGACCCTTCCATAATAGGTTGCGCCCTTTAGACGTCTTAGTTGGTAGATGGGTCGCTTGGACCCTACTATAGTAGGTTGCACCCTTTAGGCATCTTAGTTGGTATATGGGTCACTCGGACCCTACCATAGTAGGTTGCGCCTTTTAGGCGTCTTAGTTGTTAGATGGGTCGCTTATACCCTACCATAATAGGTTGCGCTCTTTAGGCATCTTAGTTGGTAGATGGGTCGCTTGGACCCTACCATAATAGGTTGCGCCCTTTAGGCGTCTTAGTTGGTATATGGGTCGCTTGGACCCTACCATAATAGGTTGCGCCCTTTAGGTGTCTTAGTTGGTAGATGGGTCACTTGGATCCTACCAAAGTAGGTTGCGTCCTTTAGGCGTCTTAGTTGGTAGATGGGTCACTCGGACCCTACCATAGTAGGTTGCGCCCTTAAGGCGTCTTAGTTGGTATATGGGTCACTTGGACCCTACCATAGTAGGTTGTGCCCTTTAGGCGTCTTAGTTGGTAGATGGGTCGCTTGGACCCTACCATAGTAGGTTGCACCCTTTAGGCATCTTAGTTGGTATATGGGTCACTCGGACCCTACCATAGTAGGTTGCACCTTTTAGGCGTCTTAGTTGGTAGATGGGTCGCTTAGACCCTGCCATAATAGGTTGCACTCTTTAGGCGTCTTAGTTGGTAGATGGGTCGCATAGACCCTACTATAATAGGTTGCGCCCTTTAGGCGTCTTAGTTGGTAAATGGGTCGTTTGGACCCTACCATAATAGGTTGCGCCCTTTAGGCGTCTTAGTTGGTAGATGGGTCGCGGGGACCCTACCAAAGTAGGTTACGCCTTTTAGGCATCTTAGTTGGTAGATGGGTCACTCGGACCCTACCATAGTAGATTGTGCCCTTAAGGCGTCTTAGTTGGTATATGGGTCACTTGGACCCTACCATAGTAGGTTGTGCCTTTAGGCATCTTAGTTGGTATATGGGTCACTTGGACCCTACCATAATACGTTCTGTTGCGCTCTTTAGGCATCTTAGTTGGTATATGGGTCACTCAGACCCTACTATAGTAGGTTGCGCCTTTTAGGCGTCTTAGTTGGTAGATAGGTCACTTGGACCCTACCATAATAGGTTGCGCCCTTTAGGCGTCTTAGTTGGTATATGGGTCGCTTGGATCCTACCATAATAGGTTGCGCCCTTTAGGCGTCTTAGTTGGTATATGGGTCGCTTGGACCCTACCATAATAGGTTGCACCCTTTAGGCGTCTTAGTTGGTAGATGGGTCGCTTAGACCCTACCAAAGTAGGTTGCTCCCTTTAGGCGTCTTAGTTGGTAGATGGGTCACTCGGACCCTACCATAGTAGGTTGTGCCCTTAAGACATCTTAGTTGGTATATGGGTCACTTGGACCCTACCATAGTAGGTTGTGCCCTTTAGGCGTCTTAGTTGGTAGGTAGGTCACTTAGACCCTACCATAGTAGTTTGGTCCGCTTGGGAATTTTATGTAATCGCAATAGACTAAGTAGGCTAATCTAATTTAGGACTTTTGTTCAATCGTGATAGATTGTTTCCTTCAGTAGGCTAGTCCAATTAAGCCGTCTATTTGGCCGCCTTGGACTACTACCATGTAGTTTGGTCCCTGTAGGACCTTTAGTAGTCTTCCATTTTTTCCCGACGCCTAGGTAGTGGATTGTTCCACAAGTCTCTTTTAGCAAGATAAATTTAGGGGACTGTTCGAGTCTGTGTTCATCCACAGACTCATATCGCGTAACTCATACGATTGGTGTACTCGCTCATATTTTGCTTCAAACATGTCTTTAGACCTCAAACTATACAATGAATGGGCCGAAACATGTTGCCTTTTTATTTTGAGAAACTAATTACAGTGATTGGCTCCTGGTCGTGTCACCAACTGAGACTGATTCTACTAACCCTTTGGATGAGGACTAACTTAAGACTAACGACCCCCTAGAGGGGCTATTAACTAAAAGTTGCTAATGCTAAAAGTAATGTTTATTGAGGCGAACGGTTGTTCAACTACTGTGACTGAGATATGCTTGCGGTAGGTTGCTTGAATTGAGCTTGCACGGTAGCTTGTTCCAGTTGGTATACGACATCGTAGCTTGGTTGTCTTTGGGAGGTTCTCCGTTGCGCTCTTATTTCACTAATCCCCCACTGGGTAGGGAACTTGATCACTTGGTGGTAAGTGGATGGAACAACTTTCATATCATGGATCCATGGTCTTCCCAAAATTATGTTCTAGGGCGATGGACAATCTATCATCGAGAATTGAGTGAAGAGGTTTACGTCGTGTGCATCGATAGGAAGTATAATCTCCTCAATGGTGCTCTTGTACTCGCCGCTAAATCCTACTGGTATGGTTATGGAGCGCGTGATGCAAGATTCATCAATTCCTGTTTCTTTAAGGGTTTTTAACATAAGTATATTGGTAGAGCCACCATTGTCAACTAGTATTTGCCTAAACAACTGGTTGGCCACCATCAACTTGATGACTAGGGCATCGTAGTGTGGGTCATCTTGGTAGTCTATTCCCAAGCTGGAGAACGTGATGACTTCACCCTGTTCGGACTCCCTTAGTCGTTGGGGCTTAAAGTCAGATTTGAACGCACGTCCAGTGCGTATATTTGTTACCGAGTGAGTAGTCTTACCAACTCTTGATCTGCCAGTGATGGCATTGACAGTGTGCTCATATCTTGGTGATCTTGGCGAAATGGTATCCTGAGTCGCATGCTCTCATTCTCCTTGGGCTATCATTCTTCTCCCATGGATATTTTTCTTGTTCAATTAATCGTCTATTATCTCATGAGTGGTTGCTCCTTCGCTCATCCATAGTGTAAGGCTCATATCTTCCATGATATCGATCAGATGTCATAGTTCGTCTATGGTCTTGCCTACTGCAGTACGGCGATGAGGGACGGTAGTTGGCTCTATCTTTCTCCCATTTGATCTGGGCCCACACCTTGGCTAGGACATCCTCCATGGTCTTGCATGGGTACTTGGTTAATTCCTTGTACAGGTCGGACTCAGGGAGCAAGCCTTTACGAAAGACCGAGATAGCTGTGGCTACGTTGCAGTGCGGGATAGATACTTTCTCCTTGTTGAATCTTCCCACGTAGTCGTGCAAAAGTTTGCCACTATTTTGCACAATCAAGTAGAGATCGTCTAATTGCTTTTCTAATTTTCTACTGCTCGCAAACTGCTCCACGAATTTGTCTGTTAACTGGGCGAAGGAGGAGATACAGTTGTTCGGTAAGCTCGTGTACCATTGCAAGGCAGGTCCTACCAAGTTGGAGCCGAAGCCCTTGCACATGTAGGATTCTCTTGAATCTCATGGGATGGCTACTGTGAACATCCTCTGTTTGTATTGCATTATGTGGTCGTCGGGATCAGTAGTCTCGTTGAAGGCCTCATATTCGAAAAACTGAACTTAGCCGGTATCTCTACCATGGCGATGGCATCAACAAACGGGAAATCAGCAAAGTTGTTTGTCGTACTCTTCTTGATGGGGACAGGTATCACATGGATCCTCTGGATTAAGGATTTTATCTCTTGGAATCGACGAAAATTGTCTTGGTTCGGTTCTCCCTCATGTGCTGACTGTGTCGGTGGTCGCTTAGTGACGACGGTAGGTTGGAGGTAAACTCCACTTCCGGGTGTCTGTTGCGGTGTAGACCCAAGGGATTGCATGGGGGCCACCGACTATCCGTGGGTGATCAACTTTCCAAGCTTATGTGGGGTAGCGGACTCCGTGAGGGTTTTGGCCTTCTTCTCTAGTTCAATATTCTCTTGGCGGAAGACAGTGTTTCCCGCCTCAAGTTCCTTCAGCTTATCCTTGCAAGCATCCATCTTGGCCATCAAGGCCTCCATCTGTGCTTGGAGATCGTTTTGAGTGCTCGTTTCAACTATCGTTTTCACCGCAAGTAGTCGTAGTCGAGGGTTTCATAGCCTTCTGTTCAGTTAACTAAGTTGCTAGAGCCCCATGGTGGACGCCAAATTGTAGACGTAAAAATCCACAATCACGAATTTCGGGCCACCAGCAACCTACAAGGACAAAAGAAGATAAACGACGTGAGTCTTGGGACACCAGTGTAGTGCCGGCCGAAGACACTCCGACGCTCAAGTCAGTAGTTTATCGAAAAATATAAGAATGCATGGAAAATATATAAGGAAAAGAATAGACTACCGTGGTAGCGGCATCGATATAGAGAGTATAGGCCAGGAGTATATAGAGGGAAGAGGGAGAGTATTGCTAGATGCGGCTAGTACTCGATGCTATCTCCTTGTGTAGGCGTGACCTACTTATAGGTGTGGGTAGGCCTAGAGTCACAGACTCATGGGTCTTGTATTCCTAGTAGACTATGTGATCGCTTATCGCGTAAGATAGAGGTAGTCTCCATCCCAAGTCCTTTGGTGGTCGTCCGTTTTCTCGTAGGTTGGACAATTGTGATAAGTCTAGGATCTTTTATCCCTTGGAACTTGTATCTTGAGTGGATTACTTCATGTGAGTAATCTTTTATCTCGTAAGATAGGGTTAATCTTTATCTCGAGTTTGTCGATAGTCGTCTGCTACGAGTAGTCTAGTCTATTAGAATGTCTCCTTGATTGTCTATCCGGAGATATCTGATAGAGTTCGAGTTGGATTAGAGTTTCTCCTTGGTTGTTCGTGTAGGACGATGCCGCCATACAGGCTTAGCCAAGAGCTTTGAGCTTTATCGGACCTAACTTGGGAGTGGGCTGCGACTTATAGTATTGTATATGGGCCTTGGCCCAGGAATTGCATGTTGATTGGGGCCAAATGACCCCTTGCGGTTGGACCATGGGTCCAAGCCCAATTTTGGCGTTAACATTAACCATTTTGAACCAGTAGAAAATAGGGTCCAAGTAGTTATTTTTTATGCCTACAACACCAGTTTTGCCTGCGGGTTCGAGGTCTGGGCTCAGGGCGTGACAGAATAATATCAGAGAAGGTCACTAGCAAAGTTCCACACTTAGAAAGTTGGTAGGAGACACCTTTTGAACCCGTAGGAGTCACATCTAGAATCTTGCACCGCCTAGTTGGTTCTGGGTAGGTGTGTGTGCCCCTGATGAGGATATCAGATCCTTAACGGGGAGAATGTGTAATATCTCATATCGGTAGAATATAGTATGATTGACGGGGAGAATATGTAATATCTCATATCGGTAGAATATAGTGTGATTGTGTAGTTTATAAGTGGGTATTATGGGTATAAAAAATGCCTTGGGTTAACCATTTTGGACTAGTAGAAAAAAGGGTTCAAGTAGTTATTTCTTATGCTTATAACATCAATCTCGCCTGCAACTCCGAAATTCTGGGCTTAGGACCTGACAATTTTCAAGTACGAAATGTACATTAGGCAATCCATTAGATTAGTTGGACCACTTTCTAGAAATCATAACCTAATAATTGAAAGTTCCTAATAACATGGTTATAGAATTCAGCTTCATTTTTTTGTTTTATTTCTTTGTCTTTTCCAGACAGGTAGGTTTGAATATATGAGTTTACAATAATCAAGTATATTTGTTTTGGGCGACATAAAAATAAAAAACAACTTGATATGTAAGACAACAAAATATCGATTATAATACTCCAAAATTAAGCTTGTTAAGAAGAGAATAATACCTTTCTTATTGACCAAAAGCAAAATAAAAAAGAAAAAAAAGAAAAAAAAAACATGACTACTTTTCTTGGGTCCAATTTGTACTTTCTTATGTCATTAGGAAAATACAATTTTGAGATTAAAATCTAAGAGTTGTTCATGAATTTTCAGCCAACAATCAATAATTAATGATTCTAATTTTTCATAAATTTTAACTTTTGTCACGAAAATTCCACATTTCTTGATCATTTGCTCAATTCACTAGCTAATTCTAGTTATGGTTGAGAAAAAGAAACAACAAACAATGCTAGGCAATAGTCAGCAAAGCAAAAATATCAAAGCAACATGGAAAGACAAGCATCAATAATGACGAGGTAGAAAAAGCAATTGATTTGGATACACCAAAGTCATGTGAACAAATGGTGGGTAAAGGTCAATTTTAGTCCATTATCTTTGGTCCAAATGACATTTTCATTCATTATCTTTTAAAATGAACTTTTTGGTCCATTATGTTTTAGATTAGTGACGCCGTTAGTCCCACGCAACTTTTTCGTCCATTTTTTAACGTTAATATCATGTGATACGCACGTGAATCGTATTGTCAAGGGTAAAATTGGTATATCAGCTGATGGCATCGTTTTGAACGTCAAAATCTATATTTTCTTCTTTTCTTTTATCAAAAACCCTATTCTACTCTTCATTCTTCACAAAAAAAAAAGACAAAAAAAATTGGTGCTTTCATTGTGCAAAATTGGGGCTTTCATCATCCGGACTAAGATTTCAGATTTAGGGCTTCTTCGACGTGGAAGCAGAGGATAAGGTAACTATAACACTTTAAAATTTTTGGGGCTTCTTTTAGGGCTTTTGAAATTTTTTGATTTCTCTTTACGTTTGATTTAACATTAACCTTGATGCTTTGTTTGATTTATAACAGTGACAAGAGTGACTCGATTTAATGGCGTCTAGTGATCCACACTTGATATACGGTATGTGTTCTTTTATTTTTAATACAATATGTTTTCTTATTTATTAGGGATTTTTAAATTTATTGCAAATTTCGAGTCATAAATGATATGTATGTGTATTTACAGAACCATTTGATGTCATCTTGCACTTTGGTGGTGAGTTTAAAGACATGCCTTACAAGCAATATATTGGTGGTAAAACTACGTCTATGGAAAATGTTCATTATAGTGTGATGTCTCTGTCTATTTTCGATCTTCTTGCTCGAGATTTAGGTTATGAAGACTATGTAGGTTACTATTATAGGAAACCTGGGCATGATTTAGATACTAGTTTAGTATTCTTAACAAATGATGTAGATGTATTAGATATGTGCAAGATAACCACAGAAAATGAGGTGATTGATGTGTATTTTGATGGGGAATATAGTGTTGAGAATGCTATAAATGATAATGTTGAGAATGCTGTTGTTAAGGAAAATAGAAGGAGACCTCGCAAAAGAAATAGTGATAAGATTGTTGAGAATGCTATAAATGATAATGTTGAGAATGTTGTTGTTAGGAAAAATAGAAGGAGATTGTTGAGAATGCAACTGATTGTGAAAGTGATGTTGGTTCTGATTTTGCTGATAGTATGTATAACATGAATGAAGGTGAAGATGATAGACTATATGAAGAGAACATTGATGAATATGTGGAATGGGTAGGGATTAAAAACTCCAAAGATTCAAAAGTAGAAGGTTAAGAGTAAAGGTTTGGGTAAGGGGTTTTGGAGTGGAAACACGTCACATTATGATGAATATGGGGAAGACATACAAGTTAGTGAATCTGAATTTGAATCAAAGACAGAATCTGAGGAAGAATTGGATAATTTGGATGATGAATCTAATAATGAAAATAGAGGAAAAGGAGAAAATTTTAAGAGATTTAGGGCTGATTTAGATATGAAAAACCCTAAATTTGTATGTGGCATGTTATTTTCTTCTGCAGATGAGTTTAAATTAGTTGTTAAAGCACATGGAATCAGTAAACGTAGAGATGTGTACTTGAAGAGAAATGACAAGGGCAGAGTGACGGCTAAATGTAAGGTAAAGCATGTAAATGGTTCATTTATGAAACTCATATGAAGGACAAAGGTGCATTTTAGATAAGAAGTTTGTGGACTAAACATCATTGTGCAAGGAATTTGAATCACAAGCTGTTGACTTCTAAACAATTGTGTAGGATATACTTGAATGACATAAGGTTGAATTTGTTCGGTAGAGTTGTTGATTTTCAAAAGAAGGTCCATAATGACTTGAATATGAATATTACTAGCAAACAAGTGTATAGGATTTTTGACAAGGCTAAAGAAGAGATTGAGGGACAATACAATGAGCAAAATCGTAGATTATGGGATTACTATGAGGAGTTGAGAAGGACTAACTCAGGCTCAACAATTGCAATGGAGACAGTTGAGGACAAGGAGACAGGAGAAGAAAGATTTCTTAGACTATATATTTGTCTTGAAGCATGTAGGAGATGATTCTTGGAAGGGTGCAGACCTGTATTGGGGTTGGATGGACGTCATTTGAAAGGGCCTCACCCTGGAGGTATTTTGACAGCTGTGGGAATTGATGCTAATAATTGCATTTTTCTAATTGTTTATTGTTTGGCTGAGAAGCAGGACAAGAATTCTTGGAGCTGGTTTCTCAACTTAATAGTGCAAGATTTTCAGATAGTTGATCGATAGAAATGGATTATTATCACTGACAAACATAAGGTAATTTTACTTATCTTTGCCTTTTGTCTTTTATGATATGAATTAATAATGGTTTTAAAATGAATTCTTAATTGTTTTGCAGGGTCTATGCCCTGCCATTGCCGAGATACTACCTGATGTGGAGCATAGACATTGTGTTCGACATATGTACGCTAACTTCAAGAAACTTCATGGTTCATTGGCATTGAAGGACAAATTATGGATGGCTGCGAAAGCACTTTATGTGCAAAGGTTCGATTCTGTGATGAGAGAAATAAGAGAAGCAGATGAGCGAGCATATGAATGGTTAGCTGACAAACCTGCTACATTTTGGAGCAGGTCACACTTTAGAACTTTAACTAAATGTGATATTTTGTTAAACAATCTATGTGAATGTTTCAATGCAACCTTGCTTGATACTAGAGATTCTGGGATTTTAGTATTGTTGGAAAAGATTAGGATTTACTAGTGAAGAGAATGGAGTCAAAAAGGGAATGAATGAGAAAATATAAAGGTTCAATTTGTCCAAAAGTGAAGAAATTGGTGAATCAAAAAAAAATGATAGTGCACCTTGGAATGCTATTTGTCTTTATAGCATTATATTTTGCACCATTATCCAAAAGTCTTGTCTTTATAGTATTATTTTTTTGCTAAACAGGGGACCATTTGTAGTCAATGATTAAACAGGGGACCATTTGTAGTCAATTATTAAACAGGAGACCATTTATATTGGTCTCTGTTGGGGCAGAAAGGAAACAAAAAAACATTAAGAAAAAAAAATCAACAAGCTAGATGCAATGAACTTTAATTTACATATATTACATCATTAAGCAAACCCTGGTACAAAAAAGCTACTGCAATTGTAGATCCAACATAGCCAGCTATAGACACCAACTTGCCAATTACATGGTGAGCAACCAAAGAAAAAAATTCACTACTACCCAAAAAAAAACACCAAAAAAAACAAAACAAAAAAAAAAAGAACAGAGGCAAGATTATTCATCTGCTCTGTGAAATTGTACCTACACAAAAAAAAAGATATAACACACTATTGCCGAAGATTACATATTAGCAACTACATACTAGCAACTGAATTAGCATCTGCATTCGAAAAAGAACAAAGGCAAGATCATCAAAATAGCAATCAACGAAAGCATCCTCATGCACTTCGTCTTTCGCCGATGCTGCAGCAATTTTTTTTCTTTGTCCGACAGCGATCTAAGCAAGCCCGGAATGACATTTTTGCTACGCTCACACATTGGGGGGTCGACCCATTCGAAGAATCTGCATGATTCACCAGTTCCATATTTTGGGCAACCAGTAAATCTTCTCCCGGGATTGAAATCAATCCAAGAAGTATTAAGCTTACCTTGTTGGTCACAATAGCATGATAAACCCGTCGAAGCTTGAGAAATCGAGTTGTTGTTGTTTTTATATAGATGCTGCATTTGAGGCATGCTTCTACTGGTGCTGCTATATATGTAATTTAAAATATTAGGGTTAGGGTTTGTTTTGGGGTTGAAATTAATTTGGGAATTGGGAGTATATATAGAAATAAGGCTGCAATGGTAACAAAGAAGGGAGAAATGTCTGTTTTGGCCTTAAAAAATGGAGATAATACAATTTACATGCGTATCACGTGATATTAATGTTAAAAATGGACGGAAAAGTCGCGTGAGACTAACGGCGTCACTAATCTAAAACATAATAGACTAAAAAGTTCATTTAAAAAAATAATGGATGAAAATGTCATTTGGACCAAAGATAATGAACTAAAATTGACTTTTACCAAAAAATGGTTTAAACGTGAATGAATAATAGAAATTTAAGATCTAACTTTAATACTATATTAAAGACCTAGAGTTTCATCTTAAAATTAATTAGTATTAGGTAGAGTAACTCATATCTTATATTTACACATATATTAAAATTTTAATTTATTTATATGAGATAATTAAATTATCCAAAAAAAATTTTGACTTAGTTTATAGAGATGATTATTCCTTAAGTTTGTCCTTAACACACATGCCAACTGTTGGGTATTGGCACAATGGAATGGTTGGGGACAAGTAGTATCACGCAGTTAAAATATAAATGAGAACAAAAAATAATTGAGACATAAGATTTACGTGACCTCTTATAAATTGAAGAAAAAACTACGGACAAGTAAAGAAGAATTTTACTGTAATATGGAGTATTTTACAATAACATTCTATTTATTATAAGGAAAAAACTATCACACTCTCTTAAATAATAAAAAAAGCTAACTCTCACTTACTATAAGACAACAAAACAGAAGAGAAACTCTCAAAAAACACCTATATATATTTCTCTCAGTTTTCCTCTGATTTCTGATGCACAAATTAGAAGAATGAGTCACATATTTATAGGCTCATTCCTCTCCAGAAGCTCCAAAACCAACGTGCAAAGCCTACCTTGAGCTGTGCAGCTGATTTCCAATTGCATGCGTTGTATTTTTCCTTATTTTTTCTTCAACAATTGCATGCGCCATCTGTGCAAATTCTTCAAATGCATGCAACTTTTGACTTTTTCTTTCGTCCTTTTCCTATCTTTTCAATCTTTAACTTGTCCTTTTTCTTTTATCCTCTTTTGACCTCACCATAAGTGAGTTTACAGCTCACACCAACAATTCCTCATTATATACGTCGATAAACCGGAACAGAAGTTTTCTATTTGGGGAGACCAAAAGTTAATTAAATGCTTAAACAATGTGCTTACATGTAATAACATTATCTTATGAAATTCAATGGTGGCAAGTGATGAGGTGATTAAGACAAAATTATTTAAACCGTTGATTGCAAAGCTTAAATAATTATTTTATCACTCCACAGCTATTAATTTGCATAATAACATTATTATGCATTATTAAGAAATTCAAATCCTGCATGCATATGAGGAAAAAACCTAAACTTAGCAATTTCTATCTACCATTGATCCTCAAATATGTCCTCCCAGCTACTTCTTCTCTACGACATTCTTGTACCCTCGATTGTCTAGAAACAAAGAATTCCCCCCCACCTTCAATTCTGTCACACCGACATATTAATTTTTTTTTTCTTGACCTTTAACTAGTAATCAAGTTAGATTGTCTGATATATTCTTCCTTTTTTATATAACGATAGATTCGCTTTATACAAAATTATATTATATTTGTCCTAAAATTATAATTTCTTTGATGGAGCGGTGTGCCTAAATGATTTGTTAAACTATAGTGACGCCAAAATTTTACTAGTCTTGCTCATGATCAACTTGTGGTCTTGTGAACTATGAGCATGATATGTGGGATTTGACGATCTCTCAATGAACTTAAAGATTGATCTTCGTAATTGAGATCAGGCAAGTGATAATTAACTCAAATTTATAATAATCAAATAAATCTCATATATAGGAATGAAAAACATATTTAGTATTTTACAATTAGTAACTTAAGAAATGTTTCAAAAAAATGTTTCAGAAGACACCAACACGTTTAAGGCTCCGTTTGTTTGCCGTAAAATAACTTACTAGTGTAAAATATTTTTCGTGGAAAGTGTTTTCCTAGAAAATAAAATATTTTACATGGTTCTGTTTGTTTGCCGTAAAATAACTTATTGATGTAAAATATTTTACTAGAAAATAGAATACTGAAAAATATTTTCTGGTGTTTAGATGTACCGTAAGTTAAGTAAAATGTTTTCTTATCCCAAAAGACATGAAAACATTTTACATAATTTTGTACTAGCCGCAATTGTTGACCGAAAAATATTTTACGGTTGACCAATTTTCCGGTGTTACCAAACACCGTAAAATTAAGAAAAAGCAGTCGCAATTTTTGACTGGAAAACATTTTACAGTTGACCAATTTTCCAGTGTTATCAAACACCGTAAAATCCGAAAAATGTTTTCCGGTAAAATATTTTACAGCAAACAAACGGAGCCTAAGAGACAGAAATTTAGGCTCCGTTTGTTTACTGTAAAATATTTTACCGGAAAATATTTTTCGGATTTTACTGTGTTTGGTAACACTGGAAAATTGGTCAACCGTAAAATATTTTCCAGTCAAAAATTGCGACTGCTTTTTCTTAATTTTACGGTGTTTGGTAACACGGGAAAATTGGTCAACTGTAAAATATTTTCCGGTCAACAATTGCGGTTAGTATAAAATTATGTAAAATATTTTCATGTCCTTTGGGATAAGAAAACATTTTACCGAACTTACCGTACATCCAAACACCAGAAAATATTTTTCAGTATTCTATTTTCCAGTAAAATATTTTCCCCCAATAAGTTATTTTACGGCAAACAAACGGAATCATGTAAAATATTTTATTTTCCAGGAAAACACTTTCCACGGAAAACATTTTACACAAGCAAATTATTTTACGGCAAACAAACGGAGCCTAAAACTCAATCGGAATTCATGCAAATAATTCATGTATCGGAAGTAAAAAATCTTTTACATAAAAATTATATTATATTGAGAATGCTAAAACAGTAATATACACATATAGCCAATGAACATATTCTTTGGAACAAATGAATTATATACAATTTTGAGAAATTCATTTGCAAATTCAACTTTTTGTGTTTGAAAATACCTTTTTAAAAAAGTAAAAATCTAATATTTGTAAATCCTTGAATTTACTCAAATTTTACCCAAATCCTTGCTCAAGATGTGAAGTTTGCAATTCCAAGCTACAAAATTAGTCAGTCATCTTTTAAAGACTAAACTGCCCTCTAAATTTTATTTCTTTTTTATTGTTGTTAGCCTTTTGCTTTCATTTCCAATGTAATTATTTTTTTCTTATTCTTTTTGCAAGTTTCTTCACGATAAAACATTTTTTCACATTTCTAAATCCACACTTCTTTTTTTTCTTCAAATTAAAAGCCTAAATTATAAGTTATTTATTCATCCATCTTTAATTTTAAGTAATCTTAACATACTCCATTAGGCATCTAAAATCACAAATTATTTATTCATGTTATTTATTCATCTATTTATTCATATGATTTATTCATCAATATTAATTAATTAATTTTAAGTTTAAAATTGGTTAGTGATATTGATAGAATATATTTTTTTGTCAAAGTTTCAAAAACAAAGCTTCAAAATATAGGGACATAAAAGGAATATCTACAATAAATATATTTACACAAATCTTAGAATTAACTTAATCTGCTTTCCAGTTTCAAATAAGAAAATTCATTTTTAAATACAAATCCTCATATAATTAATTTATAAATAAAATGAATTACACAGGAGGGTGGGAACTTACCTTCCCGATCATCGAGTTAAACTAAAAGAGATACATGTCATCTCTTCTTACAATGATCCTAAAAAGAGTCTTAGAAAAGTTGTTAGGTGGAAAGTTGGGAAAAAGACCAACTTTCCGAGAAATAACTTTACTAAGTGCAAGAGCAAAATCACAAGATAAAACCAAAAACAAATCCTACCAGCTCTAATTCAAGATTTAAAGGAGCCTAAAATAAGGATAATGATCAAACTAGCCATAGAAAACTCAATTAGAATATAAATTATGAAAGACCTATTTTGCCAAGGCATAACATACCTCGCAGTTTGCTTAGATTGTGAGCAGTATCAAGACTACTGCAAGCATTTCCTCCACGTCTGTGTAGATGAAGTTAAAGAGTTCTATTCGGCCACATTTGGAGTTTTTGATATTAATTTTTGGTTGTCTAAAATTGTTAAACACGTCTAATTTAATTACGAATTATTATACAAAACGTTTGTGCGACTGATCACATTTTCACTCTTATGCATGAAAATATTCGCCAATGTAGGCCCAGAGATGTGTCCGGTTACGTTTCGTACAATTTTCATTGAGTCACACACTGCTAGCTGGACCAACAACATTAATTTAGATACACACAAAAGAAAGAGATACATGAAAGAAAGACGTGACACGTTTATATAAGTAACGTTGATCTTGCTCACATGTTTCTTTTTGCATGTGGCTCATTGAAGAGATCGTTTAACGTCCGCCACGATGAGCCACCTTCATCCACAGCTTTAATGGCTGCATCACCAACTTCCTTCACCCTCTTCCTCACCTCCTTCCCCATCTCTCCCTCCATCAATTCTCTCACCATCTTTTCCAAACCCTCAGACATCACAAACCCTCTCACAGACCCATCACAGGTCTCAATCCTTAAGCCAATCTTGAGCTCCTCCACCACCATTCTCGCATTCAATGGCTGCTCCGCCATCATCGGCCACGCCAATATTGGAACCTTCGCACATATACTTTCTATTACAGAATTCCAACCACAGTGGCTTAAAAACCCTTGAATGCTTTCATGATCTAGAATTTCTCTCTGATCAACCCATTCTCTTACCACTAACCCACTCTCTTTAACCCTATCTTCAAATCCATCAGTGAGCACTTCTTCATTTTTCCTCACAACCCATAAAAAATTCACTTTTGATTTTTGCAACCCAGTTTTGATCTCTTTGACTTGTTCCAAGGAAATCTCTGCTTGAGACCCGAACGCTACGTAGAGTACTGGTTTTCCTTGGTCTAGCTTGTGATCCAACCACTCAATCCATGAGGGTTTTTGGTTGTTTAGAGACTTCAAACTTGGTGGCTCAGCTAGACAAAGCGGCCCCACACACCATGCTTTGGGCTCACACTTGCGGTTCCAGAAATCCAAGTAAATTGACTCAAGCTCGTAAAAACTATTAACCAAAAGGCCATAGCTTTTAGATGTTGCGGCTGCTGTTTCCATGACAAACTCAAAGTGTGGACCCTTCGGTTCACGGTCTGTAAAGGGAGGGCTAAAGTCATTTCTTGTGAGCTTGATCCATGGGAACTCAGGAACCTTAAATGGTTCATCACCAGATTCTACTTTCATAAGAAGCTGGCTTTCGCCTACGCTTCTTGATAGAGCCATGGCATAGTTGTTCATACCATAATAAACTAGTCTTGGAATACCATATTTGTTGGCTGAGTCAAGTGTCCAGCTCAGAAAGCCATCTGTTACCATAAAATTGGCGTCGTTAGGGAGAGTTTCTAAGGCTTTTTCAAAGTGGGGTTTCATGTATTTGGTAGCTATGGCGAAGGAAGGAAAGAGAGACATGGAAGGGAGTTTGTCGGTGCTCTCTATTCCAGGGGCAACACCATCGATGTCTTCGGGGAAGGGAAGATCTATAATGGAGATATTGGTGTCGGAAAGAGAGTCGGCGATGAAGGGATGATTTGCTGGTGTGGTGAAAAGTGTGATGGTTGTGCTGCGGCGGAGGAGGAGGCGAGCAAGGTGTAGGATTGGGATGGTGTGGCCTTTAGACATGAATGGGAAGAGCACTATGTGAGGAGGAGAAGCCATCTCTCGTTTGAGTTTGTCTTTGCTGAGGATGACTTCTCTCAGTTAAATAGGAATTTGCTGCAAGATGTTTGGCGAATGCAAGTCATTTTCTTTGTCGGGTGCGATATATGACGACAGTCCATGGCTACGTTCACATGAGAGCATATTATGCTGCGTGGAGATTGCTTGTTAAGGCTTTATGCATCCCTTAACTCATGTGTTAAAACTTAATTAAAGGTAGATGATAAATTTATGGAAGGCGAATATTCCGATTTCCTTCGTATGAAAAAAAAAAAAAAAAAGTTTACCTCCTCTTGCCCCCAAGGATTAAATAAGGTGGATGACAACAGCTAGTTGTGACGAAAATTCTTGGATTCAAAATCCTTATTTTTTTTTATCAATTTATGTCTAGATTTGAACTATGGCGTTTTCTAATAATTTATGTTATTTGTCGATCGTTTTTAATAATCTATAGTCATTATCGTTTATAATGATCGACTTTATTCCACTTTCCAGTCTTTGAACATTTCTAATCACAGGGGCAATAAGGTACAGTCGAAGGATTCACGAACCATTCAACAAGTATTCACTACCATTTTTTAATTCACTCTGAAAATCAAAGACATTTTCTTTCCGGTCCATGTACGACTAAAAAACTATGATCTAATATTAAGGAGGCGTTTGGTTCATAGATAGATTTTTTATTTTCGAGAATGATATTCTTGAAAATATCAATCTCATGAATGTTATTCTCTGGAATGTGGTTAAAAGTGTTTGGTTTGTTAAAAATATTTCTGGTAATATTTTGTCAAATTTCTAAGAATGTTATTTTATTATGTTTGGTTTAGACTCAATAATTTTAGGAATGTTGAACAATTTTTTTAATAATGCCCATAACTCAAAAAAAAATAAGAATATCAAACAAAGTATACAAATAACAATACATTTTACATATTTTTGTTAATATACGAGTAAAAAAATGTTTAACATATTAATATAATGGAAGTAGATTTATTTGTATAATTTATAAATTTTTAGCTTGACAGTTCAAAATTAGAAATTTAAATTTATTATTTTAAAAAAATTACAAATTATTTATTTTATTTTTAAATTTTTATATTTATTTAATTTAAAAATTTAAAATCTAGAAAATTTATAACTTTTTATTTCATTTCATTTTTTTATTTTTATATTATTTTGTTTATTTTATTTTATTTAATTTTCTTTTTTATTTTTTTATTTTTAATTTTATTTTATTTTATTTTATTTTTATTTATTTTTTAGTTTTTATTTTTTATTATCTTATTATTTTTTATTTTAATTTTTGAATTATTTTATGGTATTTATTTTAATTTTGTATTTTCTAAGATAGGTATTTAGGTATTTTATTTTCTCTAAGTTATTTTTATGACTTGAGAATGTGAGATTCTCACCCCTTCACATTGGAATAGAAATTGGTTAAATTATAGGAATATTACATTCTAAAAAATGTGATGTTCTCATAAATATTTTTTTATTCTACGAATTAAATATAAGAATGTCATATTTCAAACTTTATATTTCTAAAAAATTAGTAATATTCTATGAATCAAACGCCCCATAAAGGTTGAATTAAATGATGAGACAATTGGCTTATCGTGATAAAAATCATAAGTTAAAAGTTAGTATTTCTTTTTCGTACTTAATTAATTCTGTTCATCCATTGTGGTTATTTTGATTTTATGTATGATCACAGCCATTTAGCATCTTGATGATTACCTAGGGTAGGCAGAAGAAGCTTCTTATATTTTCATTTTATATGTAATGTTAATGTAGAGGTGGTGACTGATTAGACTCTGCCACCAAGGTTGACTAGGAGTTAGCATCACTTTCTAGAAATCATAAGCTAATAATTGAAACTACCTGGTAAACATGGAGCTAGAGCTTAGCCGGGATAACTTTTATTAAATTATCTTGTCATTTAAAATTTTAAATTATTAAAAAATAATTTATTATATTATTTATTATTTTAATATATTTTTGTATATGTAGACGGAATTTATTAAATATGAACTTTTTATATTTATTTATTATTTTAGTCGGGATTCATATTAATTTCTGTGTAAATAATTTTAATATTTATAAGTATGTAGCGGTAAGACTTAAACTCGTACATTCTTAGTACTTAAACTTTAATATTATATTAAATTATCACTTTGTGTAAAAATTTATTTTATTTATTTTATGGTCTTCAACACTTTTTCTTAAACCTTTACCGGTGGGTCCAAGTAATCCACCTTAGTAACATCAACAGAATATAAATGGCATCTTACGTTGCGAGGAAGAGGTATTAGTCAATTTTGAAGTCACAGAATTCTCGACGTTCGAAGATAAAGATACTCTATTTAATTTCTATGTTCTATAATTCAACTTATATATATATCTGATTTTTAACTGCCATTTATTACTAAATTGAGACCTACTGGTGGCTCCTTGAAAAAAAAAAAAAAAAAAGCAAACAAACCTCATGAACATTACATTTCGAAAACAAATTATTGATTGCATTGGATCTCAGTAGGAAATCATTATATATATTGTAAAAGAACAACCAAGTGTCGTTAGATAAGATTTCCTATCTATCGAAGGGCTCTATTAAATCTTAATTTAAAATTTAAATTAAGTTAATCTCTATCAGTAGAATTTTTTTTATTATTATTAATAACATTATTAGAAGTGATCAAGGGAAAATCAACGTTTGTGCAGGTTGTCCTATTCAAGAGTTTTGTGCTATTGCACCAAACTTTGAGACGGAGGCGTTTTTTATCAAGAATTCATCAAGGTAATCATGTTTTCACAATAGCATTATCTAACATGGACTTCTTTAGTGTTTTACAGTATTAAGAGTTTCACAACATGATTATAATTATTTAACGATATACATATAATATCTTATTAATGAATCTCGAAATCCTTATATTCTTGATTGTTCTCACCAACTTAGAAGTTGCGTGCGTAGTTGTAAATTTCTAGGTCGCAATTAGTATATTATAGAAATAAATGGATTGTCATCATGAATAGAGCTTTCAATTTTTTGTGCATTGCTAAAGTTCACTGTTGATGATTCAAGCAGAAGCATCTATGAGGTTTTATTAGCTTTATTATGTATGTAAATACACACATTGATGTTTATATATATATAGTTGAAACAATTGTAAACTTTTCATGATTTTTTAGGTGAAAAAATCAAGAGTGCGAAAGAATGCTACTAACTGTAAGTACCTTTTCTGTTTATTTTTTTGGTTAATAGAAATTATTTATGTAATTTGTTTTGTTATTTATTTATTTTTGCCGCTTGTAAGGTGAGAGAATTGAATTTCAGAGTTCATTTCAAGGTTTTGCATTTCAATTTCTACTATAAAATAATTTATTTGCTTAATTACCTTAATTTTTATTTTGTTATGTCTGGATGTTTTGTTTCTTTTCTTCCTTGTGGAAAACCATGGGCTTAACACCCTTTGGCTTATCAGATATCTTGGACTTCCCTGATGATTCCTCTACATAAAAAAAATACCCTGCAACTCTGATTAGATAGGTTTATGACAAACACTCTTTTCTCAAAAAGAAAAAGAAAAGGTTTATGACGAGTACTAAATTTTGAAGTAAGATAGTAAGTACTGTTGGAAGCGTCAATTTCTCAATTTTATTACTTGAAATTTATTTAAACTTTTGATTGATATTTGTTAGGATATTGCAACTGAAATTAGGAGAAAAGGTGAAAGCTAATTATCTCAAGTTAGAAGAATGGGAAAACAAGGAGCAATTAAGATGCTTGAAGTTGTTAACGAGTGTGTTATTTGCCATAGAAAAAATGCTTTTGCAAATACATACTATTATTGCTGAACTGATAATGAGCTCAACGTAATTATATATGAATGATGATATTTTGTTTTTATCTTTCAATAGAGTTTCGGGTTATAATTTATATCAATAATGTACTATATCAAGTGGATTTTTGGGTAATAATTTTTATTTTGTCTTTTAATGGATTTCTGGATTTTTGAATCCTTACTTTTAAATTTGTCAAGGATGTGCCTTGATGCATGACTAGATAATCGTAAATGAACAAATACAAGTTTTGGTCATTCCATACATTAATTATTTATTCATGTTACAAATAGATAAAATTAGTTATTTTGTTAATGCATCCAAGGTTGGCTCTGGTTCTTTGTAAAAAAGGGAACAATGGTAATTAAACATAGCTGACAACAGTACAATGAAATTATTTTTTTTTTTTAAAGGATCAACAGTGATTTTTCACCTCCCCTTTAGGGTGACTTGAACTTAAAACTATTTAGGTCTCAAGTTTAGGTTGCTCCCACTGAGCTTAACAATTTCTAATACTAATTCTGTTTGCTTATTATTTTTACTTATCCCTGTTAATTTGTTGGTGTTGCAGGAAATTGGTATAATATTGTTGCAAGAAATTGGTATAATATTCCAGTGCTTGAAAATGTTGTCGAGGGATTCAAGTTTGTGCGTCACTCCTTCCAAGAGGGTTCGGGATAAGCAATAGATAGAGAGAATACTAAAGTTTGATTTGAGATGTATCCTATTAAAATGAGAAAGATAATTAAGGAAGGGAATGAATGGAAGGATTAGTCATCAAGAGTCATTTTTTGATTTTGTTCTGTTTTTATTGTTTGATGGTTTATATATCATTTGATATTTTATGATTTGCTCCAAAGTATTTTTTTTATATAATATTATGTACTATCTTTGTCGATTTTTCTACAGAATGTTTTTGAAATAAACTTTCCAGAAAGTCAATAAACTTTCCATGAAACCAAAAAAAAAAAAAGAATTACAATTATCTTTTATATACCTAATCATTTCAAATGGATGATCTATTGAATAATGGAATAAATGCACTAATCTTGATCCATAATAGATATACAATTATGGATATCGATAATGGTAACTTTAGACGTTCAATAATAAAATTTTGAGTTTTTTTTATGTTCGGCGAATATTGTTCACATTGATAATTGTAACTTTAGCGATACTTATAAGGACAAGAGTTGCAATATCCTCTTAAAATAGGATAAATAATTGTAATTTCAATATGCAATATAGCCCATAAAAATGTGACAAATCATTCTACAATATTTTATAAATGCTAAAAATATTCCTCCAAACATGATATATAACCACAATGGAATTGCTTTGACTTGTCTCATCGATCTAATTTTATATCATACATTTTCTAATACCCAATATTGAAATAATTTTATATCACACATGTTCTAATACCCAATATTGAAACAATGTACTGAGTTTGAAAATCAATATTTGTAGTTCAATAATCAATTGAAAGTTCATATAGTCCTTTGCTTGAATAGGATAGCCAGACTCATAATTATCCATTTATGTAAGATATATCGAATAGTAGGTGTCAATATTTTGTACATAGTTTGGAACAAATAATGCAATCTTCCCAATTTAATCCAAACTCTCTCCTTGGATAATATTTTTAAAATTCCTAAATTTCTATATGAGTATATTTTTATCTTATGATTTTCATTTTTTCTATTTCAAAATGGAGTGGAAAAAATTCATATGGTGAGTTTCATGAAATATAACTTATTAAGTGTTTATAATTTCATTACAACGAGACTCTTTCATAATTTTCATTATTGTTGTCCTATCTTTTGGATAACATAATTTCACTATTTTATATTTCACTCTTAATTATGGATAACTCACAATTAAAGACCAATGGAGCATAATGAATGTAGGATGAGGAAAAAATATATAATGCTAGAAAAGCTCTTGCGAAGGAGAATGATAATCCAATCTAATGTATCTTTTCAATGTCTTGACACACAAATTTCTTCGTTAATCTATACAACTGCTGACATGGCAAATGTTAGAATTTCTTTGAGAGAAATTTCAATTAGTGAATGTATGAAACCATTTATAAACACTTTGAATTTTTTTTTTTTATCTTTTACAATTATCAATAAATTTGTGATACTATGTAGTAGATATTTTTTCTCAAATATCTACTATTACATTTGAATCTCATAGAAAAATCTTTCTGACTCCTTGGTCTACTAAAAAGAGGTGTCAATCTTTGAGTCTGATGAAAACATTCCGACTATATAAAAGAGATTGTATTGTCAAAAATTATCATTCTTATCATCATATCTTCTTATATTAAATTTATTTTTTATGTTGTTTTTGACTTTGACTTTTTATTTTCTTCAATGTATTCATTATTGCTAAGAACAAAATTAAATTTTTCTTTCACTATTGATGGAGAAAGATTTCCTCAATATAGAACAAAAGAAGATGGACGAACTATTATAAGAAAATGAATTGAGCTTCATAATTGATATGTCGTCCATTATTACTAAATGTTTCATCTAATATGTCATGCTCACATCAATGTTAATTATATATATATCAGACAATTGCAATAAAATGTTTATTTGAATATATTCCAAAGGGCCACAATCGAGTGACAACAACTCTATATCATAGATCTGTAAATGAAAATTAATCTCAATTTGCTGATGAAATTAAGATTTATTATATGATTGCATACATACATCCCCTTGTAAGGCTGTTTGTGAACTATTTTGCCTCTAATATATCGAATCAATCGCAGAAGTTAAAAGAATTAATGTTTGAACTTGGATGAAGGTACATAAAGGTTATGACGATGCCAATGAGTTGATGTATCAGAGTTTCCAAATAAAATTTATTTACAAAAAAAAGATAAGCATAAGTAATATTCAAGACAAAAAAAACTTTGTTATTAGAAGAATATTACACATGCCTTCAATTAATAGGGAAGATTATTTTCTTAGTATCCTACATTTAAGGAGGCTTTATGTGCATTGAGTTTATTAGAAGATGATATAGATAATATTGACAAAATAAATTAAGTAAATAATTGAGTATCATAGTTCCATATTAGAAGACTATTTGCAACTCTATTGATATAAAATTATATGAAGAGTATGTTTTCTAATCATGTATACTAAGAATAAAAAAAATTTGGCTCCAGATTAATTTTTAAGCCTTTTATAAATTATTTAAATATTACATATGTTAAATATCGATTCTTTGAGTAATATAGGAAATATTTTATTAGTACCTTGGTGACTATGATGTCATCTAACAAAAATTTGTTCGTTAAATACAAAGGCAATTTTGTTTGGCTATAAGTTTTTCCATGACTATAAAGAAAAGTTAGGGTCAAACTTTTCCACGTTGTGCTATATTTTTCAAGACTTGTCTTCAGTCACAAGTTACTATATGTTGCATTTTCAAGAGAAAAAGGTAAAAAAGGATTAAAGATTTTGATAATAAAGAAGAGATGACAATGTATTAAAAACTACAACTAATGTGCTTTTCAAAGAAGTATTTTAAATATTAAATTAGGCAAATATATATATTTCTTATTATTTTCACCATAGATTTGATTTTATTTAACATGTTTATATTTCTTATTCATCAATTTTTACCTTATAATGTAATGGTAGTAATAGAAATAAAGTCCTACGTTATATGCTTCTCAGGTGATTTGCTCAGTGATTTGAAACTAATGAGACATGTTTGCGAAGTGAAACTGATAAAAAATCTGTGTCAATTTGAACTCATTACAACTACCAATTATAAGTTGTTTGGTATTCTATAATTATTCTTAAGAGTATATATTCACGTTATTCATATTTAAATAATTTTGCGCTCTATGTAATCACATGGACAAGAAAAGATATTCGTTGCAGCCAATATTCACACTTGCTAAACTTCGCAAACAATCGATACTCCTACAGCTTCTGTAAGACAAGCCGTAGATGTTGCTCGTGCTCCGATTCAAGACTAGTAATATTGTATATTTGTTCCAAATATGAAATCCATAGGTGGTAAGGTTGGAGGTCACCTCAAAATTGGATTTGGATCGCGTAACATTATGAAATAGATCAAATATTAATGAACTGCAAATTTTTTTTTTTCCCCTTTTAATTATTCGTTGGTGGTGATCAAGTTTAATCCCTCTCTCCAAGGACATCCAAATAGCCCCGAGTTCTAAAGCTATCCATATAGATCAAAGGATAACTACAGTGCTAAGTCCATGTAGTATAAGGAAGCCACTTTGGTAGCAGCTTTGGACAAGGCAGTACGTTTTGGTACTCAGTCGTAGCCGCTTTCAACTTTATGTATTTCTTTTTTCGGCCTATTAGGGTTGTGTGATTGATTAGCTTCACATCAAAGCTCTTCATTTGTTATATATCATGCTCAGGTTCAAAATTAATGTAGTGTTTAATCATGTCCATTGATAACTCGAAATTTAATTAGCAACATGGTCATGCAAATTATTCACAAAACGCCAGTGTGCATCATCTGTTATTTTTTTTATTCATTTTTTGCTGAATGAATCAATTTTAGATCCTAGTCCCTACCAAATTTACACAAAATTTCATGTTGAAAGAATTCTAAATCCTTTTCATGTTTCTATAATGTGCATATACTAACTAAAACCTCCTCATTCTACAAAAAAGTTTGGCTCATCTGGCTTCAGTATTTTGTTCATCGTTAGACGACTGGAAGATGCTGGATCCGCGACTCGAACCCGTTGACTCAAATTTCTTTTTGTGTCCTTCTCAAATGGTGATTCCAAAGTAGTTGTAGCTCCACGATGTTGAACACTGCTTGCACTGTGCTGCAGCAATGGTCTCTTAGCAGAGCTAGTTGGAGAATCATCATGAAGTAGTTCGTATTCAAAGTCATTGTTGCTACTTCCATGAAGGCCTTCTCTGAGAGATAATTCCATTTCCAGCTTTCTGTTTCTATGCTTTCTCCAGGCATTTTCGATATAACAAGCACCCCATGCTCTCCATTGGTGAGAATAGTACCTAAATGCATGCTGGAGCTTCTTGCTGTGAAGCCTTTTGAACTGAACTGCAACGAATTTAAGGTCTTCTGCACTGAGCGCGAAAGCCTCAACTTCAGTAAGCGTACGCACAGTACGGGTTGAAGAAGGCAAGCTTAGATTTGAGTTAGGTACCAAGGCCCATGTCAGCAGTTCTTCACCACAGAAATCACCAGGTCCAAGTGTGATGGAATTGAAGAATCCAGATTGTCCTCCATTCGTGGTAGAGCTCTCCAGTCGTCCCCTGATGATAAACAGCATCTCATTAACTAGATCACCTTCTTGCACGACGTAGGTGCCTTCTGTGCTCAAAGATGAGACTAGGCGTTCGCATATGGCATCTAGTAGTTGGTCATCCATTTGCGCAAAGAAAGGAACCTGCATAGAAGAACAATATATAAATTTGCTATGTGTTAGCATTGAGAAATTTAATTTGTTTAGATTCCCGAAAAGCTTATAGTAAGAAAACATACCCGACGAACAAGGTTAAGACAAAGATGCCTCTGAATTTCACGCCGAAGGTCCAAGGGCAAAGACTTCAGTATAGATTCCTCATTAACCCCTCTCGTGGCCAGCCATTTATACTGATTATATCTGCGAACGCGCTCCTGCAATTCTGGAGGTAATTGGCGATGCCTCATCCACTCTTCAGCATCCCTTCTCTTCACCCGCCATTCTTCAAGTCTCACCGTCATTGATTGCAAGTAAGTCTTCCATTACATAATGAAAAAGAGTAATCAATGTAAATAATTTAAAATCCTGCATCTAGTACATTAGGCATGTGTACAAATATTTGCAGCCTTAAACATGACAGAAACACGAAATCTGATTTCTGAAAATCCACTTTATACTTGTGTATTCAAGTATTGCTATTGTTTGGAAATATTTGACCAAGAGAGAGACGGGCCCCAACCCCTTAGTTTCCCGAACACCCAATAATATTAGACAAGAAATGATTTACCTTACTAGTTCTAAGCATACAACAAGCGCCACAGAGAGACTAAATGTAAGAACAATTATTGTGTGAATAATACAGGGCGGAGCAGAGTAAGGTTTACTGGTATCTTAAAAGAAATACGCACAACTTTTCCATCTAACTATGAAATTCACAACCAGGGACTTAGAGCTCATCCAGTCATCCTTCCTGACCTCTAACATTTGCCGTTTGGCGTCTTCACTTCTGTGTTACAACGAGGGAAAGTCATGGATGTGCCAGGCCGTACAGAATAGTCATCTGAATATTGTGATAACCATGACATATACGAAGAAGGGGGCGCCACTACAAATGGTGACAATATATCGAGTTTAAGGCATTTAGTATTACCTGCATGTTGCCAATTAGCTGTGCAAACAGAACCAAGCCGATGACAGATAAAACAAAGCAAAACATAGTTTCCCCAAGGTAAGTGCTAGTATGTAAATTCTGCCCATATGAACTGCACGTGAAAATTGTACAATCAATTTTATACCAAAACAATGAACAATTTCAAACAAATTCATGAATCTTAAGGAGAACTATCATTGAAAACTACAAGCAACAGAGCTATAACTAATTTGTAACCAAGGCAGTAAAGCCAAATATACTACCAAATCCATAAAAGTTAATAATATGACAAGTTGCAAAATTAGTCACAAAGCTCTCTTGCCTGCTAAACATTCCTATTTACTAGGAAAAGTATCTTTCAATTGGCATTGTTTTCTGATTTACTCCTTTATGACTTCCGAGCTACGGTCACTGTGAGAAACTAATAGGAACTAGGATTTTGAGGTTTTGACTCTAAGCTGGTGTGATCCTTACCAACCTTGAGAATCTAGAATACCATAAAAGCACCATGTGCAATAAATGGAATCCAGTGTTCGGGACCTATTATATTCCAAAATTCTGCAAGCACAGGTTCTCCGGAAATCACATTAGATTCCTAATGTAGGTGATAAGATTAATTTCCTTTCCTACCAGTTGATCAGGTGCTCTCACAGATGTATTGCATATATTCTAAACTAGGTGTGTTGTCAAACCCAGATTTTGTGGCTGGAGGGTTTTGGTGGGTGTGGGAATGTGTGAGTGTGTGTGTGTGTGTGTGTGGGGGGGGTGGGGGGGGTGGGGGGGGTTGGGGTTTTGTGGATTGGGTCTACCAATGACTAAGACTGGCTCATCCTTGCATACATTCATCAGTTGATAGTCAAGTAAAATTTAGAAAGTTTATGGCTCGTATCTTTAGTAAAATCATAGGCGGATTTCAGGAAGTTCATAGGCCTACCAATGGCTAAGACAAGCTCATCCTGGAGTATCTTTGTCATTTTCAAATCACAACCTAGCCTGATAAGTTTGGAGAAATTATAATCCGATAAAATTGAGAAACTATATGGCTCGTATCTTTAGTAAAATCATAGGCGGCTAACCTCTGGCTAAGATATATAAGACGAATGTATTTGTAAAAAGCAAAGAAACAAAATGGAATATCATATATACCTCAAATTTCTTAAACCCCACCAAAGACAATAGAGGTACTTCTCAAAAAAATTTGAAGAAGCAACTTCACTGGTAAAAGCATCGGCGAATATGCCAAATTTAAAGTCAGACATTTCATTGTCAGGACTGCATCGGTTAAGCAGATTTGTGGTGTTAAGCCAATATTCCCGTTCAATTAATTTCTGATTGTCACAATCCAAAAACTTAGTAATGCAAGGTGGAATAGCAAAAGACTCTCGTTTACACTGTTGATTCCAACAACCATGTTGCCGCCCAATAGAAGCCAAATACCATGAAGCCCCTAGTACCTGGAACGAAAGTTATATTGATATGGAAACAGTTCAGCATCCAATAATTACTCGCAATGGAAGAAAATTTTCAGGGATTTTATTGTCATATTGAACAAAACAGAAGATTGTGTATCCGAGGTTTACATGGCTGGCAAGCATGTAAAGAAGTAGATTATACACAGCTCCTGCCCAGGCAGTCTTGGCAATGAAACCCGTAGTTTTGATTATCCGCTGATTTAAAGGAAAAATGACGAACAATCTTGGTACATATTGAAGCAGTACAATGAGAGCCAGAGTTTCATTAGACCTTCCAGATTTACCTTTAGTGTTTGGAATCACATACCATATAACAAACTGCAATTGCAAAATAGAAAAACAAAATTGACTCAGAAATGAAGCAATTTTGAGAGTAAATCGAAAAAAGAAACATATATATATACAAATAACACAATGCAATACCTGAGGCAATGGAAGAAATGCAATAAAATCTATGATAAAATCAGTGTTAAGATAATTCATGGCGATTTCACGTGGGTCCATTACAAGCTCTCCTCTACCAAAGACCTTAGAGCTAGGTGCAACAAAAGCTGTACGAAACTTCATAATTATATGGAGGAGGTAAAAAATATCGAAAATGCAGCGAAAAATCGTAATGGGGACTGAAGATTCATGATCTGTTGACATGCAGGCCTCCCCACCTACAAAGGGTAGGAAAAAGTATAAAGGGTCGATGAAGAGAGAGATAAGGGAAGTGATCAAGAATAAATGGTTCCAGCGGCGGACAATGTCGCCGCCAGGGTCCAAGATTTGGTAATGCCATAACAGAAAAGGTTGGTCGGCGTTTCCGCCGGCGATGGGTTCACTTCTGGTGGTGTTGGTGGCTTTGGCAATGGATTGCCGGAGTTGGCGGAGGTGCGATGCCGGCGTGGAGAATATTTTACTCATTTTCCATGGCGGAGTCCGATAAGTTACCTATCGGAGTCCGCAATGAATAATGTGTGTTGATGAGATAACGAGTGTGATCAAGAAACGAGGAAGTAGTATGTGTAGATCAATTGAATAATAAGAATTATAGGAAAATTAAAAGTGTTTTTAGTGTTTGGATAGAATGAGAGTAGAGGATGAGGTGGAAGGGAGATTTTGCGCCAAAGCTTGTGTTGTTCGTTAATGGACGTTGAGATTTTCATGGTGATAACATAGGAAAGTACGAGATTGTCGGGTGTTTTTGTAACTCGACTTCTTGGGAAAGCGCGGCATGGTAGGGCGTGTGTGAAGATGGAAGATTTGGAATGACAAGCTAGCCCCCAAGCCAATGCTAGGGCCTAGTCGAGGGAGGAGATTGGGGAATTCATCTGTTTATAACGTAATAATTAACATCTAACGAGTGTAGATTAATTATTAATATAGTTATAATAAAATAATATGGTTAATTCATGAATGTTAGATTTTATTCATAATATGAGGTGAATGAGCGAGATTGAGAAATAAAATTACTCATAAAATTATGACGTTATTAACAAAACTTAACATGTGTAAATTATTGATACAGTAATATGAAATAATATAAATAATTTACGACTGTTAAATCTCACTCATAAATAATTTTTACTCATGAGACTAATTAAGTCAAGAATGTATTAGGGTTATGAAAGGATCTTAATTTACTCATGAGACTAGTTGAGTCTTATCTTCATATTTAATGCTGGGATCCTTGCTACGACAATTAAACTATTAGCATCGACTAAAAAGATATGAGTAACGAGGATTATATACATGAGTTGAACTTGAAACTTTAGAATATAGTAAATTTGTTCTAACTAATTAAATCTCTTTATATTTGTCATTTATCACCACGATGTTTAATCAATTTCTATTGAGTCCCTTTAATTGTTTACTTGCCATGTCACTTTATTTTACATTTTTTTAAAAATTTTATTCATCGCATTTTTATTTATTGGTCATTATTTTATTTAATAACCAAATTTTAAAATTATCATTGTATTGGTAAACCATTGATTACTTGATTTTCTTGAATTTTTTTTGTAAGAAAACCATTTTATATTATTTTTATATGAGAATATAAGTGTAAACTTATATTGTGCTGTTGGGTTATTATTATTAATAACTTAATATGGGCTTACAAATCATTCACAATTATATTTGGACTTCTATTCTAATTAGGATAATTAAGTGATCCAATATAGTTGATCCTAATTAACATCTTATAACGTATGGACTTTGTAATGTGTTGTACCGATAATAGAGAACCTAACTAGAGTTAATGGGTCTCTAGTTAAGTTGCCTATATAACATGGGATTGGTCCCCAAGGCCACACCTAATTTTTCTCTAGTCTTCAATCCCATAATTGAGAGACATCAAGTAAGAGAGAAGTGTGAGCTTGTGGAAGACCTTTTTTCGGATTATATTCATCTCGTCGTCATGGATTCGGGTATGCCATTCTTATCATTTCATTATGGAATCTTGATAATCTAAACGAATCATGAAATTAAATCTAGATCCGTAGATCTAATCTCACAAGGCATAAACTTTTTAGATTTAGATCTAACAAGTATTTAATTTATAGATTTAGATCTAACAAGTGGTATCAGAGCCACCTTCGTATTAGATTATTAGGATTGATTATGTAGATCTAATTATGATTAATGTAGATCTTATGATTATATCACTAATACACATGATTGTATGTTTAGATCCATATGATTTTAGGATTTGATACATAATTATGTATATGATCTATTTTGATCTTCATTAATTTTGATCACATGATTGATTTGGTTTGAGAATGGTTTTAGATCTTAGATCTATGAAGTTTATGATTTATGATCTTTAGATCTATACATGATTCACATGATTGATTTGGTTTGAGAATGATTTTAGATCTTAGATCTATAAAGTTTATGATTTATGATCTTTAGATCTATACATGGTTGATGCATAGATTTAGTATGAAATTCGAATGTACTGTTTTGATTGTCAACGGTTATATCATTATATTCGGTAGAATTTGATACAAATATGCTATCTTGGTCTGGTGGTTAACAGCATGTAATTTTGTCTTGAGGTCCTGGGTTCGATTCTTGTTAGTCTGGAATTGTTTTTTTTCTATGACGTGAAACCAAAGAGTTTATATTATTAAGCTTGCGTTTTTCATACCAATAGTTGTGGCTGTCACAGCGGTTAGAAGCTTGCAATGGATCTTGAGGTCTTAGGTTCGAACCCCCAACTATGTGATAGTTCTTTTAGTTTTAATTTTGCAACTAAAGACTAAAATAATAACTTACATAATGCGGGTATAACATGGTTCGAACACCAGACCTTCTGCCTAATAATGGAACTCTTATCCAACTGGACTACACCCTTTCTTGTGTCAATATTGGACCACTAAATTTATATACATAACTATTTGGCTCCAACAGAAAATTAAGGAAAATAAAACCAACAGAAGCCTCTACTGTGATTTGAACACACGACGTTCTAAATGAAATTAGAGTTTCTGACCAGCAACGCCACACTTAAACTTATGTTTAAATTGGACCATCAAATATATACATAGATATTTGGTTGTAACAGAAAATTAAGGTTTTAAATTTTTTTTTTTTTTTTTGCCCTTATGTCTTTTGTGCAAGTTAATTGTTTTAATTATAACTTGACATTATGGATGTTTGGATGGATCATGGACTTATAGACGAATGGTTGAATGATTGTAATAATATTTTTTCCATTCATTTAGTTTGTAATTGAGACATAAGTCTCATTTTTATATTTCTTGCAAGAGTGTGATTTGTAGTGAGACATATGATGTAATAATTATATAATCTACCTTGCAAGCGGTACAAGATCAATCAAGGAGTTGATGAACTTGGAGGTGTTAAAGATTTTTTGAAGTATTTGCTTAGGTTTTGTGATTGATCCAATTTATATCGCTCGGATTTGATCAACCACTAAGTCCATGATCCACCAAGTTCATGTTGTTGCATATATGTTTATTTAGTTGTCTTATATTTGATGCATGCTAAATGGACTAATGTGCAAAATGAGATTTGATAATTGATTTCAAATTTTGAACTTGCGTCTTTTATCTAAAAATAAATTGATTGAAGCTTAATATTGCCAAAGTAACCTCTTTTGCGTAGATTGGTTTATTTTGAGATAATAAGATGAGTGTGTTTGTTGTTTATGCAATTAATGATCGGCCCAAAGGAAGGTCATTGATTGGCCAAATAGCAAACACACCTGTGGAAATAAACGTGTGATAATTATAAAATTTCTATGTGGACAACACGTCGGCCCAAAGGAAGGCTGTTGTTTGACCGGATTTATTATCAACATTTAATTTCTACATGGAGAGTACCACTTACAAGTTAATGATCGGCCCAAAGGAAGGTCATTGATGTTGTGCTAGGTATCTTATTTAATGGGCCCATCACTACAGTTGTATAAATATATATATATATATATATATATATATGTCTTGCATTTACATGTTTATTTGGTTTTAACTTGTATATGTGTCTTGACATAAATTCTATTTGTGAGCTTATGTTATTTATTTATTCTCTATTTGGATTCAGTTACTGCTACTGCTGCTAATGTTACTGCCAACATAAACTCAATCCCTGTGCTTAACGGCACAAACTTTAAGAACTGGAAATAGAACGTTCAGTTGGTTCTCGGCTGCATGGATTTAGATTATGCATTAAGAAAAGAACAACCTGCTTCTCTTACGGAGTCAAGTTCCACTGAGGAAAAAGAGAACTTTGAGAAGTGGGATCGTTCCAATCGCATTAGTCTAATGATGCTAAAGCGTAGCATTCCAGATGCATTTAGGGGTGGTATGCCCGATGAGGTAACTGCTAAAGGTTTCCTTCAAGAAATTGAAAAACGTTTTGCAAAGAACGAAAAGGCTGAGACAAGCAAGCTTTTAGCTGACCTTGTCCAGATGAGGTATAAAGGAAAATGAAACATAAGGGAGTACATTATGGAGATGTTTAATATCGCTTCAAAACTTAAGGCACTAAAGTTAGAGCTGTCTGATGACTTGCTCGTGTATTTAGTACTTATATCCCTTCCTGCATACTATGGATAATTTATTGTGAGTTATAACACTCAAAAGGATAAATGGACTCTTAATGAGCTCATTTCCCACTGTGTGCAAGAAGAGGAAAGATTGAAGCGAGATAAGAATATCGAAAGTGCTCATATTGCAACTACTTCAAAGGACAATAAGCGAAAAAGGAATAAAGGTAAAGAAGCTGCAGTAAGAACATCACAACCCAACAAACTTCAAAAGAATAAGGATCAGGAATTTACCTGTTTCTTTTGCAAGAAACCTGGGCATGTGAAGAAGGATTGTTCCAAGTACGCCACATGGCGTGTAAAGAAAGGTATGCTTCTCACTTTGGTTTGTTCTGAAGTTAATTTAACTTCTGTACCTAGCAATACTTGGTGGGTAGATTCAGGTGCTACTACTCATACAAGTATGTCTATGCAGGGATGCCTGTGGAGCCGACCGCCAAATGATGCTGAAAGATTCATCTATGTGGGCAATGGCAAAGCAGTTTCGGTTGAAGCCATTGGGACTTTTAGATTATCTTTTGAGACTGGTCATTATGTTGAATTGAGAGAGACTTATATTGTACCGTCATTTAGACGGAATTTGGTTTCTGTTTCTGTTTTGGACAAATATGGTTATTCTTGTTCATTTGGAAACAATAAAGTTAGTCTTTTCCTCAATTCTACTCTAGTTGCAACTGGCTCCTTAATTGATAAACTATATATGTTCAATACCATTGCTTCATTTAATGAATCCTTGCAAATAAGTTCAAAAGGTACAAAACGCAAATTAACAAATGAGAATTCCGCCACATTATGGCACAAGCGTTTAGGTCACATTTCTGAAAGGAGAATTCAAAGACTTGTGTCAGACGGAATACTTGAACCCCTTGATTACACAGACCATAATGTGTGTGTTGATTGTATTAAAGGAAAACTGACAAACAACAGAAAGTTAAGTGCCAAGAGAAGTTCTGGTGTCTTACAATTGATTCATACTGATATTTATGGTCCATTCCCTACGACTTCTTGGAATGGTCAACAGTATTTTATCACTTTTATAGACGATTATTCTCGTTACGGATACTTATACTTAATACATGAGAAGTCACAATCCTTCGACGTTTTTAAGGCCTTCAAAGCCGAAGTTGAAAATCAACTAGGCAAGAAGATTAAAGCCGTCAAATCTGACCGTGGTGGTGAATACTATGGCAGATATGATGGATCAGGTGAACAATGTTTAGGGCCTTTTGCCAAATTCCTAGAAGAATGTGGAATCGTCCCACAATACACAATGCCGGGTTCACCTAGCATGAATGGTGTTGCTGAAAGACGAAATAGGACTCTAAAGGATATGGTAAGAAGCATGGTTAGTCATTCTTCATTACCAGAGTCAATCTGGGGAGAGGCACTAAAGACTGCAGTATATATACTGAACATAGTACCTAGTAAAGCGGTAGCTAAAACTCCTTATGAACTATGGTTAGGCAAGAAGCCTAGCATAAAGCATTTGCACATTTGGGGTTGTCCAGCTGAGGCGAGGCCTTATAGGCCACATGAAAAGAAACTGGACTCAAGAACAATTAGCTGCTATTTTGTTGGGTATGCTGAACGATCGAGGGGTTTTAAGTTTTATAATCCCTCAACTAAGTCCTTTTTCGAAACGGGAAATGCGAGATTTCTTGAGGATGTTGTGTTTGAGGGGGAAGATAAAGTTAGGAATGTTGTCTTTGAAGAGGAATCTATTCATTTTCCAAACATTGTTATTGACAGTGATCAGTCTACTGACATTGTTCAAGACACAATTCAAGACAACAATGAGGATATCCCTATAAACCTTCCTACTCAAAATCAAGGTGTTGCTCCAGAAGAACAAACTCAACAACCTCAAGAGGAAGTGCCACTTAGGCGATCCACTAGAGAAAGAAGAAGTGCGATTTCAAGTGATTATATTGTATTTCTTCAAGAGCATGAGTTTGACATAGGGACAATGGAAGATGATCCAATCAACTTCCAACAAGTCAAACAAAGTGCTAATTGTCAAAGGTGGATCGATGCCATGAATGAGGAAATGAAGTCCATGAAGGATAATGACGTTTGGGATCTCGTCAAGTTGCCTGAAGGTGCGAAGCCCATTGGTTGTAAATGGATATTTAAAACCAAGAGGGATTCAAAGGGCAATATTGAAAGATATAAGGCACGTCTAGTTGCTAAGGGCTACACTCAAAAGGAAGGCATTGACTATAAAGAGACTTTTTCTCCAGTTTCTACGAAAGACTCTTTTAGAACGATAATGGCACTTGTGGCTCATTTTGATTTAGAGCTACATCAGATGGACGTTAAGACGGCTTTTCTCAATGGTGACATTGAGGAAACCATATACATGGTGCAACCAGAAAACTTTGTATTAGATGACTCAAAGTCTATGGTTTGCAAACTCAAAAAGTCCATCTACGGTCTCAAGCAAGCTTCTCGTCAATGGTATCACAAGTTTCATCAAGTCATTGTCTCGTATGATTTTGAGGTTAATGTTGTTGATGACTGTGTATATCACAAGTTCAGTGGGAGTAAATTTATCTTCCTAGTACTCTATGTCGATGACATACTACTGGCTAGCAGCGATATAGGCTTAATGCACGAAACCAAGAAATTTCTAACTAAGCATTTTGAAATGAAAGATCTTGGTGACGCCTCTTTTGTATTAGGAATTAAGATATATCGAGATCGCTCTCGGGGTGTCCTTGGGTTATCACAAAAGAGCTATATCAATAAGGTACTTGCTAGATTTGGCATGATAGATTGTGCACAAGGAAATACTCCCGTTGCTAAAGGAGACAAGTTTAGTCTCAACCAATGCCCCAAGAATGAAATTGAAAGAAAAGAGATGCAAAAGGTTCCCTATGCATCGGCTATAGGGAGTCTTATGTATACTCAAGTATGTACGCGTCCAGATTTAGCGTACATTGTTGGTATGTTAGGAAGATACTTAAGTAACCCTGGGATGGATCATTGGAAAGCAGTCAAAAGGGTTATGAGGTACTTAAAGAGAACAAAAGATTACATGCTCACCTATCGAAAGTCAGATAATTTGGAGATCATTAGGTATTCTGACTCCGATCTTGCGGGTTGCCAAGATTCTAAAAGATCTACTTCTGGCTATGTTTACATGTTATCTGGAGGTGCTATTTCCTGGAGGAGTGCTAAGCAGTCACTTATAGCTCCTTCCACTATGGCAGCAGAATTCATAGCATGTTATGAGGCAACTAATCATGCGATATGGCTGCGAAATTTTGTCACTGGACTACGTATTGTAGATGGTATTGAAAGACCACTTAAAGTATATTGTGACAATCTATCGGCAGTTCTATATTCCAACAACAACAGAAGCTCGTCAAAGTCTAAGCATATAGACATTAAATTTCTAGTTGTTAAGGAACGAGTTCAGAGTAAGTTAGTGTCAATTGAACATATAGGGACAGACTCCATGCTTGCAGATCCACTTACTAAAGGTTTACCACCCAAGGTCTTTCATGAGCATACTGCTTATATGGGTATTGTGTTATTTGATGGTATGCAGTTTTAGTGGGAGTCTGTGTATATCTTCAGATCTTTTCTTGACACTGTATGTTTAGCTTATCTGCAGAATAAAGTTGATGGTTTTACTGTTAGTTATTACTCTGAATGTGTTATCTTTCAATTGCGGTTTGGCATAAGTTTGAAAGACTAAGGTTTGATCTCACTACGGAATAAAGTTAAGGACCAATTGGAAATAGACATGTCTGAGATCACATTGCATGTAATTTCCAGCCACACATACTTGATCTATGTCGTTGATTATATTTGGTATGGTGATCATTGATGGATCGAGTTACGATGAAATGTAACAAAGGTCGCTTTGGTCTCATGCTGGTATAGGAGATGGACCAGATTGATTTGGAAGATGTTTTAAGAATATAAAGTAATTTTGTGCGCACCTACAGTTAACAAATATAATTGTCTTCGGTATCAATTTGTAGCCCAAGTGGGAGATTGTTGGGTTATTATTATTAATAACTTAATATGGGCTTACAAATCATTCACAATTATATTTGAACTTCTATTCTAATTACATGTGCATCTATCTCAACTTAATAGAAAATATATTGTCATGAAGGTTGTTACAAATCGGAAACATAAGAGGAGTTCAATGTATGATATAATATATGAGAGGGTCGGGAGGGGGGTTCTAACAAGTTCTTTTTCTTCGTTTTTTTATTGCGTATGTATCATGTATCATGTATGCAACATTTGTAAATCGCTGATCATCAATCAACTAGTCTAAGATTTACGAATCCAATGATAAGACCGAGAAATGGATCGTCCTCGATTCCTGGTATGCCTAGCGTGGTTGAAAATTTTGGTGGAAACTATTCCATCGATGCAAACTGATCTTATATAAAATAATGGAATTTACATTTATTAACTATATAAGAGACTGATAACTTTTACCAAAAAAATTTCCCAAATTGATTACATTCAATGCATGGGAATGGAACAAAATCTATTGTAAAAAATGAAAGTTAATAACCGTTATATAAAAAGAAGGTGTCATTGGTGATGAACACTGATTGTATAAGCATCTTAAAGCTTTCTGGCGCATGGGCAAGAGCGGAGCTATGTTCATATAATTAAAGTTTACAGCCCCCGGCCCACTCATTTCCAATTTTTTTAAATTATATATATATATACGAGGACTATAAAACATATTTCTACATAGCCATATATAAATAATTTTTAATAGTAATTAAATTAATTTTTTAACATAAAAATACTTTTAATATATATATATATATTCCTCACCATATTAGACAAAAAGTATCATGAGCAGATATGTATCGAGATGGCCTGATATCTTCTTCACATTGATCTCTTGCATAATCAATATATTTTGGTGGCATTCGACAGATGATCATTATAGGCTCCGTTTGTTTGCCGTAAAATAACTTATTTGTGTAAAATATTTTCTATAGAAAATAAAATATTTTACAGGACTTCGTTTGTTTGCCGTAAAATAATTTATTGGGAAAAATATTTTTTCAGAAAATAAATTATTGAAAAATATTTTTTAGTGTTTGGATGTATCGTGAGTTTCGTAAAATGTTTTCTTCTTCCAAAGTCTCGTAAAATATTTTACAAAATTTTGTACTAGCCGCAATTGTTGACTAAAAAATATTTTATAGTTGATTAATTTTACGGTATTACCAAACACCATAAAATTAAGAAAAAACAGCTGCAATTTTTTATAGGAAAATATTTTACGATTAATTAATTTTTTAATGTTATTAAACACCGTAAAATTCAAAAAATATTTTTCGCCGCAAACAAACGAAGCCATAGTTTACCAAACTTAATCCCATTGAATTGAGTTATAACCAAGTGTTACAAACTCAGAAATCAGACACTGATACGTGTGCAGACTTGTCATGTAACCAAAACTCAAGGGAAACTGAGATGGGGGCATCGTTGGATTTTATGGGCCCTTTGTTGTATACTTCTAGCACATTCTTACATATCACTCTTGAGTAATATTTCATTCTAACATCTTAGTGAGTGCTTTTCTTAATGGCCGGGAAACAAAGTTGATCGAACTAGGATATTTATCGGTAATAAATTAATAATATAATTATAATAAATTAATTTAAATAATTTAATTATTATTAAATCTTCCTAATAATATTATGTTATACAGGAATGAAACTTTGTCCCAGATAACCAAAGTATTCAAATACATTCATTACTCATAAAAAAAATTACTTAAAAACTATAATCGTTTTTCAATAATTAAATGTACGTGTTTAAAACGTAAATCTTATATGCCAAAAATACACTTAATCATTTTTGTAACTTTTCTAGTCACCATTGGGATGAAATCGCTAGAGTCATCACAAGGAAAATACTTACAAATGTCCTTGTACTTTGGACGTTGGAAAACGTCCCAATCTAATGCAGACACGTGGCAATGTGACATTTTTTGGACTATAGGTGCAAATATTTTTTGTTAATTGCATTTTGATCCTACACAGGGATAAGGACAAATTTACCCTTCTGATGCAACAACTACCTGGCATATTTGATTTTTGCAGCGCGGATTCCCTAGGCACTGATTTGACTTTTATTAATTTTTTATTTTATGTTTAAGTTGTGTACAAAATAATATAATATGTATCATACATGATATATTTTGGGTTTATTGTTATACAATGGATATCATTTTATATAAATATAACAATGACTACAAAAGTGCTATGAGATTTGAATTTTTGTGGATTCCCAAGGCACAGTTGACTGATTTGACTTTTTTAGTTTATTAAGTTGTGTATAAAGTAGTAGTATAATTAATATCATACATTATATATTTTTTGTTGTTTGTTATAAAATGGATATCATGTGATATAAATATAACGTTTCGCATTTTGTGATTTTATTTGATTAAATCAGAAGCATTTAATTCAATTTGAAGATGCAATTATCAAAAGCTATACTAGGATTAAAAGCTGCATTTAATTCGATATTAAATAGACAATTAGTTTGAAATGAAATATAACCACTAATAATAAATGTGACAATACTATGGAATCTGAAATCTAATTATATAAATAAAAATGCATAGTTAAATATTGAAAGGTAGAAGAAGTAAAAAAAAACCTTGCAAATAGCCAGGAAAAAAAAGTATCTGAAGCTTATATTTGTTTCCCGGGTGTAAAAGTTTATTACTTGAGGTAAAAATTAGTATGTTAAACTGATCTCTTCTTGTATATATTATTTATCTATTATTGATATTATTCTTCTTATGTACATAATTATTGTACGTATTTTGCATACAAACACTGATATATTTCATATGTTTATTAATAGTATTGATTTATTGAAGTTTAGTGTCATAAAACATAAAATCTTCACCGTAAAATATTTTACGTATTTTACATATAAATACTGATATATTTCGTATGTTTATTAGTAGTATTGATTTATTGAAGTTTAGAATCACAAAATAAAAAAACTTCACCGTAAAATACAAAACACTGATATATTTCATATGTTTGTTAATAGTATTAATTTATTAAAGTTTAACTTCACCGTAAAGCATTTTACGTATTTTGCATACAAATGCTGATATATTTCGTATGTTTATTAGTAGTATTGATTGATTGAAGTTTAGTATCACAAAACATAAAAAAACTTCACCGTAAAGTATTTTACGTATTTTGCATACAAACATGAAGATATTTCGTATTTTTTTAAATAGTACTGATTTATTGAAATTTAGTATCACAAGATATAAAAACGTCACCGTAATTTATAGCGATTTTACAAGTTCTCAAATTATCTTTCTCAAGTAATTGGATGGTTAAACTTTCGTAAATGGGAAATGTTGAGTTGTAAAACACATATTTTCGACTAAAATAATACCTATTTTATATATTTTCAGCATTTGAAAAAATGAACATCAATGAGCCTAAACATGAAAATACAGAATCAGACAGTGATGACAATATTCCATCACTTGATGATGATGAGATAGAGAATTTGAAGGATTTAAGTGAAGAAGATATCCTCACTCATATGTTTCAGTCCGAAAATGAAGCATATTTATTCTACGATTGATATGCCCGTGTGCACGGTTTTAGCATTAGAAGACGTACGATAAAAAAAGACAACAGTGATTAAATAGTGGTCAGATTGTTTACATGCTCTTGTGCCGGTTTACGAAGGAAGGAGTTCATAGAGATGAAAAACAGGCAACGGGAGCATAGGGGATTGACAAAATGTAATTGTAAAGCACAACTTCGGATCAAGTTGAATAGAATTCGTAGTTGTTACGAGGTGACCAAATTTGTGAAGGAACACAATCATGAATTAGTTCCTAGCTACGGTGTCCCAATGCTCCGTTCTCACCGACGTATAGATGATGGTCGTAGGGATCAAGCTCATTCTTTGAATCGTGCGGGAATAAGCTCTAGTCCAACGTATGATCTATTAACACAAGAGGTGGGTGGGGATGATGGCGTTGGATTCGCTAGGAAAGATCTTTACAATATGATGGATCGTGACAAGCGAGCAGAAATTACCAGAGGGGATGCCAATGTTGCATTAGGGTATTTGCATGGTAAAGCAGATTCTGATCCATTTTTCTATTTTCAGTACACAGTTGACAAGAAAAATCAATTGGACAATTATTCTGGACTGACGGCCGGTCGAGGGAGGAGTTTGAAGTCTTTGGCGATGTTTTGATATTCGATGCCACTTACAAGACCAATTCATACAAGTTTCCACTAATTATTTGGCTGGGATAAACAATCATCGAAATACATGTAAATTCAGTGCTGCATTAGATCAGAATGAGACGACCGAATCATATGTATGGGTGTTAAACACACTCCTCAATGCAATGAACAACAAGAGACTGGTATCTGTGGTAACTGATGGAGACAAGCCGATGCACGCCGCAATTGAGGAAGTGTTGCCGAACGCTCGCCATAGGTTGTGCATGTGGCACCTTGAACAAATTGTAAAAAGAATGTGAAGATAAATGGATTTAGTGGTGTTTTTGATTATTTCATTAAAGCAAATTGTTCAGTAACTGAATTTGAGAACGCTTAGAGGAATATGGTTGCCCACCATGGTCTTGAAAATCATAACTGGATATCTCAAACGTATCATACAAGGCATATGTGGGCCAAGCCATTCCTTCAGGGCCATTTTTTCGGGTGGGTACAAAGTACCCAACGTTGTGAGGGGATGAATGCATTCCTTAATAGATACTTGGGAAGCAATAGAAGGTTGATAGACTTTGTCAGAGACTACCACAGAGGGTAGAACGTATTAGAGTCAAGGTTGTGAACGAAGAGGTGAAGACAAACCATACGTCGGCCGTGCTGACAACTGAGTTGCAAGAACTCGAGAGACATACTGCCAAGATTTTTACCCAAGCAGTGTTCTTCAATGTTGTGGCACAAATTAAGATGCAAGCTTTATTGTGGAACGTTGAAGCAAGTGACGATGGTTTAGGTGGTCGGACTTATCTTGTTGCTGATAGTGCGAGAGAAGGTTTGTTACATTTTGTGACCTTTAACCCATGACTTTGGACATCGCATGTGATTGTTTGGTGTTTGAGTCTACTGGGATACCGTGCAAGCACTTGATATACGTGATGAAATGCGAAGGCCTAGGTGAGATCCCATTAACTTGCATCAATAAACGTTGGTCTGCGGAGGTAAGTAAAGACCTTCGTGAAAAAGGTTTGAAAAGTTCTTCCACCAACAAAGATGGCAGAGGAGACATGCACAGACTTCTGGCAGCAGCCACAGTTGAAGGTAGATTCTAGTTTAAATCAGTTGACTAGCGAATTATTTGTCATCAGTGTGTTTATCCTTTCATCATATTCATTGAATGCAACATGTTGACATACCAATTGAAAGATCACCTTATAATAATGAAGTGGTATGATATCAAACTCGTGGTTGAGTCGTATGGAGAGCTTTTATTCCGTATTTGATATTCAGTACTTGGAAGTCGCTATTCTTCTATGGGATTCTTAGTCGGGATTTTTCTTCGGTACTCTTTATTAATATCCTTATTTGGTATTCTTTGGCGGCATTCTTGTCCGAGACTCTTATTTGGTAATTTCGATCAGTATTCTTATTTTGAGAATTCTTACTTGGTATTCGATATTCTCTATCGGTATTTTCTTTTGACATACGGTAATTGGTATTCGTATTCGGAGTTTTTACTTGCTTCTTTTTTTCGGCACTCCTACGCGGAGTTCTTTCTTGGGAATTCTTAGTCGAGATATTCTAGTTCGGCATTCTTATTTGGTAAATATGGTAATTAGTATTTTCCCTTGCCGATCGTTTGAATTCTTATAAGAAATGATGTATTCGTAGATAACTGGCTATTCACATGGAACCAGATTCTTATTCTTTTGGTTGAGATTATGTGGCTGCCTTCACTTGGATTTTGTATGCCTAAGGATTAGCTTAGTAGGAATAGTTGTGGTGGGCTTGCTGTATTTGTTAACTGCCTTCGGCATTCGAGTTATTCCAAGAATGAAGAAAGAATTGCGAGGACGCAATTCTGTTAAGGAGGGGAGGGTGTGAAACCCCGCACGAGGCTCATGTGCATTTTATAACATTTAATGTATTTTTGCATCATTAAAATGCATTTATATTGATTTATGTACAATTGAGTGATTTTATGTGTATTTACCTCGTTTTACATGCGTATATTTTGTTTAAGGTGCATTTAAGTTCAATTTCGTGCATTTGGATGAATAAGTTATCGTAGGCATTAATTAGATTTTTCCACATCACACTAGCCAACTAAAACAATTAAGATGGAACCAGAAGGGCAAACTAGAAGATGAACAACTAGTTGGAGGGTATTTTGGTCTTTAAGCCTAAACTAAAATATCCCACCTAACTAAAAACACACACAACACCCTCTACACACACAAAAATACTACACAACATACAAACACACACAAAAACACACCCATTTACTCGACCAAGAGAAGGAGAGAAGAAGAAAAGAAAGAGGAAGAAAGAAAGAGAAAGAAGAAGTGAGGAAGCTTGCTCAAGCCATTTTCATCATCTTCAAGCTTCATCCTTACATCTTCAACTATATCTCTTGCATTCAAACACAAAATTGAGGTAAGGGTTATTTTCTTAAAAGTTTTCAAAGCTAGGTTGAGCATGTTTGTGATTATATATGTGTATTAATATTGTTATAACTTGCATATCTAAGCTTGAATGATGAGATGAAGTATTTTGTGTGTTGAAGATTTAGGACTTGCTCAATTTGTGAATTGATGACCTTGTGAAATCTAGAGGTGAACTTGGTGTTGGTTATGTAGGTGTCAATGTGTATGTAACTTGTATGTAAAAGTTAGGAGTATGAAGTTAGCATTCAAAGTTTGGAGGTTGATTTTGATGTTGTGTGTGATGTTGAATTCTTGATAAGTTGGTAGTTGATTGTTTGTATGGAAGGTTTTGGTTGATGTTTGAACCATTATTTGGTGTCTAATAAACCACATTATGTATGCTTGATGGGTTGTAAGAAGTGGGAAGAATGGTATCAGAGCTAGCCTATGTTAGCGTAGTCCGGGTTTTGAATTTAGGTCCCTGGGTAGATGTCTTGACTTGGAAATGTTCTAATCACCTGCGTGTGTCCATGAGACTTATGTGCTTACGTGTTACAAGTAATTTGCCCAACATTACTTATGTGTTATATGTACTTGTGTAAATCTTATGTGCCTATTATGTCATAAATGCTTCTTGCTTATATGAAATCTATGTGCTTTGTTTTATGTGACGTGGTTTGCATGCGTGAGTTGATCCGTAGCTAATCTTTAAGGTCATAGATGGCTATAACACTAGGCAATGCTCAATTGGACTAGGTGAAAGTGATCTAGGGCTTTGATGGACTTAAGACCATGGAAAAATTGAAGCTTAGGAAAATCATAAGCTGAGATAAAAAATAAAATAAAAATAAAAATCTTGGACTGTTGGGTAGTGGTTTTGCTGTGAACTTGTCTTGAGGGATGTGTGCATGTATTATGTATAGAGTAAGCCAAATGGGGACCATGTGTTTTAAGTGATCAACGTGCTTATGGGATCCATGTGCACTATACGCCCTAAGTGCTTGTTATGATTCAATTGCCTTCTTTATGCGAGGGTGCAGGTACATATTAGTTGATTGATAATGTAGTATTATATAATAACATAACCATGCATAGGCTCATAATTACTTTTGTGAAAAATGATTATACGTGTATATATTTACTTCTCATATAACATAGTTGCATACATACATATCATATGATGGGGTATCTCCCTTGTGATGAATGAAGTATGGCCGGAAGAACTTTTGCAATGATGGAGAAACTCCGGAGGAATGAGTTCATGACTTTCAAACAAGGGGATTTGTCGGTTGCACAATATGAAGCTCGGTTTACTCAGTTGTCACAATATGCCCCAGGGATGGTATACACTACCGAAAAGAGGATCCAGAGGTTCATTCAAGGGCTGAGGCCAGAGATTCGAGGTAACCTATCTCTTTTACAATTCTCTACTTATGGTGAGGCTTTTTTCGCGGCAACAATAGTGGAGAAGGGAAAAAAGAGGAAGTGGCAGGGTCAAGTCAACCAATTCCAGTTCATAAAACAGATGAACTACCTGCTGAGAAAAGTTACCAGAGTGGTTTAGTTCATTCTGTAGTTCAGGACCCCTCGTCCGCTGGTGAGGCTTCGAGTTTGATAGCTTTGCGCAACAATTTTAGAAAGTCATATCTCACTCAATTCAACTCCGAATCGAGTTCCGTTTGATTCTAGAGTTATCTACATTCGATAAGCTTCGATTCTAGACCAAAATCAGATTAATTGGAGTTTGGAAAGGTAGGAAAATTTATCTCCTAAGTTAAGCTAATGCAAAAGTATTAGAAACGCTTGTATGATGAATCAACCTTCCTTATTGACTTCCACATTACATCTTATAAGTTCTAATCACAAGGTATTATAATTGTTCCCTGTCTACATGACTATACGAATTCTAATGTAAGATGTTGTAATTATTTACATGTTTATATGCTGGAATATGTTCAAGACTAGTTACATGATTATGTGATCGGAGGTAACCTACTTTGTTGCCTTCTTTACCTGTTGATGCATATATCTTGCTTGTCATGATAATGATTGCATGCGCGATGGTTGCAACCACAATTATTGGTATGGTAGCGTTCGTTTCCCCTGGGTAACAACGGGCTACCAGTAGGTCTCGACTACCATAGTCTCCGGTGATTATCCAGATACCACCTAATGTTTGGAGTTGGGAAAAATGATGATGATTGATTCAAGGACGGCCGACTACAGCAACTGCAAAAACAACTGTATCCTTTTGAAATTATGTGATACACTCCCGTATGAGCCTTTGCCTCGGGAGTTGGGTTAATTGTTACCGCTTGTTCATTAATTCTTGTACTCAATTGAAACTTATGCATAACATGTTTTCCAAAAAGGGCTTTCTAAATGGAAAAATGTTTACGAAAACCACTCGTGACCTTTAACCCTCGATGAGCTAGTTGTAGTTGATTCTTCTCTCTTTACTATTTTAGGTACAGTTAAGCCAGTCATGGAATGGAAAGTTCCAGTTCCTTATTGAGTTGGATCTTTTGCTTTTTGTGATCCTACGTGATGCCATGGTAGACTCCCTTATGTTATGTCATTGTGTGATGTAAATTAGAATACTTGAAGGATTGTAATTTATTCTTTTGGATATGCGGATTGTAAATAATTTATTTATTGTTCTTTTGAGGTCTAGATGAAGTAGTTGAACCTAGATGATGAAATCTGAAGGACCTAGGTCTTGTAGATAAATATTTGTTAGTTGTAATTCTAATTATTAGTGATGAAGTTTGTAAAATGTCAGTGTTGGATAATATAACTTTAAGTAGGTGATTATTCTTCTGAGACCCAGAAACTTGATCCTTAGCTAGTTGTTATATTTGTTAAGTGGTTAACTATAGGTTCTAAGCAGTTTGAACGTCATGTCCCGACCTTAACCTAGCAATGGGTTGGGTTTGGGGCGTGACTACCGCCAAGTACCACAGTTACCCAGCCCACTTGTGGCCCATTAGGAGGTATGACTATATCTCAGCATGTTATATGTGATCATTGCGATAAGAAAGGCCACACTGCAGTCCAATGTTGGAAAAAGTCTGGCAAATGCTTGAGATGCGGGAGTGATGACCACCGAGCCAAGAATTGTCCCGAATGGCAGAGGAGACATGCACAGACTTCTGGCAGCAGCCACAGTTGAAGGTAGATTCTAGTTTAAATCAGTTGACTAGCGAATTATTTGTCATCGGTGTGTTCATCCTTTCATCATATTCATTGAATGCAACGTGTTGACATACCAATTGAAAGATCACCTTAAATAATGAAGTGGTATGATATCAAACTCGTGGTTGAGTCGTATGGAGAGCTTTTATTCCATATTTGATATTCAGTACTTGGAAGTCGCTATACTTCTATAGGATTCTTAGTCGGGATTCTTCTTCGGTACTCTTTATTAATATCCTTATTTGGTATTCTTTGGCGGCATTCTTGTCAGAGACTCTTATTTGGTAATTTTGATCGGTATTCTTATTTTGAGAATTCTTACTTGGTATTCGATATTCTCTATCAGTATTTTCTTTCGACATACGGTAATTGGTATTCTTATTCGGAGTTTTTACTTACTTCTTTTGTTCGGCACTTCTACGCGGAGTTCTTGCTTGGGAATTCTTAGTCGAGATATTTTAGTTCGGCATTCTTATTTGGTAAATGTGATAATTGGTATTCTCCCTTGGCGATCGTTTGAATTCTTATAAGCAATGATGCATTCGTAGATAACTGGCTATTCACATAGAACCAGATTCTTATTCTTTTGGTTGAGATTCTGTGGCTGCCTTCACTTGAATTTTGTATGCCTAAGGATTAACTTAGTAGGAATAGTTGTGGTGGGCTTACTGTATCTGTTAACTGCCTTCGGCATTCGAGTTATACCAAGGATGAAAAAAGAATTGCGAAGATGCAATTCTATTAAGGAAGGGAGGGTGTGAAACCCCGCACGAGGCTCATGTGCATTTTATAACATTTCATGTATTTTTGCATCATTTAAAATGCATTTATATTGATTTATGTACAATTGAGTGATTTTATGTGTATTTATCTCATTTTCGTGTGCATATTTCGTTTAAGGTGCATTTAAGTCAATTTCGTGCATTTGGATGAATGAGTTATCGTAGGCATTAATTAGATTTTTCCACATCACACTAGCCAACTAAAACAATTAAGATGGAACCAGAAGGGCAAACTAGAAGATGAACAACTAGTTGGAGGGTATTTTGGTCTTGAAGCCTAAACTAAAATATCCCGCCTAACTAAAAACACACACAACACCCTCTACACACACAAAAATACTACACAACACACAAACATACACAAAAATACACCCATTTACTCGACCAAGAGAGGGAGAGAAGAAGAAAAGAAAGAGGAAGAAAGAAAGAGAAAGAAGAAGTGAGGAAGCTTGCTCAAGCCATTTTCATCATCTTCAAGCTTCATCCTTACATCTTCAACTATATCTCTTGCATTCAAACACAAAATTGAGGTAAGGGTTATTTTCTTAAAAGTTTTCAAAGCTAGGTTGAGCATGTTTGTGATTATATATGTGTATTAATATTGTTATAACTTGCATATCTAAGCTTGAATGATGAGATGGAGTATTTTGTGTGTTGAAGATTTAGGACTGGCTCAATTTGTGCATTGATGACCTTGTGAAATCTAAAGGTGAGCTTGGTGTTGGTTATGTAGGTGTCAATGTGTATGTAACTTGTATGTAAAAGTTAGGAGTATGAAGTTAGCATTCAAAGTTTGGAGGTTGATTTTGATGTTGTGTGTGATGTTGAATTCTTGGTAAGTTGGTAATTGATTGTTTGTATGGAAGGTTTTGGTTGATGTTTGAACCATTATTTGGTGCCTAATAAACCACATTATGTATGCTTGATGGGTTGTAAGAAGTGGGAAGAATGGTATCAGAGCTAGCCTATGCTAGCGTAGTCCGGGTTTTGAATTTAAGTCCCTGGGTAGATGTCTTGACTTGGAAATGTTCTAATCACCTGCGTGTGTCCATGAGACATATGTGCTTACGTGTTACGTGTAATTTGCCCAACAGGACTTATGTGTTATATGTGCTTGTGTGAATCCTATGTGCCTATTATGTCATAAATGCTTCTTGCTTATATGAAATCTATGTGCTTTGTTTTATGTGATGTGGTTTGCATGCGTGAGTTGATCCGTAGCTAATCTTTAAGGTCATAGATCGCTATAACAATAGGCAATGCTCAATCGGACTAGGTGAAAGTGATCTAGGGCTTTGATGGACTTAAGACCATGGAAAAATTGAAGCTTAGAAAAATCATAAGATGAGATAAAAAAAAAAAATCTTGGACTGTCGGGTAGTGGTTTTGCTATGAACTTGTCTTGAGGGATGTGTGTATGTATTATGTCTAGAGTAAGCCAAATGGGGACCATGTGTTTTAAGTGATCAACGTGCTTATGGGATCCATGTGCACTATACACCCTAAGTGCTTGTTATAATTCAATTGCTTTCTTTATGCGAGGTTGCAGGTGCATATTAGTTGATTGATAATGTAGTATTATATAATAACATAACCATGCATAGGCTCATAATTACTTTTGTGAAAAATGATTATTCGTGTATATATTTACTTCTCATATAACATAGTTGCATACATACATATCATTTGATGGGGTGCCTCCCTTGTGATGAATGAAGTATGGCCGGAAGAACTCTTGCAATGATGGAGAAACTCCGGAGGAATGAGTTCATGACTTTCAAACAAGGGGATTTGTCGGTTGCACAATATGAAGCCCGGTTTACTCAGTTGTCACACTATGCCCCGGGGATGGTATACACTACCGAATAGAGGATCCAGAGGTTCATTCAAGGGCTGAGACCAGAGATTCGAGGTAACCTATCTCTTTTACAATTCTTTACTTATGGTGAGTCTCTTTTCGCGGCAACACTAGTGGAGAAAAGGAAGAAATAGGAAGTGGCAGGGTCAAGTCAACCAATTTCAGTTCATAAAACAGATGAACTACCTACTGAGAAAAGTTACTAGAGTGGTTTAGTTCATTCTGTAGTTCAGGACTGTCACGCCCCAACTCGACCCTTCCTATAATCAGTTAGGACGCAACGGAATTTCGGCAATATAACGACAGTAAATAGAATACCGAGGCTCTAAACCAACCTCCATAGGACATCATATATCAACTCCATAAACCATACAACAAACAACTCATCAATAACATAATAACATACACCATGACCATATCATACAATAAACATTCCTCGTTACATGCCTCCGTTCCAACATAATACATGAACCCTTAATATACAATACAAAACATATTGAGCCAATCTAGCAACCTAATCATAAACAAAAGATAGGCTACTAAGACAACATCAACTAATTCATTAACTTATCAACATCTTATACATTATAAACTACAAAGCAGATAAAAGTCTACTAATTTAATTTACAAGATAATAAAACATGTACGACATCACGGATAAGACTCTGGAACATAGGACTCATCCACGTAAGGCACGTTTTTCACATTCTCCTCTTCAGGAGGCACGTACCCGTAATCTTACGAAAGTACACCTGTAAGCATACAATAATAGAGAGTGAGCTTATATAAAATAAGCCCAGCGAGGATCCGATAGATCTCGAGCAAGGTCTACTAAACTCTTTGGAATAATCATTTGAGTCAGTAAACACACAATAACATAAATAATACTATCATCACATAACTACATAACCATTCAATAAAGGATACTCTAGTTGGTGTAGCTCCAAACACCATCACGAACTCAACCATTCTTCTTGTAACTCCCCATTACTCACACACCCAAGGTACCTCACTAGCCCCTCCCTCCATGACACCTCCGTCATGCGAGCTGGGGGTAGTCTCTGGCAGTCATGCCGTTTTCAACCCGACAGCCCAATGCTGTCCGAGAGGTGGCACACACATACCAAGACTCCATAACAATCATCAATAATCAATCAATCATCAATCAATAATCATCTACTCATCAATACTAGCATCAATAATCAATTAGACAACAAATAACTAAGTTAGATGATAAAGTAGGCCATCTAACCGAACATGCATTAAACACACAATCAAACTCTAATTTACCCATCAACAACTCACAATTCAATCACTCAACCCACACCCAATCAACTAAGGCTCAATCTAACATTTTAAAGAAGACAACCTAAACTTCAATTAATCATATCTTACATTCTACTAATCCAAACAACTCCAAATCAGTTTCAAACCCCCACCCATTCAACCAACTACATTAGCCCCCTCAGAAAACCACCATAACACCTCCAAATCATGCCCGATAACCCTAAAACCCTAAGGTGTCAAGGCTGAATTTTTCGAATTTTCACCCAAACATCATAATCAAAAATTTAGCATTTCACCCAAACATCATAATCAAAAATTCGGCATTACAACGGCGCTACCACGTAATTATCAAACATTTAAAAATCGACGGCAATCGATTCCGATCAACACAACTCAATTTAATCAACATTGAACAATTTAATCAAATTTAAATACCCGAAAAATAAAAATTATGCTACAACCGATAAAAACTCGTAGTATTACAGCTAAATGATCCCTAGCATGCAAGGAGCAATAATCTAACATCAGATTAGAATTCTAACGGTTCGATTTTCAATTCTACGTAAAAACACAAAAGTTGAGTTTTGAGATCCAAAATTTTTCTCTCACCTTTGATCCGAAGTAAAGCTAGGAATGCGTGCAATAAGTGCCCAACAAGCGGAATCCAGCCCGGTTTGAAAAGATTCGGACTTTAAATGAGTTTTCTAAGGCAAAATTACTTTGAAAATAAGTTGAATAAAATCTATTTTTTTTCCTAAGCTTTCACGGCTGCAAGGTGTGTGTAAATGTGGTGTTTTTCTTTGTTTCATTGTGTGTTGGTGATATATGCATGAAAGTCAACAAGTTAAATGAAAGTCAAAGTTGAAACTTTAGCATTTTTAGTGTTTTCTTGACTTTAAATGCATTTTATTGATCACCAAAGTTCAAAACAATTATTCAACACCCAAGATAGCTCAAGTAGATTATTTTTAGGTGACAAGAAATTTTACAATCAAACAATTTCACCCGAGTCGACTTAAAACTCGATTTTCGCAAAAGTCGGTGTAAAAACCCTAATAAATTCTTAAGCCGATTTTAAAACCATTTTCATCAAACACAGGTCTATTAAAGTCTGTGGTCTAGGTCTAGAAGGGTTAAAAAGACTAGTTTCAAAATTTTAGCGGATGTGTTTCGAAAATACTATTCACTGAAAATCAACGATAAAATTTCAGACTCCGTTTTTTATGAAAATTTCATGAATGCACATTTAGCACGTATTAGGAGTATTGATATCAAAATTATAACATTCTAGGCCCTATAGCACATAAATAGGTCATATGCACGCAAAACGAGACAAAACACGTAAATCAAGTTAAAGCAGAAAAGTGGGGTTTCACAAGGACCCCTCGTCCGCTGGTGAGGCTTCGGGTTTGATAGCTTTGTGCAACAATTTTTCGAAAGCCATATCTCACTCAATTCAACTCCGAATTGAGTTCCGTTTGATTCTAGAGTTATTTACATTCGATAAGCTTCGATTCTAAACCAAAATCAGATTAATTGGAGTTTGAAAAAGTAGGTAAATTTACCTCCTAAGTTAAGCTAATGCAAAAGTATTAGAAACGCTTGTATGATGAATCAACCTTCCTTATTGACTTCCATGTTACATCTTATAAGTTCTAATTGCAGGGTATTATAATTGTTGCATGTCTACATGGCTATACAAATTCTAATGTAAGATGTTGTAATTATTTACACGTTTATATACTGGAATATGTTCAAGACTAGTTGCATGATTATGTGATCGGAGGTAACCTACTTTGTTGCCTCATTTACCTGTTGATGCATATATCTTGCTTGTCATGATAATGATTGCATGCGCGATGGTTGCAACCACAATTATGGGTATGGTAGCATTCGTTTCCCCTAGGTAGCAACGGGCTACCAGTAGGTCTCGACTACCATAGTCCCCAGTGATTATCCGGATATCACCTAATGTATGGAGTTGGGAAAAATGATGATGATTGATTCAAGGTCGACCGACTACACGGAAAGATCCAGTTCCTTATTGAGTTGGATCTTCTGCCTTTTGTGATCCTATGTGATGCCATGGTGTACTCCTTTATGTTATGTCATTGTGTGATGTAAATTGGAATACTTGAAGAATTGTAATTTATTATTTTGGATATGCGGATTGTAAATAATTAATTTATTGTTTCTTTGAGGTCTAGATGAAGTAGTTGAACCTAGATGATGAAATCTGAAGGATTTAGGTCTTGTAGATAAATATTTGTTAGTTGTAATTCTAATTATTAGTGATGAAGTTTGTATAATGTCAGTGTTGGATAATATAACTTTAAGTAGGTGATTATTCTTCTGAGACCCAGAAACTTGATCTTTAACTAGTTGTTATATTTGTTAAGTGGTTAACTACAGGTTCTAAGCAGTTTGAACGTCATGTTCCGGCCTTAACCTAGTGATGGGTTGGGTTTAGGGCGTGACAACAGCCTTTTTAAATATTTGCATTTTTATTTTCACAATTAAAGAGACAATCTAAGCAAGGTAAATGTTGTTATTTACTAAGTACATATTATATATTTTAAGCAAGGGTTTTTCGTTTTTGCTTTTGCCCTTATATTTCTTCATATGTTTACACATTCTTGCATAAAAACTTTTTGATTCTTAAATATTTGTACTACTTTTATGTATTTGAGGTATGTTATGTTTACACCTTCATGTGTTTACAATATTTGATGTATTTGAGATGTTCTTTTTTGTTTTTTGTGCTTATTTCACTCTATTTCATCTATGTTGTTCAGTATTTTGGTAAATAATTTTGTGGTATATTTCATTTTTTACTTTTGTCATTATATTTCTTCATGGGTTTACACCTTCATGTATGAGAACTTTCCGATTCTTAAATTTTCGTACTATTTTGATGTATTTGACGTATATTATGTTTACACCTTTATGGTTTACTATATTTGATGCATTTGAGGTTTTATTTTTTGTTGGTCATGCATATTTAAGTATATTTTAGCTATGTTTTACAGATTTCAGATAAACTTTTAGTGGTAGATTTCTTTTTTGCTTTTGTCATTATATTTCTTCAATGGTTTACCCTTTCATGCATGAGAACTCTTTTATTCTTAAATATTTCAACTATGTTTTATAGATTTCAGTGAAATTTTTTTTGGTATATTATATTTACACCTTCATGGGTTTATAATATTTGATGTAATTGAGGTATTCTTTTTCTGTAGTTTGAATATATTTCAGCTATGTTTTCCAGTATTTCGGAGAAATTTTTTGTTGTATGTTAAATTTGCACTTTCATGGGTTTATAACATTTGATGTAATTAAGGTATTCTTTTTCTGTAGTTCGAGTATATTTCACTATATTTCAGCTATGTTTTCTAGTATTTCTGAAATTTTTTGTTGTATGGTAAATTTGCACTTTCATGGGTTTATAACATTTGATGTAATTGAGGTATTCTTTTTCTGTAGTTCGAGTATATTTCACTATATTTCAGCTATGTTAAATTTTTTGCTTTTGCCATTATATATATATATTTTTAGAATGATGTTCTTGCTTTTCTCATTATATTTTTTCATGGGTTGCAGTAAAAGAAGTATGTCAACTTCAAGCTATTATCTCCAGATATGAAGATCTTGACTTACATTTCTCAAACAAACGGTGTGTTTGTGCCACTTGGTCTGGGATAAGAATTGTAGCCACAGTACTAGAAACGAAAGACAAAATTTTCTACAAATGTCCCGCTTGTGGGAGATTTAGGTGGTGTCACCCACATACTGCAAACAAGTTAAAGATCTATGAAAGTGCAAATGCAAGGCCTCATCGAATGAGTGGAATCCAACTGCCCACTCGGGTTCACACGTTCAAAAAACAATATCTGCAAAAACAAAAACACATGATAATTTATAAATGAAGCCAACGATTACTAAATAAACACACATACTTACCATGAGAAAAAAAACACAACCACTAACATATGTCCGGTCGAGTACCCTATAATTATGCACACCTTTGGCTAACGCATCTAAAACAAACTGTGCCCAATTATACCTACCTAAATCATCAATTTTCTTAACTACATGCAACATGTCTTTTTTCACACTATGTTCTGTCATCGGATACAATAAATAGCCTATAACATAAATCACATACAGGGCCTTGAATTCTGGCCCATGGCTATCCAAATTAGCTAATTTATCAGTCAGATTCTTCAATGATATGCCCGTGTCCTGGAGATCAAATAATCCCTCAACCTCCACAATCTCATCTTCACTACCCTCAGTTGGTACGGGTATTCCTCTATTTGTCAAGCCCAAAATTTGCTCGACATCGTTAGCAGTAACTTCTATCTTCTTGCCGTGGATTTCCAAAGTACTAGACACAGGATCAAACTGATCAATTATCCATCAGCATAATTGATGCTTAAGTAACGAACATTTGAGGTGCAATAGCCCTCCAAGCCCAATTGAGTTAACAGTCTCTTTCTGTTGCGGTGTCAACTTTGCATTTAAAGACACAATCTTTGAAAGTGAAAAAGGTGTTTGGATGCTTTTCTGCAATAAAAGAAAATATGTGAGTAGCAGTGTAATTTTAAAAAAAAAATCAAATAGGAAAAAAAAGAATTATCAAAACTTGTATACAATACTTACCGTCTTGCCATTTACAAACTCCAACTTCTTCTTTTTTCGTTCATATTCTTTTTTGCTTTTGTCGAACTTCTTATCGAAGAACGACTTCTCTGAATCAGACAAACCTCTCCATTATTGGTCCATATTCTCCCTAACAGATTTACTAACTTTTCTGTCAGGATTATCATGCCTAAACTTTTCAATCTCAGACTTCCTGCAATTCAACATAGGGTTAATAGCTATCAGTAAAACATTGTAAAATTTACCATACATCCATTAGAATATGAAACCATAACAGACACCAAAACTTACATGAAGAAGGCATAGGCTGAGGTAGGCCTTTTCAATGTGACGGATGATGAAGATGTCGTTGCTCTCTTCCTTTTAGTACTCCCCTTAACCCTACAAAAAAAAAAACAAGAAAGAAAGGAAACATAACATTATATGTTATATATGCCTCTATGCGTCTTGTCTGACTCGATCCTTTGTTTGAAAAGTTGGTAAATCTCAACATAATGAAGAAGGTTAATAAAAAAATTTGAATAAAAAAATTACTCACATGTTTCCCCCAATGAGATAAGAACGTTAATCCAATTTGAAGTAAAACTCCAAAAGCTTTAAAACTCCTAAAACAACACAGGAAAATAAACGGTTCTACTTTCCCCAACCCTGGAAAATCATAAAAGAAAGGAAATCGGGAATAACTTGCATAAGCGATCTATCACAAGAGGACAAAATTCCAAAAACAATATTAAATCCAAAAACTAGTGGTCTATCAATTCAACTATATAATCTGATCTAATCAAATCAAATAAAAATGATAGTAATTAAAGAAATAAAGAGTTTAAAATAAAATAATAACAATTAACTGATAAAAAACTAGGATATCTTAAACTTACATCTTTTATGAGGAGATCAATAGCTAGAGGCCGATGAAACAATAATTGGAAACTGGCCACACAAACAATCGGCCACAAAAATAAATTAATTATGGATATTTTGTCAAGATAACAAATAAATACACATATTCCACCACCACCCCATTTCCACATTTTCATCTCTCATTCCTGTTAGAGATATGCCCTAATGCTACATATTTGGATGACATATATTGGGGCATTTTGACATTTACTTATGGCATTAGTGTTTATATGTTCGTTTACATATTGACATAATTAGGACATTCATATTCTCCTTCTTTACGTGTATGAATGAGTCCTTAGTATTTTTATTAGAGGAATGTATTCTAAAAGCGTTTAGAATATGTTGGCGTATTTCTTTAATATGATAAATACTTAAAGCGTTCATAGTCCATAGATTATTTGATCGAGACTTCAATAATCTATTACGGACTATCACATGTGTTGTTACCTTTGATCAACATAAGGATGTTGATGATAAAGAATGGTGAGCCACGTGTCATAATAGCATAGTGATGCGACTAACAAACATGTGGGTGACTATTAGTTGAATAGTTCTCTGAATGTGACGTGAATAACAAATTACATGACTTTGGATTAATAATTTGTTATCCGTTGCGATTGTGCATGTAATCCTTAGACTTGAGGCATTACGACTGTCATATGTATTGGGGTTTGATTCAAGCGTTTGGATAATGCCTGTCTCGACAAACGAGATGAGATACGTCATCTCGCAGTTTTATTCCTCTAGTATAGTGATTGACAGGTAGTGGTCAAGATAGGATCCATTAACCTTCGTCGTGAGCCGATGTCCTATGTGATCTAAGCTTGGTTGTTTAATAAGAAAATCCTTGGCCAAGGTATGAATGATGGAGAAAGGGTTTTCCATGTGTCATCTCTCATTACACCAATTAGATCTATGCATAGTATCGAGTTTATGAACTTAATCGAATCATGGTTCTTGCTCGACGGGACAATTAATGGAAGGATTGGATTGCACGGTAATCGGCGACTATAAATAGGTTCATTACATGATTACTTCATTACCTTATAAATTGTTTTGATATGTTGCTAGACGTCACTCAAGACCTTAAGGATGTTTCAAGAATTAAAGGAGAAATTCTTGAAACAAATCAAGAACCTGATTGACTTTAAAGGTGTTTAATGTTTCCTTAGTGCTATTTGGCTATGAACCTAGAAAGTCACACCATATTAGCAAGGAGATTAAGTCTTGCTCAGACTTGATCATTTTCTCTAAGAAATTATTAAGAGTTAATAATTATAGTCTCAACTATTAAAAGTTAATGGGGCGAATTTGTAAGCTTGGGAAAGTTTTGGGTGCTTAGTGCAAACAGGTAAAATCTGATTTCTACCTATTGGTTGCCAACATGTTGATGTGGCAAAAATATTAGCCAATAAACACAAAGCACCAAGATCAAAATCCTAGCCATCCATCTATTAATCAAAGGGTTGAAATTGGTCAACAATTGTAGGCTTTATTTAAGAGTTAAATAATAGCAACTTGTCTTGTGATGACAACTTGCAAGACAAATGCATTTGTATGTGTAGTCTTTCTCGGGTATGCCATGCAAAATAAGACAAAAGCATTTTGTTTGTTGTTTGTTTTCAAGTGGTCTTGGTCAGTCAAAGCAAGAGAAAAAGAACACAAAACATGGACCTTGTGTCTTGTGTTTTTCTTGGTCAAAGAAAAAAAGATAAAATAAAGACAATGTATTCTTCTCTTTCTTAAGCTAATGCACGACCAAAATTGAGAACAAGATAAAGTTTTTCTCTTCTTCTACATTCTGAAAAATCAGCAACATACACCATAGATGGTTGCAAGAACACAAGTGTTTGTTCTTCATTTTTGCTTTTGTCATCTTGGATTAAATTGAGAATATGGAATATAAACAAACTAAGAGTAGTTTTAAGTAATCTTTCAAATAAGAGAAGTGTTCTTGTTCATGAATCTTCCAAGCACTTTGCTAGCACTACAACTCAAGGAGGAGGAAAGGCTTCTTCAAAATGCTAGGTGGACAATCTAGGACTTCTACACTTGTGGAAGGTTCAAGGAGTTCTCAAAGCTTCACCAAATGATTCTAACCTTTGGTCTTCAAGAGGTATTGTTCTCTTCTTGTATTACCTTTGATTTGAAATGTATATTTCATAAATATCAAGTATTGGGATTGACTACACATATGAATGTCATATATGCTATGAAAAATTGTATTTCATGTTATCTTCCGCTACAAAATTTTTATTATATATGTGCAATGTCGGATATTGTTCCTTCAATTGGTATCCGAGCCATGACTTGATATTCATGCAATTACATGTATGTTTGCATTTAGTTTCGTGAGTCTTGAGCACTAAAAAGAACTTGGAAAGAGTTTCATAGTCTATGCATGTTTGATGTTTAGATTTGTTAAGCAAATATTCTGCGCACTGAAATTGCAACACTGATTTGACATAGTAAAACTTGTTGTTTGGGACTAATTTTTGGAAACGTTATGCTATAGAGATAGTAGAACATTTCATCCTCTAATAGGCATCTCCAACTTTCGTGGCTAAGGGTTCCAAATAAATCAATTACAGTGAGTTACTGACTCTCGCGCTTTTCTGGACAGATTGCACAGTGTCTGTTCCGAGGGGCATAACTCAGTCAACTTAAATCCGAATTGAGTTCCATTTGATTCTAAAACTATCTACACTCGAAGAGCTACGTTCCTACAAAATTTTAGAAATTTTAAAATACTGTAGATAGGTGAAACGAATCAAAACATTTTATGCATGTGCAGCAGGTTTGTAATAATAAGATTACAAGTTGAAAGCCATAACTAATTAATTGGATTTTGGTAAAGCCCAAAGGGCCCAAATATTCATGGGCTTAAATCTGATAGGATTAGATGAATTTTTCTTGGAGAAGATTAATTCAAGCCTAGGAACTCAAATTGGACCACGAAATGGACTAAGAATTTGCATTGGGCCTTATTCAACAAGTAGAGTTCTTTTATTTAACATTAGATGTTAAAAGCTCAAGATATGAAACTTATTGCAACCATGTCTTTAATTTCTTTTATGGATGTGATTCATAATTATATTATTTATATCTTGGCATGATGGATGGATCATGGACTTATAGATGAATGGTTGAATGGTTGTAAATTCATTTGATGCCTTTGTAATTATATTCTTTCATTCATTTGATTTGTAATTGAGACATAAGTCTCATATTTACATATATTGCAAGAGAGCAAATTGTAGTGAGACATGTAATGTAATTATTCTACAAATCAAGCTTGCAAAAGAGTTCAAGATCAATCAAGGAGTTGATCGACTTGGAGGTGTTGAAGAGTTCAAGATGCCAAGACCCTTTGAAGACATGAGATGTGATTGCTTAGGTTTTGTGATTGATCAAATTTATATGGCTCAAATTTGATCAACCACTAAGTCCATGATCCACCATATTTATATTATTGCATATATGTTTATTTAGTTATTTTGTATGAGATGCATGCTAAATGGACTAATGTGCAAAGTGAGACCTAAATAAATTCAAAATCTTCCTACGTGCAAACATATTAGATTGTAAAGCGGTAAAAGTGTTTATCGTTGCCCTCCATTATCCTAGGTTATATTTGCTCGATTGGGTATGTCTTGGCTAACCCAAAGGTAGGAAGACATATTCCATGAAAGTATTATATTTACCTAGCAAGCATAGTGATGTTGTGTTGTTCCAATATCACGAGGCCAATAACGCACCAAAGCTGAGGTCCGGGATTCAAATTGTCGCAACACTGTGACGGTGGGTGTAATCTAACTAGATCACATTTCCAATAATGCACCAAAGCTGAGGTTATGGTGATTTAGGGGCAAAATGGCCATATCCTATATAGTGATATAGATAGTAATCGTTGCTAACTCTTTGTATGTATATTCCAATAATGCACCAAAGCTGAGGGGTATTCATATTAAAGAGAATAATGGTCACATACTAATGAGTCTTTAATTTGATTCACAATCTCATTTAGGAAGTGTGAGACTCGATAAAATTAATGGGAGGTATCATTTAATTAAAGGCCAAATTAAATATTTTAACAAGTTCTATGTCAACTTGCGATCTTATTTTCTGCATACGTTTATGGCTACAACAGTGAACCCGTTTTTGTTAACTAGACTATATATCGCGTAACCAAACCAAATTTTTTGAATTAACGATTTTGTCTAAGAATGGTTCTTAGAAACTTAATCAAGTCTTAGAAATAAATGCTCCGTTATTTTTCATCTTGATAATGTATCAAAACGGAAAATTGTAGTACTTATGGTTGATAAGTAAGACAAGTTAAATATGCTAAGGAGTTGTATTCTTTCATAGTTTGCATATGGGAATGCAAGATGTAAAGAATATGATTCTAAACTAGCAAATAGTTGAGTTGTAAGCATATTTAATAGCATGATATTAGATATAAATGAAATTCATTTTCATAATTGTATTTCCTCTTTGGTTAGTGGTAATGCAAAGAAGAAAGACAAAGATAAATGATTTCTATCTGCCAAGGGGAGCAAATCTAAGAAGAAAATTAAGGATTGTATAGGCATGTGTAAATGATGTTTTCATAGCCTTAAAATCGGACATTAAAAGAGGTTTTAATCCAAAGTATATTTATAGTTTGAATGTCAATGTTGTAAAACTACTATGAATTATAAATCTTCTTTTTATTATGATTGGTACTACTTAGTGTTTTTTATTCTAATGAAACATTAGTGAATGTGTTCATGGATAGAATTTTAATCACAGTAGTGCACATTTGGAAGCGTGGAATATTTTTCAGTGTTAGCAAATGAAACAAAGGTTGTTGCGTTAGTTAAAGACAATTTGTTTGGATACCTTCTGGACATATTTTGTATTTTAAGGATTATACTTAAATGATATTAGGAATAAAATGTATATTCCTAAAGCTTGTAAAAGCGTATTATGGTGTACTCTTTATTATCTTGATATGAACGAAAAAATGTATTGCAAACATATTGTCAACCGTTATAACCATCTACCAAATTTTAAAAGATTGCTCAAATAATCCAAATTAATTGTAGTTTGTACATGATGAGGTTTTTCTAATAATAAGATGATGATTAGGTTGGTTTGATCAACTTATACATCTTATTTATTAGAATGGTAACCAAGTCATCTTTTGTTTGATAAAGGATTAAAACTACTAGGCTATTTGGATTAGTACATGTTGATATATTTTAGAGCTATTTGTGAATAGGCTCGTATAGAAAAATATATTAGTACCTTATGATTAGATCATGAAGGTAAAATACTTAAGTACTATTTTGTTTGAGTATCCCAAATTTTGATATAGTATCGAAATTAACAATGGCCGGAGTACCACAATTAAATGGGGTTTTCTTAGTAAAGAAAACGTGTTTTGTTGGACATAGTACAATTGTTGATTAGTTTGACTAATCATTATATTTATTTGTGGGTCATGCTTTCCTCAATTTAATTTTATATTGAATTGTAAATTCCTACTATTGCTAGAATTTTATATTTGATATAAGTTGGACAACAACCAAGGATTAAATGTGTTAATTTTGGTTTCTCCTACTTTTATTGAAAAGTTTTTAAAGGAGTAGTGCGAGTTTTGGTTAAAGGTAATTTTATAGTATATCCTAGTTTTGTAGGATATAATTTCTATTTAATTATTAATGTCTATTGATCTATTATATTGTAACCTTTCTTGAAGAAAAAGTTTTGTTCAAGAAAATGTTACTTTCTAATAAAATAGAAATTGAGGAAGTATCATCTAAAACTATAAAATCACCTAGACCAAAGTAATGAATCTATTCAATAAGGTCCAGAATGTGTCATCACTCAAGATCTTTTTAAATCTAGTAATGTATCTTATCCTTAAAAGGAATATATATGGATATCTTTTTGGGATGCACGAAAGTTGTTTGTGTATTTGAGATAATGATCAATTAGTTGATCCTATGATTTACAAAGAAACGATATATGTGATATCGACTCCAAGAAACTATATAATGTAAAACATATTAATTAGAATCCATATACTTTAACTTAATCTGGATATTGATTTCCGAGATAAATGTTGAAGTTAATGAAAAAGGCTGGTGACCTTTTATAGCTAGATTGGTTTTTTTAAAAGATATCATCAAATGCAAAAATGTTGGCTATGATGAAGTCTTTTTACCAATTATTATGCTTTAGTCTCGTTGTATTATGCTAGTCATTATAGCACATTGTATTACTTTATTGATGATTCTGATATATTGATATGAGTAATATGTGCGTACTTGATAAATCCACTTGTGAATTTTTAACTAAATTTCTTTAAATTGTTTCGTCCAATTGAAATGAGATTAAAGAGTTAGATTTTATTTAAAATGTGGATAAACCTTGTGATTGCAAAAGAATAGTGGGAACGCATCTACTTTTCTATGACTGCAATAATGATGACTTGGATATCATGGATGATGATATGTGTGTTATGATATTAATTAAAGTCTAGTCATATTAAATGCTCTCCATATGGAAATGTCGTTCGTATCTTATGAATTCGTTGTTATGGTGATAATACGAAGAGATTACTCAACATATTCATTAGATTGTACATAGAGTGTTTTTGAAGGTGTTCAAGAAACTCTAGATGCATAGCAAATTTATGTTCAAGTTATAGTAACTTCATATTTGCTATACTATGTACAAAGCTGATATTGCGCAAATTGTAAAGTGTTACGAGTAGATATCAATCCAATCCAGGTTTGGGAATGGTGGATAAAATTAAAATATATTCTCAAGTACTTGGGAAGCACCAAAGATATATTTTGGTTTATGGAGGAGGCAAATTCCGTAGTGACGGATTTACAAGTTCAGATTCTTAATCTGAATCTTATAATAGAAAGTCTATGTTATGGTTCATATTTATTTGTAGTGGGGGCTCAGTAAGTTAGAAAGGTTCTGACCAAACTGTAGATTTCATTACATAACTCATTTCTTTTGTGATTTGTAATATTACAAAATAAATTGTTTGGATCGAGGAAATCATACGAGTTGGTTATGGTTCCTACCGTTAAGTTGTGATGCTTTTATGTTATAACTATACGGAGCTACTGCACAAGCTTGTGGAACCCATGTCTCACAGTATGTCCAAACATTTGGAAAAGTGTTTTCATCTTCATGTGTTGCACCTGTAGCCAATAATCATATTGAGATATGTCTTTGCAAAAAATGACCACATCTCTTGATGTAGTTAACCCACTAACCGTAGCTATGAACCTATCATAGCTAGGTCCTCGTTTTGAGGAGATGGATATTCAATACCATTGCATGTAGTGCTAATACTATGTGACATAGCATTAGTGCAAGTGGGAGATTGTTAGAGATATGCCCTAATGCTACATATTTGGATGACATATATTGGGGCATTTTTACTTATGGCATTAGTGTTTATATGTTCGTTTACATATTGACATAATTAGGACATTCATATTCTCCTTCTTTACGTGTATGAATGAGTCCCTAGTATTTTTATTAGAGGAATGTATTCTAAAAGCGTTTAGAATATGTTGGCGTATTTCCTTAATATGATAAATACTTAAAGCGTTCATAGTCCTTAGATTATTTGATCGGGACTTCAATAATCTATTACGGACTATCACATGTATTGTTTACCTTTGATCAACATAAGGATGTTGATGATAAAGAATGGTGAGCCACGTGTCATAATAGCATAGTGATGCAACTAACAAACATGTGGGTGACTATTAGTTGAATAGTTCTCTAAATGTGACGTGAATAACAAATTACATGACTTTGGATTAATAATTTGTTATCCGTTGCAATTGTGCATGTAATCCTTAGACTTGAGGCATTACGGCTGTCATATGTATTGGGGTTTGATTCAAGCATTTGGATAATGCCTGTCTCGACAAACGAGATGAGATACGTCATCTCGCAGTTTCATTCGTCTAGTATAGTGATTGACAGGTAGTGGTCAAGATAGGATCCATTAACCTCCGTCGTGAGGCGATATCCTATGTGATCTAAGCTTGGTTGTTTAATGAGGAAATCCTTGGCCAATGTATGAATGATGGAGAAAGGATTTTCCATGTGTCATCTCTCATTACACCAATTAGATCTATGCATAGTATCGAGTTTATGAACTTAATCAAATCATGGTTCTTGCTCGACGGGACAATTAATGGAAGGATTGGATTGCACGGTAATCGGCGACTATAAATAGGTTCATTACATGATTACTTCATTGCCTTATAAATTGTCTTGATATGTTGCTAGACGTCACTCAAGACCTTAAGGGTGTTTCAAAAATTAAAGGAGAAATTCTTAAAACAAATCAAGAACCTGATTGACATTAAAGGTGTTTAATGTTTCCTTAGTGCTATTTGGCTATGAACCTAGAAAGTCACACCATATTAGCAAGGAGATTAAGTCTTGCTTAGACTTGAATCATTTTCTCTAAGAAATTATTAAGAGTTAATAATTATAGTCTCAACCATTAAAAGTTAATGGGGCGAATTTGTAAGCTTGGGAAAGTTTTGGGTGCTTAGTGCAAACAGGTAAAATCTGATTTCTACCTATTGAATGCCAACATGTTGATGTGGCAAAAATATTAGCCAATAAACACAAAGCACCAAGATCAAAATCCTAGCCATCCATCTATTAATCAAATGGTTGAAATTGGTCAACAATTGTAGGCTTTATTTAAGAGTTAAATAATAGCAACTTGTCTTATGATGACAACTTGCAAGACAAATGCATTTGTATGTGTAGTCTTTCTCGGGTATGCCATGCAAAATAAGACAAAAGCATTTTGTTTGTTGTTTGTTTTCAAGTGGTCTTGGTCGGTCAAAGCAAGAGAAAAAGAACACAAAACATGGACCTTGTGTCTTGTGTTTTTCTTGGTCAAAGAAAAGAAGATAAAATAAAGACAATATATTCTCCTCTTTCTTAAGCTAATGCACGACCAAAATTGAGAACAAGAGAAAGTTTTTCTCTTCTTATACATTCTGAAAAATCAACAACATACACCATAGATGGTTGCAAGAACACAAGTGTTTGTTCTTCATTTTTGCTTTTGTCATCTTGGATTAAATTGAGACTATGGAATATAAACAAATTAAGAGTAGTTTTAAGTAATCTTTCAAATAAGAGAATTGTTTTTGTTCATGAATCTTCCAAGGACTTTGCTAGCACTACAACTTAAGGAGGAGGAAAGGCTTCTCCAAAATGCTAGGTGGACAATCTAGGACTTCTACACTTGTGGAAGGTTCAAGGAGTTCTCAAAGTTTCACCAAATGATTCTAACATTTGGTCTTCAAGAGGTATTGTTCTCTTCTTGTATTACCTTTGATTTGAGATGTATATTTCATAAATATCGAGTATTGGGATTACACATATGAATGTCATATATGCTATGAAAAATTGTATTTCATGCTATCTTCCGCTGTAAAATTTTTATTATATATGTGCAATCCCGGATATCGTTCCTTCAATTCCAAATAAATAATGCTTAGCTAATATAACACATAATAGGAATTAAAAAAAAAAATCATAAAACCAAAAAAAAATATTTGCTAATGTCTGAATCCTAAACATCATGTTGTTAGCTGATTCTACATGACCTACAGTACACTATAAATGGTCTCAACCTTAATCTTGCTCAAGGTATTTAATTCTTGTTATACCAAATTCTATTTCCTTAACCATCTTGAGTCATCCAACCAAAAAAGTATACTACTAATATCAATGACTCTAAATAAAAATACATGAACAGAAGAAACTAAAAGCTTGAAACAAGGCCACCCAATAAATAAACTTCACATGTTGAGCTCCTTGGCTCTAACAATTTCTAGTGAAAATTCACCTTACTTTCTAAGTCCCCTCCTACAAGATGGATTGATAACCTCTTCAAAACTGCAACATGCACTAATATATACTCCACCACTTTGAGCTCATATCCGTTCCCTTAAAAAATTAAATAAAATTGAGCATAGTTTTTTATTATGAGGGAAGGACTGTTTGGGATTGATAGTTAAGAAAAGCTCAGTTCAATAATAGGCCTGATGGTGTAATTCCTTTGCTATTCCTTTTAGATAATATAAAAGTTTACATATCTTCAAGTATTCACTAATCCAATTAGCAAAAAAAAAATGTATTCACTAATCCATTGTAAAAAAAAAAGAAATTTGTGATATACATAAATGGTTGTCTTCTTACACCTGCCACTATCTTTTCTAAATAATAATGGTTATTATCTTCTGATTTCACAAAGGGGATTATTGCTGATATATGCAACAATTATAGCCAAATGCAAATGGGTAAGAGCTGGGTTAGGAGCAAAAACACATGTTTGTAAGCACGATCATCTCAAGTTGTTCAGCAAATAAATTTTACACTTGAAAATTTATAGAAACGTCAAGGTAATTTTGCAACCACCACCTTCAAAGTTGATAAAAAAATAGAAAGGATAAACAAAAAATACATTCAAATATCTCGTGAGATGGTTAGGTCAACAGTAGGTGACCAAAAACCCAAAACTCATATCAAAGAATAGTTTTTTAAATGGGTAAAAACTCAAACACCAGTAAAAACTAAAAAACATAGAAAAATATAACAGATATAACTCACATGTCTGATAAGACAATTAGGTCAACGAAAGGTGAAGAGATAAACTCCGATGGGCTGACTAACACTTGAACCGTCCATTTCTTCTCCAACGATAAGCAATAGAGTGAGATGAAACTTGCATAACAGGGAGAGAGAGAAGAGATAGAAAAATAATTCAAAGAGAGATTAAGGATTGAGAGAGAATAATGTGAGAGAGAAAAAAGAGACTGAATCGTCATGGTGAGGAGGTAAGGTAAAGAGACGTTTGCAAAGAATAGGTCTGCAAAGAATAGGTGCAGTGAAAGGACGTCTGCAAGCTTAGGAATCCGCAAAGGGGTATTTTGGTCTATGTCATATTTTACTTAAAATAACATTTGAATTAATGATATAATATCAATAGTATATAAAGACCAAATATGAAATAAAAAAAATGTAAGGACCAGCCGCCATAATTTTTTTGAGCGTTTTGAAGAATGACTCTGATCACAAACTTTCGGTGAGCTCACTGTTCCATTTGCTATGACACGTACCTTTCACTGACCAATGCTACATTTTATAGAATGCCAATTTGTGCCTCTGCCGCAGACCCACCTCCCATATCTCATTACTAATCTTTTTCTTGTGCCCTTTTCAATCGTATTGTCACGAAAAGCCTACTAAAACTGGAGAGAAATGTCTGATGCCTGTTGCATTAACCAAACAGTTACTAACCGAGCATTCCGTAATTTGAGACATATCTCTTGGCTTAAATTTCATGGCGATTGAAAATTAAATATTGATGGATATTTAAAGGGCAATACTAGTATAACTGCTGTAGGTGGTATCTTCAAAAATGAAGAGGGTAATTGGAAGTCCGATTTTGTTATTAATCTGAGTATTACATTTATGTAAGTGTTACATTCTAGATCTAAAATTATGAGTCTTTAAGCAAAGATTAGTGTCATATAAGATTAGAAATAACTGTTTAGATATCAAATTTATTCGTTTACAAATAATTAATTTAAGTTATACTTAAAATACATAACGTTAATTTATTTATAAAGTACTCACTCTTATTAATGTGGAACATTATAGTGCGTGTGAGAGACACTAAAGCTTGTCAACTTCTTTTCAATGTTCTATTAACCAAGAAAAGATTATGGACATGATGATGTAAAAGACGACCAAAACCACAGCCCCAAAATTCTGGTGTTGGAAATCTAATTGTGGATTTTTGTGAATTAATTCCTTATAATCAGATTGCGCAAATTTTGAGACGTTGTGCATAAAGATAGAATTGAGTTCTAAAATGATTGTTACATAATTGACATCCTGTCTCTAAAATGAAAAAAAAAAAAAAGTAATGGATAATTAAGAAAAGAAACCATAAAGAAATTGCCAAAATCTAAAGCCTACCAAGTTCTTCACTCCACTTGTCCACCATATTTATGTTTTTTCTTAAAGAGAAAAAAAAAAGAAAAAAAAAAAGAGATAAAGAAGAGCCAAGACTGCTCACATCGCATCTTCGAGATGCATGAGCTCTGACCTTCTCTAACTGCATTCTTCACTTTTTGTTTTCCATGAAGAATCCCGACCCCTAAGGACAACATTAACCCTAAATAATCGGATTTACCCATTTTATATCTAAGGGCAATATTGTACTTCTTCAAGTTTACAGGCATAGATGTGCTCGATTAATCAGAAATGAGACTGTTAACACCATTTAATTAGAAGAAAAGTTGGCATTTTTTTTTGTTCTGAATTAAAAGAAAACTTGGGAAATTATGAGATTGACGAAATGTCATTAATGTTCCAAAGGTTGAAGGAAATATTTGGATAATAATTTGTTGCGGTTAAATATTTTAAACTTAAATTTTATATTTTTTTTTATTATAAATATTGTTGACTTTTAACTAATTTAAAACATAAAATGAATTATATTATTATATTACAGAATTTTAGATAAACTCAATGTGATTTATATCTATTTTATTATAAATATTATCAAATTTTTAATTAATTTAAAATATTAATTGATACACGCATCACGAAACTTTAGATAGATCAGATGTGAGGTCTTTAAGAGACTCCATTGAGGATAGTCTAATAGAGCATATGATTCTGTTCTGTTCTTTATTAACTGACCCCATCAACCTTACGGTCCTTTTTTTTCTTTTTTTAATAGTTTGCCTTTAGTTACTTACCTTGGACACTGTTCCCTTCAGGTTACTTCTTTATGTTGATAAATTTATTACATATATATAGATAAAAAATAATTTAATTAATTAACAAATATTAACTAATTATCATAAATAAAGACATCATAATAATTTATTTAAAATTTTATAAAGCTAAATTAATAAAAAAAAAATTTAAACATTCTAATATAACATATTTATACAATACAAACTAATATAAATTAATTTTATAAAATAACAATTTAATATATTTTTATGACAGATTTATTACATACCTCGTAGAAGAATTTTCCTCCCCGGCAAAAGCTATTTTAGTCCCTAAAATTTACTCTAAAGACCAAATTAGTCCATCAAATTTACAAAAAGACCAAATTGGTCCCTCCAATTAATTTTTATTAGTCAAATGTTAATAGTCAAAGGGTTGACCGAGTTAAAAGACCATTATATCCTTAGGCAACATATATTATAAAAGAAAATTATGATAAAAGTTTAAATCAGTTTAAAAAAATATAATTCACAACATTTGTACAGGAAAAAAAAAACTAAAACTAAAAAATATCAATTCAAACATAAACAAATTAAATTCAATAATATATCGTTAAAAAAAGAACAATCATCATCGACATAATTAACAGCGAGGGTACCGCTCAGAAAAGAAAATGAATCATGATTATTTATTTTTTAACGATATATTATTGTATTTAGTTTGTTTTTGTTTGAACTAATTTTTTTTAGTTTTTATTTTTTTTTTCTACACGAATTATGTGAATAATTTTTTTTTAGACTGATTTAGACTTTTATTATAATTTTTTTTTATAATATATATTATCTAAGGATATAATGATCTTTTAACTCAATCAACTATTTAACTATTAATATTTGACTAATAAAAGTTAATTAAAAAAACTTTTTTAGTCTTTTTACAAATTTAAAAAACTAATTTAATTTTTAAAGAACTAATTTAATCTTTAGGATTAAAATGATTTTGACCCTTGTCCTCCCTTCAGTTTCACTGCTTACTAAACCTTCCATAATCCCATACTTCGCCTTTTTCCACTGTCTCCTCCAGGTGTCTTCTCTGTTTCTCTCTCTCTCTGCTTTCTTTGTCCCCTTCATGCTCTCATCTCTCATTCATTACTCGAACAAAAGTTTTATGCTGCTGATTACCATGTAAAAAGAGCCAAGAAAACATTGCTGGCAGGTCCCATACCATCTTGTTTAACTTTTGTGTTGTTTTGGTTGCAAACAACATGGGAAAGAATTGGATCATTCTACTTCTCATTGTTGTTGTTTTGCTTGCTGGGTGCACACCTGCATCAGCCACACCTGCTGCAAGTAAGTGCAGGCACACACAGTGTCACGTCGCCACATTAATTTTGTAACCAATTTGTGTTTAGCTTATAATGACTTGGTTTTGTTCTATTGTAAACACGAGTTTAAACGCGTATTTAAACATTTTGAGTGCTTACAGATCAAATCATTCTGAACTGAACACAAATTTATTCGTTTATGCAGTTATGATCTCAATCCATACCTTACAAATGCTTTTGTTTTTTCTTGATGCTATATGTAGAAATTGTTAGTGGCGTTGCTACAAAGGTGGTCTCTGGTCTCTTTAAATGGTTGTGGTCACTAAAGTCGACAACAAAGACTGGTACTGATATTTTCACTGATTACACATTTCAAGAATAGCACTGTTTATGGCTATTGATTATATAATTATCTTGTGCAAATAATGTGATTGATGGGTTTTATTTTTCAGCAATTTCGAGCCGTTCAATGATGAAGTTTGAGAGTGGATACAGTGTTGAAACTGTGTTTGATGGAAGCAAGCTTGGAATTGAACCATATTCTGTGGAGGTGTCCCCTGGTGGGGAGCTTCTAGTTCTTGATTCTGAGAATAGTAACATATACAAGATCTCAACACCATTGTCTAGATGTTAGTTCACATGTTCTTTCAGAAAATTTATCGTCATTCGGTTAATTTGTTAAGCTATTACAATTTTCAATTTTCTGCAAAATGTGATCTTTGATTTGTTTTCGATATGTGTGTTCAAACATTCAAATTCAGATTCATAAAGTTTATTTTAAGTTAGTCTTGTACAAGGACCTAACTATAATAGGTGGTTCGTGTTTTTTATTTTAGCTACTTCCACAATATGTAGGTCACTTATTCAACGTGCCCCATATTACTCGGGTCAAAATGTAAGCTAGTGATGTTTTCAGCAATTTTAGTCAAAATTCTTTTCTTGCTAAGCTCTCTGAGAATCGAGAGTTATTATGACATTATTACACTTGGGTTTTACATTTGCTTTTGTTTAAACGAAGACTCTACTTTTTGAGGTACACTAGATCTTTTTGTGGTGCAACAGAGAACCAATTCTCTCTTTCTGGAGATTTGTTTGCTTGTACTTTTCTTTTGAGGCTTAGAATGTACTTTATTTTTATAGCTCTTTTGTATGAGATACATCTTATAATCCTTATCACTTATCCACTTTAGTACACATTTCTAGGTACACACTTTCATACACAAAAGAATTTGCATCTTCTGCAGGAAAAGCAATATGACATTAACAAATTTTGCTCATGTTTGAAGTTAAATATTTAATTCGGGAGTGTATCAAATTCCTCAGTTTTCTTTGAAAAGTAAGATTCAAATGAGTGACCTCCTTCTATAAAATAATAATCAGTCTAGTTATTGCTAATCTAGTGACGCTTTTCAAACAATGTTTAGGTAACATCTAAGAATCTTAAATCCTCTCATGAAGAATTTTGGTGTCTTGCATTATGCGGTTCTTGGATTTGATCAATTTTTTTCTTGAAGGCATGTTCTTCATAATTTTCAAGTCAATGGTCTTGGTTTCATTTTCATATGTTACACGTGTTAAACCCTGAATAAGTTATGACTTGGCCCTCTCAGGGGAGTTTTTGGACCCAATTTGGATATCATCTCTTGGAGAACCCTGCCTCTTTCTCTCTAGAAAGGAAAGATAGGAAATTCCTGGACTCAACTGATAATTGTAATAGATAAGATGTTTCCTTCAGGAATAGGAACGTTATATTTCGAGTATCTATTCAGGGAGCCAGTCCTTTTCTCAAGCAGAGAATTCCTCTGTAGTTGTTTTCGGAGCTTGCATTGATCCAATTTTTCCACCTTGAAGTCTCACATTCATATGTCTTATGGGTGGGTAGGTGGGTGTGCCCTGCGGATGGAGGGTTGTTCTGCGAAAAAATTCTCGCTTGTTATATTATTCCATTAATCTTTATAAATGAGAGATTGATCTTGTATTTAAGTAGGAAGGTAATTGAAAAAAGAAGATTACTCATATTGTAAGTCAATTAAGGGTCCTCGAGGAAATGCTTTAGTTATTTAATTGATGATCAGGGCATGCTTTCAAATTAGTCATATTAGTTCAATTTTCATTTCACCTAATCTCCCATACATTGAAATGGATTTTTGGGCTGCAGATAGCTGTCCTAAGCTGTTAGCTGGATCGCCTGAAGGGTACTCTGGACACGTGGATGGGAAGCCTAGGGTAGCAAGGATGAATCATCCGAAAGGCATCACAGTTGATGGCAGAGGAAATATATATGTAGCAGATACTATGAATATGGTAATCAGGAAAATCAGTGACGATGGTAATTTCCAGAAGTCTATACGATTACTCTTGGTCAATGAATTCTCTTCCCTTTCAGACTATAATCAAACCTACCTTAGTGCTGGTCCCTCCTTCCATATCAATTGATGCCTGAGACACTTGATATGTTTCATGATAAAATTGAAGTGTATGAGATTAAAGATTACTTCCGCATCAACTCAACTAATGTGCTTTATGCAGGGGTTGTAACAATTGCAGGGGGGAAGTGGGGACGTGGAGGAGGTCATGTAGATGGTCCAAGTGAAGATGCAAAGTTTTCCGATGATTTTGATGTGGTTTATGTTGGGAGCAGCTGCTCACTTTTAGTTATAGACAGAGGACACCAGGCAATTCGAGAGATCCAACTCCCTGATTATGACTGTTCTTACCAATACGATGACAATCTCCATCTAGGTAAAATTTGGTTATCCTGGTACCAAAGTATGCCCAATATGAAGGAATTATCAAGATAGATCTTCTATAAAATGCCCATTACATGAATGTAGGTTTATCACTGCTTGCAGCAGCTGGATTTTTTGGCTACATGTTGGCTTTGTTACAACGTAGAGTTTGCGCCTTGTTCTCATCTCATAGTGTGAGTAGCCAAGCCTTTCATATGCATGTTATCAATTTCTCCACTTAGCATTGGATTCTGTCTGTTTGATAAATAGAACGTTGTAACTCTTCGGAATTAATATCTTATCTTTGGAAGGTTGGAGTACAATACATTCAGCCCCTCTGACCATGGAACTCGAGCATGACTTGTTTCACAAACATCCTCTATCAAATCTCTTTCCAGTGAATATCCGTTTAGTTTTTGAAAGCATTGCCTAATTTATATGCGTTGCCTTTTGCCATATTCAGACTCTATCAATTTGACTTAAGATGTATGGCCTTTCTCTGTAATTTAAATCATTGCAACAGCTTGTTCCTGAACAACAATGAGATATGCTTTCTCAATTCTCCTTACACAGGCTCTTCTATATGCAGGATATAAGATCTTCCGCTCCGGGCATACCACCTCCTCCATATCAAAGGCCTCCTAAATCAGCGAGGGCCCCTCTAATTCCAACAGAAGAGGAATATGAGAAAGAAGAAGACGGCTTATTTGGTTCACTGGGGAAGCTTTTTCTCAACATTGGCTCATCTGTTCTTGAAATTTTTGGAGGAATGTTTTCGGGATTCAAAAGGAAGCCTCTCCACCCTCATATTCAGCAGCAATATTATCATCTTTTCAAACACGCAAGTGCTTGGCCAATGCAAGATAGCTTTGTGATTCCAAATGAAGATGAACCCCCATCCATTGAGACGAGAGACCCTACACCACGAAAATCCTATCCTTTTATAACCAAGGATCTTGAGAAGACTCGACATGTAACGCAAAGCCAGTCTTTCTATGGTGGCCGGAATGGTGAGTTTCACCAGCACTATGAGCAGCAGGTTAAGCAACTACAACAATACCATCAACATCATCAGAAGCATTACTCATCATATCAACATCACCAGAAGCATTATTCGTCAAGCCCTCAGACTTTCTATGAGCAGAAGTGCGAAGCGAAAGAGATTGTGTTTGGGGCCGTTCAAGAACAGGTGGGGCAGCGCGAGACAATGGTGATTAAGGCTGTTGATTATGGGAATCCTATATATAGTAATCAAAATGTTCGATCTAGATATAACTATATGGGCTATTCGTATGGCCACTGATGCGTCCTTTTCAGGACTTAGATCACTTGAACAAAGTCATAAAAATAGAAAGAATATGAAGTCAGCAAGATTAACAAAGTGGAAGGTGAATGTAATACTTACTAGCAAGTATTTTCGTTGTTCATTTGTTAACTTTCACTTGTAGTACAAGATTAAAAAAAAAAAAAAAAATTTATTAAAAAAAAAAAAAAAAATTTACTTAAGTCATTAAATTTGATAATTTGCAAGACATTACACTTTTATTTTGTTATATACATAACCGATGCGGTTTTCTTGAAATAAGCACACACACACACGCAGTAGAGTTTTGTAATATGGCCATGTTGCTTCCATCGGCATTGACTAGAAAGTGATCAATTCCTTGCTATCTTACTCTTTGTAAAGAAGAACATTTCTGCCAAACCAGAATGAGAGTCAATCGGGTCCATCAAAATGTCCTTCTTTCATAGGCTATAACATTCTCAAGTTCTAGTTTGATTATCTCTATGACTCTATTCTAAGTAGCACCCAAAGGCTTCGAACTTCTTACAAGCATGTCGGACATGCAACTTTGGTTGTATATTATTATTGACTTAAACAGTCTTGACTAATTTTGTAGAAATAATTCGTTACACAAAATTTTTCATGACTAATTTTATGAGGGTAATTCAGTATTTAAAACTCTTACTATGTACAAAATATGTACAGAAGGGTGATAAATTACTTTTCACAATGACTTGAGTTCTAATTTATTATAAAATGATTCTCACCCACCATAAGTAATTATTGAATAAATCCTTGTTGCTCAAAGAGAAATATATTATGGTGGTTCATGACAAGGGTATCTTTGTCTTACTTCGCAAAAATGGATGCTTATGTGAGTTATCATTTTTTTTTTTAAAAGAAAAGACAACGCTAGCTTGCATATACTATATACATCGAATGGAATAGCATAAGTAATTTAAATTTTAGCCTTAACTATTTTTTCCTTATTTTTAATTTTATGAAGATGTGTTCTCCCTAAGTTAAAGCTATTCTTGACTCATCCATACAAGGAGTATTCTCCCTACGCAAAAGTCATATAAGGAGGGGCCCTGGAAATATATTCTCTCTGATTTTCTGAGACAAAACAAACAAATATATTTCGTAATAGACAAGGAAGACTCCACTTAAAATATATCTACACAAAATCAAACTGATAATATCCCATCAAATGCAACTAATATGGGTATATACGTCAACGAATCCTTGCTTTCAAATATTTGAGGATTTAAGATTAACATACAATTTTCTTACCCCCTATTCTTTCTTCTTTTTTTTTCTTTTTTTCTCATCTTTTTTTTTTTTTTTTACCCCCACCTTTACTGGCCTCCATTCTTAAGATTCGAACTGTAGTTACTCACATATCAGGGGAAGTAGTCCACCAATTGAACTACCCCAAAATCCTTCTTGCCCCTATTTGCACAAAAATATAATAGATAAATAGTAATCCGATAAATATGTTCTCCAATTAAGATTAATAAAGTCGTTGTACGCTTTGTTTCTAGGATTTATTAAAATAGAGTGACACCCAAATTTAGCAATATCTTGAAATTGTCTAAAAGATTCTCAATGACAAGGATTTTATATAACTTTGTAGTACTAGTATTTCATTTAATTGAAAATCGTCCCTTTTCATCTACATTTACAAGCTACAAGGTTTTTATTAAATGTTATAGTACTGTTATTTAATTAGAAATTGTCCCTTTTCATCTGGAATTACAAGCGACAAGGCTTTGCTTTGAAGCTAGCACGTATTGAGAATTATACGTCGTGACACAGATTAAGGCAGCGGGTCACTCATCATATGAATGAGCAAGAGAGACACATGCATCATGGTCCAAATGTCTATTGTGTGTAAACTACTACAAACACAAAATATTTATCATTACTTAACTGTTTCACTTGACTCTCGGGTTTCAATTTATATATTTTCTTTAATTATAAGATGCTCTTATTTCTTGCAACCATAATCCACAGCCCACCAAGCAAATGAAGCTATTAAACCAATGAGACACGAATTTACTAGCACATAGTCGTCCCAGAGGTGTAGGAAATTACAACACCGCTAAACTAAAAACTTGATATGTAAAATGAATGATTAATATTAACTTGATGTCAATCTTTACATTCAATATCCAATGACGTACTGATCTATGCCTTTCCAAAAAATAATAATAATAACGATCGGGGAAAATAAAAAATAAATAAAGAATGTTTGATTAGATAGCTCATCTCTCCATGTATATATTATTGCTCATCAGAGAGTAAAAGTATAGTAGTCTAATATCAAGAGCTGAGCACAGATCGTCCTAGTCCCATGACACTAAGCTTCACTAGTTATGTGAACCATCGACGGATGAATGGCCTGCACCAGGACTTGGACCAGAATTCTTGACAACTTGAAGAGAAAGAACTTCATGGTAGTGTTTGTGAGTTTTCTTTGCTTCTTGGTGGTTCATTTCAGCACGCAATTGCCTATCATTTGATGAGACCTTGACCGGACGGGCTGTTATGGAAGTAATTAGAAGGGTGAAACTCAACAAGAGGACCATGGAAACTAGTAGATGATTATTGAGTCGTTTTGTGGATGTAGCCATTTGTGTATATGTGGTAGAGTAGAGCTTGAAGCAATAATGGTGATCTTTTAATTTAGCTATAAGATGAGGGGCAAGGAGATATATATAGAGAAAAGGGTACTCAAGATGGTGTATATATAGAGAAAGATAATGAGATTGTTTGACTATGAATGGAATTGAAGTGGCTAGTCCAGTCACGTTTGGGCACAATTTCTACATAGGAAGCAAGGGAAGAAATTTCATGAAGATGAGAAAAATAGAGAGAGCACAAGACTTGAGGACCAAGCTAGGCTCAAGTTGAAAATTGGAAGAGGAGCTACCAAATACCAAGTAAACTTGAGCTCTAGTCTAATTATGATATTTGACCAATTCCTTTTATTATCTTAACATAGTCAATCTCAATTTTCCTATTCTATATATCTAGTCTATGAAGCAATAGTACGGTATACAATATTTTCACTATCTTTAAAGTTCGGAATAAGATTACATCAATTTTGAAATTTATTATACTCAATCTTTTCCAATCACATTTAGGTCCAACTTCTATGTAAGAAGCATGGGGAGAAAAATCATTAGGATGAGAAAAAGAGAGAGCAGGTAGAAAATTTGGGTGAAGACTTGAGGACCAAGGCCGAAGCTCTAATTTGTGCGTGGAGCTGACCAAATACCAACTAAAGTTGTGATCTAGTCTACTTAGGATATTTTTTACCAAAAAAAAAAAAGTCTTACTTAGGATATTTGACCAATTGCTTTTATTATTATAACATAGTCAAATCTCAACTTTCGGGTTTTTTAGCAAATAAAGGGACAGTTCTATTTATAAACTCTCATTATGTATATGATCTGAGATAAGATTCAGACTCATTTTGAGTTCTAACACATATAACTTTATTTTATATTTTTTTTTAGAAATAATTTTTAAGAATCAAATTAATAATTTATAAGTTATTCGGTGACAATTTTACTATTGCATCAACAGTACTCCTCTTTATTTCTAGTCTATAAACCAGGAAAACAATATAGTATAACAGCAAGAAGTTACATGCACGGTCAAGTCATAACTGTTGGCTTTTGAATAATCGATGTAGAAGCATAAAATAATTTTTCTTATTTCTTACCAGTGACGTATCTGTACAAAATTAATGTTTAAAAGGAAATTTTTAATCCTACCGCAGGTTTAATATTAAGTATGAAATAGCTACCTACCGGGCGGTATAACCAAATTAAAGAATTTCACTTCAAATAGGCAAATCGACCAAAAAGAAAATTCTGCTTACAAAGGATAAACTCAAATTCTCCCTCATTCACAATATACTAACAATAGTTAACTACACTAAATAGCTTTCTTTTTCCTTTTTTTCTAATACAATGAGGTTAAAATTGTATTTTAAATTTAAAATATTTTATTATAACATGCTATCATCTGATCATTCCAACCAATTATTGAATTTATTGCAGTCAAATAGTTGTATTACAGGAGTAGGACAATTTTTATATGTTTTTGGCAGTGAGGTCAAAAAATTCAACCTTATACTTTTCCTGGACACTTTTCTTGCACGTAAAGAGTCTGACCGCTTCAGAAATTGTTGGCAATTGAAGGATTTATGACGCGAAAGTTTCAGATTGAGAAAAATTCTCCCACATGATATTTAACCATTAGAGTTTTGAGTATTAAAAAAGTGGGCCCCACAATGTGGGGAGTCATATGTATGTTTCAAAGGATGGCTCCAAGAGTTTTTTTAAAGTGACTCTTTAGTTATTTTAGGGAGGTACAAATTCAATTTATCTTCCAATAACTTTCTCATAAGAGACTCTTTAAAATTGGGAGTTTTTTTTTTTTTTTTTAACTCTTTAGATATAGAGAGTCATTTTTAGCTCTCTATATTTACAAAATTTTCTTCAACGATCATTTTTTAATAGTTGTGAAATTAAGTTGATTTTATTTTTATCTTGTTATAATTTAATTTTTCTAGCCAAAGCAATATCAGCTTTTTGGAGTGAGACAAAAATAAAAAAAGAATATTAATTGTAAAATAAAATATTATCATTAACCAAAAAAAAACATAAAGAAAAAATCAGATAGTGTGTATAATCAAAATAGAGATATATTGGATTAAAACAAAATAGAGAGTCTCTAAAATAAAGAAGTTATTGGAGTGAAACTGAAATAAGGGGTCCCTAAAGCTAAGGAGGCAACTCCAAACTCCCTATATATAAAGAAAAAAATAAAATAAAAAAGTTATTAGAGTCAGTCTAAAATTAAATATCGAATGTCGGCTAGCAGATCAACCCTGGGATTAACCAAAAAAAAAAGTAGTTGATCGATATGGAGCTTAAAAGAAAAAGGAAATATGACCTCTATGGGCTTCTAAAAGGAAAGATTCTAATAAGAGGCCAGGCCCGATTCCCAACGACCGGAAAAATTACAGGTAAAATGGAAATGCTCCCACTTCAATTAATTTAAATTAATATGTAGGAACAATCAAACGGAAAATAACAACTACAGGTACATTCATCGCACTCGGCATCCTCCGAGTAACTAATATCAGCTTTGGAGTTAGTACACTAATTTCTATCTCGCCCTAAAGTGGAAAGAATCCGTGATACTTATGGCATAATTGTCAAGGACCAAAAAGCAAAGAGGGTGAAATCATGAGAGATCTCGGGTTAAACACATTCATATTTAGATTAATTTATCAATTATAGCTTTTTCTAACTTTTGGTTCAAAAACAGAAACGGTAAAAGATGTTTCACCTTCTAGTCTTTTTATAATAAGATAAAGTAAAATATCTCCTAAAATAATATGAATGTAACATGAAAAAGGTTAAATAGGCCTACTACGAAATAGAAAAAGAACCCAATGCTACAAAAGATTCTTCAATAAATCTTCATACAACTAATAACACTGGCAATAAAGAAAGAAAGAAAGGATCTATTGCAGAAAATAAAGACAATCTGATCATTGGATTAGATCTTTGTCAACAAGTCTATCAAAACTATTGTATTTACCGGTGATGACAAGTAACAAACAACCATTCCGACAGTTAATCGTTACATAACCCACAATATGATGTACATATCTACTTCAAAGTGTTTGTATGGATCATAGGCTGAAACAAAAGGAAAGAAAATGATCAGAAGAAAACAATCACAAAAGAAATGAGAGAATTTAAGATATCACAAAAGGGTAAATAAAAACTACGAGAGTTATTAATACAAATGATCATTTATATTTGTTTTATGTGCCAACTAACTCTCTTATCTTTTAAGTGTGACATTTTAGTCTCTGATATATTGTCATAATGACGCCGTTAGTCCTATTGGTTAAAATCCGTCAAAATTTTAATAGAAAGCACATGCATTGGTCACGTGCTCTTCTAAGTAAGGGTAAAATCGTCCATTATAAGTCAAATATAATTTTATCTCTGCCCCGTGTGTCAAATAACTCCTTTATCTTTCAAGTGTGATATTTTAGTCCCTGATGTATTGCTATAGTGACGCCGTTAGTCCTATCAATTAAAATTCATCAAAAATTTAACGAAAAGCACATGCATTGGTCACGTGCTCTTTTAAGCAAAGGTAAAATTGTCCATTATGAGTCAAATATTTACTTTTACCTTTTCACTTCATTCATTCTCTTCAATTTCAGGATTATTTACAGTTAGGTAGATCTATCCATTCAAAAAACCCACATAATTCTCCAATGTCAAATTTTTGACAACCAAGAAACCTACTACCTGGATTAGTATAAATCCAAGACGTGCTCAAATTGCTCGCAACACAACAATAGCACTTTGCTTCCATCTTTCACGATGTGTTGGAGAAATAATGTAATTAAATGTGTGTTGTTGGAGAAGTGGAGATAATCAGATGCAAAATGATGAAGAGATGCAAAATAAGATACTTAATATCTCTATAACAAGCATAGGCATAACTTGTGATGGACGATTTTACCTTTGTTTAAAAGAGCACGTGACCAATGCATGTGCTTTTCGTTAAATTTTTGATGAATTTTAATTGATAGGACTAACGGCGTCACTAAAACAATATATTAGGGACCAAAATGTCACACTTGAAAGATAAGAGAGTTATTTGACACACATGGCAAAGATAAAATGATATTTGACTTGTAATGGACGATTTTACCCTTACTTAGAAGAACACGTGACCAATGCATGTGCTTTCTATTAAAATTTTGACGGATTTTAACCAATAGGACTAACGACGTCATTATGACAATACATTAGAGACTAAAATGTCACACTTGAAAAATAAGGGAGTTAGTTGGCACGTAAGGCAAAGATAAAAGATCATTTGTGTTAATAACCCAAACTATAATGATTCTTTTTATTTGGATTCAAGAAGTAAAAAAAAAAAATTAAAAAAAAAACATTTTTTTGTGGTGATGGAAAATTTCCGACCGAAAGCTGTTCAGACTCACGCCAAAAGTGCAAAATAGGTGACATATAATCTTGTCTAAATAAGACATGATTTTTGTTAGTCAATTTACAAAAATAATATTTACAAATCAATTTAGGCTAAATTTCACATTTAGTCCTTATAGTTTACATATTTTTTCAATATCATCTATAATGTTTCAAAAGATTCATAGAAGTCCTTATTATTTAGAAAAGTTATTTAAAATTGTCCCTATTGTTCAAAATTAGCTACTTTAGTCCTTATTATTTTTCAAAAAATTCAATTTAATCCCTATAGTTTCCTAAAAAAAATTCAATTAAGTCCCTGCACGTGACCTCTATTTAGGGACTAAATTAAATTTTGTGAAAAATAATAAATACTAAATTGACTAGTTTTGAACAATAGGAATAATTTTGAATCACTTTTATAAATATTAGGGACTAATATGATTTTTTTAGAATATTAAAAAATAACTTAAAAAAAGATGTAAACAATAAGAATTATATGGATAATTTACTAAGCAATTTACATATTCATCTAGAGTTAGAACAAATGTGTTTATAAACAACAAATCATATCTTTTGCATGTTATATATTTATCTTTCTTCCCTGCATTATCTACTAATTTGGAGGAAATATATCTCTATTTTTTTCATGTAAAAAAACTTTTTATTTTCAATTCGAACAATAGGAGCAACATTATTCCCCTGACTTCCCTTCCTTTTCTCTAATTTTTCCCAATTCAAACAAAAAAGCACATAACTCTAAGTCTAAACAATTATTCACTGTCGAATCTTTCTCATATATAACGTTAAACGATCCAAATCCAAATTTGATTGGCTTGTTTAGGTTGTCTCCAGCTGTAAAAGCACATAACACACATTGTTTGTTGACAGTCCACGTAGACCCTCTCTCGACTCTCATAGATCTGGCCACCGGCATTTCCCGGTCACCTTCCCTTTTCTATACATACCTATATATATCTTTCACGTCTCGCCAATATTTTCGCAATGTTCCTCTTTTGCAAACCCTTATTTTCTCTGCAATCTGCGATGCCCTGATTCATTAAACATCACCACAAATAAAATTTCAATTAGGGCCAGCGTTTTGCAGGAGAATCAAAGCCCTTTTCTTTTTTCTCCTTTTTTTTTTCTTTTTCTTTTCAGGTTTCATTTTCGCCAAAATTAAGAAAAAATGGCTACACAAACCACGACGACCCAAGATACGGACCACATTAATGAAGAATTACATGAGACTGCTTTCGCGAAGCGTAGATGTTGTTGTTTTTGGATACCGTGTTTTGGGCCAAGGAGATCCGACGCCGCCGTTTGGGAGAGGATTCCGACGTCGGAGAAAGAAGAGAGACCTTGGTGGAGTAAGGGAGTGGATGCGTTAAAGAAGGTTAGGGAATGGTCGGAGTTGGTGGCCGGTCCGAAATGGAAAACGTTTATTCGCCGGTTTAACAAGAACCGGTCTAAAACCGGCAAGTTTCAGTACGATCCGTTGAGCTATGCATTGAATTTTGACGAAGGGCAAAATAGTCAAGATGATGATCGGATTTGCCATGGTTTCTCATCTAGGTACGCAGCCTTGCCGGTTTCGTCCAAGTCGTCGATGGACTTGGGTAAGGATGCGCCGTCGTTCTTGTGATCCAAGATTCAACGATGATAAATTGAGAATAGAGAGCGGTTTATTTCATCTGCACAATTAATCGTGCGAATCACAATTATTGCATCACCGCGACCATTACCATTGAATCTTTCTCTATGCGTCCACGCGCCTCGGGACTGGCATGCGCCGGGGGCAGCGAAGGAGTTCGAGGAATTTGCGGGGGTTAGCTGTGCTTGTGCTATGGTGATTGATGATGCATGTATGATCATATTGTTCCACAATTTTGCTGTTGTTTCAAGAAAAATATAGTATCTGTTTAGAGTTAATTGTTAATTGTAATTGAAGTTCATTATTTTCTAATGGGAGAAAAGGGTGGTTTTGGCTTCTATATTTTCAGGGATTTTCAAAGGTTCATGAAAAATGTAGATAAAATCTAAGTAGCTTACAGCACATTTTGCTGGCTATCTTGAAAAAGGAAATTAAAAAAAAAGAAAAAAAAAAGAATAACATTTTCCAGTCTGTTTAAAGGAAAATGATTCAATTATTGTAATTGATTTTTCTAGTATTTGTTTGCTTAAAATCCAAAGTGTAGAACTTAAATTGGAAAAAAAGAAAAAGGGGCAATGTTTTAGAATATATATATTTTTTTTTTGCTAAGAATTATTAACGATCCCAATTAATTTAACAATGAAATTATTGAAGTTATCGAAGTCCCTTTTTCTTTTTCTTTTCTTTTAAATTGCATGATTGCTAATTGAAAATAAGCACCATATGTGGTGGAGTGTGCTTTTGGCAACAAGGATGGTGGCTTAGAGGAATCTATTCGTTAATCAATGTGCTATTGATTTGTGTTACTCAGACAAGAGGATTCTGTCTTTTTCTTCCCAATCTACAGTATAATGACACTGGCAAAGGCACTATCTTATGAAATACAGTAACGTCTAATCAAACTTAACTGAAAAATCGCTCTAAATACAAACTTGTACTCAAAATCAATTTACGTTCAATAATTCACAAAGACGATTATGATATTTTCTGAATTTGACATTGCCGGAGTTTCATTATCCTTTTTATTCAGCTAAATCCTAATCTCTTTTTTCGTGTATTTTTTACTCGTTCAAAGTTGTAAGAAAAGCCTCGACCAAAAAAAGATGAAAAGTTATATAAGAAAAGACATGCCTTTGTACGGCTGTTGACAATGGATCATCACTTTCGCAAAGATTGTCCCTATAAATATATGTCTTAGCACTTGATTAGTTGTCCACATCTTTTGCATGCTTCTAGTGAAAATGGCAAGGCACCACTTAAACCATCTTGTTTTTTTATATCATATATGAAAATGTTATAAAATTGCTTTATAAAAAACTTTTACTAACTCCTATGAGATGTATTAATTACTAATTCTAATATACTAGAATTACATAAACTTTAAAGAATCAAATTATTCTTTATCACGTCAGCTTTAGCAAAAAAATTTAGATAGATTCTATTAGTATGCCTCATATTATTTGTCAGTTATTGAATTCGAAACCCTCATGAGATTAAACGTTTTGAGAGAATCTAATGAGATCAAACCATTAATTATTTGATCTAACAGTAATGATTAAAAAAAAAAAAGTGACATTTATTTTATTAAAGGGATCATTACTTCATCACTAATAAATCATCAATCAATAATTTAAAAAATACACACATTCAAATATTCGACACATTCAACAGTTGCACAGATGGGTTTGCATATGTAGCTCACAGCCACTTTCTTTTAGCTGGACATCCAAAGTCTGGATGCAAACTTTCTCCACACTCTAAATCTCTCAATTTTTATTTTTAATTATTACTTAACAATCATTAATTTTTTTTTTAATAACGTTATATTGTTATTAGAAGTTTCGAATCTCAATTTTTTTTCTTTTTTATTGAATAAACCGTAAACCGGTGATTGTAAATTTGGATGGCATCTTGAACGCGCTCTTGAAACGTGGGTGGTATAAAAGAGACAAATGTACCTCATTGTCTGACACACCGTATCATGGGGGGAAAAGGAGGTTGAACAGTCGGTATCAGTGATGTGGACCACTTAACTGCTGAAATATTTTGGCCCACATCACCAATCAAGATCACGACCGTGCTCTCTCTCTCTCCCTTTTCTTTAATTGAAGTAGCAAATAGTACCTTAATCATATGGATATGTTCTCATCATTCAGATGCTTCCAACAGATTCATGATTGCATCCTGCAGATCCAGATTGTACCTTCTCTAAATATCAACTCTTAAAGGTCAGTTAACCATGCCCTACAATGGCGTTAAGAGCATATTCAGTGGACAGCATTCTACATCCACTCTTAATTTTATTGAAAAAAAATTAAAAAGGCAAGAAATTCTCTCAATTGATTGTTTTGTAATTTGACTTTGAGTCTCTCACAGAAGAAAAAAAAAAAAAAAAAAAAGCCAGCCTACTATGCCGTATCTGGCTATTCGGCTTATATACATACAAGTAGACCTATATTTGTGGGGTTCGCGTTTTTCCTCTCACGGCCCAAACAACCTATTACTACATGAAAGGATTTTCATCACTCTTAAGACCATTGGCTTCATTTGCTTGCTATAGTGACTTCTGAAAGAAAGTGGACAGACAAAATATCTACAAATAAACGTAAGCATGAAGGGAAAATCTCCAAATCAGGCCAACGAACATTCGGTCACCTCACACATAGTTTGTAACATAACAGGATTGGCCATTAACCTAATGTAAAAATTCTCTAAGAATGAATGTTCTTCTTCAAGGTATAGTTAAAAAGAACTATGACATGTTCATATTAACCAACCCTACTTAGTGAGAAATGTTTGGTTTGATCTGGTTTTGTTCATTGTGACAAAATGGTGGCACAAGGATTTAAATTCAGATCATGATCATTATTTTTATAACCATGCTATTAGTTTATTCGGACTAGTTAGGTTTGAATTAGAAAGTTCTGATCAAAACAAAGAAAAATTCATCAGATCAGTCTCATGGATCCCACCACAAGTGTCACGACTAAAAAGATGACAACACCACATGCAAGATTGTTCTTACACTATCTCGAAAGGTTAACAGAAAGGGTGTGGGAAAGAAACAAAAGGAGGAAAGGGAAACAAGCCCAGACAGCAGAAAAGACCAAGGCCTTCTGCTGTAAATAATGAACATATGCAGATTGCAGAGTACAAACAAGCAAATATGCATAGCAGGATGGGAATCTCAATCTATTCAGATCCAACATTCAAACAATCTAAACAATAGATTGGAATATTGCATTCCTGCTTGAAGGAGAATAGATCTATTATGGCATGTTTGTTGAACTCAACTACTATACCCTGAATCGAGCACAAATTGTTTAGATCTTGATTGTGAAAGACTTGCACGCTAGAAGGAAACAATCCCAGTGTCTACCATTCTTTCCAGCCATACTCGAGGTCACATACTAACTACAGATTTCCTAGACGCAACCTTTTATTCCTCATAATTCATGTCCATGAGAAGCACTGTACAGAAGAAATCTGTCACTTTTCTTCCAAGACACAGTTCAGATAACTTCATGGCTACAAATGACGAGCTAACACCAATTCAATAATTTCACTATTCTTATATGTGAGATATCAGACGTTCTCAACAAATTCCTGGCCAAAAAGCAATTATAGAAGACATTAAAAATAATCATGGAAAGGAAAAACTAATCTGAACCAAATTGTAGATCCAATGTTTCATTAATTATCACCATATATCTTCAAGAGTCCCAAAAACAAAAAAAACAAAAAAAACAAAAACAAAAAGAGAATGGAACACGAACACTATAATTATCTGATCAATGATCTCCAAGACACAGAAATAATTTACCATTCAAATTTCTTCTGGTCTCCGCGTCCATGGTAAGTCTACATTAAGAGAAGGATCCTCCATGTGGGCGTCTGAAGAACTTGCAAACTTGGCCTTCTTCGACCAGAGCCAGATCTTGGAAACAGAGTAACTATCAGTTTTTGCCCCAATACTAATCTTCTTCCCCTCCTCATTCCCATCAACAATAGAATTCCCTTCATGATCTCTTCCTCTAGGAAGTTTCATATCATGCCCACTGCGGTGATGGTTAAGGGGTACCCTGAGATTAGAATTGCCAACCACATACTGATAGGAACCCATTGAATAACATCTTCGAGCATCCAGGTTACTGCTGCTAGTCTCTACTACTGCCTCACCCTCCCCAGCATTCAATCTTCTGAACTTGCCAAGCCTGACAGGGAGCACCCCCTTATCTACTGCAATTTCCCTGATTTCAGCAGTCTTCTGACCATCCGCAAACCTATTTTCTCCATTGCCAGGATACCCATCTTCTTCCCTTAGATCATCAAAATCGAACATGGGGTTTTCAATCGAGAATCCAGGATTATAGAGGGCACTTCTACAGATAGGACATGTTGAGTTGGACAGGAGCCAAGTATCTATACAATTGATGTGGAAAGCATGGCTACAGGTTGGAAGCAATCTCAATTTGTCCTTCTCAGAAAATTCACTCAAGCAAACAGCACAATCAAACGGCTCTTTTGGACCCACAATCTCTTCATACATAAATACTGGTAATGCATCAATAAAAGCCTGATCCAAACCGCCATCATGTAAATGGAAAAGTTGTTGTAGCTGCCTTTGGAGCGCATCTGAGCTAGAAATTTCGGGGTATCTATTAGACTGAGAGGATGCAGACGAAGATGGATGTTTCACAAGAAATCTAACTAGTAAATGGAGAAGACCAGATATGAAAAAGAGAACAGCTAAAATCACTATAATGAAGAGAACAGCTGGACTAATTCTAGTTCCTGATGACGACGAAGGGCTTGATTCTTTGTGAAAATTACTAGTAGTCCCATAAGTTGAAGGAGATAAAGGAGGAACAGGAGGTGGATATGTCAAAACACCATCTCTCTGATACACTTGATGATGAATCCATGACATTTTCAAATGGGTATGCTGAGATAAAGATAACCTTCTCTGCTGTCCAAATTTTGACATTGAACATATCATTTTTGGACACCAAGATACCATTTTTCTTACCACATAGACTAATCCCAACTCATATTCTGAACAATACCACAAAAAAAAAGAAGCAATTTTTATCCTTCACTGATGCAAAATCCTCATGGCTTTCAACACTTAAACACAAAACCCCTCAAGGCTCAAGCACAAACAAACAAGGCCATATTTCTATTGCTTTCAGATGGTAAAAAATGGCAAAAAGAATACCCAAATCACTTATATTGCTATAATAAGAGAAAATGGTGAGATGGGAAATGCTAAAAATTGAATCATTACCTACTTTAATATTGAAGAAGCCACCATTAATATATGCCTAAAAATTCTTGATATGGACCACTCCTATGGCAGCAGCAAAACCCTAACGAGGCAGCCTTGTTTGGGCTCTGATATGTTCCAAATTAAATAAGGAAAGGAAAATAGACTCTGTTTCACAAAACTGGTAGATGCGGTCCATGTGGATATATGTATATACATACAAAGAACTATATATATATATGTGTGTGTGTGTGTGTGTAATACACACTCACTGTGTTTAACTTCAACTAGAGAGAAGGTGGCAATGACACTGGTGTCTAGCTACCCAAGTCCAAGGTAAAGTATGCCAACAAAAATGGGGAAAAAAAGGAAAAGGAAAGGGAAAAAGAAAGGTTCAAACAGCTTTTTTGTTTTATTTTATTCCATTTTTTGTTCTCTTTTAAGAGTGGGGGGTCACACACTTTAGAAAGTATGTACACGCGCCTAAGAAGAGAGTTTAAGGTAGTGGTTGGGCTTGTGTTACATGTGTGGTTTAGTTCGTCTCCGTCTAAGGTTCTAAGTTCTACTTAGGCCACTCGTGTATGGGCGTACAAATTGCCTTTGATACAAAATGACTAAAATGAGTGTTCATGATTTAGCAATATCCAAGCCCCGAGCGGCATTGGTCCAAAGCTACTGAGTTGAGTTCAACACTTTTTACTATTTTATAATTTTATTTTTGATTAAATTTGGTATTTGTGTGAGAATATACCTCTACACTTAAAAATTTATCAATTCATAATAAGATAATTTGATAGTCAGATTTCACTAATTGAATTCTCACATTATTTTTTTATTCACCATTCTCTTTCTCCTTTCCTTGCAATTCTAGGAGGGGGTTGGAGGATATAAGAACCTCTTCCTCAATTCAAATAACTCAAACTGAAAATTGAAAACCCTTATGTTATTTTTGAATAATCACATAACATCTCTTGAATGTATCCGATATAAGATATCACTTGTAGATTATTTAAATATGCCTTGGGACAAAACATGTGTATTACTTAAGCACAAAAAAAAAAAAAACATATTAATTTCTATCCTGTCTTTTTGAAAATCAAGTCGTCCCTTTAGACGATGAGATTTACATATCAAGTTCCTCCTCTTGGCCTATAGTTAAAGCAATCTAGATGAGGTAAATTGGATTGTAGCTCACTACTTTGATAATAATTGTTTCAATTAATCCGTGCCTTTCAATATTCAACTAGTCCCCATCTAGGACAGGGATTTGATAACGAGGCAAGGGCGAGGATGAGGAGAAGAAGAAAGAATGGATGGTGAGTTGAGGGGTAGAGATAGGTCTCTCTACCCTAAACTCACCTCCTTAGCATTCCTAATTCAGTCCCTTTCAATTTTGGATCAATAACAAAAGGAAAAATGTCACTCCAAGAAAAACCCCAAAATATTCCCAGAGTAACATACAAAAGGTATCAAATGTTTAATTTAGCTGATGCTTTCCCTCGTCCTCCTCATACAAAAGAAAATAGGAAAGTCTACTGTTCAACCATTTGACTGTTCTGCCCACTAATACATTGGTGGGTCGAGTCATGCTCATCACCCTCCTCATTATCATACGAAATACATCAGCAAATATGTTTAACTCCCCCAGAGTGCTACTGAGAACATAAACCTGCAGTGATGGATGTTTCCGAACTTGATTATCGGCACGATCCAAACGTAGAAAATGGAAAAATATTCTTAATATTCACTGCAAGAAGTTTGAGACAATATCATGGAATACAAGGGATATATGAAATAGTGACAGGAGAAGAGCCAAAGAATTCGTATGATTACAAATGTCACAAGTGTTGTCCCCAGATCAAGAGTATTCTTTTCAGTTTGATGCAGCATGTCAAACATATAAGTGTATTAGTAATATTTCAGATACTAACCAATCATAGCTTGATTTTATTAATATTAATAATATGCTCACAAATATACAACCAATGAATGTTTTTCAGCAAGTTGAAGCTACATTATCTTTGTCCTCTTATGTAGAGGGGTAAAATGAAGAGGAGAAAAGGTCAATGCAAGAAATAAATTCAAAACAAGCAAAAGTCAGTTGGCGGCAACTCTCCACGCCAGCAATGTTTAAAATTTATCCCCATAGTAGTAAGCAGTCCCAAGCATTAATGCAACAGTTGCACCCTGTGCTACTACACGAGCTCTCATTAGCTTCTGACCTAAATGAGAATTTCCCTGTCTGAAACTAATTAGTCCAGCTGTAAGAACTCCAGCTGTTACAAATGCACCTGAAAGCCAATCGGAGATCAAGAATGAATGGAAAAATACTTCATATACAGAAAATTGAAAATCATTTGTCACTACAAGATTAATGATCACAATCACACAGAAAGTCACAAACACGATTATTTGACTGAAGTTTAGCAGTAATATAAGTAGCATTCTAGTCTTCTACACAGAAAAACACGTTCTCTGCCAGTGTCTTGTATTTATTCTCTTTTCAGAGGGTTAACATAATGTATAAAAAGCAATGAGTCTCAGCCTCATTCAGCTTCCCTTTTCCTGAAGCAGTAACCTCAGCAACTCCCTAACACCTCAGTGCAAATAAATACTGTTTCCCGGAACCAACTTAGCTCCAGAACCAGTGCCCTTCCCACTCATCGTTCAACCATATTATCACATCCCCTTTTCTCGCCTCCATCAATGGCATGCTGGGAACTAACCCGCCAAATTCAACTTATAGATGCTGAGATTTCCGTTCCTACCATGAGAATCCCCGGCTTACACCACATTAATATAATCAAAGACAGGAAGCAGTCAACTCACACCAATTACAGAAATGTCCTAGTGATTTGACACCTTAGGTACTCCTTTCTCTGCCTGTTATTTCGAGCACCGGCAAGAACTCAATTAAGAAGTTGATATTTTCCTTCTTTGACATTCATAATCAAGGTACAACATTTAACAAGTTCAGTAGATTGCACTATAAGAGCAGACATTAAGTGTGAATCATGTCTAGAATATATCACCTAGTAAGTAAAAAAATTCCTACTATTATTAGTACAACCACTATTTTTTGTGAAAACGCAAATAGAGACTCTTCCTCAACATTTCCACAATTATTTTTACAATCTTGGGGAGATATAAGGTTCTTCCTTTTCTCTCAGTTGATGCTCCCTCAAGTACATTACGCTGAAGAACTCGCCTCTGTAAAGCAAAATGCTTATGCAATATCAAAACAAGGGAATCAACCATATAGACAACTACTTCACTATAATTCATGACTGTGCGAGAAAAATCAGCATCACCTACGTCCGACAAGGGAATCAACCAGATAGACACTCCTAAATTCTGTAACTAATTCATTCTCAGAAGGCAAGAACCACCTCGGTTTCCACCATGAAATCCAATGCTGCTCCAACTTTCAACCTATACAGTCACTAAGACCTCTATCTATATCATTTCCCTGTTCCATGCTGAACTAGCACAGACCACCATATCAAGTGAACTAAACCTACTTAAGTTGCATCACTCTTTCTCTCTCTCTCTCTCTCTCTCTCTCTCTCCCTCTGTGTGAGTGAGCATCTAACTTTTTTACTTATTTTTTCGGGTAAATCCAATTTATTTTTACAATTAAGGATGAGCAACGGGGCCAAGTAGAAACTCATTTTACATAATATATAATAAAGAATTGGCCATTAGCAATTCGAGATTACTGAAAATTGGTGCAAATTTGCAAAACCACGACGAGATGGTGCCTGCATACCATCAATTTTACTATCGTAATCAACAAAACATGGACACTTTGCAAAGTTGTTGGCTATCCACACTCCATCAATTTTACTATCACAATCAAAATTTTAAGGGCTTAAAATGGGTAACTATAATTGCATCAAAATCATTTTTATCTTATCTATACAACACACAATGGATTATTAACTCGTAGCTTTAAGAATAAACCATGCAACTTCATCCCCACAGGGAAAAAAAAAAAAAAAAATAACATTTTTTTTTTCTTCTTATTTTTATTAAGCTGGTAATTAAGATAAATTCAGATCCGTCTTTGGAATTAACTCGCTATATTAACAGTATCGAAATTTAGTTTCTTTTCACCCATTTTGAAGCACAATAATCAATTCATATGCTACGACATATATGACCAACAAATATACAGAATTATCAATCTTAGAGAAGATGATAATTACCGATTGGGACAAAAGGATTTCTGACGCGTTTTTTATCCCCGAATAAGTGCTCAAGTTCAGGATCAACCATTCCCATCTTCTCCGTATCGAAGGTCGAGCTTGATGCGATATAGATTTGAGTCGTAAAAATAATCTTTTTTTTTCACGTGTTATTTGTAGTAAGTAACGCGGTCCCTGATATTCGTTTTATGCTCGAAGCAATGCATTTTTTTACTATAATACGATGATTAGATGACTATTCTGAGCTTGTGCACCTCCGAAATTCGAAACGCTAGAAATGGAGCACGTCTACTACCTTCCCTCTCTCTTCTGCGTAGCTCGACACTTGGGCAGTGTTTCATTTACCTCGTTTTACGTTTTTGCAATTCCAACCCTGTTCGAATCTTAGTATTTCTTAACTATCCTCATTTTACATTTTGTTTACTTTTCAGCCCAATCTACTTTTTACTTTTCTTTTTTCCGTTATCGTCTTATTTTAGTTTCTTTTTTCCCTTTGTGAACTTTTGGACTATATTTACACCCTTGTTAAGTCTTAATTTTTGTGAACTCCTTGGCAACGGAATGTAAAATTACATATATAAGAACAACTTTATACAAATCCAATTTGATTTGCCATAAGGAGTTGTGCATGTTACTATACATGTATGACATTTATTTTAAAATTGAAATATAAGATAATTAAATAGGGTTATAGTGTTATGATCCAATAATATTTTATGAATCATTGAATATTAAGATGGATAAATGATGTGGTTGACCCAAGCACAAAATTATTTTAACTATTTATTGTGTTTTAGGCAATTTATGTAATAAGTATTGTGTTGGGCTTTCTGATTAAGACAAGCACCTGAAAGAGGATTTAGAATTCTTTTTTGCACTGCATTTAAAAGAGGATTTTCATTTGAAAATATAAATTTAAAGGAAGAAACCATTAAGGTATTATTGTTTCACTTAATCGATTAGTATGCTAATTTGATATATACAAATTGCAAATTAGTATTTGCATGCGTAAATTAACTTGTACTTCAATATTTTTCTAAATATATATCAAAACTTTTGTATCATATAGGGGGGAAATTATTTGGATTACTGTGTAATTGTTGTTTCATGCCCTATGCATATGAATATGCATGCTCAAGGCAAAAGTTTGTCAAAGTATCTAATTTTATAATGATTCCAAAAGATCTTGTGTTTCTCCAGATGTTTAGATTGAACCCTTCGAAACATAATCACCAATGATATCAAAGTTTTTTGGGCATAATGTAGGGCCAAAACTTGTCTTTTTCATCGAGGATACAAATTAATTATAATTTTAGAAATCACCCTTTAGAAAAAAAAAAAAATTAACAGGTGTCAAAACCATAAAATAACATAAGATGCGGGGTCATGGACGAATAAGTAATTCTATCCGTCAACGTTAGAAGACAATTAACCACCGTCGTTTCTCACCACGTACCTCACCAACCTCTCTCACGTCCGTTAACCTTCTCATAACCCCCTTGGCGGCGACAGCATCATATATAAAGACCCCCCACCACAAAAAAGAAAAGAAAAGAAAGCCTCTTTTGATCGTTAGTGAGCGAAGTAGAGAAAGAGGAAGATGGGAGTTCACGGCCTGTGGGATCTTCTGGCACCCGTCGGCCGCCGTGTCTCTGTCGAAACCCTCGCCGGGAAAAGACTCGCAATAGGTAACCTTTTCTTTTCTCCCCAAACCCTAACCGTAACTCAATCTGCAATAATTATATACATATAAAATTGAACGCGAAATTGTATTTGCAGACGCGAGCATATGGATGATACAGTTCATGAAGGCGATGCGAGACGAGAGAGGAGAGATGATACGGAACGCTCACCTGGTTGGCTTCTTCCGTCGAATATGCAAGCTGCTTTTTCTCCGTACCAAGCCGGTCTTTGTATTCGATGGCGGCACGCCAGCTCTCAAGCGACGCACTGTCATTGCACGTCGCCGGCAGCGCGAGAATGCTCAGGCCAAAATTCGGAAAACTGCTGAGAAATTGCTTCTCAATCAAGTGAGTTTTACGTAAAATTCAATACATATCTTTAATTTATGCATAAAATCAACTGTAAATTCGTTGTTTTTATGAAGCGAAAAATATTGCCACTCTGTTACCATATGCTGTCGTATCATAGATTTATGAGTAAAAAGTTAAAGTATATTACTTTTAAGTGTAAGTTTTTGCTTTCATTGCTCTTAGGACGAGAAAGTATTGCGACTCCTAGGCTGCCATATCATAGAGTTACGACTGTACACTACTCTTAAATGTGAGGTTCTTTTATTGTTTATACACAGAACGTCACAGTAGGTAAAAAAACATAATGTGATTACGGGGATAATTGGAATAATATCGGTAATGAAAAGCTAGAGAGGTGAAGATTCGTGAAATCTTTTGATCACGTATCTGATACGACTACAAAGAACTTTCAAAATTATGATTCCAATTTTAATATGGTCTATTATCAGTACTCTCAAAATGCAGATTTTGTTTATATGTAAATGATGGTGCTCACTGTTTTATGTTTTCTTTATTGGTTTTGTAGCTCAAGACGATGAGGTTGAAAGAACTTCAAGAGGATATTCAGAACCAAAGGCAGAAGAATGATGCTAAGAGTAAGAAGGTTAACGCAGATGAGAAGAATGACGAAAAGGGTAAGAAGGTTATTCTAGATGAGCAAATCTCAGGGGAGCACGCATCAGAAGAGAATAATTTACCTGCTGGAAATTACGATCAGGAAGCATTGGATGAAATGTATGTTCTACATTTGACTGTTTTGTGCTTTTATTTGCTCTATGATGCATGTCAGGAGAATACTGACTCCTATGCCCACAAGTTGATTAAGATTGGCAGCATCACTTGCAGCAGAGGAAGATGGAAGTTTTGCTGCTGAAGCATCGATATCTGGTGCTGGGATTCCTCATGAAGAAGAAGATGAAGATGACGATGAAGAGATGATACTTGTAAATTTCTTTCACCCCCTCTTTTGAATTTTTTCAGAAATTTGATCTCGTGGCATGGATATTAGCATAATGAGGTTGGTTCATCAAAAGATGATTTAATTGTTAGAATCAGTCGATACAAGATATTTGAAGTATGAGAAATTTATTTGATGGCATTTGGGGTTAGATAATTCAATCTTTGGTGGATAGAATACCTCCAATGAGGATTGCTTTTACTGTTTTTCAAATATAGATGTGTCAGTGGTTGTATGGATTCTTTGCCCACAAGGTGGTATAAGATGATGAGTTGGAGAGTAGTGACAGAGCTGAGTTCGTATGTTTTATAGAAGAGAAGATCCTTTATGGACAGTTTCTGGTCAGATAAAGTGCTTCTTGGAAATGATGATCCTATGTCTTTATTTGTACATAGAATTGGAGTTTTGACTCTCTATAATCATTGGTTGTAATTGGAGAAAATGTAACTTCCACTAATATATGAACTTCTTGACCTAGATTAGATTTTGATATTGGTGCTTTTCTGACAAGGCTAAGAAGAAAAGATTTTCAGTTTTCTGACTTAAATTTTGAATTTTGTTTGGAATTTATGATTTGAAGCCAGCAATTCATGGACAAGTTGATCCGGCTGTCTTAGCTGCTTTACCTCCATCCATGCAACTTGACCTTCTTGTCCAGGTAACTATACATGCAAATATGTTTCTTGTCTAATGTCCCAAAGGGGAAAAGATGAATAGACGTCCTTTTAACATACTTCTTCCTGTACTTCATGTTGTGGATTTCCTGTTTTGTAGATGAGAGAGAGGTTGATGGCAGAAAATAGGCAAAGATATCAAAAAGTAAAGAAGGTATCATCTCAGTTTCCGATAAATGTTGTCTAGAATAGTTATTTTGTTTGTTGTGTCATGTCTGTACCTGAGTAGCTTAGATCCTTGCTGCCCTCCCCACTTCCTCATCACTCCCAAAAATAAAGAAGTCTCGCATCTTACTGTGGAGGATTTATCTGCTTTATGGTATGTTTCTCTTATCTCTTACGCAGGCTCCTGCAAGGTTTTCAGAACTACAAATACAGGCTTATCTTAAAACAGTTGCTTTCCGCCGTGAGATAGACGAAGTGCAGAAATCTGCAGCCGGAAAAGGAATAGGTGGTGTACAGACTTCACGGATTGCCTCTGAAGCCAACAGAGAATTTATTTTCTCATCATCCTTTACCGGAGACAAGCAGTGAGTACACACATACTTACACTTTCAGGTTCCCATTGAACTCCTCAATTTGGACTAGTAGGCAGAACCGGATCTCTTTCAATAAATTTTCAATTTCGCTTTCCTTTTATTCTTGGATGCAGTCATTGCTCAAGCTAACCTTTTCTCTCCCCATTTTGATTGGTGTCATTTATCAGAGTCCTTGCATCTGGTGGAGAAGGGAAAAGCACGACCTACCAAAGTCAGACAGCAAGAGCAGATGTTTCTGCAAATGCTGTCAATGAAGCTGCATCAACTACAATATCCAATCGTACTGCAGAATCTTTTCAAGATGATGCTGGAAGTGAATTGCCTGAGGATGTTGAGACATATCTGGATGAGAGGGGTCGTATTCGAGTCAGTAGGGTGAGAGCTATGGGACTTCGGATGACTCGTGATTTGCAGAGGAATTTGGATTTGATGAAAGAGATTGAACAGGAGAGAGTAGTCACTGGAGAAAATGTGAATACTGCGTTCAATGATCCAAATATAGGTAATGTACCAGGTAGTTTCCCTAACAGCACCTTGGTTTCAAATGCTCCTGATCAGAATAATGATGGAATGGCTGATGCAAATGACAATGTTGAAGATTCAGCATTGAAAAGTGGGACTTCCATTGAGATATCCTTTGAAACAAATGCTGAGCAGAAATCTGGTGATGATGATGATCTTTTTGCTCGTTTAGTGGCTGGAGAACCATCGATGAATTCTTGTGTTGATAATTCTCTCACAAAGGAACAATCTGTTGAATCTACTTCTGATTGTGAATGGGAAGAAGGAGTTATCGAAGGGAAAGTTACTTCTTTGAGCCATGACGCCATAGTGAAGCCATCTCTGGGTGCAGGTGGCATAAGTGATGACAATGGAGTGGATTGGGAGGAAGGCAGTTCAAGTATTCTTGAGGAGGCTTGTCCTCATCCAGCTGAATGCAATGAACCTCTTTCAAAAGGCGCCTTCGAAGAAGAGGCTGATTTTCAGGAAGCAATCAGAAGAAGTCTAGAGGATCTAAAGGATCCAAAGATAAGTAATATCTCATGTGAGAACTTGGAATATGATAAACGTAAAGAAAGGTTAGGTGCGGTTACAAATGCTGGATATGTTAATGAAGATGATAGGCTTGAGTCTGACATCACGGCAAAGGATATTTATCCACTGCTGGAATCACCGTTTGAAGCTCAGACAAACATTAGGAACCTTGATACCCAGGCTAAATTGAATAAGTTGCCAGCCTGTGATAATTCTGTCTCCCAGTTGGCACCTGTTCTAGGATTTAATCCTGCCAACATGGAGTTGCCCCGAGCAAATGCAGTTGGAAGGTGTTTAAACTCATCAATAGATGAAAATAGTGATATAAATCTGCATGGAGAAATACATGTGAAATCAAATACTCTTGGTGAAAAGGAGGTGAACTTGATTGAAGAGCAGCTACAGGTTACCTTGAAGAATAAGATTGATGTATCAATGGGCACTAAAATGTCTTCTGCTATTTCCAATTCATTGTATGAGGAATTGTATGATTCCACTGTTGCTGACGCTAAGCAAAAAGAGTTTGAGGCAACACTGGGTGGTAATTATGATGACAGTGCGGTACCCAAGAACACTTCTTCTAAAGGTACAGCAAGTGACATTAATATTGCATGTAAATCATCACAGGGACAAGATCACAATGAACTTCACTTGGAAAGTGGGAAGTCGAACTCTGCCTTCGTGGACAATAAGGACGAGCAGGTTCAAGTTACTGAAGCTGGCTTGGAGGAACAGCTGCTTATCTTGGATGAGGAGTATAAGCAACTAGGAAATGAGCAAAAAAGGCTTGAGCGTAATGCAGAATCTGTCAGCAGTGAAATGTTTGCTGAGTGCCAGGTCTGCTACCAAAATTTGTGGTGTGTTTTCAGTAGATACGTGACAAAATCTTGACAGTTTATATAGCTATATCTTCTACCCTTTTGCTTGTCAATATGCTCAAAAAAATTCTATGTAAGGCATTTCCAGTGTTGCCGAGCATGTTTATGGCGGTGTCAGGTGTTCTATATGTTATTTCTGTTGGTGTTAGAAATGGTATTATTTTCTAGTTTAAAGATGATGGTTTCTTGATTTCAGGAGTTACTTCAAATGTTTGGTCTACCATACATTATCGCTCCAATGGAAGCAGAAGCTCAATGTGCATTCATGGAACTTGCTAATCTTGTTGACGGTGTGGTCACTGATGATTCTGATGCTTTTCTGTTTGGTGCACGAAGTGTGTACAAGAACATATTTGACGATCGCAAATATGTCGAGACGTACTTCATGAAGGTTAACTACTAAAGTAGCACTTAACAATTTCGCCTGTCTGCTTTAGTCTACATTTATTGGAACCAGCTGTTGACACTTTCAGAAATCATTAACTCGTGGCTTTTTTGTGGATCCCAGCTTGTTAAATTTTTCGTTGGTATTGATGAATCTTACTTGATGTTATGTCACGGTCTTTTGCTCCATATATTGTATTCTCTCCTCCCAGCTATTCTTCCTTTTCTGCTAAACCTTTTGATTCATATCAGCTCTCACTTTTTCTCCGGAAATAAATTTGTTTTTTGCTTTTCTCTTTTGGGGACACTGAGATTCTGATGTCTTTTATTACATTTGCCAGGACATCGAGAATGAGCTTGGATTAGACCGAGACAAATTAATTCGTATGGCACTGCTTCTTGGGAGTGATTATACAGAAGGTATAAGGTAATGTCTTTTGCTTTTTCATTGGTGCTTTGCCAAGAATTGTCACTCTTTATTTTATCCCTTTCCTTTTCTGGTTTTCAGCTTTGTGTTGGTTGGTTACTACTTATCATGGGATACATTAAGCTATTTATCTTTGTTCTTGTTTGAAATTAGATTTACCCAAAAAAAAAAAGTTTGGATGTTTTGGGTTTTGTAGAAGTGACGGTGCCGATGCTACCATGACGAGATGGAAATGTCTCATCTATTCTCTTTCTTTTTATGTGATGTAGTGGTATTGGCATTGTTAATGCTATTGAGGTAGTAAGTGCATTTCCTGAGGAGGATGGCCTTCGTAAATTTCGGGAGTGGATTGAGTCACCAGATCCAGCAATTCTGGGGAAATTTGATGCACGAGAGGGATGTGGTTCAAGTAAGCAAGAGTCAAAAGTTGGAGATAATCAGTCTGAGGATGAAATTCAGAAGATGAAGCAGATTTTCATGGAAAAACATGTAGTTCATTGAAACGTTTTATCATTTCAGACGTGATTACAATATTACTAGGTGTGATATATCAATTTACTGTTTTGGTGATAATCATGAAATTTGATAAACGCAGAGAAATGTGAGCAAAAACTGGCATATTCCTTCTTCTTTTCCAAGTGATGCTGTTATTTCAGCATATGCTTCTCCACAAGTGGACAAGTCAATGGAGCCTTTTGCATGGGGAAAGCCAGATCTATTTGCTCTTCACAAGTACGTTTCCTGTGCATCTTTACTGTTGTATACCAATTGGGCTTCGGAGGACATGATATTTAATTTTATCTGCCTCATGATTTTGGCTTTTCTCAGTTTAATGTATGTGCAGTGTAATCAAGACATGTAATTTGCTTTGCTGCTTGTCAATGTTGCACCATGATTGGCAACATGACCTAATAAATTCTTTTAGAGAGAAGTTGAAAGTGTGGCTCAGTATAGCATCCCAGAACTGTCATTACTAATAAACTTGTTTGGAATTTGTTAATAACAAAATGGTCCTCAATATGCAGATTATGCAGTATGCATTCTAAGTGTATTCTCTCCTTCAAGCTCTAAAGAACAAAAGTTGCCATATGCTCACAAAATTTTCTATTTTGGCCTACAGATTGTGTTGGGAGAAGTTCGGATGGGGGACCAAGAAGGCAGATGAAGTGCTGCTACCCGTTTTGAAGGAGTATGACAAACATGAGGTCTCTCTCTCTCTCTCTCTCTATCTTCTCCCCCATTGAGTCTAAACTTGATGCACGTCAGTGATAACTTTGTAATATATTGTGTGCATGAGGTTTGGAACATGTTCAAACCTTAATTTTTCCAAAAATTTGGTTTAACTTTAAAGTGCCTGCACTGGGATTTTGTTAGTGCATAGCCAGATCTAATTAGGTCCTTTGTCATTGTGTTTAACTTCTATATGTATCTTTATAACTTATGGTTGGAGAAATAGGAAGTTGACATCCCATCTCCTGTTGTGTTCTGTTTGATTTATTCAGACACAATTGCGGCTGGAAGCATTTTACACGTTCAATGAAAGATTTGCAAAAATCCGGAGTAAGAGAATAAAAAGCACCATTAAAGGAATAAAGGGGATCAAATCTTTGGAGCATATGGATGATTCTTTGGAAGATGTTCCTAAAAGCAGAAAGAAAAGAAGAGCTAACCCCAATGAAGAGGATAGGGGTGAAGCAGAGAAATCTTCAAATGTACAGGAGCATGGAGGTGTTGGGGAGGACATTGTGAAAATCTCTAGAAAAAAGCAGTCAAATAAAAGGAAGAGCCAAACTGAGGCTGAAGAAATTAATCAAGAACCGTCAAGAGAAGCAAATACTAGTCTGAGCGCCAGCAATGAATTGAGTGTCAGAAGAAGAGGCAAAGGAAGAGGAAGAAGTCAGTTTACTGGTAAAAGGAATAAGAGAATGAAGTCGTCTATGAAAAATGCTGAAACCAGTTCTGACGATGGACTGACTAGTGAAAGGGAGGAGAATGCTGAAGTTGAGTTTGAAGAGCCACATCAAGTACGAAGGGTAAGTTTTGTTGCTACAGTGGAATTGCTTTTATTTGACAAATCTCTATATTTGCTGTAAAAGAGGGTAGAGGGGCTGTTAAATGCAAACCAATTTCTCTGCTCAGGTAGATATCTTTAACTGGTTTTATTTCTTCCATTCCTGGCTTGATCTGATGCCTGGTTGTCATGAATATGTTCACCAAATTACAATTACCAATTTGGAAAAGACATACTATCTTGGTATTGGCCCGTTATGATTTGGTGGGTTGATAGGCCAGGCAGTACAGTATCAACAAGCTTTTCAACAGTAGTCTTAGGATGCTGAGATGTGGTATTTTGCAAAATATTTTTAAAGCTTTCTATAGCATGCTGCTTTTTAATTCTTTCCACTGGTTTTACCTATTTTCCCTGCTTGCTTGATTTTGGGAATCATTCTATTAATTGATCCTCAATTCAATGCATGCTCGTGAATATTCCAGTCAGGACGACTTCGGAAGGCAGTGAATTACTCTATGGGTGATGAAAGCTTTGATGATTCTGATGAAGCAGACAAATATGACAGACATTCCATTGGTGGAGATGCAATAATAAAAGAAACATCTGCAGATCACGGTATTGTTGGAGATTCCTCATCTGGTGCCAAGGAAAAGTACAACAAACCTGGGGACCTGGGGCAGGAATATCTCAGGGACTTACTTGAAGTAGGTGATGAGTTCTTTAAGGAGGGCACTGAGCCAAATATCGAAGCAGAGCAGTTGAACTTGGGCCAAAATGATGATTCTCTGAGTGAGGCTGGGCTATCAAAAGAGTACTTTAAGATGGGGGGTGGATTTTGCTTGGATGATGAAGCTGATAAATACTCCGGCAGATGTCCATCCAGCCCAAATCAAACAATAGTGTCTGCAAATGCTCATCTTTCCGATTGTTCTGTTCCAGCAGAAGAAGAAAATCAGGAAAGCAATTCTGTCCAATTGCTTTCGAGTCCAATCACGAGTTTGAATGAACAGAGCAAGGGGAGGCCAAATGCTTCTGAAACTGAGGGAAATTTGAACGAGGCAACTCGTAAAGAAAACAGCTCTGGTTTCACATGCTTGCAGGAAGATATTGACAACGATGATTGTCAGAACAATACAACGAGACCTCTTCGCGCAATGCCAAATCTCAGGAGGAAAAGGAAAAATTGAACATATTCTATTTTGGGGGAGTTTTTGGAGGGAGGGTTAGTAGTGTAGACCTGTCTAGTCTTCGAATGTCGAGGATCATTTTTGTCAAAGGTTGGCTGCTTTTTAGCAGTTGGGAGGACTGCAATTTTGTGCTGTTTCATTAGCAGTGAAAAATATCCTGTATTTCACAAACTGTAAGTAACTTATTGGGTCTGCTCATGTTTCACAATCATATTCCTAGTATAATGCTTTTCATCCTATGCTAATGAAAAAAACGGGGGCTTACCGTCTCGTCGTCGTTTTACACTGTAGTCGTCGGTGGTATTTTTTTTTTCTTTTCCCCCCTGGCTGTGTGTGGGTGTAATTTGTCCTCGAGAAGAAAAATAAAATATAGGTAATGATGTTGATTGATTGAATTTATAATTGGCCACCGGTCGAAAAAGTCAACGTTCATTTTGTACGATGTTGATCAATTGGACATAGAGAAGAATATTCTTAAAACTGCCCTCTACGACCACGAAGATTTTTTTTTTTTTTTTTTCATAATACAAATAAGCGTAGTGATATTCTTACCTAACCCTCCAAGGATTTTATCTGCCACCTTCTGAACTGTTGGCAACAGTCACCCTTTTACAGCCACTACCAAAAAAAAAACAGGGAGAGAGATGGCAATCGCAAGATATTGTTACAGGGAAGTGTTACCCTTTACAGCCATGGTTATGGTGGAGTGCTCTACGGTAGGCTTAAACACATTGTTCAAAGCAGCAACGTTGAGAGGGATGAGTTACTATGTCTTTGTGTTTTACTCTTCCGTTATTGCAACACTTGTCCTACTTCCTTTTGCCCTCATCTCTTACAGGTATTAAAGAAATCTCAATCAATATTTTTCTGCATACTCTAATTACACCATTCATGTCCCATTTTTTTTGCAGAAGAACCATGCTTCCTCCAATCAAATTTTCCGTATCCAGCAAATTCTGCCTTCTCGGGCTTCTTGGGTATGCAAACACAGCTATCACGTATTCATCTTTGGACTTGGACTCCTCTACAATTACACGCAATACTTGTCCCAATTAATGCATCTGTCACTAAATATTGTCTATGGGTTACATTAATCTTGTTACACTAGCAAATTATTAGCAGAACAAATATAGAAGTCATATGATAGTTTATGATTCTCCGGAAAAGCATCTGCAAAGGATTTTTTTTTAATTTTTCTTGTTTCTGAGAAATGAGCTCATTAGTTTTGATCTTTTCTTTTGTTCATGCTTGTGTTATCCTTTAGAATTTTGAAATCATAGCTTATTGCAAGATTGCAGAGGCATTGGTTCTGCAAGTGTAAACAAGCTTGGAGTTTGGATAATTGTAAAGTCAAAAGATATCATCTCATTGTCTAAACGAAACAAAGATCTCTGCAGCTTCTTGGGTTCTTCATTGGTTCCTCATTCGGTTATTTTCAACAGTTCAATAGAATGTAGTCCGAGAAATGAAATGTTAACCAAAACGATGAAAAGAATTAGTGAATAATTCATTTAGTATTCTTCTAAACCTTTGTCTTTGTTGACACTTTAACTACTATCGTTTCGAGGCAGTTTTGGCGTTGTTTGAAGTGATTGCAGGACATTTTAATTGCGGGAGTGAATTTAAGTATTAAATCACAAGCAATAAGCAGAGCCGTGACAATTGCCAAGAAAAATTATGGTACTTACATATGGCTTCCATATTTGTTTTGCTAAATATGAAAGTTTAGATTTAGGTATTTAATGCTTTGGAATCATAGTTGGAAGGGTAGTTTAGCAAGCTTAATGTAGTTCATAGATGATATTTGGTAACACGTTGCATTAATCAGAATAAGTATTATGTGTAATTCTAAACAATGAAATTGTAGATGAGCCAAATCCTTCATCTTTCGATGTACGTGGCGGCGCCATTTTACTAGGCTCACGTGCAAAGTAAAATTATGGTGTAAACAGTAACGTAACTTGTTTTCCTGGTGAGCTAGGTTTTTAGCTCAAATATCCGGATTCAAAGGTATTGAATACAGTTCTCCAACTCTTGATTCCGCCATCAGCAACCTTACCCCGGCTTTCACCTTCATTCTTGCCATTTTCTTCAGGTTCGTTCTACTTTCTTCCATCGATTTTCTTTCTTGTGCGTTTGATCATTTCTGTTTGTTTCCAAGAAATTGATGAATCAAAAGCAGAACCAAAAAGTATTATTTGAAGTGAGACTAAAATTTTCTTATATCCAATAATATATATACTAAACCCAAGGGTCAGTTCAATGGTCGAGCACTTGGAGTGTAGATGAGAGATTTGTTTATATTTTGGTTCAAATTAGATAAGAGAATATTTTCTTCGGGGTCAGCCCCTGTTAGGCCTGACGTCTAATTAATATGGACTATATTTCTTTCAAACGGATCATGTATTTTGAGATTTGGACCGTGTGCATCCGAAGGGCTTCCGGAATGTTCCATTATAAAAATAAATAAATATATATGTACACTATAAAATTACAGAAACGCCAGATATGTTGATTTTTCTCTTTCACACTATCAGTTCCCACAATGTTTCTGACACCAATTTCAATTTTGTTTGGGCTTAAAAGATTGGAGAAGTTAAATCTAAGAAGCTCTAGCACTCTGGCTAAAGTCATAGGCACAATACTATCCATATCAGGTGCATTGCTGGTGGTTCTTTATAAAGGTTCAGCAATCCTAGGAATTTCTCAACTGAGTTCGCCCTACCATTCTCTTCGCCTATCAGTATCCAATTGGGCAATTGGTGGCCTCTTACTCTCAGCAGAGTATATTCTCATTTCTTTTTGGTACATTATTCAGGTACATTCTTCATTAAGCCCATCTTTAATTGTCCAAACTGTTTCATGCTATGTGTTAATATTGACAGTCTTATATTTTATCTTGGTATAATGGAAGTCAAAATCGTAATTCGAATTTAAAATCTTTGATCACAACAGGTCGCTCCCCGACCATTCCACTAACCCTTGTTAAACGGTCTTATTTACTTGGTTTCATTTACTATTTTGTATTATGCCTTTAGTTTACGTAAGATGAATGAGTCGCATTTTATAGGCCCAAGTAATGAAAGCTTACCCAGCAGAACTGGTTTCTGTCTTCTTCTACAACTTATCTGCAACCATCATATCTGCACCAGTGTGCCTTCTAGCTGAAACTAATCTTAGTGCCTGGAGACTTACAGATAATGTAGCTTTAGTTGCCACTGTATATGCGGTAAGAACTACTCATATACTACCAGTAGGAAACTGCTTAAAAATGTTACAGCAGGACAGGTACGGCAAAGTATGGGGTGGGCTCTAAAAGCGCGTGGAGTCCACTCCCCATTCAGCTGAATGATCTGACTGTAACGTTTTTTAGCTTTTTCACTGCCAGTAAAAATGAAATTGTTAAAAAGGGGAACACTTAATTTTAGGCCTGATTCTCTTTCCAGGGGCTCTTTGGGTCATCCTTTGGTACATTTGTGCATACATGGGGTTTGCACATGAAGGGCCCTGTTTATATAGCATTGTTCAAGCCATTATCCATTGCAATTGCTGCAGCCATGGGTATCATTTTCCTTGGTGACACCCTCTATCTAGGAAGGTATATATGAACATTGATTAATTTCCCTTGAACCCCTAGATATCAGGAGTTTCCTGTATCAGACTATCTTTTTTGAAGTCATTCCAATTCATAAGAGAACTGGACAACAAAAAGGCATTTAGTTTTCGAGATTTATCAATGTAGATTTTGCTAACTCTATACGCTAATATAATTTTTATGCATTTCAGTGTTATTGGTGCTGTGATAATTTCCATTGGGTTTTATGTTGCGATATGGGGAAAGGCAAAAGAAGAGAATGATGAAGAGGTGGGAACTGGAAATGCAAGCTTAGTGGCTAGCCAAAGTCTTCCTCTATTGCAAGAGGATATGAAAGGCGAAGAAGTGTAAAACATCTCTGTGTGACATTTTGATGATGGCTTTGTGATACTGTTTTAGCTAGCCTGGAAAACTATGCTTTAGTGGGCTGGTTGTGATTATGGTCCGATAAAGTTCTCAGACCTTAAGAAGTCGTTTTCACTATTCTAATTGGCGCTTATAAGTGATTGTTTAGATTCATGAGGTGCAGCGGTCCTATTCGTATAGGATTTTGGATCCTCTTAACGGTTAGAATGAAAATAGTACCCTTAAATACAAAGAAAATACTATTTTACTACAACGTCGGCGGTCAATTCCTCATTCATAGATTTTCTGGTCAGAACGCCACATATGCACTATATTCCGGTTCATTGATAAAGAAGATTATACTATTTGATCAGAACGAATGAGTGATTGTGAAGTATGCTTCGGAAGAGATTTGTATAATTCATTATGGTTCTCAACCATATAACTCGTTTATGTAATATCTGATTAATGTGTTGCTAAAACCCGTTGTTGCTTACATATGCCTCCCTTGTGTTACTATAGGCTTCTTTCTTGCTAAGTTGCTAGAAAATGCATATTACGAAAAAAAAAAAAAAAAAAAAAAAGAAGAGCTAGGAAATGCATATAATACACACGAATTCCCTTTTATGCCCCTTCATATTTTACATTTAGTGACATGAATATTTATCCATGAACTGTTTATCCATGAATATTTAGTGGGGTTCTCGTACATGGTAAATAGTCAAATTTCAATTGTTCAGAAGAAAAAAGAAAGAGAAATCGTTATTAAAAAGAAAAAGAGAAGTTCTTGGAATGCATATAGGGAAGCATTGAACGATGAATTGGACAAAAGTAAAGCTAAAGCACCATGCTGATTGGCGACCGGAAAAAAAAAAAAAAAAGATATTAGTTCTTCACCCTAAATCTTATTTTTTAGACAATAAATTAAGTCATCAATTTGATCCACGGAGAATAATAAATTTAACTTGAGCCACAAATTTAGGGATCTTCCAGAATTAACATGTCATTAGCCTTGCCCAATGGAGGATAAACCCTAGTCATAGACAAGCCCTAGTTCTATTCTCTTCGCCCACTATCTCAATTTATCTCTATTGATCTTCCCTTACTCTTGTAGCCTTTTGAATATGGTAAGTTGTTAGTGTCCACTTATAAATGGATTGAAAAGTCCCGAACTCACGATCCTAATTGTAAACTCAAGAATTTATATTTATTTCGATTCAGTTTGTACATTTAAATCATGAAAATATTTTATACAAGATATTGTTGAGTGTAGACTATGTTTTGCATCAAAATATCCAACGTTTGGTGATATTCCTGGATCTAATTGTCAACTTCATCGGACATTAGGTTATTGATACAGCTGACCAATAAAATAAAATATTGAAAACTGTCGAAACACAAGACTCAACTTGGAGTAGTTATACTAGGCAATTGGCCTAGTGATATGATTCTCACTTTAACTGCGAGAGGTCTCGAGATCGATTCTTAGAATTAACATTTTAAGTGATGTATATTTGACTAAGCCTCCCTTAAATCCAAAAAAAAAAAACTTGGAGTAGTTATTGATACGGCAGTTGATATTCAAATTCGTCTCTCTTTGAAAATAGAAATCGTCCCCTGACAGATTTATACACAAATACGGCAATAATGACCCAAGTCGATAAGAGGAATTTTAACACGTAACTAAAGATGATTAACCAAATCCATATAAATTAATTTAATTTGTCCAAAGTCTTATATGCACATGATATTTATCTATAAACTTTGTAATGAAAGATGTTGATGGTATTAGGCAGTACTGGACCTAATTTAGGAGCCGCTTTGAGAAGAGTAACTTTTTAGAGAAAAATAAGAAATTTGAAACTTAATTCTCCCAGAAAACATGTAATTAATCCAAAGAAAATTTAATTATAATTGATCCTCTCCGCAAAAAAAAAAGAAAAAAAAAAAAGAACAGTTGAGACCCTCTTGAGTGAGGTTAAGAATTTCAACTTCTCTAGTAAATCGAATTGTTCTCAAGAACTCATGCATGACATGTAGGAATTATGAATTTATGTTGAGGAAGATTTCTACATTAATTTCCTAACACCCTCAATAATTTCAACACGTAAATCAAAACCATGTTGAATAAAATAGCTAGTACTATATATATATTTTTTCTTTTTTGTTTATTTCTTTCTTTTTTTTGTGGGAAAAAAAATGAAGTACCCTTCTAAACATCTAATCTCCTTATGTGAGGGATGAAATCACTTGTATGATAGTATGGGGTTGCAGCCTCCACCAAATGAAAGTTTTTAAAAGTATAGAAATATTTTTGGGATATTTTTAGTTTAAAATTGAATTAGTCTCTAACAAAAAAATTATTTGTATACGAAATGTAGTAATTACCCTTTGAAAGGATGATTCCTATTGCAAACTTCTATTTTCATGTAACATTTTAACATCCGAGACAATCTTAATGATCGGTTATGTCCAGTCATTTGTTCCTAACAAGTACTTATACATCTACTAATGCAACATGAGACTCTTTGCCCTCATCATTAGCATCTTTTGTTAATCGAGGCAATAAATTATATGTCGATCTATCCGGATAAACTAATACCCAATTAATTCATCATACAATTAGGGACTTATTCTAGAATTTATCTTTCATTATAGATCTTGTCACTCATATTTTTAACAACTTAAGAATAAGGTAATTCTAACGAATTTATTTAAATAATATTTAACACATTAATTATAATTAAATAAAATACTCACTAATTCAATAATACAAAATATTATGTCCTAAAATTACAACAAATTAGCTTTTAGGACATATTATCCAACTGTTCTGACTTAAAATTTATAATTACAACAGATCATTATACCATCATTTCTCCTAACTGTTATGTGTAACTTAGTCGTATCTTGTTTCTATGGTATGCAACTAATGAAACCGGATCCTATAGTGGTTGCAACTAAACTTTTGGCACGTAGAGATTTCGTTGATATAGGAAAGCAATTCAACATCATCGCAGTCTCCTGGATACAGTTTATGGTGCATGACTGGGCTGATCACTTGGAGGATACTGATCAGCAGGTATGACCAGAGCTTATTAATTATCAACGAACAATATTTATTAAAGAATTGTTTTTGGTTCAGTTTGTAAATCATGTGATACTGTGTGAAATTTTTCTACCCATTTTGGGCTATTAAATAAACAGATTGAACTTTCTGCATTCGAAAAAGTTGCATACCAATGCCCTCTCAAGTCTTTCAAGTTTTACAAGACAAAGGAGGTCTCCACGGGTTTTTTCAAGATAAAGACTGGTCACTTGAACCGCCGAACGCCTTGGTGGTAAGATTTTCACTAATCCATCCATAGATTTGGATTCCTACATAACATTATAATGTTATGAAGAGGCTCAATAGTAGTAAAGTGATAATGCAGTTATATGTGCTAAAACAATCTGGATCATTGAGTAAAGTGATAATGCAATTACAAATATTAACTCGATTGTTTATTGCAAACATGAAGGGATGGGAGTGCAATCTACGGAAGCAATTCAGAAAGGTTGTCAAAAGTGAGGACTTATGTAAATGGGAAGCTCAAAATATCAGAAGATGGTCTTCTTGTTGTTGATGATCAAGAGGGGAGCACCATCTCTGGGGACACTCGTGACAACTGGGCTGGCCTCTTGGCATTGCAAGCCCTCTTCGTTATGGAGCATAACGCAGTCTGTGATGCATTGAAGGTGATGATATATATATACACTGGCGGAGCCAGTAAGGGTATGTGCACCTCCTGATCCACTAGATACACCTTCTGACCCACCCTCATTTATTGAGGGGTACATATATAAATTGTAATATAGTGATTAAATTAAATGATATTTTTTATTTAGACCTCTTCTTTTTTTTTGAAAAGAAGATTTAGATCTATGTTTTCTATTAAGTGTGATTGAGCCTCCTTCTATTAAGAGTTGGTTAAATTAAAGGGTTAACACACACCATCACACAAAACACACACCCACAAGATCAAACTCTTTTCCCTCATTCTTCATCTTCTTCTTCCTCTTCATCCTTTTAATTCTTCTTCTCACGCAGCCAACATCATCAGCAAAAGAAAAACACACAAACACTCACGACTTACAAACTACACCCACAAAACACAGACTCACACACAACCACAAACCTACCCAAAATACCTAGATCCCTTTCTATTATATATTATATTAAAAAAAACTAAAATCTTGGATCTTGTCAAGAAAGCCTACATTCGCCAAAGATCTGCAGATGAACGAAGAAGAAATAACAACTTTTGATTGCCACAACAAAAGAGCTGGAGGCATGTATCAAACAATAATGATGAAATTAGTAACTTTGGATGATTTTTTTTTTCTTTGTTTATTTTACTTGATTAGGTAAGATCTTCAGAACATAGAAAAATCTTGTATATACATAACGAAAATATTCCCAAATCGTCTTGCGACGAGCATGGCTGACCAACGAAATATGTTGTGATACTTACAAATTTATTCTAAGGCTTCTCTTGTTATTGAAGAAAAAATAAAAAATAAAAAAACAAAAAAAAAACTATGCGTTGTGTGTGATTTGATACTTATAAATATTGATTTATACAAAAATAATTCGGGCGGCGGAGTGGCACCCCTTAACCTCGGGTGCCTAGCTCCGCTACTGTATATATATATATATATATATAAATCATGATCATACCTTTAATCTCGTACAATACATAGTTGGGGAGCGAGCCATGCCTGCAACACGTAGCTTATAGTTGAACTTTTTTAGTTACTTCTTGATCTAATATCATGTTACGTACTCTGATAATTTAAGGTAGAATATCCTCAGTTGGATGATGAGGAGCTGTACCGCCATGCAAGGCTAGTCACTTCTGTGTTAAGGCAATTAAATTGATTGGAATTTGATTATTAAGACAATTAAATTAATTAGGATTTGATTGGCTATATTTTAGCAAAACTTTTGTTTTACCATACTTGTGTTTTTGCCTTTTGAATTTTGCAGGAAAAATATTATGATAACTTACCATAAAAGAGGGAGCTTCATGATAATGAAGGAATTACATTGATTGCATATTCATAAGGAAATGAAGCATAAAAAGAAGATTAGGGTTTTATGGGAAGAGGCCTTTCTTGAAGCCCAAGCCAGGATGTCTAAGCAGTAATCATGTATTTATATGTAGCAGTAGTCACGACATAAGAGTGGGAGGCAGAGAAAGAGTAATGATAAAATATAAGAAAGTTTTGTCCAGTGTTCCATATCATGTTGTAACACGATCTGTGTTTCAATCTTTGATTATATTAAGTGTTGCAACTCAGTTTATTTTGACAACTTATTGTGAGCATCATGTATTAGTCTTTGAGTGTTTAGATAGTTTTTCCTTGTTCATTCTTCGGGAGAAGAATGTGTTGTTCTCGAGAGAAAACGTCACAAGTTGAAAGGAGCTCGCCAAACCAAAGTTCATTGAATAGTTCACCATTAAGGCGTCAAAAGTTAAGAGGAAGTCTTTATTTACGTAAGTCCATTAATGTTGTAACTTATTATATTACTTAATAAATAGGTTTGTTGGATCAGAGGAGGTTCCGTGGACGTAGACCGCACGGCTAAATCACGTTAAATCTTGGTGTTCTTATTTCTATTACAATTATATTTTTTCTACTGCTATTTACTATTACTGCTTGTGTTGGAACATTAAGTGGAACGACTCATTAACTAACTAAGGAATGAGAGAAACAGACTGTTAATAAACTGAGAAAGAAGTGTTGTTCCAATTAATGTTGTAACATTACCTATAACAGAATTCACATTATACCAAGTAATTGCATTTAAACAAATTTGTCATATTATTTTGAATTTTATCCGTACTTACACTGCTTAAACTTTAACAAGTGGCATCAGAGCCGGTCACTGAAAATTACTCGGTGAGATCTTTGGGAGGTTTAAGTTGTTTTTGCAGGAATAAGTATGGATACTTTGCGGGATGGAGGTTCAATTACCAAACCACCACTATTGAATGACTCAAACTACTCATACTGGAAGACACGCATGAGGGCGTTTATCAAGTCCATTGATGAGAAAGCTTGAAAGACAGTTCTAACAGGTTGGGTGCATCCTACAATTACCGATGCATAATGCAATGTTGTACCAAAACCTGAAACACAATGGACCAAAGCACAAGATCTATTGGCAAATTACAAGTCCCAAGCATTGAATGCCATCTTCAATGCCGTTGACATAAACCAATTCAAATTGATTTCAACGTGTGAATCAGCTAAAGATGCATGGGTGATATTGGAGACATCATATGAAGGCACTACAGTTGTAAAGGTATCAAAACTTCAAATTCTTGCGACAAGATTTGAAGAATTGAAGATGAAGGAAGATGAAACTATCATGGAGTTCAATGCCAGGCTGTGTGATATTGCCAATGAGGCCTTTGCCTTGGGAGAGAAATATTCAGATTCAAAGTTGGTGAGAAAAGTACTAAGATCACTTCCAAACAGGGTTGCTATCAAAGTTGCAGCAATAGAAGAGTCCAAAAATGTTGATGAAATCAAGATTGATGAGTTAATGGGCTATCTTCAGACGTTTAAAATGAAGTTCAAACAAAAGAAGAACGAAAATAGTATTTCCTTAAAAATAGGTTTCGAAAATCAAGATGATCAATACTCTTCTGATAATGTCACATAATCTTTAGCCTCTCTCACAAAGAATGTCAACAAAGTGCTGAAAATGTTGGAGAAGCAGAATGTCTCATCAAATTCTGAAATATTGAAGAAGAAAAAAAGAATACAATGTCATGAATGTGAAAGATTTGGACATATTCAATATGAATGTGGAAACATTATAAAGAATAGGAAAAAGGCCATGAACATCACATCAACTGATGAAGACTTGGATGAGTATACGGAGAGTGATGAAGAGCACACCAACAACATTGTTGCATTAAATGTTGCAACAGTCCAACGTGATGATAAGGTAAGCATAGAAGATGGTGTAAACAGTGTTGCAACAGATGAAGAAACATGCAGCTTAGAGTCAGAAAGTGATGATGATTTGGATGTAGAAGACGTCTTGAAAGCCTACAAAGAGATATACAAAAAATGGTTGATTGTGTGCAAGAAAAATCGTGACATAGAGGTGAGGATCACAGAACTCTCAATGCAAAAATCTGATATGGAAAAGGCAGCAAAAATTCATTAAGATCTGGCTGCTAAAAGACTACAGGAAACTCAAATGTTGCAACAAGAACTGAAACAAATTTAGCGAAATGTAAAAATGCTAAATTGTGGGACTGAGAAGCTTGATTACGTGCTATCAATTCAAAAATCAAGCGGTGATCATGCGGGACTTGGATTTTATGGAGATGAACTATCTGGAAAAATAACCTTTGTCAGATAAAATGGAGGGCCAAAATTGGAATCGAATGTTGCAACAAAATAGAATAACAAGACTACTGATGTCGCAACTGATGTTGCAACAAAAGCTACAATAGAGAGTAAAATTCCAAAATTTAAGAAAAAGAAGTTTGTACCAGTTTGTCATTTTTGCCACACTCTTGGACACATCAGATCACGATACTACAGGTACATTGACATGCTGAAAAATGTAAGTTTGTTAAACCCTTTGTTCATGATGATTTTAGGAGGCCACCACAAATGAAAGCGAATTTGTCGCAACAAAAAGTTAAACAAATTTGGATAAGAAAATCAATTTTACCTTATCCAGTAGAACATAAAAAGGTTGTTTCAAACTATGATGCAACAAAACATCAATTGACATATATTGTTACTAAGGCACCAAATTTTATGAGATTTGAGACTTTGAGAAAATTTTTAGGAATTTATAGTTTTTTAATGTTGCATCATAAACTGAAACATGATTGTGAAGAGACTCAAGAGATGTGAAAGTTTAATAATAAAATCAGCTTGTGATTTTTTTTAACCATATTAGATGAGCACACTATATTTTGATTTGATTGAGAAAGTAATTTTAATGGTTTGCAAGGGCAGAAATTTGAGCTTCCTTGTGACTTTGGATATAAAAAGAAATCTCTTTATCAATTCCTGTACTCTATTCACTCATGAAAAGAGAAAAAAAAAACGAGAAAAAAGAAAAAAAAAAAAAAGGAAAAGTGAAAGCTACAAAGTCTAATATTCTTTAAAAAAAAAAAATTGCAATGTGATTAGATGATTAGGTTGTTTGAACAGGTTGCTTTGAATTCTAAATCTTGCAACTCCTAATTTCGAGGAATTTCAACAAAGATCTTTATATAGTTATTCACACACACACACATGGTTCAAGTTGTAAATCCTTATTTGGTTTAACTATTGAATGAGTAAATTTTCTTGATGTTGAATTCATAAATCATGTTCATATCATGCACTTTTCTTTTCTATTCACGAAAAAAAATAATTTAATTTTTGAGTCACAAATTTCTGAGAATGGGTGCTAAAGTTAAAATACTTTGTTTAGTTGAATTGTGTTGCAACAACGATCTGAAACAATCCAGTTTATCATAATTTTTCTCATATCATTGTGTTAACACTTTATGACATAAATGATAATCTGAATTATTGTGATAACTTGTCAAATGGCTTATTGAAGTTCTTGCAGGGAGAGTACAAAGTAGACATTCAGGGGGACAACATTCTCACTAGTTCCAATGATATGCAACATCTCAGAGGGAAGAAAAAGAGATAAAACTTTTTCACTATGAGCTAGTGATTATTGTTATTGATGTTGCTTTCGCTATTTTTGATCTTATTGTGTGTGCGCTTATCTATTTTATCATGTCTTTGAGCATGTTGGAACAAATATTGGAAAAGATCCAGGGGCTACATTGTTGGAACAAATGCCAGAACTTCAGATTAGTACTTTGGTTTTTTTTTTGGCAAAAAGAGGGAGTATGCTGTGTTGTTGTGCTGCTACTGATTTGTTTGTGTTTCTGCTAGTTTACTGCATTGTTGTTTTATTATATGTTGCAACAGGATTGCTATCTTTTGGAGGAGCACTAGTTGTTCTGCTCTGATACATTTGTATCAGTGTTCCACTGAATGTTGTCACAGGCTGATTGTTGCTCTTATTGCTTTGATACTCTTCTATTTGTGTTATTTTTACTGCTGGATTCATGTTCTACTGTCAGTTGCAACCTGTTACCTTGTTCTTTAACAATACTGCTCTGGTACTACTGTACTCGTGTTACTCCTACTGCTGCAATAGAAACAACAGGAACCTCAGTGCTAGAATGTGTCTTTTGCACTTGTGTAGTAAAAGGTTTTCATTCTCGTGCTAAATGAGTTTTGCCAAAACAAAGTCAAAGGGGGAGATTGTTAAGGCAATTAAATTGATTGGGATTTGATTGTTAAGACAATTAAATTAATTGGGATTTGATTGGCTATATTTTAGCAAAACTTTTGTTTTTACCATACTTGTGTTTTTGCCTTTTGAATTTTGCAGGAAAAATATTATGATAACTTACCATAAAAGAGGGAGCTTCATGATAATGAAGGAATTACATTGATTGCATATTCATAAGGAAATGAAGCATAAAAAGAAGATTAGGGTTTTATGGGAAGAGGCCTTTCTTGAAGCCCAAGCCAGGATGTCTAAGCAGTAATCATGTATTTATATGTAGCAGTAGTCACGCCATAAGAGTGGGAGGCAGAGAAAGAGTAATGATAAAATATAAGAAAGTTTTGTCCAGTGTTCCATATCATGTTGTAACACGATCTGTGTTTCAATCTTTGATTATATTAAGTGTTGCAACTCAGTTTATTTTGACAACTTATTGTGAGCATCATGTATTAGTCTTTGAGTGTTTAAATAGTTTTTCCTTGTTCATTCTTAAGGAGAAGAAAGTGTTGTTCTCGAGAGAGAACGTCGCAAGTCGAGGGGAGCTCGACAAACCAAAGTTCATTGAAGAATTCACCATCAATGGGTCAAAGGTTAAAATGAAGTCTTTACTTGTGTAAGTCCATTGATGTTGTAACTTATTATATTGCTTAATAAACAGGTTTGTTGGACCAAGGGAAGTCCCGTGGAAGTAGATCGCACGGTTGAACCACGTTAAATCTTGGTGTTCTTATTTCTATTACAATTATATTATTTTCGCTGCTATTTACTGTTACTGTTTGTGTTGAAACATTAAGTGGAACGACTCATTAACTGACTAAGCAATAAGAGAAACAGTTTGTTAATAAACTGAGAAAGAAATATTGTTCTAATTAATGTTGCAACATCACCTGTAACAGAATTCACTTTATACCAAGTAATTGCATTTAAACAAATTTGTCATATTACTTCAAATTTTATCCGTACTTACACTTCTTAAACTCTAACAAGCTGTAATAGCAAAGATCCACACAATAGATTGGAACGTTGAGCTTCTCAAAACGGACACATTACTGGCAGGACTTCGTATCAATTGGTAAGTGTTTCTCCAAAGGAAAATCAATGGAGACCGAAATTGTGGCTCGAGATCTCAAAACCTTTGTGGAATTCTTTTCTTGTCATATATAATTACAAATCATTCTATATAATGTGATGTTAAACTTCTGTACGTAGGTATGGATTGCTAGGCAAGAAGTTTAAGGATACATTTGGGCACATCGGAGGATCCATCTTAAGCGGTGTTGTGGGTCTAACGAAGCCAGAAAATCATGGAGTACCATATTCATTGACAGAAGATTTTGTCAGTGTTTATTGAATGCACACGTTTTTACCAGACAACCTTCTACTTAGAGACATGAATACCAAATAAATCTCCGCCGCCGACGGAGGAGTATGTCTTATTAAGTTATTCTTGATCACCAAATGAATATACTACCAGTAAGTTAAATATAAATCAATAAATTTTATGTATTTACGCTTGTCGTCAGCTTTAAACAACTATCTTCCTTTTTTTTTTCAGGCTTGAAACTTACAATGTTAGAGATAAAACGATAAAATATAAAAAAATAACTCACTTGATTGGTTCTCATCAATCTGGTTTAAAATTACATATTGCAGGGTTTACATGGCCAACCTGCTTGGTCAAAATGGGGCAAAGGCTTTATCCCAAATTGGATTTACAAAGCTAATGCTGTCAATGGGCCACCAAGCTTGTGGTGCCTTTGAGCTGTGGAATTACCCCATGTGGCTTAGAGATCTTGTTCCGCAAAATATTGACAGCACAGATAGACCTGATCGAGTTGACCTTCCTGCTCTAGAGAGTGACTGCAAAATTTATGATATTGAGAACATCAATTTTGTTTGTGATGTCTCATGTTGATATAGAATTTGTATTATAAGTTAGTATTTTTAATTTAAATAATAATTCAAATTAATTATTTTGAACTAGAATAGTTATTTTAAATTTATGCATGACTATAACCTTAATTATAATAGGCTGGAGATTCTGAATTCGGTGCGTGATAACATTATTTCATGTCGAATAATGTCATGCCACAGTTTCATTATTTGATACTTTTTGATGCACAGTTCATAGAGACAGGGAGAGGAGTGTTCCCAGATACAACGATTTCCGAAAGGCCCTCCTCTTGACTCCTACCTCCAAGTGGGAAGATCTGACGGACAACATTGAAGCAATTGAAACACTTCGTGAAGTGTATGGCGACGATGTAGAGCAGCTTGATCTGCTTGTAGGCTGCATGGCAGAGAAAAAAATCAAGGGGTTAGTAATCAGTGAGACAGCTTTTATGATTCTCTTTGTCATGGCAACAAGGTAAAGAATCAAAATGTGACTACCTATTTAACTACGTGACTTCTCTTTTTGGTTTTCTCATAACTTGCTTCGATATATATGCTCCCAAGTTATAAACCTTGGCTAAATGAAAACGATAAAATTATAATTTGAATAACCTCAACGGGTTAGTTTAGTAGTGGAGTATTTGAAGTGTAAGAGACTGGTTCAAACTTCTAGTTCAATATACGAGATATCAAATTCTAGTCACTATAAGTGTATTTGTCTAATTGACACGTCTGATTAAAACAATATTGGACTTATTAGATCTTTAGCAATTCATGTTCCATGAAATTTCTGAGGTATCAACAAGAAATGCTTTATTTACCACCATATAGTAGTAATATTGGGCAATGCAGGAGGCTGGAGGCATATAAATTCTTCACAAGCTATTTCAACGAGGAGACATACGCAAAGAAGGGAGTGGAATGGGTGAACACAACGGAGAGCCTCAAAGATGTATTAGACCGTCACTGTATATCCTGGAATGACAAAGACATTGATGAATTCAAGCAGCGCATTTTCAGTGTGGGACTCACCTCCCAAATCTTACAATCTCATCCCACTCTACCTTGGCATTCCTCGTTGAAGCAACCCAACGTCATATATATTTGGTTGTCTTAAAAATTATGTTATATATATATATATATGTTGTCATTATCAGGATTAATGCTAAAGAAAAATATTCAGTTGTGTGAATCATATGTTAATAAAGTTGTAGGGGGCGGAAGCTTGTTAATTTCTATATTCATAAATAATGTACTACTACTATTGTTTAATCATAATGTAACAGTACCCAGAGATGCATGTGAAACATGTTTGACGAAAGATGAATAAATGTGTAAATATATTAGATGACGAATTTTGAATTAGACCAGCCGTTTCGGAATTGTCTATTTTTAAGACTATAAGTAAGTTTATACCCTTTTTAAAGTGATAAGAAGGACGACACATTCCTAGAATAGGAAATGAATAGTCGGGCTCAACTCCTGTCCGTTTTCCAATAATTTTAGTCGGTAGGTCTTCCTTTAAACAAAAACAAAAACACTATTATTGTATTGTTTAATATTTAGACTATGTAGCTCCGAAGCCACTTGGCTTGCACGGTCTGGTACGCCGACACAAATACTCATTTTCCTTGCTAGTTTGGGTCTTGCTGAAACACTCCATTTCAGGCATTAGTAAACGCCTCCTTTTTTCAATTCCACGTAGTCTGTAGACTAACAATATTTAATGCATTTTTCTAAAAGAAAGTAAACGAATAGGTGGGATGAGAGAAGTTATTTTTTTGGGTTCATTTTCTTATCAAAAAAAGGAAACAAAATCAAAAGTTTATGAGTAATTAAATTTTAAACAATCACATCTTCTTTTGTCATTACCTAAATTTTTCCATATTAATTATCTCAATTATTTTTTTTCTTGTATATTGATGATTATATCTATGCTCCAATTTACGTGTTCTCATCTATATTCTAAAATATCTTTATTACAAAATATAGATTAATAAAGCTTGAATCCAAAAGGTGAAAGTCCCTTCAACCAATGTGATACTTATCTTTGGCACTTGCATTTAGGCCACATCAACCAAAATAGGATTCAGAAGTTGGTCAATGATGGACCCCTAAACTCATTAGATTTTGAACCACAAAAATAACTTTTTGTAAAATAACATGTATCCTCCAAGGTTTTAAAAGTAATATGTGTGAAAATTACCTATGTTCTTTTATTATATTTTTGTTCAAACTAGATGTTTCTCATTAGTTTCTTGTATTATTCTTCATTTATCAGTTGTAAGATGGAATTCATTTTTAATGCTTGTTATCTTGCAAGTGTCATGTTACTAATTTGTCTAAAATCATATGAATATAGTTTTATGAAGATGCTTAATTATATCCATGGGGTAATTAGATGAGATTTGTTGCAGCTAGCTTCTCGTAATATTGTACTTTTTTTTTCTTCAATTTTTGAAATTAACTATAGTTATTTCTACGACTATGTAAATATTAATAACTAATGTGATATCTCATTTATGTATAAATAGGGTTTATCATGATTCTCTTATCTTAATGTATTACGGATTATAGTTAAGAGAAGCATGTTTGTGTCATGTGAATAATGGTCATTAATTACTATTGAAATGACTTAACATTGGAGAATCTGGATAATCTTAAAAGTTCATAAGATTGTTTGGGATTTGCCCATAAACTCAAAGGAGCATCATGACTTTTTAGAAGCAATTTTATTTTTTGCTAAATTGGGAGAAAATTGAAGGAAAGGAGAGGTATAATTATTTAACATGGAAATAATACGCAAAGGTTATTTAAATAGATTTTTATTTGAGATTATCATTTCCTTTCCCTTTTTTCTTTCAATTCAAAGAAGAAACCATGAAATCCTCTTATTATTTTCTATTTTTCTTTTCTATCCAAACCAATGAAACTTCTTCCCCCTTTTTTTTTAATGATTATTTCATTTACCTCCCCTTTCTTTCCTTATCCTCATGAATCCAAACATAATGGAAGGCAAACACGCATCATTTCATGAATTACTAGGATATCTACTATGTTCACTCTCATACTTTTCATGCCCTAGTGTTAACTAAGGCTTAAATAACTGTCTCGCCTTTGATATGATATTCTGTATTTAATAAAAAAATAATATCTCTAATAATATTATCAGTTGTAAACTACATATCACCAATGATATATCTAAATATGTAACGCTCAATTTTATCTCTTAATTGGTACTTCATTTGACATGTGTCACTTTTGATTATGATTCATTTATTTTAAAAATAAATAACATAGATACCTTCATATAACATAATACGCATGGTAAGAACAATTATTATGGTACAATAATAATAAAATTATTTGATTATAATTTTTAATAATTTAAATTATTTTATTATAACTTAGTCCTAATTCTAATAATATAAAAAAAATCTAAATCCAAGATATAAGAGATTAGGAATAAGTCAAAAACAGTAACCCACTAAACAGTGTTTCACATGGTAACCAAATGTCAAACCGTTCTAATTTCCCAAATAGCCAAAAAAAAATTTCTCTTCTCTATTCCATCTCTTTTCCAGCTGTAAACGCCCCCAAGAAATTTCTTTGCAGTGTGTAAAAAAATTCTGAAGAATTTATTTGTCTAAGACCCTTGTGTTATCTTCTTGCTTGTGACTATAGCTTTATTCTCTCTTGTCCTTTTCAGATATCAAACTCTTTTTAACACCTAAAAAAAAAAATTTCACCTTCAACAGCTCACCTTCTCTATCTTTATACCTTTGTCAAGATTCTCATTGCTTTGATACTTTCCTACGCCATTTAGCTAATTGGATTTTTACGTTTTAAAAATTTACAGTGCCTCAATTGTCTCTATTCTCATTTGGATAAGTGCTAATTTGCTTCTTTTTTTTTTCTTCTTATGCTAATTATTTTTAGATTATAAGATTTTTTTTTTTGTTTCTTTGTTTAATTGCTAGTCCTTTTGAAAAAGTTCAAATTTTTGTTGTTAAGGTAAGCTGATTTTATCTGTTTTCTGATTCTTCGAGCTTAAATCTTTCTGGGTTAATTTTTTTCGTATGTGTTATCATAAGCTGAGATCTTAACTCTTGTTTTGTTTGGCTTTTGTGGGTTTTATGAGGCCATTATGACCTACATTTGCTTTAATTTTTAGCTTATTTTTAAATTTTCTGAAAAATACTTCATGATGGATTGACGAGTATCTTATGTAGTTGGGTTGTTGTGGATAAAACTCCGCCTTTGTCAGGCGTCTAACCTTGGCATTGCCAGTACCAAACCCGGAAAGGAGGAGGGCGGCGTTACAGTCACCACAGAGACATGATGATGATGAATGGTCTTGTTAAATACATATAGCCGGCCACAAAGTAGATAAAGGCTTGGTTTGGGTTGGGTGGTTCTGAATAAATTAAATTAAGGATTCTTGGCGTTAGTTTTTTGTTGAGTTTTTATTTACTCTTTGTTTGTTTTCTTGAATTTCAGTTTAGAGGCAATGTCTCAAGGCTATGCAATTGAGCTATACTTTGATCCTGCACTCGAGAACCAGGTCTTGAAGGCCTGGAATGTGTTGGCGCGACGCCAAATTAGTACTCAGCTTATTGAAATTGAATCCAGACCTCACATTACCCTCTTCTCTAGCCCTGCTATTGACCACTCAAAACTTGAAAACATTGTAAAATATTTTGCCCCAAAGCAGGAACCTTTACCTTTGTCCTTCTCTTCGATTGGAAGTCTCCCTAACGATAAAAATGTCCTCTTTCTTGCCCCCACTCCATCTCTGTCTCTCCTCCAATTTCATTCTCAGTTATTTGATGCAATGAAGAAGGAAGGCATTGAAATAGGGGAGGAGTATCGTCCTGATATGTGGATTCCTCACTGTCCCGTGGCTGAAGAAGTTCCGAGGAGTCGAATGGCTGAGGCATTTACTGTTTTGCGAGATTTGAAGTTGCCTGTTACTGGATATGCGATGGATATTGGGTTGGTTGAGTATTCGCCAGCGCGAGAGCTGTTCTCTTTTGTGCTTGGTAATATGGTGGAGTCATGAGGTTTCAGTCATTTTCACCTGTTAATGTCAAATTATGGTTTTAGCATTTTGATTTTCATGTTTTTCTAAGAGAACATATTATAGATTGTAATGAAGGTGATATAGTAAGGTTGCCTTCAACACTCTACAATATCAATCATGATTCGAGATTTGTTCTTTTTCGTTGTAGTTGTATCATTAAGGAATTTACGTAGTTCATAGCTAATATGACTTTGGAATATTTCCTTGTAAATTGTTTTGTCTATAATGTTCTTAACCTGCTTTTCCTCTTTCCCTGAGGAATATCATGTCTTTCAAAATCTTTGACCTGTGAGATTGCATGTATATGCTCTAGACAACTTTCTGTTCAAGTTAGTTTCATGTAAATTAACTTCAACGAGTGAAAGATTTAACCTTCCAATATGGAACACATGTTATGAAAATTATTTACTTTTGAGGTTCTGCATGTGCCACTTCGGCATTCTTGCTTGCTCAGTAAATGTGCAGGAATGAAGGACCCGAATAAAAAGTGTCATTTGTCATATTGGCATTGAATTCTCGGATAATGTTGCACTGCTGGGTCTCTAATAATGATTTAATTTCATGATTAGGAATCCAGATTGGCATTAGTCATTAGTCATATTGGCATTGAATTCTTGGATAATGTTGCGCTGCTGGCATTGAAGTCTCAGATAATGATTTAATTTCATGATGAGGAGTCCAGATTTGTCTTTGGTTGACAGAAATTCAACTTCGCAGAATGCATGTGAGGAAGAGAGAATAAAAAACATGTAGGTGCAATTATCTGTTTCCTCTGTTAATCAAGTCATTTGTCAATTTTAAGAATTTTAGTTGACCAATAGCAAGCTACTGTTGTGTTATAGTGATTAGTTAGTTCATAATCCTATCATGATCTTTCTGTCTTCTATCTATAATTTTATTCCGACTCATAGTTGACTTGTTAATCTCCTTTCTTGTGATTGGATGTCATAGTGTATATAATATATCTTTAATGATTAGTTATCGTTTCCAAGTGCAGTCATTGTAAATTTTAGCCATGTAATGAAGATATGATGTACTTTTAGTATTTGCGGTACTGTAGGTTATCACAGTGTAGCTCCTGCAGAAAGTTACTGTAACATTTTGCAATTGGATGTTGACAGAAGAATTTCTGTGCCGTTTGTTATAAGTTTTCAGCGGCATGATTTAAGGGTTCTTGCTGATTTTAAGCTCTAGTCTTCCTTTAAGGTGCTTGCAAATTTCCATATACCACTAATCTGCTTTTGCTTTTCCTGAGTTACATGTTATGCGTGATTAGAGGCGCTTCCATTCTGTAACATAAATTTTCTTTGCTATGTCTTTAAACATGTTGACATCTAACTGCTTTCTTTTGATAATAGAGGTAATGGCCTTTAGAAATTTTAAGCAGTACGCGTGAAAATTGATGTTATGGCGGTTGCCTGTTGAGAATTTCTTGCTTGGTTGTTGACCTACTACTTATCTTGATTGACCTTTGAATTTCAGCGACCTGTATGATTTCCTAAGGTCAAGTTATTTTCAGTGGTCTTTGGTGTCTGTTGTGCTAGTTAAGCAGTTTAAAGGCTGTATAAACCTTTAGAATTAGTTATTTATCTTCTGTAGACGGCACGGCTGATACAAACATTAGTCACATCCATAGGAGCTTCTAGCCTGAGAGTTTCTCTTTATTATGCTGTTCAGATGAAAAATATAAGATGCACTTTTGACATAGGATCTGCTCTTTTTCTGGGATAGTGCTTTGAACCGTGTGTAGTAGTAGTACTCCCAATCCTGGTATGAACTGAAAGCGTCAACTATTTCAGTTCCAGCTGCTAGAGTAATATGTTGAAAATGATATAGCTCATGAAATAATCTAGACAATTCACTACCATCGGATTTGCCTTATAATGTTATACTGTTATGAGGAAATCAGATCTGTGTATATTTCAGCCTTAAAGTGGCGAAACAATTTCCTAAATCAGTACTGCTAATAAGAGATCGTTCCACGTATCAATAGGTCCAGGCAAACACCAATGAAGACAATCATTGATACCTTTATTCCATTGGTTACCCCAATGAGAGTTGGGATGTCCATCTGGTCTCATTAGCATGGCCTTTGTAACATCTAAAACTTCAAATCTTTACCCTCTCTGTTCACCTTTCCTTCTTGCTCTTTCAATTTCCTCTACTTGAACTGTCCTTATTTCCCATTCCACACCTCCCATATTCACTTCCCCTTCAGTTACAGGACTCGTTCGGTTGCAGTACCCACCTGTATTCCAGGTGCCATTCTGAAAATGCGCCGGAGAAAACGTCCGTAACAATGTAAGTAACCCTTTGCAGCTCTTACGTCCATTAATGAAGTTTAGGGATGTTTCGAAAACTTTTCTGATAGCAAATGCAAGACCTAAATCTTTAACATTCGGATCGGTGCAGTGTACGCATCCTATCAGTTTGCCATGTTCATATAGGTAATTTTTTCTGAAGAACCAGTGGGCATCAGAGATGATGGCATAGTCCATGCCTGGAAGTTTTTCGGCCCAGGTTTTGTCGACCTTGTCTATGTGTATGTTGAAAGAACCGGTTGTGGAATTATTTTCCATGATCTCTTCGTTTACCACTAAAAATGTCGACCTGAGAAAATAGATTGTGAAGTTGTGGGAGCTGAAGTACAACGTTCGAAAGTTATCTCCAGGGTCATCTTCAAGGTCTGTCGGAGAAACCACCTGTAAGAAATTGAAATTTGTTAGGAATTTCAAAATTCATACTCGGTGCACAAAATTCGAGTTATGAGTAGGGTCCCAAAAAGGGTCGGATTCACTTTAATGTCTATTATTCGTAACCTTATTTTGCATATTAATTATTTTCATGACTCAAAGCTGTAATTTTTAAGTTACACAACTATAATTTTATCGTTGCGCCAAACTTCTTCTTCCTATAAGACATAAAATATTGAAAAGAATTTCATGTTTTCCTTTTTTTTCAATTGAATTACTTATATTTGTTTTGATGTGCCTTGGCCTTGAACCATAGGACCCTTACAAAGAAAACCATACTGGACTTATCTAAGAACGGATAATTGCGACACTCTATACTTGTATCCGAAAAATCATAGTGCTGAATTAAGGAAAAAACAATATAAGATTCTAACACAGCTTAATTGGTAACTATTGATTTTAGTGAGTAAAATGAAAAGTAAATTCGATGCGTAAATAAATGAAATCAGTAACAAATATTGAAAATAGAAACGATTACTTCTTAGCAAAAAATTTATGCACGCATTGAAATAAAATATTTTGAAGGGGCATGCATTTTCCTCTTTTTCGTTGGCCAAGGGGGAAATTTCCATTACTTAAACCAAATACAAACAAGTCCAAGTCTAAAAGTGACTAGACAAACAGAAAGGGGCAGATCCAAAAGAGACACAAACCTAGTTATTTGTGGAGAGCGATCTTCTTTATTAGTTTTATAAATATAAAATATTGTTTAAGTATATGTATTTTACTCATCTTAGGTCTTTCTCGTTTAAGTTTATGGAGTGAGACAAGGAAAAAGTTCCAGGATTCACCTGAGATAGGAGACAAAGAAGTGATTCCATGTGGTTCCTAGCAACGTACGGAATCGCCAACAAACAACAGCCTCTTACTTTGAACAATCCGCAAAAAAATGTTTGGATTGAATCTTGCAAGTTCACATCCGTCTGGCTTCCATCTCCATTTGACAAACTCAGTATCCTTTCTCCCATGCTTGAAACAATTCTTCCAATCTGGTATCCATGAACAGCTTCTACTCGTATAAGAAGATCCATTCTCGTGTGTAACCCATTTGCCCCTTGAAGACCTCACATTTCTCACCTTTAATGCACCAGAAAAAAAACAGAAAAGAAAAAGAAATTTGAACAATGAATTAGTAATGTACATTGCAAAATGGTTATTGACAAAAGATTATGCGAATAATTATTAGTCAATTGATGAGAGAAAAAGTCGAAGTAGGCTTTGTTTAAGCACAAGATTACGTAAAGGCTTCCACTTTGATGTTGTGGTCGCAAATTTTTATCTGACTCCTCTTGAGGTGTTGTTACTCTAAAGCGAGATGTATCAGACACAATGAACAATCTTATAAATATGAGCATTCCAAGTAAACATAAGAAGAGAGTAACCAGTTTCTGTAAGATGATATCTTTTCCATTTTTGTGGTTTTGAATTTTTTTGTTGAATAGAGAGGATGAACTGATCATTGTTGGAGCTTAAGGCATTGCGTCACCAATCACCATATTTTTAGGGTTTTCAATCTTATTAAGTATTCAGCATTCACATGCATAGTACATTCCGAAGCAGTGATACGAGTCAAACCTCCTTAATTACAGTAATTGCATGATCTACTGACCTCTAATTCTTCTCCCTAACAAGTAACAAACCATCTTAAATTCTTAATTATTGCTACAGGCGGATCCAGCAAGCAAAGGGCCAAGGCAAAGTTAATGTAATATATCATGAAATGATGAAAATAATTTACTATGCTTATTTATTAATTTTTCTTGGCTAGATAATTTTATGAATGCATCATTTATTTTATTAATTTTTGTTTTACAGTGGGTGAATATCTACAAGACACCAATAAGTGACTAAGGTAAGCAATTTGACTAAAATACTTATGATAATAAATTTTTAGTTATATTGTTTTTTTAATTGTATTCTAATAGTTAATATTATGTAGCAAATATATAATTGTAGTGATAAATTTCAGTAAGATGTAACTTATTTAATTTCTTGCTAGTTAAATACATCAATAGAATAAATTTAAAATTGTAGTAATTTTTTCTGTTAGATGATATTTATTTATTTTTAGTTAAATATATTTTTTGTTAGATCATATTTATTTGTTTTTTATTGGATATATATGTACATAATTAATTAAATTCAGATTTATCAAATTCATTTATTTAACTATTCTAAATAATTTTAAATTTATTTTCAGGCTAAAGTATGAATAAGTCTAAAATAATTTATTCATTCTTTAAAATAAAATAAAAGGATGTTGACCCAGAATGTAGTGAACCACCTTCTGCATCTGATATTGATACAAATGTGCTTTTAGAACCTTCAACAAAATTTGCAAGGGTTGAACATGAAACAATAGATATAAATTCTTTAGTGCGTGACCCGGGTTTACGTCTTCAGATTTGGGAGTTTTCAGTAAATCAAAGAGATGAAATTCGTAGAGCATATCTTCAATTTGGTCCATATCAGCATATTCAATCAAATTATCCATTTTCTGGACAAGAGAGTCATCCGCGTCGATTTCAAGCTCATTGGTTCCAAAAATTCCATTGGTTGGAGTATTCACCTTCAAAAGATGCCGCATTTTGTTTTCCATGCTACCTTTTTGCAAAAGAATCAAAAGGTAAACCTGGATCAGATGCATTCACAATTAAAGGATTTAGAAATTGGAGAAAAGTAAACAACGGAAAAGATTGTGCTTTCTTATCTCATGTGGGGAAGAATACAAATTCAATTCACAATTCAGCTGTCAAATATTGTGAGAATTTAAAGAATCAGTCTTCTCATATTGAAAAAGTGATGCAAAGGCAATCTAATTCACTAATTTTGAGTAATCGTTTGCGCCTTAAAGCTTCAATAGATGCTGTTCGATGGTTAACGTTTCAAGGATGTGCTTTTAGAGGGCATGATGAAAGTTCGAATTCAATAAATCAAGGCAACTTTCTTGAATGATAAAAATATTAGCATCTTACAATGAACAAGTGTATGAAGTTGTTTTGGATAATGCACCACAAAATGCTAAATATACAGGACATAAAATTCAAAAGGAAATTTTATTTGTGTTGGCTAGAAATGTGCAAAATAAAATTCGTGATGAGATTGGTGATGCAATGTTTTGCTTAATTGTTGATGAATCTCAGGATGAATCTAAAAGAGAGCAAATGGCTCTTGTTATAAGATTTGTTGATAAGAAAGGATTTGTTAGAGAGAGATTTCTTGACTTGGTTCATGTTGAAGACACAAAATCATTAACTCTTAAAAGAGAGATTTTTAGTGTATTATCCCATCATAACCTCAACATTCTTAATATTCGTGGTCAAGGATATGATTGAGCTAGCAATATGCGTGGAGAGTGGAATGGGTTACAAGCTTTGTTTCTTAAAGATTGTCCTTCTGCTTATTATGTGCATTGTTAGGCTCATCAGTTGCAATTAGCTCTTATTGCCGCATCTAGAGAAGTTTCTAATATACATACCTTTTTTGAAAACTTGAATTTCATTGTTAACATTGTGGGGTCTTCTTCTAAACGGAATGATGAATTGCAAGCTGCCCAAATAACTGAAAATGCACATTTAATTGAATATGGTGAGATTGATACCGGTAGAGGAGCCAATCAGATAGGAACTTTGCAACGTCCTGGAGATACTAGATGGGGTTCTCATTTTAGGTCAATTTGTGGTTTGATAAGGATCTTTGGTGCAACTTGTGTAGTTCTTCAAAACATAGCTATTGAAGGGTCTACATACTCTCAACGTGGGGATGCTACTTTTGCTCTGAAGGTTTTGATTTTGTATTTAACTTGCATGTGATGAAAGAAATCATGGGGATTACAAACATTTTGTGCCAAATGTTACAACAAAAATCTCTGGATATTTTAAATGCTATGCATATGATTTCAAGTACAAAATCATTAATGCAAAAGTTGAGAAATGTTGGTTGGGAAAGTCTCATAGAAAATGTGACATCATTTTGTTTACACCAGAATATTCAAGTTCCTAATATAAATGCTTCTTATTTTGACATACCCCGATCTCGTCGTCGAAAGGATAGTGTAACAGTGGAACATCATTACCGGATAGACATCTTCACAGCTGTTATAGATCAACAATTACAAGAGTTAAACAATAGATTTAGTGAGCAAACAACAGAGCTTCTTACTCTTAGCATAACTTTGGATCCGAGAGATGGTTACAAGTCATTTTCAATTAATGATATATGCAAACTCGCTACAAGATTTTATCCTTTTGACTTCCTCGAGCAAGAGATGATTCATCTAAGTTATCAATTGCAACATTATGAGCTTGATGTGCCTAATCATCCTGATTTGAAAAACTTGTCTAGCGTAATAGCTCTATGTAGAGGATTGATGGAAACTGGAAAATCAAAAGTTTATCCATTAATCGATAGATTGATACGGTTGGTTTTAACTCTTCCTGTCTCAACAGCAACTACAGAACGAGCTTTTTCTGCTATGAAAATTATCAAAACAAGGCTTCGCAACCGAATGGAAGATGACTTTCTCAGAGATAGCTTGATTGTCTATATTGAAAAGGAAATTGCTAAAGATGTGTCTGATGATGTGATAATCGATGATTTCTATGCTATAAATGAGAGACGAGCCCAACTTCATTAATGGAATAGGTAAACATTACTTTACATAATCTTATGTCATTTTGTTAATAGTATTCTTTATATGTATTTGTATTTACAATATATTATATCGTTAATCTTTTTAACTAAATCCCAATGTTGAAATCCTGGGACCGCCCCTGATTGCATCTGCATGGAAATCATCTCATAAATGGAAGTGAGAATTTTTTATTGCTCGAGCGTAGGGATCGGTGCGGGGAAAATTCTTTGACTTAATGAGTGTTGAAGGCAATAAACAAATATATTATATAACTTCTTTTTAATAAAATTAAGTTTTAGATGAGGCGGTAATCTAAAAACGAGTTTTAGTGACTATACATTGCGCTCGAACGTTTCAAAATATTAAGATTGAACAGGTTCTGCAGAACTACGAGGAAGAGTAAAAGAAAAGCTAGATCTCGGTTATGAATTTTAATTAAGCTGTTTAATATAGTTTATGCTTGAAATGTATCTAGAAGGAAGAGACTTTTCTTGAATTTGATGTAATAAGCTGTTATCGATTCTATTGAATTCAATTATAACTTGGCAGCCACATGATGAGGTTGAGAAGTGAAATGCTATCTACGCAGTGTATTTAATTAATTAGTCTTAATTACTTATTAAACTCATGAACCACTTTTAATAGGTTTTCTAATAAGATTAATAATGGTAAAATAATATTGTAGTTATTTAATCTTAACATTCAAATAATTAAAATATAATTTTATCATAATTATATTATTATTTTACCGTAATTAATCTCATTAATAACTTTATTATGTTATTTTGGGTTCCAAGTCCGATTAAGACTTCTAGGGAAATACAATGCTTTAACCCAAATATCTGGAGGGCTTTTCCAACTATTGATGTCAAGGGTAGAAACCACAAATCAAGTTGGCGGATGTAGGCCCTTTCAAATGACCCGAAAGACCAGAAACAATCTTGAAAAAACGTTCTTTTTGGGTTATATACGTTCTTCAAATTATGATTATTTTTTGGGGGGAAATAAGTTGTTTGATTAGCTAGGAATTGCATGCAGTTTCATAGTTGCATAATTAGATGCTATGATGCAAATAGTACAGCATAATAATAAAAAACATTCTCAAAAAGTTTGAAATGACAAAAGAAAAAGTAATAAAATTAATATAACCACAAGATCCAGGCTTCTTGAAAAAATAATAAATCATAAAATAATCACCATTACCCTAATTGTTATGATGAAAATTTGAGTCTCTATGGGGTGGGAAAAAAAAATTTGCGCCTTACCAAAAAATATACATCTTTAATTTTGAGTCATATATTTATCTTCTATCTTTTTCGTTTCTTTTTTTCAAAACACAGTCTTATACTCAATAAAAGATAGTTCGATATATGAAATTCTCACTATATGTAGAGTTCGAAGAACAGCGGATTTGTTCAAAAAATTAATTAGGAGAGGATTTTGGATCCATGATTTGCTTTCTAAGCATCCACAACAAAATTTCGTTCCATGTATCCACAGGCCCTGGCAAGCACCAATGGATGCAGTCATTGTAACCCTTCATCCATTTGTTTCCCCAGTGCAAACCTGGGTGCCCATCTGGCCTCATTTGCATAGCCTTAGTAATATCAAGAATTTCAAACCTATTCCCTCTTCTCTCCCCTAATTTCCTCGCTCGTTCGATTTCTTCCATTTGAATATTCCTATGATCCAAATCTGATCCACCAACAACATTAACATCTTCCTCACTAAAGGGTCTTGTTCTGTTGCATCCTCCTCCACTATTCCATGTCCCATTCTCAAAATGTGCCGGTGAATATGTTCTCAACAACGTTAATATCCTCGAGCAGTTCTTGCAGCCATTGATGTGATTGAATGCAGCTCGAAAGGCTCTTCTGATGGCATATCCAGGCCCTAAATCAGTGACATTTGTTGCTTGGCAATATACACAACCCGTAAGCTTGCCATCTTCGTATAAATAGTTCGGGCGAAAAAACCAGTGAGCATCTGAGAAGATAGCGTAGTCTATTAATGGTAGCTTTCTGGACCAGCTCTCGTCAACCTTATCTAGCTGCAAATCAAAACCACCATAGGAGGAACCATTAATGATTCTCTCTGTGGCGGTGACGAGAAATTGGGACCAGAAGGCCATGAGGGTGAAGTTGTGATGGTGAAATTGCCATGTGACAAATCGATCTTCCTCGTCTTTGTACACTTGTGTTGGAGTCTCTTCCTGGAAAAAAATTGATATTTTTCCGATAAATTGTCTCATCTAATTAAATGTCATGATAAGGATGCTGTACGTTTTCTTGATTCAGTGAATGTACCAGATTTGATGATGATTCAGTTATAACTATTGCCACTAAAATTTCTACTGAAAAATAATTATTATGTGTGTACAAAAACAAGTTGAAATAAAAAATATCTAGCTATGCGAAGAAACCTCAAAAAAAAAATAAATAATCATACAATATAATTAACATTTTTTTCTTATTACGATGGGAACTATCCTAAGAAGTTTTTCGAGCTTACACTAGAGATGTCAAATTTTATGATAGATGACCCTACTAATCAAGAGAAAGAATAATTTAGATACAAGACTTATTGAGATTGATTTGAAGAAAATTAATTTCCTAATAAATTATCACGAAAACTATTAGAAAAACAATGCAGTATTATTAATTATGGAGAGGAATTAAAAGAAAATAATGACATTGAAGAGTAATTAGTGGTTTTTGCATCAATGATGATTATAGAAACATTTAAAGACAAACTCATTGTGATCAATGGAGCATTTCACGCTATATAATGCCTTTCTCAAGACCTTCAATGTCGGCATATGCCACAAGGCATAAGGCACCTTTTGGTCGGCTTTTTGTATATTCAAGACACTAAGTAGGTCACCAAGACATGTTTTAATAGTAATTGTTTATTAAACTATAGCAAACTTGACTAAATTCCATGTATATACCGTAGCTCTTGCATTTGTACGCATCTCGAGCAGATTATTAATAAAGGAATCATGTGACATCAACCAATCATAAAGATCCAACCACAAAGTGTTGTAATTATTGGTTAAGCCTTTCTTTTCATGGAAAGGCCAAAAGTCATTGTACACAGTTATAGCAATATTAGAAAGAAGATATTACGTTCAAGACTTAGATTTGGATCAAAGATTTCACGTTTGAGAAGCTAACCAGAGACAAGAGACACAGAAGCGATTCCATTTGATTCCGGCCAAGTGAATCACCAATGAAAGCCATTGTCTTCCCTTGAACAGTTCGCAGAAAGATTTTGGGATCGAAACGTGGAAGTTCACATTGTTGTGGTTTCCATCTCCAATGGAGGAAATCTGTATCTCTCCTTCCGTGCAAGAAACAGTTCCTCAAGAAAGGTATGGTGGTGCAGCTATAATTTGTATACATGGAACCTCTATTGTCCCACACCCAATGGCCCTTAAACAAGTCACAGTCTTCAGTATCTACACATTGTGAAATATAAGCTAATTCAGAAAACTTAATTAAACAAGTGCATCCAAGAACTATCCTCGATTTAGCACCCTGATATGAATTCAAAGGGTTTTTCAGGGAATTAAATTTCCCGTCATAAAAAAGGTGCATCCAAGAACTATCCCGGATTTGGCACCACTGATACGAATTCAAAGGGTTTTCTAGGAGAATTTCCCATCTTAAAAAAGGGCATCCAAGAAGAATGGAGAGAAAAATAATTAAATGGTAATGAGATATATATAGAACTTGAACTTACCATTGTAAGATTGAACTATGGCGGTTCTACGATTGAAATTTTTGGTGGTGGCAGAGCTCATGAAGCCGGGGGAATATATGACATACAAAATGAAAACGATGGGCAAGCATAGTGAAGAGATTAAGAAAGGAGCTGAGCTGCTCAAGCTGAGAACTCTCTCCTTCTTGATGACATAGCTCTTTTCTTTTGATTTCGAAGCGAACTTCATCTCAACACCTTAAGTTTCAAGAAGCTTGATGATGCTTCTCGAGTCCCAAGTTAGATGAATGGAGATTATAATTTAGTGAAAGAACATATGAACATATCTATTGAAACAAGAAATATATATATATAGATATATATAATATCCTCCATTCATATACGTATACTTAATTGGCCATTGTCTTTCTCTCTCTTCATTCCGTACTTACTGATTGAAGAAACCCCAACAAGGTAACGTATGATGCGCCAGTTCATAGATCGAGCACATGAGTAGTTCAACCAATATGTGGACTTATGCTTTGAAGTTCATTTTAAGGCTCCGTTTGTTTTTCGTAAAATATTTTTTCAGAATTTTTTTTTTAATTTGTCAGTATTTAATAACACCAAAAAATTAATCAACTAAAAAATATTTTTTAGTCAATAATTGCAGCTGCTTTTGCTTAATTTTTAGGTGTTTTGGTCAACTAAAAAATATTTTTCAGTCAACAATTGTGGCTAGTACAAAATTTGAGAAAATATTTTCATATCATTTGGAAGAAGAAAATATTTTACGGAACTCACTGTACATTCAAATACCAAAAAATATTTTTCAGTATTCTATTTTTTAGAAAAATATTTTTTCCAAACAAATTATTTTACGGCAAACAAACAGAGTCCAAAAAAAAAAATTTTATTTTCCAAGAATATATTTTCCATAACCAAGTTACTTTACTGCAAACAAACAAAGCCTAAAATTATATTGAAGCTACAATATTCTCACTCATGTCTGTCTCAAATTGTGTATCATCTTCCGGATAAGAAATTGATGGATCTTATCTTTCAAGCCTAAATGAAGCACATAAAAATTGATGTCCATTTTGTGGAAAGAAAGATAATTTTCGGGGCACTATATGTTCGAATTATATCCATAATTAATCAACTCATAAAAATCATGATAAAAAGACTATCCAAATAAGGTTTACATCACTGTGACACAAGCTCACCATTGGGAAACTGACTTCATTTGAGGGTGGATCAACTGAATTTTGTATTCACCTAGTTGAAGTCAGCTCTCTTATAATCCTCGTTACGTTGAATATAATTTAGGGACTAACTTTTGAGATGACAAATCAAATAGGAGGTGGAATATTATAATTATAGAAAATACTCAATTTGCCAATACATAATTGAGTCACTAATGACAGCTTAACGCATGAGGAGGACATTTTACCAAATATGGAGGTTCCTTCTTACTTCAATCTCGTAGACTGTTATATTATATGTGAAAAAAGCTATTTTAATTAGTTACCATATATAGATCCATGTAAATTCAAAAAGATATCTCTCCACTTTAACTTTGTTTGTAATTTTTTACTGAAGAAGGGATAATGCATGTGCTGAAATATCATTTTTGGCTTTTTGCCCTTACTTACTATGTGATGTGGATCAACTGATTTGTTATGTTTGCAAATTTTTATTGCTTTATGCAACATATGGCGGGAAGGAGTTTTAGCCCAAAAAAAATTAAATGAAATACCAACTATAGAGAATGAAGATGATCGCTTTTATAGTTGAATTTTGATGAGGGTGAGAGGCATGTGATATATAAAAGATGAAGATGATATAATGATGGCATGTTTTTAGTTGTATGTAAAGAAAAAATCATGAATTTTCGGATGAAAATCATGTGAGAAATAAGCTTCTCAAATTAATGGGTTTTATATAACCCCATTGTCCAATCCATTGAACCATTTTTTTAAATTAATTTTCAACTTGTTCGTTGTATAAAGCAACAGAAATTCGCAAGTATAACAAATCAGTTGATCCATGTTAAATTGCAAGTAAGGCCAAAAGTGTTATTTCATCGCTCCTATCCTTTCTTTAACCAAAAAATACAAACGAAATTAAAGTGTAAGGATTGGTGGAAAGATTTTTAAATTTATAGAGACTTATTCTTATGTTTCTCATGGATTAAAATGACTTTTTCCATTACATATATATGACGAAGTATTACTGAACAATTCACATATAACTTGAAACAGACAAATGTCCTATTGAATTTGCCAACGTAAATCAAGAAAGATGTTAAATAGGGTGCTATGGCATGTATTACTAATAAAAGGTACAGGTGAAAAGAGGTTAAAGGAATCGGGTGAACTTCAAATCCTATTATCCTTATTGAGATATTACATATATACTCTAATTACAAGATAGAGACAAAACAAAAATAAGTTAGCTTAAATAATTTAGTCTTTATATTTGTCATTATGTTCCACATTAGTCCTTCACTATTTTGAAAGATAAGACAAAGTTAGGACAAATGGTAAAGATACATGACTAAAATGGTATATTTTGAAAGATAAGGATTAAGTTAGAACAAATAGTAAAAATACAGAACTAAAAAGATACATTTTAAAAAATAAGGAATAAAATGATACAAATCTTAAAGATAAGGGACCAAATTAGATATTTACCTTACATTTTTCTATAAGTATCTTATAAAAGTTTAGAGTTTACGATTTAGAGTCTACCCAACGTTCTGCTCTTTGATCTCAAAATTTTGTCAAGGGTATAATTAGCTAGATATTTCGATGCCCACCAGTAGGAAGTGCAATTTGATTGCCTATCTCAATATATACCAGTATATATCAACGTAACTGGATGTAACATATCGTAAACTCCTAGAGTTGACCTTGTAGGTCAACTTGGAGGACGATAATTAATCGGGAGTAAGGAGTTTGGTAATAATCAGCAATCACTTGGAAATTTTTACTAATTTTTATTAAAAAAAAAAAAAAATTATCATGTGAAGCATCAATGATCATGAAAGCAATTGGATCTTATAAGATGCAGATTATTGTAAGAGAAAAAGGATCGTTGACCCAGAAAATGAAAAGAAAAAATAAAAACAAAAAAGCATAAAGTTGTCGGTCTTGATCTTGATTCAAAATTGGCCGTCATAGAAAGCAGTACAGATACAGATCTCATCACTCTTAATTACAACTGATAATTAACTTGACAAACAATTTAAACAAATGATACACACAGAGAAGTCAACGTGTAATCTCATTTCAACATCTTACTACTACACCAGCTGAATCACAATTTATTTTCTTTTTTATATTCAAAGAATTTCTTTTCTTTTGCTTTTTCTAGATATTTAATTTCTTCCATATCTAAAATAATGGATTTATTCTAGTGACATCTAATATTCTGTATGAAGTAAGGCCATCTTTAATGGGGGCTCTAAATTGAGGGGCTCTAAAATTTAATTTAGAGTCTCTTAGCAATTTAGAGCCCCATATAGAGCCCCAAGTGTTTTTTACGGGCTCTAAAAAAAATTCATCTCTAATGAGGGGCTCTATAAAATTAAGGCTCTATATTGTGTTCCCCCCTCCCCTCCTTCACTGCCTCACGCACCCACCCCACCCCACCCCACCTCTCTTTCCCCCTTTCCCCGCTGACGCAGCCCCTTTTTTTTTGATAAATATTGAATATTTTTTCTGTGTATATATATATATGTATATATATATATATTTTTTGCAGGTGATTCAAGAATAAATTTCAACAAAAGGGCAGATCTTGAGCTTGAACCTTTTTTTTTTTTTTCTGGCTGATGCGAATTTTTTTTTTCTATTTGGGTATATTTGCTTGAAAGGATTAATTGTTGAAGTTGGGTGTTGGATTTTTTTGCTTGAATATATAGAAAATTTAACACCCAACGACTATATTTTTTTTGAATGTAAAAGTTGAAATTGCAATAGTTGTTTTTTTTTTTTTTTTTTTTTCAGATGTTTGTATTTTTTTTTGTCAGACTTTTTTTTTTTTAAAGTCAGAACTGACTCGTCAGATCTGACATAGTATGGGCTGTAAAAGTTTTTGTCTTTTTCCTAGGGCTCCATTTTGTTCAAAAAATTTGTTGAACAAAATGGAGCTCGGGCTCTATTTTTGGTGAAATTTGTTAAATTTGACACAAAAGTAACAATTTGTAACAAATTGGGGCTCTATAATAAACATTGATGTTGCCTTTTTGCTTCAAAAGGCTCTATATTTGCAAAAAAATTGTAATCATTATGTTTTAGAGCTTACATTGAGAATGGCCTAAGAACCTTAAGTAATCAAGTTTCTGATTGTTGTTAGTGTAGGACCACGTTTAAAGGTGGATTTAAGATTTTTTTTTCCAATGTGGTTGTAATACAATTTAATACTCTCGTACAATTTTTTTTTTTCTAATGAACATTAATTGATTTTTTAAATTAAAAATACCTTTATATTTAAAAACGTCTTGGCGCCTTGACCATGTTCATCCCCTTCTTAGAAAGGAGGAATAAATCTGATCTTGTATAGAGATTATTCTTGCCTTCAAAAACATATATGTGAAATATCATCATAAAATTTATCTCATAATCAATATATTGCAATTCCAAGATCTAGAAGTGATAGACAATCCTATGCATTGTTATAGAGAGAAAACATGCATCTAATAACACATGTTTGAATTAGCATCATACAACTTATTTGATTATCTTTGCATACAAATTACCAAAGACTAAATGAAGTTGGTGAAGTCACCCAACAAACTCAATAATTGTCAAATTTCTGGTTATACTAATCTTGCTTCTCTTATTCATTGTTTTAACCTCAAAGCACAAAAAACGCCTACAACAATAGGATTAATCGTCCCAAAGTTGCAGAGGCTTTTCATATATTGCTCCCCCGATGCTAGATTCCGAACTCTGATCTTGCTGATTTCTGGTAAGTTGTATCGTCTTATTGGATCCGGGGATGGCATCACCCATATACGTGATGTTACGATCATTAGGATCGAAATTGGGGAAGCTGAATGATAGTGTAGCAACACAAGGAAGTATTAGAAAGAAAGTAATAGCCACACAGATGGTAGGATGATTATTCAGACGGCAAAGAATATTAGGAAAGCATTGAGCCATGGCTTTGGCTTGCTAGGATATTTGCCTAGCTGCTAAATTGCAGCTATAATATTATTGTCCAAATATATCATCTGAGTCGTCTAAAATTTAGCTTACTCTTTACGTATCATCAGGGCGGGCCAATGACTTCTGCCACTTGTTCATCCATCAAATCATGTAAGGTGGCACTTCCTTGTGCATGGACATGTTCCACACATTCCGACAAAAAAAAAAAATGTTCCACACGTTTTGAGGAGACTAAGACCATAAGTCAATAATTTTGTGCCATGTCATGGTCAAGTCCTTTAAAAATTGTCAATGCAACCTTACAATTTACGTTTGAGAATCTGTAAACAGTCATAACAAAAATATGACGTGCAAATTTCTCCATATTTGGAATCGCTAAAGATATTAATTTACGTTAGAGAATTTCCAGTAATGGTGATAAATCTGAATTTGCCAGGCCATACTTGGAATTCTTTCGAAATTCCATGGAAACGAGACCTTTTGTCTCCAATTATAGGACGTGTAGAAACTCGTCAACTCGGGTTGGGTGCTAATTACCCCCAACAATTTAAGGTGTTATGGCATTAAGGGAAGCTGCAAACCACATAAATAATTACAACCGGCTCTTTGAGTTTCGAGCAAGCGTTGTTGCTTTCATATTTTATAACATTAATATTAGAGTGTGAGCTGCAAAAGTATGCGCGTCATTTTATTAAGTTGTTCTTCTCAACAGTTATTTACCATATTTGGGGTGAAAGAAATCGTAGGGTGCATGGCCAAGTTACAGATTATGAAGATGTTATTTTGCGAAAAATTAACTTTGTAATTAGACACAAAACCCGTATAGATAGTAAGTATAGGAAATCTTATACAAATCTTAATATTTGTAGAGCATGGAACCTTGACTACACCCAAGTGACTTCTCAATGTAATTTGATAATTGTTCTTTTCGTATGAGTTTGTTGAGTTTAATCGATCCACTTGCTAATTTAGAAAAAAAAAAAACTATTAAACCACATATAATATATTAAAGTCTAAGCTTAAAAATCTAATGTAAGAGGTCATCATTGTCGAGAATACAAAAAAGGGGATAAATTAATGAAAAAATAGATAATTCTCAGACAATAATCATATTGTGTCCACTTGCAATTGCTTGTGGTCGACTTCGACTTTCATTTTGAGGAGTTCAAATGTAAGAAATTTCCGAAATCTCAAAGTAAAATAATTTTCAGAAGAGTGATCAATTAGATATGCATTCTTTAGTACCAATACGTACATTGGCAAAGGAGAAGATTATTATCTTTACCAATCATATGTGCGGCTATCAACCACTCGGCCATTGCTCCGAAATATAATTTTTTATTATATATTACTTTATCTTTATCTTTAATTTATGACTTATTATGTGTGCACTAAATTAGCATACCAAATGAACAAAGAATACTGATATCTAACATTTCTTTTAAGACAGAAACTGAAATAAAATACCATATTTGTAACCAAAAATTATGTGAAGTAAAAGAAGAAAAGGCCGATGATTACAAGACCCTAAGAACTTTTGAAAAATGTGGGTCTTAGGCAAGGTCTACTTCGATTAGGATTGGATTCTCCCTGCATAAATCACCATCAACCATTAAAAATGTATGGTGGGCCTAGAGTGCATTGCAGTAGAAGCAGGTTAAGCTTCGGACCGGAGAGAATGAAGTGAGAATTCCTAGCACGGTTCTTTACTTTCATTTTAGGCCCAAATTCTTAGTCTTGAGCTACATTCGACCCATTCCAGACTTAAAGGATAGAACGGCTCAACGTACCCACTAATCACTCTTCTAAAGGACAGATTATGATCTTTAAAAGCTATTTTTTTTTTGTCGTCAGTTGGGTCAACAGTGCTTGTAAGAATTCTCCTGAAGGCCAATTTTAGTTCAAACAAGGTTAGAGTTACCATATCGTCCCTCCCAAAATTTTTATATACAAACATTCATCAAAATAGTTTTGTATCTAGAATCGTGTTTATAATGCTTAGGCCTTCTCTGACAAATTTTCTATTTTTCCTTTTTCTCGACATGTAGGGAAATTGTTGAAAAAAATTGTTTCTAACAGCTTCCTTACAAAATAGAGAATCCCCACATGTGGAGGCGTTGAAACCATCCCAAAATCCATTTGCCTTAAAAAATTATCGTCATAAAAAATAAACAAATATAAATAAAAACATAAAGCTATTGGAAAAGTTTAAAAGAAAAAATAATTAAAATATAAAAATAAAAATATTAGTAATTAAAAATAAAAATGTCTTAAACAATTAATCAATATAAATAAAAAAACTTAAAATTATTGAAAAAAATTAAATTAAAATAATATGTTTAATTATAAGAATGAGACATTTAATTTAGAGTAAAACAAAAATAAGGAATCCTTAAAATATGGAAGGTGTTAGAGTGAAAATGAAATAAGGATTCTTTAAAATAAGAGATTGATTAAATGTAGGAAAACTATTAGAGTAAAATTAAAAAAAGGGAACCCCTAGCTAGATGTAGAAAAATGGTGCGAATTCTTTACGTGTAGAGAAAATATAAGAAAATTGTTAGAGTTGACTTTAGTGGGTAGCTTGAATATTTACAACTCAAGATCATGTCTTGAGATTTCAAATTCAAGATTTGTTATTATCGTTGTTCTTGTTATTGAAGCATAGGGTCGGAATGTGGATTAATTAGAACTTTTCACGGTATTGATACTTATTCACAAATCTGATGCCTCTCTCCACACTGTAATTCAAATATAAATCATATCCAACCAAATTACGATTAGGAAAGCTTTAAGTACGTACATCAGTACTTAAACTCGTCAGAAAGAAAAGCCGCAAAGAGTTCAAGGTTAAAAAATACAAGAAACAAGCTAGAAACACGGCCACTTTTTATGAGCTTGCACTTATAAGTCATATATATACACCCGAAAGATGAAAACATGAATCAAGACAACGAAACTAAAAACTGCGGTTAGACAAAAGGTTATTGGAATAGGATAAATTGTTCTACAATAGATAACTCCGTAAATAAATAATTTTCGCATATTCATATAACCACTGAAGCATGATTAAATCAATCCCTAGTATATAATGAAATAGAAGTATAGTCCGTATAAGAGTGTCACAGTCATGTAAGATGGGTTAAGTTTTTCCATTTAAAAGATCAAGTTGTTTCTTTGAGTAATTAATTACTCATAGAGTTAGGCTAAGTTTCTATTGTGTGGCAAAATGACGTTAAAAAATTTAAGTGTACGATTCGCCCAACAAATTACTAGTGAAATCAGATTCTCGAGTTTTCAAAAAGTTGTAGATCAATTTGCAGGAGGACAAGCAGTAATGATTTGATCAAGTTCATAATTTTCTGGTGATCTCGTCCCATATTGAATCTAAAATGTCTACCTCTTCATCTCATCAACCATTTTTTTTTTTTTGGGTCCAAGACGAATTATTAATCATGTTGAGCATAGTTTCTTCCAGCAATCAAATGCTATATGTTACTCAATAAGAAATGTTCTCAGTCTCTTTCTTCGTCTTCCGAAAGCATATACCCTTTATTATGTGAACCTAGAATAATTATAATTGCTTCGCTAGCAGAAGTCTTAAAAAATATGTGCATTTTTAGGTATATTTAATACAAAAAATTTAGTTCCTACTTTAAAATATTATTTATATATAAGTATAAAATTATGTTTTTTCTTGATACTCATAAAAAAAATTTTAAATACGCTTCGACTCTAAAATAATAAATGCAGAGAAGATCACAAAAAGCTAAAGGACCGGGTATCGAGCTAGCAAAATATCTTTCGAATCTTTTAAGAGATCTGCGTCGCAAAGTAAGGGCGAGAAAAATTTCACTTAAATCCTTCTGTTTTTTTTGGCTTCTCACAGTATCTTTCTCTCGCTCTCTCTCTCTCTCTCACTTTTTTCTTTTTTTCTTTTTAATGGGAGGAAAAACGTGCATGGACAATGGTAGGTCTTTACAGCTGGTCTAATAATTATAAAACATTATCTTGATGGCAGCATACTAAGTTAGGAAAAATAAAGTTCTGTTCCTGTTACTATTAACATTTATTTTAATCGGATAAACTAATTAAGTGTCAACACCAGCTTATTTTAGTATTATGCTTCCGTATCATTACAACATGGTTTTTATAGTATTATACTTCTGGTGGTCCACTGAAACCTTGAATTATTATCCACCTTTCCCATTTACTTGCCAAGAAATGTAAAAGATTGAGAAAGTGAAGTCATGAACTACTATTTATGCACTCTTTCTGGTAAGTCATCTTCTATTATCAATCTAATTATGAACAATATATGAGATTATATATATATAAGGCGATTTCTCCTCAATTGGTCACTCTTTTTTTATGGTCATTTGTGAGGTCACATTCTAGATGGTTTGTAGATAAAATTGATTAGAAAAAATCTTGCAAATGGCTATCACATGTATAGTCTAAATTGACAAATATGATAATAGAATAAATATGTCAAATAGAAAGAGGGGAAAAAAATCTCCTCAACGCTTTAATTTGGGATAACGACAAGTAGTCTTTTTTTGAACATCCAATGGAGTTATTGGTGAGGTATAATGCCATTTGCAAGATTGAGTTATTTGCTTAAAAAACTACTATCCAATACTTTTCTTCTTACTCTTCCTAAGGATTTTTTATCTTGAGAGTTAAAAGCATAGTGTCCGCAATCTCTCTCATTCTTATGTCTCGTGGAGTGGATGAGTGGAGATATTTTGCAGAGTTATCAAAAAATATATATGTTCCACTTCAATTTAGATGTAGGAGTCAAGATAAAGAGAGCTTCATTAGCCATAATTAAAATCTCAACTCTGTGAAAGAATAATGAGAGGGCTTGATGACTATGGTCATCAAACATCTCTATTGTTTTTTTATAAAGACCATTAGAAACTTGTATATTTGGGCACTCAAGCAGGTCAATGAATATTTGTGATTGATCATTAGTTGTTGACATTTGGACTTGCCTTGAAAAGTTTTATAATGCAACTAGGCATCCGTAATCCTCGGACCGCAATGGTAGTGTTTTAAGGTTTCAAGAAATCTCATTATTTGGCCTAGAATTGGTTTGGTCAGCAATAAACGACATCTAAGATTTTTAAAAAAATTATCTTTTATCAACTCTGACGCAAAACACTTTTATACCAAGCAAAGCTTATATACCTGAACTGATCAAATCCCGAACGGAAGAGTTAATTCTCTTTCGTAAGAAACAAGCTCTCAGTAACCACGTTTCCGGGAGTTTGAATATTTCAAGTGAATGTTGTTATATACTATCATATTTTTATCATTTATTTAATACCTTTTATGTAGATTTTTAGTTGATATAATAAAAAAAATTAAGAATTTACATAAAATGTGATAAATAAATAATAAAAATAAGATCGTATCTAGCATTTTTCTTTTTCATTTGAATCAGCTGTTGAATGAATTAAGTCAAATTTGCATAGAACAAATTGTTAACAGAATTAACTACATATCACCCATCATGGAGGATTCTAAGAGTAGTAGACATGAGCTTGTACTTACAAGTCATACATATACACTCGACAAATGAAAACATGAATCAAGACAATGAAATCAAAATCAGTATTGATTAGACAAAAGATTATTGGAATAGGATAAATTGTTCTAAAACAGAAAACCCCGTAACTAGGTAAATGTTCGCATATTCATATTACCACTAAAGTATGATTAAATCGATCCCTAGTATCTAATGAAATAGAAGTATAGTCTGTATAAGGGTGTCACGGTAATGTCAGACGGGTTAAGTTTTTGCATTTAAAAGGTCAATTTTTTTCCTTGAGTAAGTAATTACTCACAGAGTTAGGCCAAGTTCCTATTGTGTGGCAAAATCACGTTAAAAAACTTGTGTGTTTTTTTATATTTGTGTGCACGATTAGCCGAACAAATTACTAATGAGAGCAGATTCTCAAGTTTTCAATAAGCTGTAGATCAATTTGCAGGAGGACGAGCAGTAATTTTCCACTGATCTCGTTACAAATTGAATAAAAAATGTCTAAAAAAAAAACCAAGGCTTTTTTTTTTTTTCGCGGGGGGGGGGGGGGGGGGAGGGGGGGGGTTGGGGGTGGTCCAAGACGAATTATTAATCATGTCGCGCATAATTTCTTCTAGCAAATCGCAATCACAATAGCCAACAAGACTAACATGATTTAATTGCTCATATTTGATTCCATAGTTCAAGGTGCCATGTAGATACCTTAGAACGCTTTTTGCAGCTCAAAAATGAATTTGACTCGGACAATTCATAAACCAGCTAGTAGCAAACATTATGTCCGGTATTGTAGCTGTAAGATAGAGCAAATTTCCCACAATGCTTCGATAAAGTGTTGCATCCATCTTCTTAGCGCCATCTTCTTTCATGAGTTTCTCATTCACAACAAGGGGTGTATCAACTGATTTGCATCCAAACATTCTGAACTTTTTTAAAACATTTTTTGCATACTTCTTTTGAGAAATAAAAACCCCACTTTTATCTTGATGAATTTCAATACCAAGAAAATAATGTAGCAGCCCCATATTGCTCATTTCATATTTCTTCATCATTTCATTTTTACAAACATCAATCATCTTTTTATCATTTCCTGTATACACCAAATCATCAACATATAAAGCGAAAATGAGGATGCTTGAGATACCTTGTTTTTTCACATATAAAGTAGGCTCACTTTTGCTTCTTTGAAACCCATTTGCATTGAAATAGCCATCAATTTGACTGTACCAAGCCCTCGGTGCTTGCTTCAACCCGTACAAGGTTTTCTTCAATTTGTACACATTTTCTTCTTTTCCTCAAATAACATACCCTTGAGGTTGATCCACATAAATTTCCTCCTTTAGTTCACCATTCAAAAAAGCTCATTTCACATCAAGTTGGTATAAAGCCCAACCTTTATGTGATGTCATGGCAATTAAGGCTCTAATAGTATCAAGCCTAGCAACAGGTGCGAATGTCTCATTATAATCAACGCCGTGCTGTTGTGAATAGTCCTTTGCAACGAGCCTCGCCTTATTTATTTGTACTGAGCCATCAACATTGTATTTTATTTTGTAGATCCATTTCACACCAGTTATCTCTTTTTCTTTAGGTCTCTCAACAAGTTTCCAAGTCTTGTTCTTCTCAATCATCTTAATTTCATCATCCATAGCTTGTTGCCAAGCCTTTTCTTTCACAACTTCTTCAAATGAATCTGGTTCAGTAACACAAAAGTTACAACTTGCATAAATATCACTCAAACTCTTAATTTTCTTTGGAGTTGAACTGGGTGAGGATGAACTTGAACTTGGAGTATTACTTGATGGACTTAAGGATGATGGAGAACTGGATCGTGGAGTTGTTGGGGTTGATTCATCAACAGTTCCTGTTGAATTTTGAGTATTAGAAATTGAAATAGTCTTTTTTTTTATTTTTTTTTATACCTTTTCTCCATTCCAATCCCAAGCAACATTCTCATCAAATATCATATCTCGACTGATTATGATTTTGTGAGTTTTCAAATTGTACAGTCGATATGCTTTAGACTTCGAGCTATACCCAACAAATATGCACTTCTCACTAGTTTGATCAAGCTTTTGTCTATTTTCTTTTGGAATTTGGGCATAACAAATGCAACCAAATACTTTGAGATGCTTCACAGATGGCTTTCTCCTATTCCATGACTCAAGTGGAGTTTGATTACGAAGTGATTTTGTTGGAGATCTATTGAGAAGATAGACAGTTGTGTAAACAGCTTCAGCTCAAAATGATTTTGGCAATCCCTTCTCATGAATCTTTGATTTCGCCATCTCCACCACCATTTGATTCTTTTTTTCACACACTCTATTTTGTTGTGAAGTGTAGCTCGTTGTGAGTTGCCTATCAACACTTTCATCTTCACAAAATTCATCAAATTCTCGTGAAATATATTCTTTTCCATTGTCACTTCTCAAAATTTTTATAATGTGACCACTTTGTTTTTCAACAAAATTTTTGAATTTCTTGAAAATTGAGAAAACTTCAAATTTTTGTCTCATAAAGTAAACCCATGTCATTCTTGAAAAATAATCAATGAAAAGAATGAAGTAACGATTGTTACCATGAGATGGAGTACTCATTGGTCCACAAACATCGGTATGCACAATCTCGAGCACTTGATTTGCTCTCTGAGCAACTTTTTTTGGGAATGGTTGACGATGGTGCTTTCTAAGTACACAACTTTCACAAGCTTATTCTTTTTCATGGATAAATGGAAGACCTTGACCATATTCTTTTGAGAAAGTAATTCGAGACTATGAAAATTCAAATGGCCAAGTCTTCTATGCCAAAGCCATGAGTTATCACTTATTTCGGCTTTTAAAGAAGTATTTTCCATGTATTTGAAAGTTAAAGGAAAGTTTCTTTTCTCCATTTTTATCATTGCTGTTAAGGTAGAAAACCTTGACTGCTCCGAGCTACACCTTAAGTCAGACCTAAACCTGCAAAACAAAGGAACCGAGGGGGGTGCCCACGGTACCCACTCCGACGCTCAAGTCAGTTAATGTAGGATGGAGCTTGTAAGTGATGAAGGATAGATAGTTTTACATACCTTTTCCTGTGGAACTACTCCTATTTTATACTTGTAGTAAGGAGGTTCCCTAAACAAATGAGGATTCCTCCAGGATCATGACTCCTAAGAGTCCTTTGTTGCTCAATAACCCACGGGGATCATACCGTCTATGAGTCCTTCCTCATCCGGCCTCCTCGATCTTATCCTTATCCTTATGGCACCCATGCTCGCGTGCCTGCCCGGTGGCTCCGGCGGGTTCAGGGCTTGAAGAAAGACGGGGCTGACTATTATTACCAGGGCTGGAGCCCTACCCCTATCATCTGCCCCCCCAATCCTCTGAGCAGGCTCACAGGTCTGGGGATTGTTACAACATTGGGGCTCTTCATCTTCCCTAGCGGTTACTAGCCGTTACAACCGCTCACTGTGCATGTCCTTTCAACTTTGCTACCACTTCGTAGACACGTTTCTCGCAATTTGCGTCGCCACTCCCCACGATCCCACGTGGGTTGACTCATCCGTGTGTGGGGCCCCGTAGGGTCCTTTATAAAGGGAGCCATCCCCGGTCCGTGCCCCATTCGCATCCCACTACTCTTCAATTATTCTTATTCCCTTGCCACTATTCGCTCACTACGCCCTACGTGAACCCCCTACCACTGTTTAGGTACGCTCTTTCCCTTTTCCTCCACCAATGGATAGGTCTCCTCAGTCAAGCATCGCCAATGGTTCCAGTGACGGTCTCAGGGATATCCCTCGTAACCCTAGGAGTTTGGAACCCATCGCCGCCGTTTCGATTTCCCAGAGTCCTCCTCCTACTAGAGGTACTAGAAGGAGTTCCAAGAGACCTAGGTCTAAGTCTTCCCACCATCGTACAGCCGCGACGCCCTTGGGTCCTGCTAGGATTGATAATCTTTTGGTTTTTGGTGCCGTGCGTAAGGTCTGCACTACCCAGGAGAGGTCCATCACCCACCTTAGGGGCATAGGAGCCATTCCCCCTAACTTTGAGCTTCGTGACCCGAGTGATGGTAAGCCGGCGTCCGCCTGTGGACCTAGCCAAGGAGAGGTTACCTTTTACTATGAACAACTCCTCATAGGTCGTCTGTTTCTGCCGCCCTACCTGGTGGAAATTTTCAACTATCTCCAAATTAGCCCTGCCCAGGTCACCCCCAACAACTGGAGGCTCATGGTGGGTTTTTACGTTTTGTTGAAGGAGCTGGGCTATACCTGTGACGCCTGAAAATTCTACCATAAATCTTTTTATAACTGTTGCATATCTATTTGCGCATTTCTACGTGCATTATCTTTCTTGCTTAATTGTTTTTATTAGAGGTTACTATTCATAAAATTTTTGACCGCCTCGAAAGTTAGATTTTATATTTTTCCTAGATCATAGGACATCTAGAAGGAATCAAGACCTAGTCATTTTGGACTTTCGAGCTTAGGAGCGTGTGTTTAGAAAATAGATTTCATGTCTTTTGAATAGTGTTACGTAAGAATAGTGTTAATTGCAACTAAAAACATTTGAAATTGCATTTTGGCCTTAGTTGATCAAATTTTTGGGACTAATTAACTTAAATTAATCGTCATACACATACATATAATAAACCCAACTCATAAATTAAAAAAACAAAACACATACTTGTCATCAAAACAAAAAGCAAAATGCCATCCTTGTCCCTCCATATGGCCGACCACCCTAAGGAGAAAAGAGGAGGATTTTTCATCTTCAAAGCTTGATCTTGGATGCTCCTTAAGGCTTCTACAAGTGTTATCAACCTAGATCAAGCTTGTTCTTGCATCTACTAAGCTTGTTTATGTGAGGGAGTTCAATTTTTTTTAAAGTTAAAGTTTATGCATCTTATTGAATTTCTTTTATTTGTTGATCATAGCTCTAAAACTTGTTATACATGCTTATTATATGCTTAATAGATGCTATAGAGTTAACTTTTGAAGCTTATTATCAATGTTTATGGTTAAAAGTTGAGATTGAACAAAGAGGTGATGAATAGTGCACGTTTTTTAAGGTTTTGAATAAAATTGCTAATTAGCTTGAATTGAGACTTCAATTAGATGCTCTAGACCCTAGTGAAGTTAGTTGAAAAGCCACGTGAGGTTGAATCACTCAAAACCGAGTTTAATTGCATAAATAGCCGACTTTAAAAAGGGGACTTTTCTCGTTGAGCAATCTGGGCAAGTTTGGGCATTGATTCGGGTATCCTTGAGCTAAGGAAGCACATTTGGTGCTTTCATTTCGCGAAAATGGGGTTCGGTTAGTATAGTTGTAGTTCAAACCCGTTCGGGGCCTTCCCGAACTTTTGCTTCTAAAATGAGTTTTTATGATTCTAATAGGTGTCTTTGGGCTTAATTAAGAATATAGAAAGATTAGGATATGATTTGGAAACCTTGAAACACGCATAGGAGAAAGAAAACTTGGTTAAAGAAAGGGAAAAAGTAGTTTTTAGCCGTTTTAGTTGCATTTGGAACTTTTTGTGGAATTGTCTTGTCTTGTATTGAATATTTAAGATATAATTAAGCTATTTGAGTAGCTTGTGGAAAATATTTATGTTGATTGCTTCTTTTGGGATCTTAATGCTATATTCGTGCTTGTGTGAACTTATATCGTGCTTATATGTGAGGGCGACCTACTTTGTCGACCCTCTTACGTGTTATGTGATATCTTGATTGCTTGTGACTTGTCTCGGGGTTGCGCAACCTTTTCGGACATGGTAGCGTTGAGAAATACGGGCGGCATCGGGCTTGCCTTGCTCCCTCGACTACCATGGTGCCTATTCCCTTCTAGCTGAGGCATACTCCACTACCCCAGAGGCATGGTTCACCTGCTGGGCATGGGCCTACCTTGGGAGAAAGGGTCGTAGGATTGGGATACATCTGGAGTATCCCAATTGTTGGTGTTTGGGGTTTGCCAGCATGTTTGTGAAGTTCGTGGTTCGTGGCTCGTGATTGAAGACTTGGAAGTGGAACCGTATCCTTTTAAAAGTGATTAATTACTTGGCTTGTTATCTTGCTGGTTTACGTGGCATATATATGTTTTCTTGTGTTTGCATATCATATTGCACGTTGGTATGTTGCATCACCTCCCTCGCTGGGCAACATTGTTGCTCACTCCTCATTTAATATGTTTCAGGAGAAGCTGAGGTGAATCCCCAACTGTTAGAAGTAGAAGAAGAAGAAGAAGTTCACGTAGATCAGAATCTGTGACTTTGTGTGCTAAGGTGGATCTTATGTGCAGTTTGCGTGGAGTTCATGTTAAATATTGTATTTTGAGACCTTGGGGTCTTGTGTATATGTTTAGTAGTTGTAGTCTTGTATGTTAGAGAAAGATGTTGGATTGTAATAATGGATTCTAGACTTTATTTTCTCTTGCATGCTTGGAGTGTTTATTGTCCTACATATGGAACTTAAAATTTTAATTGTATCTAACTACTTATGGCTAAAACCAACTTACCTCGCATGCTTGTGTGCTTAAGAATATTGTTGTTGCTCCAAGGCTCGGATGGCCTTGTGATTTTGACTTGGCTTTGGAGATATTAGAAGATAGGTTGTGTAAGTTGTTGTTTATAATTCAAATGTCATAAGTGATTATTCGCAGGTAACAGTTTTGTCCTTGGTACAGAGGAGACTCTGTCAGAGTGACGGGTCCGAGCCTGACTTTAGCGTGGGGTTGGGTTCGGGGCGTTACACTTTAGGTGGTATCAGAGCTACTTGAATGCTTGAAGCCGAGTTAAATTCCTTGACATGTGGGTAGTGGTCTATATGTGAAAGTGAATTATGTGAATATGTGATTGTTAAATTGTTTAAGTACTTGGATAAAAGACATGCTAGCATGAAAAGGAATGATAAAGCATGACATGATAAGAATATGAAAAGTTAGTGTTTAATGTTGTTAAGTGTTTTATATGTTTCTTATGTGGGTAAAATGTTTGAAAACAATGTGTACATTATCTTTGCATAGTTTATTTGCCTATTATAATATTATGTTCTTCTAGCATTGAAATAAGGAGACGGGGTAGACCACGGAGAGAGCCGGAGGAAGCTCCCAGACAGGATGTACCGGGGCAAAGTGCTGGGGCAGCCGGGGATGTACCGCAGGGTCAGGAACCGAGTAATGCTCAGATTATGGCCACAATGGCCACCGCAATGAATACCATAGCTCAGTTTGTGGTTCAGCAGGGAACAGCAGGTGTCGGCAGGGGTAATCAGGCTGCCAGAGCAGAGGGCAGTGGTACTGCAGGAGGTAACTTGTTTGATAAATTCCTGCATCACGGGGCATATAGTTTTTATGGCGAGCCTGATGATATGAAAGCAGAGATGTGGTTGAGTAAGTTCGAGAAAGTTGCTGCGATACTTGAGTGCAACGATGAAAGAAAGATTACCTATGCTGCCTTTTTAATGGAGGGTGACGCCGAGGAGTGGTGGCGCACTATTAGAGAGAAATGGGATGCTGAGAGGGTCCAGCATGTATGGGCTGACTTTGTTCGTGAGTTTCGGGATAAATATGTATCGGTTGTAGCCCGTGAGAGACATCAGGATGAATTCATAGCTTTGAAACAGGGGAACATGACTGTAGACCAGTATGAGGCTACCTTTACTAGACTATCTCGATATGTGCCAGCTTTGGTTCAGCTGGAGGATGTGAAGATCCAGAGATTTATCACAGGGTTGAGGAGTGACATCATGCTTAATTTGTCTTCGCAAGATTATCCGAGCTATGCTGCAGTAGTCAGGGCCGCATCGAGATATGAGAAACGTAAGGCAGATGTGTTAGCTCAGTCTAGTCAGTCAAGCAAACGTCAGTTTCAGTCTCAGAGTCAGGGTTATCAGAGGCAGTATCAGCAGCCTGTTTAGACTCAGTAGCCTAGGCAGACCCAGAGCTATCCAGGACCATTTCAGGTACAGTCACAGCCGAGACCAGCTCAGAGCCAGCCACAGGGACAGTTACAGACCCGACTAGTGACTGCTAGATCTCAGCAGGGTAGTTCTGCTACATCTACTTATAGGGCCCCTACAGGAGGAGCTGCTGCTAAGAAGAACCTACAGTGTACTTATTGCAAACGCAAGGGCCACACAGAGGCTGAGTGTTGGAGGAAATTGGGCCGTTGCACAGGTTGTGGCAGTGATCAGCATAGAGTTAGAGATTGTCCCAAGTTTAAATATGGTCAGGGACAGACTTCAGGCCAGGGTGTTCAGACTAGAGCTTCAAGAGCAGCTACTGTACCGCGAGGTCAGGCACGGGTATTTGCACTCGACCAGGAGGAGCTTCCAGAGACGACATGAAGGTACTTTTCTTATTAATAGTCAGCCAGTAGTAGTTTTGATTGACACCAGGGCTATACATTCATTCATTACTCCTGTATGTGCACAGTCTGCTACATTAAAAGTTGATAAACTGCCGTATGTGATTGAAATAGGTAATCCTATGGGTTCTAAATTTGTTACGAAGTCTGTGTGTAAAGATTGTAATATTTGCATTGAGGGTTGCATGTATCCTATTGACTTGATAATCATGCCATTTCGGGACTTTGAAGTTATCTTGGGGATGGATTGGTTGGGGTGATATTATGCATGTTTGGACTGTAGGAGAAAAGTTTTAACCTTAGAAGTACCTAACCAACCTGTTATTAAAGTAACTGGGAGTCGAAAGTCTACTGGGACTCGTATCATATTTTCTATTAAAGCTACTAAAATGCTGAGTAAAGGTTATGATGCATATTTAGCTTATTTAATTAATCAGCCTGGAGATAATTGAAATTGAATGAAGTACCTGTTATAAAAGAGTTTCTGGGGGTTTTTCCTGTGGAGTTGCCTGGATTACCACTAGATAGGGAGATTGAGTTTGTGATTGACTTGTTGCCGGGAACTAGTCCTATCTCGAGAACACCGTATAGAATGTCCCCCTCTGAGTTACAGGAATTGAAAATTCAGCTACAGGGTTTGCTTGAGAAAGGTTTTATTCAGCCTAGTTCATCACCGTAGGGTGCTCCCATGTTATTTGTGAAAAAGAAATACAGTACTCTGCGTTTGTGCATTGATTATCGAGGTTTTAATCTGGTGACGATGAAAAATAAATATCCTTTGCCCTTAATTGAGGAGTTGTTTGATCAACTACAGGGTGCCGTTGTGTTTTCAAAATTTGATCTGAGGCAGGGTTATTATCAGTTGAGGATCCGGAAAGAAGATGTACCTAAGACTGCATTTAGAACCAGGTACGACCATTATGAGTTTGTTGTTTTACCATTTGGTTTGACAAATGGTCCAACCGCTTTTATGGATTTGATGCAGAGAGTATTTCGACCCTATCTTGATCAGTTTGTTGTGATTTTTATTGATGATATATTAGTATATTCTAAATCTGAGTTAGAGTATGAAGAACATCTGAGAATTGTGCTTAGAACCTTGCAAGAACACAAATTGTTTGCCAAATTTAGCAAATGCGAATTCTGGTTGACAAGCAAAGTACTGTCATCTAGGAGGCTGGACTTTATCAATCCCTTTCCGGGGACATTCTTACAGTGGCGCTGAGGTCGCAATTGTCGGAGGCTCAAGAGACCTACCGCCGTATTCTTGCTGAACGAGAGCTGGCCATTCAGTCTTGTGAGAAGCTCGAGAAGGAGCTAAAAGAAGCCTTTGCTCGGGCTGTTGGTACCCAGGCCAATTATGATCAATTGGTGCAGGCCGTTGGCTCCCATGGAGAAGTTGCCATTGCCGCTTATAAGGAAAACGATGCTTTTAAGGCTCTGTTAGGGGAGTTGCTCCGTCCCGCCATCAACAAAGTTGAATATGATGCTGAAGTTGCCCTCATGGAGGACGTGCAAGCCCGCTTGCAAGGCCAAGGCATTCAAATTGACTTGTCGGACCTCCTTGGCGAAGCCCCCCTGATCTCGAGATTCACTTGTGATTCTTCCCAGGTCACAGGCATAGTTAGAGGAACCCCGCCTCCCCTGGATCTGCTTTGACATCTTGCCAGTTTTTAGTTGTTGCTTTCACCTAGGGGCTTTGATCCCCTCGTTGTACATCCTTCGTTTGTTTTTAATGAAATTTCATTATTAGAGTTTCTTGGGCTGTTAATATGCAAACCTTTTCTAAGTTCGCTTTCTGCTTTTTTTCCTCTTCACGAGTTTTGTTCACGCATCTCAGTCTTATTTCGACTCTATTTTATGTATGCTGGGCTCTTTGAACCTTTGGTTCTTTTTTTTTTTTTTTTTTTAGTACTTTCCCTGGATCCCATGGTCCTTCTTGGGGGCAGCCCTGCAAGCAGATATGAGTCATTTTATCCATGGAGCGCAACCCTTTACGGGCATGGACCCTTTTGAGTCGTGGTATCAGATCCTTCAAGAAGAGCCCTTTAAACATAATATAGGAGCAAAACCAAATCTTTAGGAGGGGAACATAGCTTTTATTATTTCAAAGAACATTACATAGACTTCTATCGAATGCTATTTATTCACTAACATTATTCTAGAAATGTTACATGAAATATTTCCTAAGATGTTTAACATTCCATGCATTAGCTAGCTCATTTCCACTAGGTTCTTCTAACCTAAAGACTTCAGGCCTGATTTCCTTTGACGCTAGATAAGGGCCTTCCTAGTTTGGCCCCAACTTCCCTTGTCCAGGTTGGGATTTGAAGATGGCCTTCTTGAGCACCCAATCTTTTTCTCGGATATTTTTGAGTCGGACCTTCCTGGCAAAGGATCTGGCCATGGCTCTTTTTTCCTCAAGCATCTTTATCTGTGCCTTCTTCCGAAACTCCTCGATCAGGTCGAGATCCTCACGGAGTCCTTGATTGTTTATTTCTTCCTCATAAAGCTGCACTCGACTATTTGGAATACCCACATCCACTGGTAGGACTGCCTCTATGCCAAATGTTAGCGAGAATGGGGTCTCCCCTGTTGCGGTGCTTGGGGTTGTTCGGTGAGCCCACAGGACCTCTAGCAGTATGTCCACCCATAGTCCTTTTGCTTGTCCCAGCTTGGTTTTGATGCCCTGCAAAATAGCTCGGTTAGTTACCTTGACTTGCCCATTAGTTTGAGGGTGAGCTACAGAAACAAATTTTAGTTTAATTCCTAGCTCCTCACATTTGCCACGGAAGTAACTAGAGTCAAATTGCCTGCCATGATCTGTGATCAGGGTCCGAGGCACCCCAAAGAAGCACACCACCGATTTCCATACAAAATTCCAGGCTGCCCCTTCAGAGATTGTAAGGATGGCCTCAGCTTCTACCCATTTGGTGAAGTAGTCAACCGTCACAAACACAAACTTCTTTTGGCCTTTGCCCAGAGGTAAAGGTCCTAGAATATCCAGCCCCCACTGGGCAAAAGGCCAGGGGCTGACCATGTAGGTTAGCTCTATTGCCGGCTGCTGAGGTATCCTGGAGAACCTCTAGCATGTATTATATTTTTTCTCCATTTCTAATGCATCATTCTGCATCGTGGGCCAATAATATCCCTATCGAAGAGTCTTTTGAGCCAACGCTCTGCCCCCCAAGTAGTTTCCACATACCCCCTCGTGTATCTCTCTAAGCACCTGATTGCCCTCTTCTTGAGTTACTCATTTCAACAGAGGCCAGGCGTAGGCCTGCTTGTCCAACTGCCCCCCCAACATAATAAATTTCAAAGCTCGTCGCTCTATACTCCGAGCCTCTGCCCAATCATAAGGAAGATCACCTTCCTTCAAATAGGCTTTTATAGGCTGCATCCAATCCCTACACTTGGCTATAGCTGCAACCTCCAGAGTCGGGGCTTGAATTGATGGGGTCTTTACCTCGTTTACTTTTATAACTGCCGGCCCTGAGGAACTCACAGTCAGCCTTGCGAGAGAGTCTGCCATCTTATTCTCGGATCGCGGTACCTGGCTGACATGGAAGTGCTCGAGCCTCTGGACCAGCTCTTTGACTTTGTTAAGATAGGCCAGCATAGTCAAGTCTTTCACCTCATACTCACCCAGCACCTAGTTTGCTACTAACTGATAGTCCGTAACCATATCTACCCTCCTTGCTCCGAGTGAGATAACCGTTTTTAAGCCTGCTATTAGTGCCTCGTACTCAGCCTCATTGTTGGAAGCCGAAAATAAAAACTTGAGTGAGTACTGGCTTTATGTTCCATCGGGGTTGATGATTAAAACCCCAGCCTCGCTCCTTTGCTTCCCCGAAGCTCCGTCAACCTGCACCTTCCAGGGGGTATCATCTTCCTCTATCTGGTCCCCCATACATTTTACCACAAAGTCCGCTAGGGCCTGTGCCTTGATGGCCGTTCAGGGATGGTAGATGATGTCGCACTGACTGAGCTCTACGGCCTATTTTAGCAAGCGCCCGAAAACCTCTGGCTTTTTCAGCACTTGCCTGAGAGGCATATCTGTTAAAACTCGAATTGTGTGAGTGTCGAAGTAATGTCTAAGTTTTCGTGCCACAATTAAGAGAGCTAACGCCATCATCTCTAGGGTCGAGTACTTGAGCTCCGGTCCCCGCAAGACCTTGTTCACGTAATATACTGGTTTCTGGAGCTGATCCTCCTCTCTTATCAAAGCCGCAACCACCGTCTTGCTTGAACTAGCGAGGTACAATGTCAGGACTTCTCCCTTCTCTGGCCTCGACAAGAGTGGAGGTGATGCCAGGTACCTCTTTATCTCCTCAAAAGGTTCTTGGCACTGATCAGTCCATTGGAAGTTTTTTGGATTCCTCAACACTCTGAAAAAAGGGCACATTTGTCTGCAGACCTGGACATGAACTTGCTTAGGGCTACTATCTTTCCGGCCAACTTCTGCACATCTTTGACACTCCTTGGGGGGTTCAAATTTAGTATGACCTGAACCTTGTCTGGATTCGCCTCTATGCTTCGATTGGTAACCATGAAACCCAAGAACTTGCCCGTTCGGACCCCAAAGGCACATTTTTCTGGGTTGAGCTTAATCCTATACTACTCTAGGGAGGCAAAGGTTTCCGGTAGATCCGCCACATAGGTGTGAGCGTGCTTACTTTTAGTCAACATATCGTCAACGTAAACTTCCATGTTCCTCTCAATTTGTCTGTCAAACACTTTGAAAAAAGAGCACATTTGTCTACAGACCTGGACATGAACCTGCTCAGGGCTGCTATCTTTCCAGCCAACTTCTGCACATCTTTGACAGTTCTTGGGGGGTTCAAATTTAGTATGGACTGAACCTTGTCTGGATTCGCCTCTATGCCTCGACTGGTAACCATGAAACCCAAGAACTTGCCCGTTCGGACCCCAAAGGCACATTTTTCTAGGTTGAGCTTAATCCCATACTGCTCTAGGGAGGCAAAGGTTTCCGCTAGATCCGCCACATAGGTGTGAGCGTGCTTAATTTTAGTCAACATATCGTCGACGTAAACTTCCATGTTCCTCCCAATTTGTCTGTCAAACACTCTGAAAAAAGGAGCACATTTGTCTGCAGACCTGGACAAGAACCTGCTCAGGGCTACTATCTTTCCGGCCAACTTCTGCACATCTTTGACGTTTCTTAGGGGGTTCAAATTTAGTATGGCCTGAACCTTGTCTGGATTCGCCTCTATGCCTTGACTGGTAACCATAAAACCCAAGAACTTGCCCGTTCGGACCCCAAAGGCATATTTTTCTGGGTTGAGCTTAATCTCATACTGCTCTAGGGAGGCAAAGGTTTCCACTAGATCCGCCACATGGGTGTGAGCGTGCTTACTTTTAGTCAACATATCGTCGACGTAAACTTCCATGTTCCTCCCAATTTGTCTGTCAAACACCTTATTCACCATGCGCTGATATGTAGCCCTGACGTTTTTCAACCCAAAGGGCATTACTCTATAACAATAGGTTCCTGTGTCCGTAATAAAGGCTGTTTTCTCCTCACCTTCTGGGGCCAGCATGATTTGATTATATCCCTTGAATGCATCCATGAACATGAGTAACTCATAGCCAGAGGTAGCATCTACTAGCTGGTCTATCCGGGGCAGAGGATAACAATCCTTAGGGCACGCCTCATTGAGGTCTTTATAATCAACGCATAACTGCCACTTCCCGGGGCTCTTGGCCACAAAGACCACGTTGGCTAACCACTCCGGGTATTGCACAGCCCTGATGTGGCCAGCTTCCAGCAACTTCTGGACCTCCTCCCTAATGTTCTTGCTCATTTCTTCCCCAAAATTCCATTTTTTTTGGATGACGGGTCGAAACATCGGGTCCACGTTTAGCTTGTGAACCATCACAGATGGGTCTACCCCTGTCATGTCAGTCGTACTCCAAGCAAATATATGTAGGTTATAAGAAAAGAAGTCGATTATACCTTGTCGTAGATCCAAAGGGAGGTCATGGCCTATCTTTACCCGCCAGCCTTGTGAGAATTCTACCTCCTCCAACTCCTCAGTCGGGGCAAGTTTCTTCCTCTTCTTGCCTTTTGATTCATCGGGACACCAGGCCTCCGAGCCTTTTATCTTGAGTGAAGTAGCATAACAGTGACGAGCGGTCAACTGATATCCCTTAATGGTGGCCACTTCTCCAGGAGTTGGGAACTTCAGGGCTTGGTGTAGCGGTAACACCACCGCCGGGAACTTCATCAGTGCCACCCACACCAAGATTCTATTATACGCCGATTCGCAGTCGAGGACAATGAGGTCTGCCATAATCGTCACTTTCTTTTGCCTTTCCTCCAAGGTTATGGGTAGGTTTATAACCCCTTCCGGATGGAAAACTTCCCCTGTGAACCCTGACAGTGAACCATTCAAAGGGCGAAGCCTTTCGCCCCCTATTCCTAACCTGTCGAAGGCCTTCAAATATAACACATCCGCTGAACTGCCGGTATCCACCATCAGGCGCTTGACTATATAATCAGAAATTTGGGCTTCTACCAGCAGCGGATCATCATGCTGGTAGATTACGCCTTTGAGATCATTCGCAGTAAATGCTAACTGCTCTTCAACTCCCTATCCCTGATACCGGGGCTCCTTCGTCGCAACCCTGGCATATGACCTTCTTGCATTTCTACTGGTTCCACCAGATGTGACCCCCCGACTATGGTATCTACCACTCTTAGGTGTTAATTGCCCTGATCCCTTCTGCATTGGGGGTTGTACTCCTTCTCGCGTCGGGGGCTATGTTCTTTATCCCGCCTGGGGCTTCTTTATATCTCTCTCTCTCTCCGAGGCTCTTGATTTCCTGCGACAAATATGTTCAATAGCCATTTCCTCACCAGGACCTCTATCTCGGCCTTAACTGCTTATAATCTTCTGTGTCATGACCGTGATCTCTGTGGTACCTGCAATATTTATCTTTGGCCCTCTTGTCTAGGTTACCTGTCATCTTAGACAGCTAACGAAACTCGCGGTGGGTCTGGATTTCATGTAGTATCTCTGCCCTGGGCATATTCAAGGGGGTATAGTTCCGATCAAACCTTCATTGGCTATTGCTTCCCTGTCCTTCTGACCGACTCCCCGGGATCCCCTTTGCCTGCCCATTTCCTGAGCTTTTCCTTTTCCCGTGACCCCCTTTTCTTCTTCTTTCTTGGCCGTCATGACCTCCTCTGAACTGATGCACTTGGAAGCCCGCATCATGAGTTCCTCCAGATCATGGGGCATTCTTTTCCCCCAAGGACGTTTGCAAGGGTCTGAAGTGCAGGCTTTGCATATACGTGACCATGGCTACTGACTGGTCGAGGTCTGGTACTTCTAGGGCTGCTTGATTGAATCGTTGAGTATAACCCCGTAGGGTCTCCCCCCTCTACTACTTTATAGAGAGCAAAGACACGGTGAGTCTCGGGGGCTTCTTGCTACTAGTAAATCGGGCAAGGAACAACCCAGCAAGCTGGTCGAAACCATGAACTGAGGCCTCTGGTAGGCCAGCGAACCACTTCCGTGCCGCCCCCACCAATGTTACCGGAAAGGCCTGGCATTTGATGGCGTCCGGGACATCCTGAAACGTCATGTGGTGTTAAAAAATTGTAAGGTGATCTTTCGAATCCTCAGTCCTGTCATAGGTCTGGAGACTAGGGAGTTTGTACCCATATGGCATTGGCTCCCGCATAACCTCTCTGGCAAAGGGATGATGTTTCCCCTATCCTACCAAGACCTGATGTTGACCTCCATAACTGCAGGTGTCCTCTGGTCTCTCCTGCCGTGGGGGTCTCCCTTGCCTTTCTTGCCCTGGCCTTCCCTTCGGCTCTGTCAAGGCTGTTGTATATGCCGAAAGAGCTGGGGACTGGGGCGGGTTCCCTGCTATCAGATCTTCCCTCTGAAGAGGAGCGCCCTCCGGGCGTGCCAACCCTTGAGTTTGGAGAAACTGGTAAAAAACTCATCTTAGACCATTGAATAATTGCACCAGGGTGGGCAAGTCGACCTACTGGGATGAGGATAGCATATCTCCTGGAACAAATACTGGGGGAACTGAGGTGGCAGTTTCCCCTAGTACTCCCGCGTTTGCGGGGACGGGAGCTACTAGAGGAACAATACCTTCAGGTACCTGATGCTCCTCGGGGGGAGGGGGGTTCTAATTCCTCCCGGTATTGACTTGACTTCGTGTGTGAACCATCGTGGAATCTCAGTTGGGTTATTGGACACTTCCCACAAACGGCGCCAAACTGTTAAGGTAGAAAACCTTGACTACCCCGAGCTGCACCTTAAGCCAGACCTGAACCTGTAAAACAAAGGAACCGAGGGGAGTGCCTGTGGTACCCACTATAATGCTTAAGTCAATTAACGTGGGATGGAGCTTGTAAGCGATGAAGGATAAATAGTTTTGCATACCTTTTCCTGTAGAACTACTCCCATTTTATACTTGTAGTAAGGAGGTTCCTTAAACAAATGAAGATTCCTCTAGGATCAGGACTCCTAAGAATCCTTCTTTACTCAATAACCCATGGGGATCATACCACCCATGAGTCCTTCCTTATCCGACCTCCTCGATCTTATCCTTATCCTCATGGCGCCCTTGCTTGCGTGCTTGCTCGGTGGCTCCGGCGGGTACAGGGGTTGAAGAAAAATGGGGTTGACCATTATTACCAGGGCTGAGTTTCCAGGGCTGGAGCCCCTCCCCTATCAATTGCAATTACCTATTTTAGATCTGCAATCAACGACTTCTTGTGTCATTTGTCAAGAATAATGCAGCCACTATCTCCAAAATAAAGCCCATATCCATGCTCCACAAGTGGACCAATACTTAGCAAATTTTGTTTCAAGTCAGGGACATGCAGTACATCCCCAACAAATCTTGTTCCTTTCTTTGTTTGGACTCAAATAGTTCATTTGCCTTGAGCATGAACAACTGCTTCATTCCCCATTATTATTGATGGATTAACAGCAGAATCCATATCAACAAAAATATTTTTCTCACCTGACATGTGGTTACTAAAACCACTATCCAAGTACCACACATCGTCATTCTTGTCATTTGCAACTTGACATGCATAAAAGAGGTTCCCTTGGTCTTCCTTTTCTTCAGTAAAACTTGTTTGTTGCTCATTCTTGAAGTAACAATCTTTTTTGATATGTCCAAAATTTTTGCAATTGTGACACTGCGGTTTGCCATGAAACCGACAATCTTTTTCAGTGTGGCATTTCCTCTTACATATGTTGCATGTTAAGGTGGAATCTTCATTATATTCTTTTCTTTCTGATTGTTGTCCTCGACCTCGGCCTCTTGAATTTTGGCTTCTTCCTCGACCTCGTCCTCTTGAATTTTGGCCTCTTCCTCCACTTGATGATTCACTTTTGTTTTGTGAATGCTTTTGTTCTTGCTTGTTGAAATTGAGTTTGGATTGAAAAGCACTCTCGATAAGTTCTTCGGCGTGTTGCTTCAATCTTTGCTCAAATGATTTTAACGAGCCTATTAACTCATGAAGAGCTAATTTTGAAAAGCACTCTCGTCTCCTTCATACTCTTGTATAAGAATATCCCAAGTTTCTTTTGCTTTTGTTGCTCTCATGATTTTTGGAAAGATAGAGGCATAAATACCTTCATGAATGTATCGAAGGGCTACACCATCCTTCTCGACTGTCTCTTTCATTTTTCTGATTTGATTTTCTGAAAGAGCTGTGGTAGACTCGGGCTGTTGATACCCACAATCTACAAGTTACCACAAATCTTCAGATATGAAGATTTTCTTCATTTTGATGCACCAAAAATCAAAATTTTATCCACTAAAGATTGGAATACCAACTTTTTGTATTGTTGAATTCTTGCTAAATTTTTTTTGTTTCTCAATCTTTCCTTTTTTCACAAGGTTCATTTTTTTTTCTCTGAACCTAACTCTGATACCACTTATGTTGGGTGTTTTTCACAACACATAGTAAAATACTAAAGATATAGAGAAAGACTAAACATTGTTTATATTCAACTTGTTTACTTTTTTTGCATTACAAATGGTTCATGGAGGTTTCCTTTTTATACAAGCAAGATAAACTTCTAGACTTTAATTAATACTTCTTGAAACTACCAATCTAGGAACATTGAATCACATAATTCCAAGAGTCACAATAATTTCAAGATAGACTTTTATGTATCCTTATCTTCCAAGCAATGTGTTTGAAGAATACGAAGCATATACATCGCACATTACTCAACACGTTCTATGGATTGAAGACTAGATTTGGTTGTTCTCAGAGACTAGAGTGCCATAAGGGGATGTCGATGAAGATGTAGCAATACTAAGTATTGAGGGGACGCTATATGTTAGCACAAGCATTTTTTATGGAAGAATAGACAATGGAGCTTTAAAATTAAGTATTCTATTTGCTTCCCTGATTGAAGGACGAGAATTGGTGTCTGGATGAGCACACTATAGCCCAATAATCATTAAATGTTCCATCTTTTGTTCGTTGATATAATCTGAAGAGAGTTTTGGATCGTCCATTTCAAGAAGCAATCCAGTTCCATAGAGGCTCCAAACCCATTCGATCAGGTTCACTTGACTTTCTTCAGCCCTGAGATCAATAGGCCTTCTTCCACAGGCTATCTCTAAGGCCACGACTCTAAAGCTGTATACATCTGTTTCTTTGTTTGCCTTGTCTGTGATGACAAATTCAGGAGCCATGTAACCTATTGTCCCTACCAGGACTGTTGTTTGTGCTCCCTTTTCATGGTCAACTAGCCTAGCTAACCCAAAATCTCCAAGTTTAGCAATGAATGTAGAGTCTAACATGACGTTGCTCGACTTGATGTTCCTGTTGTAACACCCCGATCCCTCACGAGACCGGAGGCCCGATCCAAAATCCGTGGTCACGAAAATTGAGGGAAAACGGATAAATTTTTTCCTGTTTCTAGGATTAACCACAAACCTGGATACAGAAGAAATAGCCACAACAATAATATACAATCATTCTTAGACAATCTCAACCTTCATCACCACAGTTATCCAAATCCCTAAGTTCATCCAAGACCTTATGTTATAACAAAAATAAAGCATACATGCATACACTTCCACCAGCTATTGAAGTACTATGTTTATAAATCCGATTATCATACCACTATAATCTTTTCTACTTAACTTTCTTAGAATTTAAGTCCTGCAACCAACCTTAACTTCATTCATACAAGAATGTAAGCTAGCTAGTCAAAAAGTAAAACATTAGAGTTATTACATACTATTTATAACTATCTACTTATACAAGCCTTTAAACTGTACATTACAATCTTCTAAGATAAACACAAATACATACAAGACCATAAGGTCTCAAAATAGGTCACGAACATAACATAATCACATTTTTCCACATCCCGCACACTGATTGAGATTAAGCCACACAATAAGCATTCCAACCTCAACTCCTCTTGAAACATGTTAAAAAGAGGAATGAGCAAACACAGTTGTTCAATTTGGGATGGGGTACAGTTAAACACAAGAAATAACAATTAAACAGTAGAGAATTAAACAATAAAGAAATAATTAAACAATTTAAATACCACACAATTAAAAATGATACGATTCGATAGCCCTTATCACTCTAATTCTCAAATCTCGAACCACGAACCTTGAATCACGAACCACGAACTCGAACTCGATATGCCGGCATCCCAAACACCAATGGGTACTTCGGATGTACCCGATACCTACGACCCACCATCCCTTGGCAATCTCTAAACCAGGCGAATATGGGAATAACTACGAAGCTAGGGTAACCAACTTTGGCAAGCTCGATGTTGCCTAGAGAGGCCTATCACATCCGTGCAACGATAAGGTTGTGCAACCATCGATTCGATATCACAAATAGCAATAACAACAATAATATAACCAAATAATCTAATAAACACATAATTGAGGGACAACAAAGTAGGTTGCCCTTTCATGTAAGTTGTGACATATAAACAATGCAATAGCCATTAAATCCATAGGGAAGAGAATTCCAAACAACAATCAAACCAACTTTGCCACTTTTCCCCTTAGTCAACTAGTCCAAATTGAAGTACAAACGAAACACGAGTCACTTAATTCACAAGCTAGCTATTCTACACTTCTAGGGACATTTTATGTGTCACGCCCCGACCCCGACCCATTGCTAGGTTAAGACCGAAACATGACATCTCAAGCTTAAACCTTGCAAGATTTGATAATAGCAACCTGAATAGTTATAATATTCCCCAAGAAATTCCAAAAGACTTCCAAGTTCCTCCCGAAAACATCGGCCTTAAAGGATTACAACAATTCGTGAAATATTCACAAGACCTTGAATTCCCCTATTCAACATATCAACTAACTAAGAATTAAGTTTCTGGGTCTCAGAAGAATAATCACCAACTTAAAGTTATATTATCCAACACTGACAATATACAAACTTCATCACTGATAATTAAGATTTCAATCATACTCCAACAATTTACATAATGCTTATCACCGAATACCTATACACAAGATCTAGATTCTTCAATTTACATCAAGTAATTCATGTACTTATACAACATCAAACAAGAAGTCTTCCACGTATGCAATCCTTTCCTTCAACTTGTAAAGTTAACTCAACCAGCCTTACCTGTAATTGTCATAAAAGAGGGTGACCTAGATCCTCGCATATAACTCAGTGAGGATCGAAACAAAGAAGGGTTTTCGTAAACATTTTCTTGTCTTTAGAAAGCCTTTTATAAAACCATGCCATTCACGCACAATTATATCTCGCCAGTAAATAATACATGATCTTGAACATTATATAAGAACGTCAAGTATAGCACGAATTAGAACAACATTGATAACATGATAGTATTATCCAACTCTACTCTCCGAGGACCTCAAAGGACCAAGAAAGAGTAGGAAATACCTATCAAAGCATATATTCCAGACGTAATCAAAAGGTCGAGACAAAACAAGGAAGATGGCTTATACGGATTCAAGAGGTATTTCCCACTATCACAGTCGTGTGCACCGAAATGTGTCTCTCACTATCACTGCCATGTGCACTTTGCTCCATATAGCCCCTTATTCATTTACCATAGTCATATAGGAACTATTGGGATAGGGTGGTGTCTGCCACTATCACAGCCATGTGCACCTCAAAAGGTGTCCACTACTATCACTGTCGTGTGCACCTTTGATCCCTTCCCTTAACAATTACGAGGTTGCAACCAAGTCGTGCCCATACAACATATATATGTAGCATTCACAATATTTCCATGCAAGAGTTTAGGTTGACAAGTACAAGGTGAATTTAAGACTTACAAGCATGACTTTCGTATGCATATTTAATAAGAGCAAGTTCAAGGCAAAAAAATCACGTCTATAGTAGTTCGATGTATTGATTAGTTCATGATCAAGTATAATCTTCCATGCCACACAACCATACACCTTCATATACTTCATTCATGCCACTATTAACCTCTTTTTATATCCATGAAACAAGTTGGTACTAATGCCACAAAGGTACATCAAGAATTCAAACAACTTCAATGCTCCAACATTAGTCTAAATTAAACAGAAACATTCCCTATTCTCCTGAACTCCAAATAACCTGATTTTGGACCAAAATCGAATCATATCGAATGTAGATAACTCTAGAATCAAACAGAATATAATTCGGAGTTGAAACGAAGGAGATATGGCCTCTGGAAAATTGTTGCTGAAGCTGAAAAACCAAGCCTGACGAGTTACTCGCCCGGCTAGTCATCCGGCTTTTCTAGTTAATTTTGTCAAATTTCAGGCGAGTTTAGTCGATTGGCTAGTCAACCGACTAGTCGACCGGCCTAGGCAAAATACACCCGTAAATTCACATTTTTCTACTTATTTTCTTGCCATCTATCTCCCAATCTTCAACCAATGTTTCCCAAACACTTAATGCACTCAAAAGGGCTGCTAAAATACATAATCAAGTTCACAATTCATGGTATAACACCCTTGAATCAATCCAACTTGCAATAATGCCCAAATCAACAAAACTCAACAAACACAACATCCAAAACAATCAAAGCTCAAGACTTGTTTTCCAAATGGTTTTCTCACTCATTCAACTCCACCTCAAGAGTAATACCCACATTTAAACATTACTCTAGCATTCAAGAACAAATGTAAACAATACCCACATATTACCCAAGTCATGAAACCCTAACTCATCAAATAAAGCTCAAATACACAAAATAGACCCAAGTACATCTTGATCATGCCCAACAAACATGATGAACACATAACCACAATTCAAATGGCTTTAGAAAAATCTTTTGAAAACATCCCTCACCGTGTTCTTGAGTGATTAAATGCTAAGATTGATGTTGAAGATGCAAGCAAGAGCTAAAAGATGCAAGTCTCATTCCTTTTTCTTCTTCTTCCTCTCTTTCTTCTTTCTTCTCTTCTCAGTCCTCTCAATCGTGTGTGTGTGTTCTCTGCTGTGTGTGTGTGTGTAGTGTTTTTGTGTGTGTTGAGTGGTGTAATGTGTGTATATAGGTAGGATATTTTAATTTAGTTGCCAAAAGACCACCTTGTCCCTTCAACTAAATGTTAATTGCTAGTGTGTTATTTAGTCCCAATTCAATTATTTAGTTACTAATCTTAACTCATTAGTATTTAATTAGTTCCTATTATACCTAAAATACTTAACTACACGTTAATTGATATAATTACACAAAAAATGATGTAAATGCATGTATTTCAAAATAAATGCACGTAAATCAAGGTAACCGCACATTAATTGATATAAATGCATATTAAATGATATAAAAATATATGAAATGCTATAAAATGCATATGGGGTCTTCTGCAGGGCTTCACATTATGGCACCACTACAAGCATCGAACGAACATTTAACCATTAATTCAATAAAATACTATTCATTTGGCCAACTTTCTCAAGCTACCCTCCCCATTTGAGATACGAGACTCACAAACCAACTTTACCACTCACTTCTAGACACTTTATGACGCGTTTCAATGTTAAGAAATCTCGCTTTAACCTACGGCTACCATAAAACCCCGAAACGATCCTTTGCTCATTTGAACTACAAGTACCCAATCCGATCCATAATTCAATGTCATAAACGCACCATAATCATTCTCTAGCCTATCTAAGACCATATATCACACCCAAATGTGCCCGGTCAATACTTTGTTCGATCGACCTCTTTAGCTCCCAATCATATAAATCCGATTCTAGCTATGTAAAAATATTTAAATGATACATTTAGACTTCTAAGTGTTTATGGCACCTAACCAAATCGATAAAACGCAATTCGAAATAAAACCCCAAAATTGAAGATTCTACTATTTATTCTACTATTCATCATCTTCCCTAAGTCTCCAAACTCTATTTTCAACCAATGAATTTGCTAAATAACCATAAATGAATGTTATTCACACTTAAAATAAGCATTATAAGCGATGATAACCAAGAAACAAAGCATGTAATTCAAATCTAAGAATTCCAAGAAACTAGTTTAACTTGAATGTAACAATGAATGAAAATCCCTCACCTAGACAACTTGTAGAAGGCTTGAGGATGGTCTAGGATGGCTCTAGGATCACCAATTCCAAGCTCAAGAGCTAGCTTTGCAAGATTGGAATATTTTCTCTTTTTTTTCTTACTTCTTACCCGACGGGTTTGGCTTAGCTTTTGCTCATATATTTTTTGTTTTGTTTTGTTGACTTCAGCTAACTCCACCAAAACCAATTCAATTCTTTGTTTTGCTAAAATGTCTACTAATGTCTAAACGAAATAAAAACTAGACCCAAGTAAAATAATACCTAAGCTCGAACAGATCAAAATCACTTAATTTTACCCTCCCAAGCATGCAATGCACAAAAGGAACATTGAATGAATTTACGGAATAAAATAATATAGGCAAATATGAAAGCAGATAAATTAAATAAAATAAAAGAAAATCAACTCCAGGCTCAATTAAATGTAAACAAATAATAACATATTAAGATAATCATTTCTGGTAATTAGATGTAATTCAAATAGATACATTTATTATTAAAAATATTAAGATAGCCCGTTCAGGTCCAGGTCCGGGCTTCCTGTTTGAACAGTAAAACAAATTAATTCAGATGCAAGTAAAGTAAATTTGAGTAATTAAAATGATAAAAGAAATGTCCCAGCAATTCTGCTAAATATAAATTAAATAAAAACAAGTAATTGGTAATGCACATTTCCCACGAAATGCAAGTTAATAAAATAAATAAGTAGCAAGTAATAAAATAAATGTATGACCGGGCTCGGGCGTCACACTCTCTCCCCTTAAACAAATTGCGTCCTCACAATTCTTCCTTCATAATGGAACTTCGCATCCAACTGTAGCAGTTCTAGTCCATATATACAAGTGAAGCACTGAACGCTAAGTTAGCTCCATAAAAGAATGTCATTACAAAATCCTGATAAGAATACGGAAGGGTGTGCCGAAGAGAAATCTCGAATAAAAATGCCAACTAAAGGCTCCAACTATGAAAACCCACTCATAAATTCGAGTAAAAAGATCGTGTGTACAATCAAATATGTCTTATACTTGCATTCTTCATTGGATCAATACAATTGTTATCTCCATGCAAGTTATACCACCAATCAACATTTGACTCAAACAAATTTATACAATTTTCCACATGAGTCACAAGTGTGAGTTTAATCATATAAACACATTAAAACAATCACACTTGATACAACTAAATAACTATAATTTGTTATCATCAAAATCATGTATTTGGATCTAAAGCCAACATGCTTTTTAGAAACTCAAATTACATTTTGAAACCTGCATTGAAGATACCCTTACTAGTTTAAAAATGGAAAAGAATGGTCTAATGGCACAACAATCACGTGTGTGTCATGAGTAAGCTCGACAAGTACGCGGCGGGTAACAAAGCAGTACCTTTTGACCAAAATAAATAAATAAAATAACAAAGCAATACCTTAGCAATTTCTTCATGATTTTTTTTTTGGTTAATAAACATCCCCACTTCAACCAGCCCACGGAACATCGACCAAGATAGATCCCACAGCATTGAAACCTTCGGCACCTTGATTGATCATGCCTGACTTATCCCCGCCTGACTTAACGACTGAGTATGAACCAAACTTGGGAGATAGCGGCTCGCTAATAAATTCATATTTTTAGTAACTTTAACCCGTTGAATCATGTATATTGCATTATTATTTCAAGCTTAATTGTATATTTTACACAAATTTAGTGCAATATAGGTTTTAAAGAAGAAAGTGCAAAAACGACCATGAAAACCAACTTTTGAACCGAATATTCATCGCAACATTGAAGTAAATGGTAGAACAACTTCAAAACAAGCAATTCGAGAATGAATTTGGCCAAACTGAGTGCAAAAACGGATTCAGGACTCTGAAAAACCTTGAAATAGATCCGGTCAACTGTCAATGGTCAAAGTCAACCGAGCTGGTGAAAATCAAAGTTGGGAGTCAAAGTTCACCTACCACAGCCAGAAGGGAGCTCGAGCGCCCCTTTTTCCTACTCGAACGTCACATTTTGAAAAAGGCCGATAATTGAGCGGCAGAATGCAGACCGAAAACGACAGAAAAAATAAAAAATTCAAAAGCACAGAAGGGCGCTTGAGCGGCCCCCTGCATTTTTGTCTATAAAAGCCGCGATTTTCAGTAACAAGACGTAGCAGATTTTCTTTAGCTTATTTTATGTTGCTATTGTGAGTGTTTGGGTGATTTTTTAAAGTGTTTTTGTTAGTAGTTAGTTTGTGTGAAAGTTATAATCCTGATGGAAGGGTCTAGTGAGCTATCAGCATATCAAAGGCATACCGGTCTACCAAAATCTGTTCAAACACGATAAGTATTCTTTGATTTTGGTTTTCGTTATGAATTTGTGTACTTTAAAGTTTATCATGGCACACTAGACCCGAGATTCGGGGTGGTGTGTGTGAGGTTATTCTTGTATATATGTTTTGATTCATATTTATTAAAGTCTTGTATTTTTTATTTCCAAGTATTCTTTGATTAATTATTCGTATACTTGTAGTTATGTTATTTTTAATTGAAAGTACATATACGCTCAGTTTTGTAAACCAATGTCAATATGAGACTACCTCGGATGGATTCTAGTCTGGTTGTACTAACACCTCCAGGTTACATAAGTGAAAGATTAATTGAGAGATTGGAAATCGTTAGGTTGTACCAACACATCCAGTCTTGCTAATTAATTAATCTTCTCACTTATATAATTAAAGACTCATTTCAGTAGTGGGAGCTTGTAGCCCTATTTCTGAAGGACTTAACTTTAAATCTGAATCAATAACTTTATACTTGTATATACCGAGCTATAACCACCCTGAATCATTAACCCTTTGGATTTTCATTGTTGAGTGTTGTAATTCTTCAGTTTAATACCTTTGTCTAATTCACTTTTGGATTTTGTTACTACTGTATCTTTTGGACTTTTGGACTTAATTTAATGTACCTTTGCACTTTTGGACTTAATTTAATGTACCTTTGGACTTTTGGACTTTTGGACTTAATCAAACTTATCCGTAACGGGAGATAGTCAAACAATTCTAAATTAAGGACTTAACATAATTTGATAACCCAACCTCCGTGGATCGACCTTCTACTCGCCACAACTAGAGGTAATTCAAGGTAAGCAATTTTTCCAATCATTTAACCTTACTATTTTTTAGCGCAAAATTACGCGATCAAAATTTGGCGCCGTTGTCGGGGATCGGTGTTCATCAAATAAGGTAAGTCTTTGATTTATGTATATAAGTATTATTATGCATATACATTTTAGATTTTAGTTCTTATTTTATTTAATCTTGTTTTTGTATATAGACTGTATTTCATTTTCATTCATCTTTTTGAGTTTTAGTTTTGTATGCATGGTCGGAGATCTTTAAAGCCACCCATCTTTGTTTTGGATTCAGAAATTGAGAAAATCTTTAAATCCAGAATCAAAGCACGAACTTTTCTAATCATGGATGATCAACATTTGAATCAAAACCAAAATCAGGATCAAGTTGAAGGTAGACAAGTAGAAAATGTTAGGAGGAGCATAAAAGATTTTTCCACACCACAAGTTTATGTTCCTCCACGATCTATCGCCTTACCTGAAACTGATGATGGTTTTAAAATAACGTCTCACATGATTTCAATGCTTACCTTGTTCCACGGTCTTTCTAATGAAAACCCGTATGATCATATTAATACTTTTGTTCATACATGCAGATCGATCAATACTAGAACTGCCTCAGAAGAGGTTGTTAAATTGAGATTGAGATTGTTTCCTTACTCTTTAATGGGTCAAGCACAAAATTGGCTTTACAGATTACGAACTGATTCTATTACTTCTTGGGATCAATTACAAAGAGAATTTCTTGAAAGATTTTACTCTTCTTCAAAAACCAATGAATGTAGGAATCAATTAAATAATGTTTCTCTGTTACCTGGAGAGGCACTTCATGAGAGTTGGGACATATTTGAAACCTTAACTTATGAATATCCACACCACAGTATTCCAGATTGACAATTAGCTCAGAATTTTTATCAAGGGTTAAATGAGCATAATCAAAGTTTGCTCGATTCAGTTTGTAATGGTTCACTTCTTGAAAAATCTCCAGAAGAAGCCACAGAATTGTTCATAAAACTGAGCAACAATTCACGAAAGCGTGCAACTTCATCTAGAGAAAGGAGAGAAAGTGTAGGTTCAAATGATTATAATTCTTTGACATCAAAGATTGAAAATCTAACTCTTGCTTTGGAAAAAATGGTTAAAAGAAAGGAATCATTGCATGTAGTTGATTCAGGTGAAGGTGTTCTTGCATCAAATCCCAATTCAATTTCAGAGCAAGCTTGTGCTGCTTATAGATATCCCCGTAATTATGATCCATTCTCTAACACTTATAATCCAAGTACACGAGATCATCCAAATTTCCGGTAGGATCAGAATCGGGAAGATGTTTAACAACAAAGACCATAAAGCTATCCTCTAGGATTTCATTCAATTCCACAAGGACAGGTACCTATGAGCTCTAATTCAGGTTCCAATTCTTATGGAACTACTTTTGAAGAACAGGTTTTGAAAAAGCTTCACAATTGGGAACCAACTATGCAACTAGCAAGTACACATACAAAGGCAATTGCCAACTTGGAAAGACAAATTGGGCAATTAGCTAACATAATTTAGAAAAGGGAAGAAGGAACACTCCCTGCCCAACCAGATGGAAACCCAAAAGGTAAGGCCCATGTAGCATCCACAAGTCAAATAGTGGAGGATCTTCAAGCTGTTACTACATTACGAAATGGTAAGAAAGTTGATAACAAGGTAAGTGTTAAAGCTTACAAAAATGCAAGACTTGCAAAGCAAAAAGCTAAGTCTCGAGTTACTATTGATTCATCAAAAGAAATTGCAAATGAACCTGAAACTTTAATTTCACATGAAAATATTCCATTGACACTGAGTCCCAAGGCACCCTTTCCACAAGCATTAGATAATCCACCTAATAAAGATTCAAAAAGGGAAGAAATGCTTGAAACCTTTAAGTAAGTGAAAATCAATTTACCTCTATTAGAAATCATCAGGCAAATTCCTGCTTATGCAAAGTTTCTTAAGGATTTGTGCACTCAGAAAAGAAGGAATTCAGCTTTGATATCAAACAAAGTAAGATTGACTGAAAAGGTAAGCAGCATTCTTACTTCTCATGTTCCACCAAAATTGAAAGATCTAGGTGTATTTACCATTCCTTGTTATATTGATAATCATTGTGTAGATCGTGCCCTTCTTGATTTAGGAGCTAGTGTGAATTTTCTTCCTTTTAATCTTTTTGAGCAGTTAGATATAGAAGAATTAAAACATACTACTGTCACCCTTCAACTGGCTGATAGATCACTTAGAATTCCTAGGGGCATGATTGAAGATGTGTTGATAAAGGTTGATGAATTTTATTTTCCTGTGGATTTTTTTGTGCTAGATATGGAACCAGGAGATGTTCAAAAGTTCCAAACTCCAGTTATACTAGGGAGACCATTTTTAGCAACAGCTAATGCAAAAATTCACTGTGTAATTGGAGAATTGGAGTTTACATTTGGAGATATTAAGGTAAAACTGAATGTTGCTAATGCTGCTAGGTTTGCAGATGGAGATGATGGTCTTGAATGTTTTAGTCTTGATAAGATTGATCCATTAATTGAAGAGTCTTTTCTTAGTCTTATGCAAAAAGATTTTTTGGAGAATACTTTGAATGATGAGGAAATAGTGTTGAGTAGGTTTGAGGAGGAATCTGATGAATCTTTAGAAAACAATTTAATTTGATGAAAAACTTCAAGTTTGTGCAATAGAACCATCCTTGACTCTTTTTAAAGAGCTCATGCTTCCTTCTATACAATCTTCTCCTGAGTTGGAACTGAAGCAACTTCCTAGTCATCTAAAGTATGTTTTCCTAGGGGCAGAACAAACACTTCCAGCCATTATTGCTTCTAACCTTACTTTGGAGCATGAAGCTAAACTTGTAGATGTGTTGTCTAAGAATAAGGAAGCATTAGGCTGGACCGTTGCAGACCTTAAAGGAATAGATCCCTCTTTTTGCATGCGTAAGATTAATTTGGAAGATGGAGCCAAGACATCTAGAGAGATGCAATGTAAGCTGAACCCGAACATGAGGGAAGTTGTAAAGAAGAAAATAGTGAAGTTATTAGATGCAGGTATCATTTATCCTATTTCGGATAGTAAATGGGTTAGTCCTATACAGGTTGTACCTAAGAAATCAGGAATCACTGTTGTGACAAATGATAAAGGTGAATTGGTACCTACCCGCACCACAACTGGATGGCGTGTGTGTATTGATTATAGGAAACTCAATGCTGCAACAAGAAAGGATCATTTTCCTTTACCATTCATTGATCAAATTTTGGACAGGTTGGCAGGAGAAGGTTATTACTGTTTTCTTGACGGGTACTCGGGATACAATCAGATCCCTGTGGACCCTGAAGATCAGAAAAAGACAACTTTTACATGTCCTTTTGGCACGTTTGCTTATAGAAGAATGCCTTTTGGCCTTTGTAATGCACCAGCCACTTTCCAACGCTGCATGACATCTATTTTCACTGATATGATGGATGAATTTGTTGAGGTTTTTATGGATGATTTTTCTATCCTTGGCTCTTCATTTGACACTTGTTTGAATAATCTTTCTTTGGTGTTGAAAAGATGTCAGGAATCTAATCTCATACTTAGTTGGAAGAAAAGTCATTTCATGGTTCAGGAATGAATAGTTCTCGAACATATTATATCCAAGGAAAGAGTTCGGGTTGATAAAGCTAAGGTTGATATTATTTCTGATTTGCCTCCTCTAACAACTGTTAAATAGGTGAGATCGTTCCTTGGATATGCTGGTTTCTACCGATGATTTATAAAGGATTTTAGTAAAATTGCTAGACCTTTATCGAATTTGTTGGCACAGGATACTCCATTTCAATTTGATGAAAAATGTGTTACTGCTTTTGAAACACTGAAAAATGCACTTTCCAGTGCTCCAGTGATTCAACCACCAGATTATTCTCTTTATTTTGAAATTATGTGTGATGCTTCGGATTATGCCATAGGACCTGTTTTAGGTCAATGCAAGGATCGTGTTCCTTGTGTGATCTATTACGCCAGCCGAACTTTGGATGATGCCCAGAAAAGCTATACCACCATAGAGAAAGAATTGCTTGCTGTAGTCTTTGCATTAGAAAAGTTTCGGTCTTATGTGTTAGGGTAAAAATAATAATTTATTATGACCACTCGGCATTAAGATACCTATTGGAAAAGAAAGATGCTAAACCTAGGCTTATTCGATGGTTGTTATTAATTCAAGAATTTGATTTAACAATCAAGGATAAGAAAGGTCGAGAAAATGTTGTTGCTGATCATTTGTCAATGATTGTAACTCAAGAAACAAAAAATGAGTTACCCCTGAGAGATACATTTCCTGATGAACAGTTACTGTTAATTTCTACTCCTAAACTTCCTTGGTATGCTCATATTGTGAATTATCTTGCAGTTGGTAAAATACCCAAGGAGTGGAACAAGGCTGAGAGAGACCGATTTTTCTCAATTGCAAAGCATTATTTCTGGGAGGATCCTCATTTGTTCTGTATTTGTTCTGATCAAATTATTCGCAGATGTGTACCTGAGTCTGAACAGCTAAGCATTATGTCATTTTGTCATTCGCAAGAATGTGGGGGACACTTTGGAGGACGACGGACAGCTATCAAAGTTCTGCAAAGTAGGTTTTATTGGCCCACATCAATCAAGGACACTCATGAGTTTTGCAAGACATGTAAAAGATGCCAAAAGACAGGTAACATGGGAAAAAGGGATATGATGCCCTTAAATCCCATCGTGGTTTATGAACTTTTTGATGTTTGGGGTATTGATTTTATGGGTCCTTTCCCTAAATGGATTATATTTTGGTTGATGTTGATTATGTGTCTAAATGGATTGAAGCAATTGCAACAAAGACTAATGATCACACTGTTGTGATGAAATTCATAAAAGAAAACATTTTCTGTCAGTTTGGAATTCCAAGAGCCATCATTAGTGACAGTAGAAGTCATTTTATTCACCGAACTTTTGAAAAATTGTTGAAGAAATATTCAGTCATTCATAAGGTTGCAACGCCATATCACCCACAAACTAGTAGACATGTTGAAGTTTCTAATAAGGAAATTAAATCAATCCTTGAAAAGACAATAAGACCTGATAAGAAGGATTAGTCCACTCGATTGAATGATGCACTTTGGGCATATAGAACTGCATATAAAACTCTCATAGGAATGTCACCTTTTCATTTAGTATTTGGAAAAGCATGTCATTTACCTGTTGAGTTACAACACAAGGCTTATTGGGAAATTAGAACTGTGAATTTTGACTTGCAGAAAGTTGTTAAAAACAGGTTATTCCATTTAAATGAACTTGAAGAGATGCGTTTGGAGGCATACGAGAATGCCAAGATTTACAGTGAGAAAATGAAGAGAACGCATGATAAAAAGATTATTCGAAAATCATTTATTCCTGGAGAAGATGTGTGGTTATTTAATTCTAAGTTACGATTGTTTCCAGGAAAATTGAGGTTTAGATGTGATGGACCATTTAAGGTTGAACAAGTTTTTCCGTCTAAGGTTGTCAAGATAAAAGATAAAACAAATGGGAAAACTATGTTTGTAAATGGACAAAGGCTAAAACCAGCGATCCAGTTAAAGAATTGGGGTGAAGAGTCAATTGAACTTAAGAATCCAATCCCTGCAGAGAAGCAATTTCAAAGTAATTATGTCTGGCTGAAGACGTTAAACTTAGCGCTTCTAGGAGGCAACCTAAGATTTTATTTTTATTCTTTTTGTTATTTATTTTTAGTACCAAATGAGTCTTTTTCCAGCTTAAAGTAGTTTAAGTCGTAATCCTGAGAAACCCCCATAAAGGTATAATTGTCATGATACTAATAGTCATTGTACGTTTTCTGTGTGCGGTTGTCTGACCAGTGCAACTCTGTCTAACAGTACTTGCCACTCCACCAGCTTAATGTAGTTTGGGTCTGTTGGGCTTTACTTGATAAGGTAGTTAGGAGTGAGAGCATTCACCAGATGGTATTGTCTATAACGTAAAACCCCACTGTCTTTCTCTTGACCCTATGGAACTGGCTGTGGCCCCATGTGAGTGCCGAAGGAAAGTATTGGATGGCGTGAACACAAAAACCTCTAGAAGAGCTAGTCCCTTGATTTTATTATTTTTAAAAAAATAATTTTTTTTTTTGCTTGCCCGAAGGCGTTAAACTATGACACTTAACTGTGTGTGCATGTCTTACTGGCTGACATTAAATGGTTCCAGTGCCCATTCCCAGTTAGAAGGAAAAAACTCTGATAATTTATGTGACGCACTCATCCTAAATGGGTGGGAGGATGGGTACACAGTGACAACATTCGGTAGTGACTGTCTGAGGATAAAACAAGGTGTTGTTTGTACTAGGGTGTGTGCCTCACATGAACCCAAGTGATCCCTGGGTTATCTAGGATCTCGTGACGGTAACATTCCAAGGTTTATCCTAGATGTTGTCATTTGGTTACCAATTAGCTTTAAATTGGCATTAACTTCAATGTTAGGAGGTCTTTTTCCACCGTTATAGAAATAGTGGCTCTCATGGTATTTGAGAGAAAAATAACTAATACCATTCTCAGGGGTATGTGATACGTGATTCATCACCTCTGCTTCGGCCAGTTCTTATACTATGGCGGGTAGATTTACTATCCAGATTTTAATGCCATTCATTTGGTGTTCGGATGTGGTTTACTTTGCTGCATAGGTATGAAACTGAAATAGGGTTGGGATCCTATTTTTGCATTTCCCAGGCTTCCAGTGTTGCCTTCCAAACTGGCGGATAACTCTTCGTTAAGTTGATAAACTCTAAATTTAGTCTAAACTCAAATATTCTTAAATTAAATTTGGATCCAACTGTTTCTTTTGGAAGCCTATTTAAGGTTTGAATCTTGATGGATGACTATTGGTCGGTGTTCATTTGTATATTCTTACACTTATTTTAGGATTTTAAATGGTTTAAAATTAGTGTGTTTATTTTTTTCATGTACCAATTTTATTTTATTTTATAAAAAGAAGAAGAAAAAAAAGAAGAAAATTCTTGTAGAAAATAGGTTTGAGGAAGATTATATCTTCCTACTTTGTGAATTTGCAAAAGCATTTAAGGCAGAAACGGGAAGAACCACGCTCAAACGCACTTGAAGGGCGCTCGAGCTCGGTACGACTTAACCGAGGGATTTAAAGCCCTCTTTCTCTCTTTTTCTCCTCATTTTCTTTTCTCTTCATTGCCGTCTCTCATTCTTTCTCTCTATCTCTCTATAAATTTTTCTTTCATTTAGCTGCATTCAACACAATGATGTTCGGAACTCTCACGCCTGATCAATTTGCGATGGTCGTGTACTATTTTGCAAGCATTTCCATTCTTTACATTTTCTTTATTTATCTCCTTATCAAGTGGGATCGTAAGTATATTAGGAATGATTGAAGTTAATCATGCATTTTTAGGTTTAAGGGATAGTCTTCTGTTGTTATATTTTCATTTCTTTTATGTAATGTCTTTATGATTAATCAAATAGTGTGGTTTGTTTATGATTTTTGCATTTATATAATTTTTTTATATATATTTATGTATTTTTAATTATATCAATATATTTCTGTTATGTATGTATATATTTATGTATATATGTATATATATTTATGATAGCCTGCTATATATGTATTTATTAAAAATAATAATAATAAAAAAAAAATTCACTTAAAAAAACGCAGTTGGGCACACGAGCGCCATGCAGGCGCTTGAGCACGCCCTTCAGGGCGCTCGAGCGCCCAATCACAGTCGGGGCTTATAACGAAAGCCCCGACTGCAGCTGCTATTAAACCTAAAAAATACACCCCCCACCCCACGGAACTCCCACAAAAACCTCAAGAAAACCCTTCCCCACCCTAAGTTTTCTCCAGATCTACATTCCGAAGTTAGTTTTTATACTTTCTTTCTTATTTTCGCATTTTTTTTAGTTTATTTCAAGTATTAGATCTATTTTTACATATTTATATACGTATGTATATACACATATTTGAAGGCTTTAGGATGATTCTTACTGCTTATTTTCAGTTTATTGTTGTTCTATAGCTCTTAATCTACGTTTTGGTATGATTTTTTTTTCAGATTTATGTATGTATATATGTATGTATATATATATGTATATGTGTATGTATATAGAATGTATATAGAATTTGGTTAGATTTTAATTTTAAATTTTCTGTTAGAATTCCTTTAAATTTAATTTTAAAAAAAACCAGAAAATTAAAAATAAAAATAAAAATTTCAGATTTATGTATATTCATTTATGTCTATTATTGTTGCTGCCCTAAATCTAGGATTTATAAATTATTTAAATGTTAGAGGATTTAACCGGATGATTTATAAATGTTGTATGTTAAGTGGATGATTTTGAGGTTGTTATTTGGTGTTGTTTGAATAAATAGTATTTATGTAAAATATATAAAAAAATTGTTTTGTGATTTTTTTCTGATTTAGTTCTTTTTTCTTTGTTTAATATTAAGATTATGGCTCCAAAAAGGCAGAAATTATCATTGACTGTAAGACTTGACAATGCTCAAATTGAGTTCGAAACTGATTTTTCGGATGCGTTGAGAGCTTCCAAAGGTGGGCAACGTGCTTTTGAATTTTTTGAGGGGTATTTTCTTGATTGTTTTCTGCACCCACCTTTTGATGATGTTCCTGTTTTTCCTCGTCTTATTCGCCGCTTTTATGAGCATCTTTTGTACGATAATGAAAAATTTACTGCATCAATTGATGGTTTTGAATTTCAATTTACTACTGCTGATATCATGACTATACTGTGTGGGCATGATTATTTTTATGAGGAAAATATGGATTTCCCTGCTACATCTACTGATTTAGACATTGCTACAAATTTGTGTAGGGGTCCGGTTCTACCACACGGTGTGGGTATAAGGAGATCTTCCCTCCCAAGGGATATGTGGTTAACAGATATCATTGTTAAAAAGAACTTTTGCCCTTATGGTCATGATCATGAAAAGACGAGAGTTATTTTACAAGTTTTATATTGGATTTATCAAGGTGTTTTTTTTTATGTTGGAGCTGTTATTGGGGACAACATGATGAGTCCTATAGACCACATGAGGAGGTTTGATGCTACATCTACACTTCGTTTTCCTCGATTGATAATTTATTTGCTTCAACGGTTTGATTTTCATTTTGCACCTGATGAGCCATACATGGATCTCCCTATTACTTCATATGGTGAATCGGAGTTCTCGAAGAGCTTTAAATATTTGGTGCGCGTTGTTCGAAAAATGCCTTTAGCATTAAATGCTCCATGGTCGTCCACTCAATCTGCTGAAGGCGCCACTTCTTCCCAACAACAGGGTGATCAATCTAAAGAATCGTTAATAGAAAAAATGTACAGAGAACTGCAAGCCATGAATACTAACCTTGCTGCAGGATTGGGAGACATAGGTGAACTGAAAGCTGAATTTGCTAAATTTAAGCAGTCACAGAAGGAATAGTTTGCTGCATTACGAGCTGAACTTGCTTCAATGAGAGGTTCAGGCTCAGATCCTCAGCCGCCACCACTACCGTAATTCAGTGGCGTATTTTCTATGTTATTTTAGTTTATGCTTTTTATTTCATCTTTCTTTAGAAATATTTTAGTTTTTATTTCACTCACAACTAATGTTGGTTTTTGAGATTTTATTTGACAATTCTTCTTTCATAAATTTTTTTAGGAACAATGCTTGGAATTTTTATCAGGTTGTATCTATCTTTTTAATTTGTAATGCATTGCATCATTTTCTTACATTGAGGACAATGTACGGTTCAGGTTTGAGGAGGTAGGAGAAAATTCGTTGATACCATTTGTTAAAAAATTTCAAATTTTTTTTTGTTTCACTTATTCATAATAATTAAATCTGAATGGTTAATTGTTGAAATATGGTTGGATTGTGATAAAATTTTTGAATTAACTCTGAATTTGGAATGGAAAAATGATTAGCCTCTAAGAGTTGAGTTTGTATCTAGATTCTTTTTTTTTTTGAAACCTTGTTAATTATTATTACATCCCAACAGCGTCACATGATTCAATTAGATATTTTTGATTAATTATAAAAAGGAGTAAATTGAGATGTTTTCAATGTCAGATATTGTGTTTTATTAAAATTTGACTTATTTTTCTAGATCGCTATACTCCTTTAAAAAAAATGTTTAGATGACTCGCTCAATATCATTCAAATTTCAAAAGTGTTAATTCAGCAAAAAGATGCAGAAAAGAAATTCATAACAAAATGCTTTCGTCTAACTATTTTTGAGCATTTTTGTTATGAAAAAACTATCAATACAAATCCTGCCAGACAAGCCTTCTTTCACCAAACACAATTCAACCGAAGAAAGGCAATACTTCAAGAAAGTCTTTGAATCAACCAACATCTACCATTCGAGTCATTTATTCATATATATATGTATAAATATATATATATATATATATATATATATATATATATATATATATAAATATAAAACTAAGGGAGTATTACATGATTTGGAAGGTAGTTGAGTTTTAACATTTCATGACTATCCATAGAAAATATTTTTGATTTTACAAATTTTGCGTGATTAATTTTCTTACCTCTTAATTGAGTTACAAGTGCTTAAAAAGGCTTAAAGGATTTTTTGTAATTAAGTTGGTTTCATTTATTCTAGATACAAACCGATTTCTTAGGGTGGAATTGTTTGGGAGAAAAATTCATCGTTAATTTTGTAATTTTATAAAATTTAACTATATGAAGACATTGACCGCTTAGATTTAATATTTATGAATATATGAAGTAATTGATGTCTTTACTTGAGGACAAGCAAAGAATGAGTTTGAGGAGGTTGATAAATCCGTATTTTTAGTAACTTTAACCCATTGAATCATGTATATTGCATTATTATTTCAAGCTTATTTGTATATTTTACACAAATTTAGTCCAATATAGGTTTTAAAGAAGAAAGAGCAAAAACAGCCATAAAAACCAACTTTTGAAGCGAATATTTGGCGCAACACTGAAGGAAATGGTAGAACAACTTCAAAACGAGCAATTCGAGAATAAATTTGGTCAAACCGAGTACGAAAACGGATTTAGGACGCTGAAAAAACTTGGAATAGACACGGTCAATTTTTTGGTCAACGATCAAAGTCAACGGTCAAAGTCAATCGAGCTAGTCAAAGTCAAAGTTCACCTAACACAGCCAGAAGGGAGCTCGAGCGCCCCTTTTTCCCGCTCGAGTGCCACTTTTTTAAAAAGGCCGACAATTGAGCGGTCGAATGCAGACCGAAAACGACAGAAAAAATAAAAAATTCAAAAGCGAAGAAGGGTGCTCGAGAGCCCCCCTGCAGTTTTGTCTGTAAAAGCCGCGATTTTCAGCAACAAGACGTACCAGATTTTCTTTAGCTTATTTTCTGTTGCTATTGTGAGTGTTTGAGTGATTTCTTAAAGTGTTTTTATTAATAGTTAGTTTGTGTGAAAGTTATAATCCCGAGGAAAGGGTCTAGTGAGCTATCAGCATATCAAAGTCATACCGGTCTACCAAAATCCGTTCAAACACGATAAGTATTCTTTGATTTTGGTTTTCATTATGAATTTGTGTACTTTAAAATTTATCATGGCACACTAGACCCGAGATTCGGGGTGGTATGTGTAAGGTTATTCTTGTATATATGCTTTGATTCAGATTTATTAAAGTCTCGTATTTTTTATTTTCAAGTATTCTTTGATTAATTATTCGTATACTTGTAGTTATGTTATTTTTAATTGAAAATACATATACGCCCGATTTTGTAAACCAGTGGCTGTACGAGACTACCTCAGATGGATTCTAGTCTGGTTGTACCGACACCTCTAGGTTACATAAGTGAAAGATTAATTGAGAGATTGGAAATCGTTAGGTTGTACCAACACATCCAATCTTGCTAATTAATTAATCTTCTCACTTATGTAATTAAAGGCTCATTTCAGTAGTGGGAACTTGTAGCCCTATTTCTGAAGGAATTAACTTTAAATCTGAATCAATAACTTTATACTTGTGTATACCGAGCTATAACCATCCTGAATCATTAACCATTTGAATTTTCATTGTTGAGTGTTGTAATTCTTCAGTTTAATTCCTTTGTCTAATTCACTTTTGGATTTTGTTACTACCGTATCTTTTGGACTTTTGGACTTAATTTAATGTACCTTTGGACTTTTGGACTTAATTTAATGTACCTTTGGACTCTTAGACTTTTAGACTTAATCAAACGTATCCGTGACGGGAGATAGTCAAACAATTCTAAATTAAAGACTTAACATAATTTGATAACCTAATCTCTATGGATCGACTCTCTACTCGCCACAGCTAGAGGTAATTCAAGGTAAGCATTTTTTCCAATCATTTAACCTTACTATTTTTGAGTGCAACACGACCCGATCACTCGGCCCAAAACATACACCAGTTCAGTCAAGAGTTTAATTACAGACGGAAGTCACAGAAGCGACTCATGCTAGCAACGGGTTTCGAACCCGCACCAGCATGAGATCCCATCAGCAACTTTGCCGCTGAGCTACCCCTTGGGGGCAATTTCTTCATGAATTGCTTTATGCATTAAACTATAAATATACCATATAATAATGAAAATTGGAGTCAATTATTAAAGGTAAAGATCCGGTGAGCATATAAAAACGAAATTTCTAGAGAATCATGTCCACTTGGAAGCTTGTGGTTGACTTGGACTTCATTTTGAGGAGTCCACATACGAGACAATTCCAAAAATCACAAAGTAAACTAGGAAATTTCTAGAAAAGCGATCAATTATATATATTTTATTCTTTTCTATAGACGAAAGACCAAAATAAAGTAACTGCGAGGAATTGTAAGGTGAGGCCTTGAATTTTTGCTAAAGATGAGTGTTGGGAGAATTATTTACATAATAATTCAATATTTTTTACTTAATTTTTATTAGTTCTCGATTAATTTATAAGCAATTTTATGGGTTTTTCGCTCGTTTTACGGTATAGGTAATATTTGGGAGCAAGATTGATTTTTGAGCTAAATTGGGGAGAAATATCAAGAACTGATCGTGCATTAAATCATAGAATGCATAGGACTTGCACACCAATTTCTGATCAGCCATAGCGCAGCGTCACAGGGACTAAAATGAGAAATTACCTCTTATATCAAAGGGTTATTTTAGACAAAAGACGAAAGAGAGAAAAACCCTAGCATATAAAAGAAAAGTCTGAAACAGAAAAGGGGGCACTTTTGGGAAGCAAGAAACGTTTCAGAGAGACAAAAACTTCAAGATTCGCTAGTTGAAGATGGAGAAACAATCTGGAGACGGACTTCTACCACGATTCTTCTCCAAATTCTAGTTTTTTCCTCTTTCTTTTATCATGATTTACAATACGTTCTGGATTTTATTTCATTTTATGATGATATTCTAAGTTACTTTTCTAGTATAAGGACCTGAACCTGCATCCCGAATAGTAGTATAGGAAATAAGTGTTCCTTATATGTTTGGTTTACTTCACTTATGTGTTTGGATTTTGTGCTTAGTATTTTTATGCTAAAGGAATAATTTATGATAAAGAGATGTGTTTTAACTAGCATATCAAGCTAAGCATTCGTTTCAATTCACCAATGAATTAAGATAATTTGTGCTCAGAAGTGACTAGAGATACTAAAGTTAACTTTTATGGAATTCTATTAGCTACCTTGGCTAGATAAGATTTGCTAAGAAATGGTACGGTAATCAGTTATGGACCAGGACTTATGAATCTAGCTTTTAATTATCATTTGAGTTATTAGAATTGGCTATGGGTGAACTATTGGAGCAATGGGACAATCTGACGCACTCGGGGTTATCTAGATTATTGATTAAATTTATGGCACTAGTTTATCTTGAGGATTCATATTAGATGCTTGCGGACTACCAACTTTTGATTGAACTACAATTCCGATTGGTACTAAATAAGAGTTAACACTAGAGTAGTAGCTTAATCTTGTAAGACTAGAAATAATTAAGATGACTGTTCATCTTCCTTTGCTACTTAATTATTTATAGATAATATAAGTATTATCTTATTTGGGGGTCAAGCAAAGTTAAAGATTTCTATACTTCTTATATTGTTATAAAAAGTTATTTACTTGAGACCGCAACATAGATTCTGACCTAATCTTGAGAGGGGTCGGGTTGGGGTCGTTACAGGTGGTATCAGAGCATAGTATTGCCTTAGAAGCCGGGTTTAGAACTGAGCAGTGGGTTAGATTAGGGGTCTTGACCTAAAACGTCCTTAGCTAAGACTTATGTGCTTATGTGAATTTTTTGTCTATGTGCTATATCTTGATATTTTGAATATGTACTAAACAAACGAGAGTGCTTACGTGTGTTTAGAAAAGAAATGGCTGGACCTAGTACACAGAGAACTAACAGGAATGCTGAACTAGTAGAGGAACCTGGTCAGAGTAATCCAAGAATAGCCATGTTCAATCTGATGGCGACGGTAATGGACAGGATGTCTAGTGTTCTGGAACGCCAGGAAGCACGAGAGGCGGTTCACCCTCACAACGTTGAAGGAGAGGAAAACAATGGCAACAGAGGGAACAGGGTGAGTCCACTCAAAGAATTCCTGGGTTATTACCCCCCAAAATTCTTCGGGGACCCAGATGATGAGAAGGCAGAAGCATGGCTTTCGGAGGTAGAGAAAATTTATGAGGCTTTGGACTACAATGGTGAGCAACAAGTTACCCTTGCAGCATTCCTGCTCAAGAGGGATGCGGTGCAATGGTGGAAAGTAGTAAAGCGTCGGTGGGAAGAAGATCACACACCTTACGCCTAGGCAAACTTTAAAGAAGTCTTTGAGGAGAAGTACATCCCGGCTATTGCCAGGGCGAAGCGGGAGGAAGAATTTATGACTCTAAGGCAAGGACGCATGACTGTTGTCCAGTATGAGGCACGTCTTGACAAACTGTCCTAATATGTACCTAAGTTAATGCAACCACCAAGCCAGGCAATTCAAAAATTTGTAAGAGGACTGAGAGCTGAGATACAAGATAGTTTAGTCGCACTAAAATTTGAAACCTATGGAGAGGCCGTTGAAGCTGCTACACGAGTAGAGAAAAAGAAGATGGAAACTAGGAATGAATTAAGTCAACCCAGCAAGAAACCCTTCCAACAACCCCCGGTCCAGCAGAGAACAAACCAGGGTTTAGGTTACCCTAGCCAAGGACGAAGTCAAGGGGGATCGGTGGTTACCCAGCCGCAGCCAAGTGGTTCAGTCACTTCTTCAGCTCGAGGACTGGCAGGCACTAAGACTCAAAGTGAAACGTGTGCCCTTTGTGATAAGAAAGGACACACCGAATTGCAATGTTGGAAAAAGGCTAGGAGATACACTAGCTGTGGAAGCAATCAACATTAGATTAGAGACTGCCCTAAATGGCAGTGGAAAGGGAATCAGAATAGGCCAATGACAAGCCAACGTGTTCAGGGTAAAGTGTATGCAATAGAGCAGCAGGAGTTGCCTGAAGACACCACTGTGACAGAGGATACATTCCCAGTTTTAAATCCACTTGTTGAAGCATTACTTGATGACAAGGTAGTACCCTAAGATAGTTGCAGAATAAATAAATTGTGAGGACGCAATTTCTGTAAGGAGGGGAGAATGTAAGGACCTGAACCTGCATCCCGAATAGTAGTATAAGAAATAAGTACTCCTTATATGTTTGGCTTATTTCACTTATGTGTTTGGCTTATGGGCTAGTGTTTTTATGCTAAAGGAATAATTTATAATAAAGAGATGTGTTATAACTAGCATATCAAGCTAAGCATTCGTTTCAATTCACCAATGAATTAAGATACTAGAGATACTAAAGTTAACTTTTATGGAATTCTATTAGCTACCTTGGCTAGATAAGATTTGCTAAGAAATGGAACAGTAATCAGTTATGGACCAGGACTTATGATCTAGCTTTTAATTATCATTTGAGTTATTAGAATTGGCTATGGGTAAACTATTGGAGCAACGGGACAATCTGACGCACTCGGGATTATCTAGATTATTGATTAAATTTATGGCACTAGTTTATCTTGAGGATTCATATTAGATGCTTGCGGACTACCAACTTTTGATTGAACTACAATTCCGATTGGTACTAAATAAGAGTTAACACTAGAGTAGTAGCTTAATCTTGTAAGACTAGAAATAATTAAGATGATTGTTCATCTTCCTTTGCTACTTAATTATTTGTAGATAATATAAGTATTATCTTATTTGGGGGTCAAGCAAAGTTAAAGATTTTATACTTCTTATATTGTTATAAAAAGTTATTTACTTGAGGCTGCAACATAAATTTTGACCTAATCTCGAGAGGGGTCGGGTTGGGGTCGTTTTATCTAGAGTTACGATATAGTCGGATTAAGAACACTTGAATTCTTTTGGTTTGATTTATTGATGAACTATTCCTACTCTATGTTGAGTGTTTCAATTTGAACTTAATGCTTGCGATTATCTGACCAACAGTTGTATGATTTGTGGTTTTTATTTGAAACTGAGAAGTGATATCGAATTAGACTACGTTTGAAATACCATTAGATCATTATAAGATAGAGATATTTATGAGATCTTGTGCAGTATTATGAATTTCTAGGGCTTAATGAATTCCATAAGTTCATAGTTATCACAAAGATGTAGTTAGCTTACTTATTGGAATATGTTATTGATGTTTGAGAAAGATTAATAACTACCTTAGAGAAATTCGTTGGCAACATAGGGAATATACATTAATTAATTCAAATCAAGAGATTCAAGTGGGATTAATATTGGTGAAGTCGAAAATCCTACTGACTTTTAATTATTGATTTATCTTCTTTTATTGATTTCGTAATTGTCTTAGTTGTTAATTTCAGAAGTTTCTTAGTTATTAGTTTTTGTCTGCAATCTCTTAATTTGGTTATCCAAATAAAGTTAAAACTAGCTTAATTTTGATACTTAGTAATCATAGTCCTCGTGAGAACGATCTCTATTTACTACTTTATTAGTTGTTACGATACGTACACTTGCGTTAAATTTTGCTCAACAATGCACAGATGACAATGTTCGAAAAACAAATAGTTTTTAATCGTATGTTCTTAAACTGCTTTTCACAACTGCAATTTATCATTTTTGGTGCGAGAAAAATAGGAGAATACATCGTCAAAAGTATGCATGGAAGAACATCTCTTGCAAAAGATCAGTTATGTAATTAAATTCAAAACTTTTATAGATAGTAAATATATGAGGACAAATACAAACTTAGATATTTGTTATTGACGTGGACAACAATCGACTTCGCTGATTTGCTTGGTTGCTACCTTATCCATGAGTTTTTGATGTGTTGAAATTTGTTTAGTTTAATGGAACCACTAACTTACTTAGCAAAAGAAAAACAATGTTGAAAATATCTTCAGTTCCCAAAATTTGATGGATCTAATTTTTTTAACTCTTAAAGAATTAAGGCAAAAAGAATTACTTGTGTTTTAATTCAAAATTAGAGCTATATATTACCTACCTGTCAGAAAAATTAAAGTTATTATGTGTTTAAACTAATATATACATAAATCAGACCCCTAATTAAACTTTAAGCTTTAAATTGAATTTGTATCACATCATATCATGGTATTAAAATGTTGGGTTGTTTGTCTTCTAGCTGGTTGAATTAGGATTAAAGTATAATATTTAATAGTTAGTGGGTTTTGTAGGAAAATGTGATTAGGTATATTATATTGGGGATGGTTTGGATGATGATAGGGTTTTGTCTTGTAGTGAATTTGAATTAGGATTAAAATAATGTTAGTAGAATGTTTAGGAATAGTTTAATGTTATTTTATAGTTAGTGGAGTCTGTAGGATTGGAATTAGGAATTTAATAATGGTTAGTGGATTGTGTAGGATTATTTTATTGTTTAGTGTTTTGTGCAAGAATCTTTCTTGGTTAGCGTGTAGGCACGCATTCCTAGGTCTAGGGCATGAATTACGAGGTAGACATGAACTACGAGGTAAGACACGTACTTCCAGATAAATGTACGTATTCCAATGCAAATGCACGCAACCCTAGGTAATGCACTTATCTAATGTAAGACACGTATTTCAATGCAATGCACGTAAATCAAGGTATGTCACTTAAATCTAGGTTAAGACATACAGTTTAAGGTTAGTGCACATGAATCGATGTATTGCACGTAAATCGAAGTCAGGGCACACAATTTTAGGTCAAGGCACGTATGCCGAGGCGTGCACAAAAACTAAGATAGGGCACGTAATGTGAGGCCCGACCTCGATTTGCGTGCGATACCTCGTTTCATGTGCCCTAATCTAGATTTGTGTGCCTTGACCTAGGTTTGAGAATTGTGTTCGTTTTGTGTGCCTTGCATTGAATTACGTGCATTCATTTAGAGTTGTGTGCATTTACTTGAAAAACGTGCATTTGTCTCGTAGTTCTTGCCCTACCTCGTAGTGCGTGCCCTAGACCTAGGAAAACGTGCCCTCACGCTAAACAAGAAAGCATCTTACACGAAGCACTAGGTCATTAATTAATCCTACAAAATCCACTATCAATATTATAATTCTAAATCAACTCACTAGAAGACAAAATTTCACTAAACACTAAACATTCTTCATCCTTTATTCCTTATTCTTTTTGCACTTTCAACACACAATTAGAATAATGTTCAAAGATGACAAAAATTCAGAATTTAAGCTAGCTTTGGCCGACCACTATGTGCATTTAAACTAGCATTGCTTAATTTATTAATAATCCTAGACATCCTATCACATTCTATGACACAAATGCATAAAAAAATTGCTCAAAAATCTCCTCAATTCTCCACCTTGCTCGACCAAAAACACCTTGCCCATGCTAGCAATTTTAAATTTCACCTTGAAGACACAAAATGCTGAAATTTTGCTGCCCAAGGCCGACCATATGCATCAAACTTGCAAAAGCTTTATTCTTTGTCATATTCTCTCATTTTCCTCTCAACTTCTCTCTCTCCCTCTCATTTTTCTCTCTCTCTCTCGGCCTTGGCTGAGTTTACTCTTGCCTTTGCTCATCTTCATCAATTCATGGTGCATCAAGACAAGCAACAATCAAAGAAACTCAAGCAAGCTAGCTAGGATGCAAGAATCGCACATGCATGTCCTTTGAGTCTTCATTTCGGCCCTAGGTAAGTTTTTAAGCTTCCATTTCTTTTCTTCTTGTTCTAACCTCATGCATGTACTAAGAGCTTGGTCACCAAGCTAGGAAAAATAGAGAAATCTAGTTGGAATCTCGGCTAGGCAAAGGAGAAGAAGAAAATTGTGCTTCAACAAGTTTTTGTGCATCCTCTTGGTTGATTGCTAAGGTGAGGGCTAAAACCTTTTGAAAATCCTTCAAAAATCCACATGCATGCTCATAAATGTATGTCTTTGCTTCTGTACTTGAGTTATATGTTCGTTCATAAGCTTTTACAACCATGCATGGCAAGATTTTGGCTTGAAAGTGATGATAGGTGCAATTGGATTATGTGACAGCTCTCTAACCTGCTGTTTCGAGGTGCGTTTGGCTAGGCAAATGATGTTGAAAATGCATGAAAATTGGTAGGTGACTATTTTTTCCAGTTTTGAACATTTTTCTCAGAAATAGGCCAAAGCTAAGTTTGAACCGAAGGTCCTCAAAATGGCAAATCTTTAAAATGTGTCCAAATCTAGAAATCTGGAAAAATGAAGCAGGTTTTGGCAGATGCACTGACCTTGTAGAACGAACTAGATTTGACTTAGTAAATGATGTCCAAAATGCATCAAATTTGGTGTGCTGCTATATTTTTCAGTTCTGGACATTTTTTTCAGAAATGAACTAAGGCTAAAACTGACCCTAAGGACCTCAAAAACGTCAATTATTGAAATGTGTGCAAATCTGGACAGTTTTGTGCTATCCCACTGTTTCGGCTATAACTAATGATCCCGAACTCCAAATGATGCAAGGTTTGTTTCTGATTTTAGTTCACGTATTAATATTTAATTTGACATCTTATTCACTGGAATTGGAGATTGTTTGCTTATCTTAATGATTGTGAGAAAACAGCCTATTGCAGTAAGGGTTTCACTTAGTGTTATGGTTAGAAAAACTGTTGTAACTTCTCTTGTTGAATTAAATGCTTGGGATTGTAGCTTTGGGATGTTGTGTGGAATGTTTTGAATGTTTGAGGATGTTGAATTAAATGATGCATGGCTTGAGGTTGATTTTGAGTTGGATTGGGGCTTAAATTGCACGGATATGCACGAAATGGAAACTCTAGTAACTAGGCGAACTTGCTAAGTGTTGATCCTTTGAATATTGAGGGTAATTATATGTTTAGTAGGCTGCCCGTAGTTGCCTTATAGCCCTAAATGTGATATTGATTCGTTGCATGTTGACAAATAGGCCTTTCTTGCATCCGAACCACGTAGATTATTGTTGCATGTTGAATAACCTTATTATTTGATTACGTGGATGTTGAAATGAGTTATATGACTTGATTTACGTGCGTTACATGGCTGCCCGTTTAATGTTCGTATAACTCCATGTGCTTTTCAAATGGAATTACTTGTCTATTCGTGCCTCGCTTGTTTACTTGTTAATGTGCAATCTTATGACTGTCCGGATGCAACCTACTTTGTTGTCCTCCTAATGTGATATATTAAATGTCATAAATGTGCATTGCATATAAGGTTGCAACCTTTCATTCTTGCATGGTAGCGATCACGCATACCGGGCGGCATCGGGCTTGCCGGTGCACCCGTGACTACCATGGTCCCATTCCCTCTCTCGCTTGGGGGCTAGACTTCCTCGGAGAGTTGGGTCGTAGGATTTCGGGGTACATCCGGAGTACACCCACCTGGCGTGTTAAGGGGATGAATTGAAGTCGACCACAACAACTAATTCTGGAAATGAACTGAGAGCAAAAGCTCACCGTATCCTTTTACTATGTGTATAAGTACTCTCGCTTGGTTCCTAGAGAACCTCGGGGAGGAAAGACTGGTATTTCTGTTCCTTTACTTTATATTATTGTTATATTCATGCTTGCAAAAGGATTTTCATAAGTTGAACCAGAAAATGAGTTTCAAAACCTATTTCTCGTTCCCCCTCGCTGAGTTCATAAGGACTCACCCTCTTTTATCATCTCAGGTGAAGAAGATCCAGAACAGGTACTCGAGGACGGTGTGCCTAACGATGAATCCTTGGAGTGATTGCATGTCTTGTGTGCTTTGCGTGATTGTGGCTACTTGTGAACTCTATGCTACTTGAAGACTATTTCCTTTATGTTGCTTGTTATTTGTAATGTAAAAGACCCCCGTTGTAATTTGGGGTCTAATTTTGGTTTGTACTGATATTGCTAGACAGACCCTAGACACTACTATGATCGCTTTGCTATTATTACTGCTAGTATCTATTATAGGTTATGATGTATTAGGTAAGGATTAAGTAAATGAACCTATCCAATCTTAAACAGGTACACGCTTTTAAGCTAAGATCAACAGGTACTTTTGTAACGAGGATAAACAAACAAACGAGACATAGTATCGTGCTAGGTTATAAATCAAACGAGACATCAAGACAACCAGTAGGCGTTTCAATTGATGATAAATAATAACCTTAGTTGGAGATGAATTTGAGATGGTAAATTTTGAGACGTTTAGAGAATTAGGTCAAAACAAATAGCCCAATTACAGCCGTTGTGCTGCCAGTTTTTCAGAAAATTTTGGAGTTTAGGCCAAAACGTTAAGTGTTAAATCTTCATGAACGGTTAAGTACGAGACGTGTCTTGAATGATAGATCACACCCTAGTCTAACCTTTATAGGCCGAGTTGGGGCATGACACCTTATATCAGAATGGTATCAGAGCTTAGATTGCTTAAGCCGGGTTTAACTCTCGGACCGTGGGTAGAGCCCTAAGATAATTAGGATGACTTGTTTATGTGTTATTATATGATAATATTAAATGTGCCTTCTATGTTTTATGTGTTTAAGTGATTAACATGCCTTAATTGTTCCTAGAATTGTATCTATATTATGTTGCATATCTTATGCATTAAGTTCTTAATTGTCATATTTTAATAAATTGTGCATCGTAATCTATGCCTATAGATGGCTGGCCCTAGTACCCGTACTACTAATAGGAGTGGTGAAACCCAAGAGACCGGAGATGCCTATCAAACTAATCCTGGTATAGCTATGTTTAATACGATGGCGAATGCCATTGATCGTGTATCACGAGTGATGGAGCGTCAAGATGCATGTGAAGCCAACAACAACAACAACAACAGGAACGATGACAACCATGGGAGACATAGTAGAATGAGGGAGTTCCTCGACTTTCGCCCGTCCAAATTCCACAGGGAAGCTGATGATGAGAAAGCAGAGGCTTGGCTGTCCGAGATCGAGAGGATTTTCAGGCCACTTGATTATACTGATGAAGAAAAGGTGGAGTTTGCTGTGTTTCTGTTGCACGGGGATGCCGAGCATTGGTGGCACACTGTAGAGGCACTGTGGGAAACTGATCAGACAGCTCGCTTGTGGGGCAATTTCGTTAAGGTATTCAAGGAGAAATATGTACCTGCAATTTTTAGGCAGAGGCGGATTGAGGAGTTCAAGCACTTGACCCAGGGTAACATGACGGTGGCCCAGTACGAGGCTCGTTTTGACTGATTGTACCGTTATGCTCAATATATGGTCAGTACTCCGGAGGCGAAGATGTGAAAAGTTACTACTAGATTGAGGCCAGAGATTCAGGACCAGTTGGCTTCTCATGACTTCGATACCTATTCAGCCCTCTTTGCTGCTGCCTCTCGAGTTAAGAAGAGGAAACTAGATAGAGCCGGTTTGAGTCAGCCAAACAAGAAACCATACCAGCCTCCAAGTCAGCAGAGGAAATTCCAGAGTCAGAGTCGTAATGAAGGCCAGAGCCAAAACAGACCAGTGAATAACCGTGGCCCGACGAAAGCATCATCAGCCTCTTCCACCCGAGGATCCACAGGTAGTTCACCTACTACTCAGTCTGTCAGTTGTTCTTATTGTGACAGGAAGGAGAATACTGAGGCCCAGTGTTGGAGGAAGTCAGGACGATGTATGAGATGTGGTAGTGATCAGCATCAGATCAAGGATTGCCCTAAACAGCAGGCACGGCAGAATCAGGGTAAACCAACTGGTAGAGGCAAGACTCTAGTTCTTAGAGTTCAAGCTCGAGCTTATGCTATTGAGTGCGAGGAGATCCCAGATGAGACCGCTGTTGTTGAAGGTACATTCTTCATACTGAATCAACTTGTTAGGGTGCTAATTGATCCGGGTACTACTCATTCATTTATTACTCCCTTATGTGTAGAACGTGTGAAACTGATAATTGTATGTTTTCCTTACGAAGTAGAAGTTGGTACTCCAATGGGTTCTAAACTTGTTACTAGCTCAGCTTGTAAAGCATGTAAAATCCAAATTAAGGATAGGGAATTCTCAGCCAATCTTATTGTATTACCTTTTCGAGACTATGAGGTCATTTTAGGGATAGACTGCCTGGCAAAACATCATGTCCAACTAGATTGCCGAACAAAGATTATAGCATTCCGAGTACCTGGTCAACCAATACTAGAGGTAATGGGTCGAAGAGATTTCACCGGGAGTTCCATCATTTCATCTACGAAAGCAGTGAAGTCCTTGAGAAAGGGTGTAGCGGATACTTAGCTTACCTCATCAATAAGCCATCGGATAAAGCTAAGTTGGAGGAGATGCCTGTGATCAAAGACTATGCGGATGTGTTTCCAGAAGAATTGCCCGGTTTACCCCCAAATCGGGAAATCGAGTTTGTTATAGAGTTACTGTCTGGGGCCCAGCTGATATCTAAAGCTCCCTATCGTATGGCACCGGCCGAGCTACAAGAATTGAAGGACCAATTGCAAGGATTGTTGAAGAAAGGGTTTGTTCAACTAAGTTCTTCTCCGTGGGGTGCACCAGTTCTATTTGTAAATAAGAAAGACGGAACGTTGAGGCTATGCATTGATTACCGAGGATTGAACCAAGTGACTGTCAAGAATAAATACCCACTTCCACTGGTCGACGAGTTATTTGATCAACTGCAAGGAGCCAAAGTGTATTCGAAACTTGACTTGAGGCAAGGGTATTATCAATTGCGGATCAAAAAGGAAGATGTGCCTAAAACAGCTTTCAGGACGAGATACGGGCATTATGAATATGTGGTGATGCCTTTTGGACTAACCAATGTCCCTGCAGCTTTTATTGATTTGATGCACAAGGTGTTTCAACCCTACTTGGACCAATTTGTGGTGATCTTCATTGATGATATTTTGGTATACTCAAAATCCGAGGCGGAGCATGAGCAACATCTGCGGTTGGTACTGCAGAAACTCCGAGAGCATCAATTGTATGCAAAGTTTAGCAAGTGCGAATTTTGGTTGCAGCAGATTGCATTTTTGGGGCATATCATATCCCAAGAGGGAATAGCAGTGGATCCAGCGAAGATAGAAGCAGTGATATCTTGGAAGAAGCCGGAGAATGTTACGGAGATTCGGAGTTTTCTTGGTCTAGCCGGCTATTATCGGAGATTCGTGAAAGATTTCTCTAAGATTGCAGGACCGCTTACAAAGCTCACTCAAAAGAAAACAAAGTTCGTGTGGGATGATAAGTGTGAGAACAGCTTCCAAGAGTTGAAGAAAAGATTGACTACCGCACTTGTTCTTGCATTGCCTGAAGGGAGTCAAGGTTTTGTAATCTATACCGATGCTTCGAAAGAAGGATTGGGTTGTGTGTTGATGCAAAATGGAAGGGTGATTGCATATGCTTCTAGGAAACCAAAGTCGTATGAATTGAACTACCCGACGCATGATTTGGAGTTGGCGGCTATTGTGTTTGCACTTAAGAAATGGAGGCATTATCTGTGGGGTAACAAGTTTGAGATATTTACTGATCACAAGAGCTTGAAATACTTGTTCTCTCAAAAAGAGTTGAATATGAGGCAAAGGCGGTGGATGGAGCTTTTGGATGATTATAACTGCACAATCAATTATGTGCCCGGTAAAGCAAATGTAGTTGCAGATGCCTTAAGTAGGAAAACGAGCATGGCAAAACTGGAAGTTAAGGTGCAGGAGTTGTTGGAGGAAGCATTTATGTGGAAACCACAATTGACTCGGAAAAGGTTACTTTTTGCCACTACGCAAGTCCAATCGACCTTGTTGTCCAAATTGTGAGAGGCTCAACAGAAGGACCAACAGTTTCAGAAGATTAAAGAAAGCAACGCAGATTTCAAGTTTCATGATGATGGTATTTGGAGGTTTAGGAATCGGATTTGTGTTCCCAATGAGCCAGAGCTGAAAAAGAAGATTCTTGAAGAAGCCCATAATTCAAGATATACTATTCACCCCAACGGAACAAAGATGTACCGGGATTTGAAGCAACACTATTGGTGGAATAACATGAAAAGAGAAATTGCGGAGTTTGTGGCACGGTGCTTGACTTGCCAGAGAGTCAAAGCGGAACATCAACGACCCGCAGGTTTACTTCAACCGTTGGAGATTCCTCAATGGAAATGGGAACATATAACTATGGACTTTGTTATGGACCTGCCCAGGTCACAAAAGGGTCATGACGCCGTTTGGGTCATAGTGGATAGATTGACTAAGTCGACACACTTTTTACCGATGAACAAGGAGGATAGTCTTGAGAAATTGGGAGATATGTATGTAGCGGAGATTGTAAGATTGCACGGGATGCTTGTGAGTATTGTTTCAGATAGGGATCCTCGTTTTACTTCCCGATTTTGGAAAAGATTGCAAGAAGCTTTGGGAACGAAGTTGAGTTTCAGCACGGCTTATCACCCTCAGACTGACGGACAATCGGAGAGAACTATTCAGATTCTGGAGGATATGCTGAGGGCCTGTGTTTTAGATTTCGGAAAAGGTTGGGAGAAATATCTGTCTCTAGCAGAGTTCGCTTATAATAATAGTTACCAGGCCACTATCGGGATGGCCCCATTTGAGGCATTGTATGGACGTAAGTGTCGATCCCCAATTTACTGGGATGAAGTAGGTGAAACGAAGACTTTTGACCTGACCCTTCTACCTGAACTTATGAAGACTGTTGATAATATCCACCTCATCCGGAAACGGATGCTTACCGCCCAGAGCAGGCAGAAGAGTTATGCAGATAGACAGAGACGGAGTCTAGAGTTTGAGGTAGGCGACAAGGTGTTCTTGAAGATATCACCTCGGAGGGGACTGATTAAACACGGCAAGGGTGGAAAGTTGAGCCTGAGGTTTGCAGGACCATTTGAGATAATTGATAAGGTTGGCAATTTGGCCTATCGCCTAGTACTACCCCAAAACCTCTCTAATATTCACAACGTCTTTCATGTTTCAATGCTACGGAAGTATCATCCTGATCCGTCGCATATCTTGGAGCCAGAGCCGTTGCAGCTTCGGGAGAACTTGTCTTACGAGGAAAAGCCCATTCGGATCCTAGACCAGCAAGATCGGGAGTTGCGCAACAAAACTATACCAATGGTGAAAGTGCTGTGGGATCATCATGGAGTTGAAGAAGCAACGTGGGAAAGGCGAGACCAGATGGAGCAGCAATATCCAGCTTTATTTCAAAGGTAATATTCAATTTCGAGACGAAATTCTTTTAAGGAGGGGAAGATGTGAAACCCGACCTCGATTTGCGTGCGATACCTCATTTCGTGTGCCCTAATCTAGATTTGCGTGCCTTGACCAAGGTTTGAGAATTGTGTTCGTTTTGTGTGCTTTGCATTGAATTACGTGCATTCATTTAGAGTTGCGTGTATTTACTTGAAAAACGTGCGTTTGTCTCGTAGTTCTTGTCCTACCTCGTAGTGCGTGCCCTAGACCTAGGAAAACGTGCCCTCACGCTAAACAAGAAAGCATCTTACACAAAGCACTAGGTCATTAATTAATCCTACAAAATCCACTATCAATATTATAATTCTAAATCAACTCACTAGAAGACAAAATTTCACTAAACACTAAACATTCTTCATCCTTTATTCCTTATTCTTTTTGCACTTTCAACACACAATTAGAATAATGTTCAAAGATGACAAAAATTCAGAATTTAAGCTAGCTTTGGCCAACCACTATGTGCATTTAAACTAGCATTGCATAATTTATTAATAATCCTAGACATACTATGACATTCTATGACACAAATGCATAAAAAAATTGCTCAAAAATCTCCTCAATTCTCCACCTTGCTCGACCAAAAACACCTTGCCCATGCTAGAAATTTTAAATTTCACCTTGAAGACACAAAATGCTGAAATTTTGCTGCCCAAGGCCGACCATATGCATCAAACTTGCAAAAGCTTTATTCTTTGTCATATTCTCTCATTTTTCCTCTCAACTCCTCTCTCTCCCTCTCATTTTTCTCTCTCTCTCTCTCGGCCTTGGCTGAGTTTACTCTTGCCTTTGCTCATCTTCATCAATTCATGGTGCATCAAGACAAGCAACAATCAAAGAAACTCAAGCAAGCTAGCTAGGATGCAAGAATCGCACATGCATGTCCTTTGAGTCTTCATTTCGGCCCTAGGTAAGTTTTTAAGCTTCCATTTCTTTTGTTCTTGTTCTAACCTCATGCATGTACTAAGAGCTTGGTCACCAAGCTAGGAAAAATAGAGAAATCTAGTTGGAATCTCGGCTAGGCAAAGGAGAAGAAGAAAATTGTGCTTCAACAAGTTTTTGTGCATCCTCTTGGTTGATTGCTAAGGTGAGGGCTAAAACCTTTTGAAAATCCTTCAAAAATCCACATGCATGCTCATAAATGTATTTCTTTGCTTCTGTACTTGAGTTATATGTTCGTTCATAAGATTTTACAACCATGCATGGCAAGATTTTGGCTTGAAAGTGATGATAGGTGAAATCGGATTATGTGACAGCTCTCTAACCTGTTGTTTCGAGGTGCGTTTGGCTAGGCAAAGGATGTTGAAAATGCATGAAAATTTGTAGGTGACTAGCTTTTCCAGTTTTGAACATTTTTTGCAGAAATAGGCCAAAGCTAATTTTGATTCTAAGGTCCTACAAATTGCAGTTCTTTAAAATGTGTCCAAATCTAGAAATCTGGAAAAATGAAGCAGGTTTTGGCAAATGCACTGACTTTGTAGAACGAACCAGATTTTACTTAGTAAATGATGTCCAAAATGCATGAAAATTGGTCTTCTGCGATATTTTTAAGTTCTGGACATTTTTGTTAGAAATGCATTAAGGCTAAAACTGACCCTAAGGACCTCAAAAACGTCAATTATTGAAATGTGTGCAAATCTGGACAGTTTTGTGCTATCCCACTGTTTCGGCTATAACTAATGATCCCGAACTCCAAATGATGCAAGGTTTGTTTCTGATTTTAGTTCACTTATTAAGCTTTAATTTGACATCTTATTCACTTGAAGTGGAGATTTTTTTCTTATCTTAATGATTGTGAGAAAACAGCCTATTGCAGTAAGGGTTTCACTTAGTGTTATGCTTAGAAAAATTGTTGTAACTTCTCTTGTTGAATTAAATGCTTGGGATTGTAGCTTTGGGATTTTGTATGGACTGTTTTGAATGTTTGAGGATGTTGAATTAAATGATTCATGGCTTGAGGTTGATTTTGAGTTGGATTGGGGCTTAAATTGCACGGATATGCACGAAATGGAAACTCTAGTAACTAGGCGAACTTGCTAAGTGTTGATCCTTTGAATATTGAGGGTAATTATATGTTTAGTAGGTTGCTCGTAGTTGCCTTATAGCCCTAAATGTGATATTGATTCGTTGCATGTTGACAAATAGGCCTTTCGTGCATCCAAACCACGTAGATTATTGTTGCATGTTGAATAACCTTATTATTTGATTACGTGGATGTTGAAATGAGTTATATGACTTGATTTACGTGCGTTACATGGCTGCCCGTTTAATGTTCGTATAACTCCATGTGCTTTTCAAATGGAATTACTTGTCTATTCGTGCCTCGCTTGTTTACTTGTCAATGTGCAATCTTATGACTGTCCGGATGCAACCTACTTTGTTGTCCTCCTAATGTGATATATTAAATGTCATAAATGTGCATTGCATACAAGGTTGCAACCTTTCATTCTTGCATGGTAGCGATCACGCACACCGGGCGGCATCGGGCTTGCCGGTGCACCCGTGACTACTATGGTCCCATTCCCTCTCTCGCTTGGGGGCTAGACTTCCTCGGAGAGTTGGGTCGTAGGATTTCGGGGTACATCCGGAGTACACCCACCTGGCGTGTTAAGGGGATGAATTGAAGTCGGCCGCAACAACTGATTCTGGAAATGAATTGAGAGCAAAAGCTCACCGTATCCTTTTACTATGTGTATAAGTACTCTCGCTTGGTTCCTAGAGAATCTCGGGAAGAAAAGACTGGTATTTCTGTTCCTTTACTTTATATTATTGTTATATTCATGCTTGCAAAAGGATTTTCATAAGTTGAACCGGAAAATGAGTTTCAAAACCTATTTCTCGTTCCCCCTTGCTTAGTTCATAAGGACTCACCCTCTTTTATCATCTCAGGTGAAGAAGATCCAGAACAGGTACCCGAGGACGGTGTGCCTAACGATGAATCCTTGGAGTGATTGCCTGTCTTGTGTGCTTTGCGTGATTGTGGCTACTTGTGAACTCTATGCTACTTGAAGACTATTTCCTTTATGTTGCTTGTTATTTGTAATGTAAAAGACCCCCGTTGTAATTTGGGGTCTAATTTTGGTTTGTACTGATATTGCTAGACAGACGCTAGACACTACTATGATCGTTTTGTTATTATTACTGCTAGTATCTATTATAGGTTATGACGTATTAGATAAGGATTAAGTAAATGAACCTATCCAATCTTAAACAGGTACACACTTTTAAGCTAAGATCAACAGGTACTTTTGTAACGAGGATAAACAAACAAACGAGACATAGTATCGTGCTAGGTTATAAATCAAACGAGACATCAAGACAACCAGTAGGCGTTTCAATTGATGATAAATAGTAACCTTAGTTGGAGATGAATTTGAGATGGTAAATTTTGAGACGTTTAGAGAATTAAGTCAAAACAAAGAGCCCAATTACAACCGTTATACTGCTGGTTTTTCAGAAAATTTTAGAGTTTAGGCCAAAACGTTAAGTGTTAAATCTTCATGAACGGTTAAGTACGAGACGTGTCTTGAATGATAGATCACACCCTAGTCTAACCTTTATAGGCCGGGTTGGGGCGTGACACGTAATCCAAGGTCGGTCATATAATTCTGGGTCTAAGGCACGCAAATCGAGATAAGACACGTTATTCAGGGTCGGGCCTCACATCCTCCCCTCCTTAAAAGAATTTCGTCCCGAAATTTGTTCTTACTTGTTAAGGTCATTTAGACGGATTCTGACCTTTGTTATTTTTCCCACTTTGGTTCGTCCCGTGTTCTGTGATCTCTCTTACCACAACCAATTCACTTCCTACGTTTCTCCAATTATTTAATTCGGTGTGTCCCCTACATTTACAGTTCGTTTCTTTGAACGACTCTATTTTCTCCAGTTGATCTTTAAGGTCGAGTTCATTAACTAAGGTTAGAACCTCCAAACATAGTAATCAAAGCTGCATCGGTATTCTAACAATATAACTATAACTCCAAAATCATGACTTATGTCATGTCAATCTTGCATTCATACCTCAAAAGGAATATCACAATAATACCATAATCCTATGATGACATATGTTAATTTCAAGATGATAGGTCTATATCTGATTTACATATCCTATCAGTTAGCTTCAAAATTGTTAACACGTAGGACATACACATGTATGGATCATTTCCACAATACGACCCTATTTTCAGGAAGAACTCACCAAACAAACTAATCCATCTCAAGTCGTCATCTATTGATAGTATCATAGTCCTTATCTCATAGGTACATTAGATTAAAAAATCTTCTAATAACTAGTCTCCTGGTCACAAGCTCCTATTCGCTAACATCCTTTCCCAGCTTCGTTAACCTTCACGCTCGTAATCAATGAGAAAGACCATTGAGATTCGTTAAACTCAAACTCTAAAGTTTATTAAGTACCACCAACAAATTGTCATCGAAATTGCATGGGTAAACTAATCATGTGGCATTAGTTCAACTCTTACAAGTAATTTTCATCAGCTTGTGATCTACAATTTATTTTCTTATTCAAATCTCTATCTTCAAGTCACGAGGCTTCAGAATTTCTTTTAATCTTAACCAAGACTCCTAAGGCGAATAGTTTCAACCTCAAATAAATTTCACTCACCTCAATCCAAGGTTACGTCATACTTAAGAAGACAATGGTCCTACTCACTTAGCGACCTAGTCATTCCTTCGAACACTTAATGCCTGTCAATATATCCTCAACATTAGTGTTACTAAGCTAGGGTCATAGCCATGTAAGTGATATCAATGCTCCCCTAGGTTACCGACCGTACAACAACAATCTTAGGACTATAAATGGGTACCAAAATGATCTAGCTCATAAGATACTTACTACTAATCCAAATAACTTGTTACACGAAATAACTTCAAGGTTGTATCAAAGAATTATGACCACGAGGCATTCTTCAATATAATCTAATAGAACTTCAAAAGTAATCAACATTTCATTTAACTATCACTACAAGATTCACCCTCTATTCAACAACCACGATTCGAAGTCTACCAACCGCTAGTTTCTAGAAGTGAAACGGTGCACATAAATACGGTTGTCTAACAGCAATCTCTTGGGTCATCATGACTCTAATTCATCTTCATCTTAACTATATGAAATCTTACTCTTCTCATTTACATGTTTAACTAGCTAAAAGCATCAAGATTCATCGACCTTAGGTCCTAGGGTTTACCATGAATCATCATGCATACTCATTATTAGCTATTTAGGATTACTAATCATACTCTAACTACTCCACTTTGCAGTCGGATGCTTTAATCTCATTTCCATGATTTATATACTAGGTTCATCGGTATTACTTAGGGATATATGCTTCCTAACATCCTCTAGGGTATCCAAATAACGAGTGTATAGAATGACTTACTTTGCATAATCACAACTAAATCCGAGGGGCACCAAATTAATACCATGATTCTTAATATCACCGATATCCAACTTTGGACCTTTAGCAACGTTAGTCATCTAATGCATAATTCAATACCTTACACTTCTATTCGACCTAACATTTTAGGTGTAGTCTTCCGAACACAAGTTCTAGCTACGTGAATTCCTCGATTCCTACATCCCTACATCTTGTTATACTAAAGAATCATCAACCTTGTTAAGCTCAGTCTCTAGAGTTGCCTACATGTCTTGAGGTTATCCATTGTTAAGTCACCTAAATACACTATCCATGTCTTAATAATCTAACCTCTAAAAGTAACTATCGTCAACTTCCATGAATTCATCTCTTAATTTATAGGTCACGATCTTACCATTTAGTGATCTTGAAACTTGCTAGTATACACCATATCAGATTCATCAATGCTTAATTCCAACCAAGTAAGGATTCAATCATATAAATAGTCTATTATACCAATTTAAGATATAAGAATTTGATTCAAAAGCAACTCCGAAGTCAAACTTCCATTTTAAGCATATGAATATATATATACACTACTCCATATGTCCAATAGCATCCTCTTATATCTTAAGGAAAGTTGTATGTCATTAACCTTTATACTTGAACCACAATTAGAAGAATAGTTTAACAGAATCAAGAACTTGATAGCTATAAAATTGATAACTTAATCACAGGTATGGGCATTCCAAAGATAAGGAGATAACTATACCTCAACAATTATACCTATGCTACGCATTTTATGTATGCATATCCAATAAATACATACGATCCATCGAGTACTTGTAAAGATGCGAGAATCTCTAACTGAGCCTTTTTGTTCTTCTTGCATAAATTCAATACCCTGAAAGTCCTAATCCTGACTATCTATGTATATAAACAATCATTCATGGTTATATAACATGCACATGTATCAAAGAATTAGTATAAAAGCATGAATGCATTATTGAGGGCACTAACGTGTTGCTGTGCATGACACATAATACATATGGTCCACAAAGGCACATGATATTCAATGCTCAAAGCAATTAAAGCACATTAGCACACATTAACACATATAAACAAGACTTCAAAATTACCTTAGGACTTCTACCCATGGTCCGAGAGTTGAATCCAACTAATGCAAAATTCCACTCTAATACCATTTCTATATAAGGTGGCATGCCCCAACCCGACCTATGGAGGCAAGACTAGGGTATGACCTAATTCATTTATGTTGTTTTATGACTTAGTTGTTTGTTATGATTAACGCTTAACGTTGGCCTAGAACTTCAAAAGATTTTTTCGGAAAACCGGCAGCATAACGGATGTAACTAGGATATTTGGTTTGACCTAATTTTTAAACTCCTCAAAATTTCCAATCGTTAATTTGGTTCCAACTAAGATCCCTATTTTGTCGTCAACCGATATGCCTACTAATTTATCTTAAAAGTCTCATTTGGTTAACAAGCTTAGCATGATAACTATGTCCCGTTTATTTGTCAATTCCTATCATGCAAGTACCTATTATCCTTTAGCTTACGAATGAGTACCTAAGTGAAATTGGATAGAGTTAACTTAGTTGATTTTTCACCTAGTGGTTTAAACGCCTACGATAACTGCTAATCAATATAATGAAAGCAAACAACCAAATAAAAAGTTTGCCTAGTTATAATTAGTATAAGCCAAAATTAGACCTCAAATTACTACGGGAGTCATTTACAACAACAACATAAGTAGTCTGCAAAACAAACACAACGTCCATAAACATCCACATTCAGGAAAATCACATAAGGCACATAGTCACTTCAAGGATTCATCAACAAGCACATTCTTCTCGGGTACCTACTCCAAATCCGCTTCACTTGTGATGATAAAAAAAGGTGAGTCTTTATGAACTCAACGAGGGGGAACAAGTGACAAGGTTTTGAAATCCTTTTCCGGTTAATCTTATGAAAACCCCTTTGAAAACATGTCACGTAATACAAATAAGAAAGTAAGCATAGTATAAGAATCAGATTGAAAGATAGATACAGTTACCACATCATTTTAAGGATACGGTGAGCTTTCGCTCTCAAGATCAATCGGTGAACATTTGTTCTTAAAGTTCATTTCCGATAACCAATGTTGTAGCCGGCATCAATCATCCACTTATCACTTCCAATGGATGTACTCCGGATTGTACACTAAATTCTACGACCCAACTCTCCGAGGGTAGAATGCCAAGCGAGAGAGGGAATTGGACCATGGTAGCACAGGAGCACCGGCAAGCCCTATGCCGCTCGGCGTTCGTGAAATGATACCATGCCACAATGAAAGGTTGCAACCTCGTATGCAATGCACATTTATGCCATTTAACATTTCACATTAGGAGGTCAACAGAGTAAGTTGCCTCCGAGCAAGTATAAGATCACATTTTAACATATTGGCACGTAAGGCATAGTAAGAACATATAATCATTTCATATATCAATTTGAAAGCAATTAAACTTTCACGGGCAGCCAAGTAATCATGTTCAAAATAAGTCATAGAATATCTTTTAACAATTCACATTAGGAGGTCAACAAAGAAGGTTGCCTCCGGATACACGTATGATCACATATCGACAAGTAAACATACGAGGCATGCTTTGACATGTAAATCCACTTTGTATAACACCTAGAAGCATATGAACATTTAACGGGCAGCCAAGTAAACCATACAAAACAAGTTTTATAACTCATTTTAATTCACATACCGAGTGTTGACAACATACGAGCATGCTACGACACTTTACACAAGACCGGGTGCACGAATAGTTAACTTGTCAACATGCAATCATCGAGAATCATGCTTAGAGCTATAAAGACAATTTTGGGCAGCCCATTAACAATCCAAAACATCAATTATAAGTCACACAAGAGTGGTTTATGACTTGGGAGTCTATGTAGCCATTAGGGTTTACAAGGACTGTGCTCGGGTGTAGGTTTAGTTTGCTAAGAACCACAAGAATCACTTAAACAAATTCATGCATACTTAGAGATTATTGGACAGCCTTCTAAAAACTCAAATGAATTCATTTGACCATACGATAGTCACTTAGCAAGCATGCATAGGCAATAGGGCCTCAATTTCGTGCTTTCGCATACGATCAAGCAAGAATCCGTCATATAATTAACCTAAGCCATAAATCAATAAATTTAAGCAATCTAAACCAACCAAAACAGACCATGAAACTTCTAATTTCCACAAGTCCAAGCATTCATTACCTCAAAGTACAATTACAGCATGATTTAAATCAAGTTTCCAAGTAAAACCTCACTGCAATAGCCTATTTTTCCTCATTCGATTAACCAAGCAAATAACTTCCAAATTCAGTGAATCAAACGTCAAATTGAAGCTTAATGAGTGCGTTAAATCTAGGAACAAACCTCGAGATATTTAGAGTTCGGACCTAAGTGTTATGACCAAAACCGTGAGACCACACAAATCTGTCCAGTTTTATACACATTTTGATATTTACCCTTTTTGAATATTTTAAACTCAAAATTAGCCTTAGCCTATTTCTTCAAGATATGTTCCAAACTAAAAAATTATAGTAACTTACCAAATTTCATGCATTTTTATCAACATTTACTAGGTCAAAATTATCTCGTTCTAAAAAGGCAGAGAGCTGCCAGAAAAACGTCTCTTCATATCTCAAAGTTCTAGCAATTTCCATGCCATGCAAGAGTAGATAGGCTCATATAAACACATATACATGAACTTCAAGAGTAAATACAGCCATATGAGAGCATGCATGTGAGTTTTGAAAGCTTTTGAAAAGATTTAACTCTCACCTTAGTGAAGCCTTAGCAAATGTGCACGAAATCCTTGTTTTTGAGCTTTGAAGGTGCCAAATCCTTCCTACCCTTAGCTTGGCCGAATGGTAGTTTATTTTTCCTTAAATCCTAGCTTAGTTAGCATGTGTAGAAGGTGTGCATGTGTGTAAAACCAAAAGAGGAAGAAGATGAACCATGAAACTTACCTTAGGCCGAAATAGTGAGCTTTTTGAGGGATTTGAGTGTTCTTGCTTGGCTTACTTGCTATGGCCGAGACTTTGAGTGTTCTAGGGAGTGAGCTTGAGCCTTGGAAGCTCAAGAGTGAGCTAGGGTCGAAAATGGTGAGAGAGGGAGAGAGAGTTGAGAGAAAAATAAAAGTTTGAAGAGTCCTATGAGTGTTTTTGCATGTGTGTGTCGGCCTTGGTGCCAAAATTCTGATTTTTTTTGTCATCTTGAGCATATTTTGAATTGTGATAATGTGTAGGGTGAGTAGGCCAATAAAGTAGGGAGCTTGGGTAGAGTGTAGGAATAGTTTATGTTTTTAGTGTTTGGTGAGGAATATTTGAGTGTTTTTTTTGTGTTTTGTGTGTATTTAAATTATAATTGTGTGTAAGAGAATGTTGGGTTGTTTGTCTTCTAATGAGTTGTATTAGGATTAAAGTATAGTATTTAATAGTTAGTGGATTTTGTAGGAAAAGGTGATTAGGTATATTATATATATTGGGGATGGTTTGGATGATGATAGGGTTTTGTGTTGTAGTGAATTTGAATTAAGATTAAAATAATGTTAGTGGAATGTTTAGGAATAGTTTAATGTTATTTTATAGTTAGTAGAGTTTATAGGATTTGAATTAGGAATTTAATAATGGTTAGTGGATTGTGTAGGATTATTTTATTGTCTACTGTTTTGTGCAAGAATCTTTTTTGGTTAGCGTGCAAGCACGCATTCTTAGGTCTAGGGCATGAATTATGAGGTAGACACGAACTACGAGGTAAGACACGTACTTTAAGATAAATGCACGGATTCTAATGCAAATGCACGCAACCTAGGTAATGCACTTAAACCAATGTAAGACGCGTATTTCAATGCAATGCACGTAAATCAAGGTATGGCACTTAAATCTAGGTTAAGACACGTAGTTCAAGGTTAATGCACACGAATCGAGGTATTGCACGTAAATCGAAGTCAAGGCACATAATTTTAAGTCAAGGCACGTATGACGAGGCATGCACGAAAACCAAGCCAGGGCACGTAATCCAAGTTCGGTCATATAATTTTGGGTCTAAGGCACGCAAATCGAGATAAGACACGTTATTCGGGGTCGGGCCTCACTGTTCCAAACAAGAGAATTCATTTGTAAATGAATTCCTCATGTAATTTATTTATAAATAAAATGAATTTCACATATGAATTGATTCCAAACACTATGAACATGACATGAATATATGTCACTACATTTTTTCGTTTCCATTTGTTGGAGACTTTTTTTTGCCAAAGGCAAGCAGTTATTTCATTCAATCTCAAAAATATTTACATATTTCAAAAACAGCTATAAAATCTTAGACGTATATATATTTCAAGCTCTACAAATGACTTGGTGCATTTATTGGAGAATTCTAAGGTAACTTAGTTAGAAGGGTTTTCAAGAATGAAATTTTAAGCTAAGTGATGCCTTCACCACGTAAGTGCCAGCCACTGGTTTCTGCCTTTCTGGTGTGGAATTTTAAGCTAAGTGAAGACTGGATTTGGCTGGCTCTTAGAGACACTAGTGGCGTAAGGGGATGTGGAGGAAGATGAAGCCATATTATTGACTGGTGGAGAGCCATATGTTGGCACAGGCATTGTTGATGGAAGAGTGGGCAATGGAGCTTCAAAATTAAGTACTCGACTTGCTTGCCTGATTGAAGGACGAGATTTGCTGTCTGGATGAGCACACCATAGCCCGACAATCATTAATTGTTCCATGGGTGAAGTGCATCAAACACCCTTGTTCTTTAGAGACAGTGCACAACACCCCCCTATAGTTTAAAAACCCCCTGAACTAGTCCCTATGTTTTTTAAAAGTGCACAACACCCCCCTACCGTTAAAAAATCCGTTAAATTTAACGGATTTTGTAAAAAAGACGTAAATACCCTCATTTTTTTTTTCATTTCTCTCTTTTGTTTTGTTTAGGCCAAAAAAAAAAAAGTAATTTGGTCAATTCATATAATTATTTAATTAATAAATTCGTTAAAAATTAAAAAAAAAAATCTCACTTAACGAGTGTGAAGTACACTCTCCGTTAAATTTAACGGATTTTTTAACGGTAGGGGGGTGTTGTGCACTTTTAAAAAACATAGGGACTAGTTCAGGGGGTTTTTAAACTATAGGGGGGTGTTGTGCACTTTCGCTAAAGTACAAAGGGGTCTGGTGCACTTCACCCATTGTTCCATCCCTTGTTCACTTAAATTATCTGATGAGAGTTTTGGATCAGCGGCTTCAAGAAGCCTTCTTGTTCCGTAGAGGGTCCAAACCCATTCGACCAGGTACACTTGACTTTCTTGAGCTCTGGAATCAATAGGTCTTCTTCCACAAGCTATCTCTAAGGCCACGACTCCAAAGCTGTATATATCTGTTTCTTTACTTGCCTTGCCTGTGATGACACATTCAGGAGCCATGTAACCCATTGTCCCTGCCAGGACCGTGGTTTGTGCTGCCTTTTCATGGTCGACTAGCCTAGCCAACCCGAAATCTCCAAGTTTAGCATTGAATGTAGAGTCTAACATGACATTGCTCGACTTGATGTCCCTGTGCACCACACATTGTTCCCATTCTTCGTGCAAATAAAGCAACGCAGAGGCTATGCTTTTAACAATCTTGTATCTCATTTCCCATGTCAACAAACTTTTCCCTTTGAAAAGATGGGAGTCTAAGCTGCCATTCGGCATGTTCTCATAAACAAGCAAAAGTTCGCTTTTTCATGGCACCATCCAATGAGTTGCACCAGATTTCTGTGCCTCAATCGACTGATGATCTTAACTTCTGATGCATACTCTTTCACACCCTGATGAGACTCCCTGGATGCCTTTTTGACAGCAACATAGGCGTCAAGTTCACTAAGGTAACCCTTGTAGACTCCACCAAAACCTCCCTCTCCAAGTTTCTCATGCTCTGTAAAGTTGCTGGTGGCTCTAGCCAAATCTGTGTAGGAAAACTTGTTGGGTCCAGTACGGCTATCAAATTCATCGGAGATATCAAAGATGGTATCCCCTTCAAAATCCCTTCTCCTCCTCCGTTGTTGAAATGCAAATAAAAATAGACCCGATCCCCCAACCAAAACAGACCCTCCAACAATCGATCCAATCACGAAACCTGTCTTACTTTTGCTTTTGGTAGGAGGTATAGGCCCTAGCCCAGACACTCCTTGAAGTGTTGAACTAAAATTCCATGAATGAATGCTATGCAGTGCTGAAGCATTTCCAGTGGCAGCAGTGAAGCCAAAAGTGACCCATTCTGGCAAGTGTTTTCTTAAATCAACTATGTAATAGAGCTCCGGTTGAACAGTTGTATTCCATCTAATACCAGTAAAGACAACAGTTAGATTCTTTGAATAAGAGTTATAAGTAATCCATGCTTCATTTTTCTTACCACTCACGATGCTATTATTCCACCATGTCAAGTTAGTGACAGATTTCATGGAACTGATATCGATACCTATATGGTCCCCTTCAGGGTCCCAAGGGTTCGAATAAACATCAAATTCGACCGCAACAAACTGATTGTCTGTCGAGTTCAGAAGCTGATCATCAGTTGTGACGCCAAGGCTCCCACCTTGTGTTGCATTATTTGGAATTCGGGAACCAACAGGTGCGAGGAAGAATGCCATCCCATCTGCATAAGTTTCATTTTTTAGTGAATTGATAACAAAAGAAAAATGAGTAGTGAAGTTTGTGAGTTGTCTTGTGGCCCTGTCCCAAAGATGCAGACGTTTCGCATATGTTGCTCTGCCCATGCTGGAAAATGTACTAGAATCTAACTGATTTTTAGTGAGTTGTATCACATTGTTTGCTCTAGAGGCATTTCCCTCACATGTGATGTTCAAAGCATTAGGAAGGAAACTGTTAAAGTTGAACCATAGCGGATCCACAGAAGGAATTATTAGAAAGACAATAATTGTAGCACAGATGATAGGAAATTTATTCTTTTGGGGATGGAATTTAAGGAAGGAAATAACCATGGCTGGTAAGTAAGAAATTTGGTCTACTCAATGACAAAGTTGATTGGAAAAGAGTGGTATAAGTAAGTTAGACTAAGCCAAATGGGTGTGAAATGTAGTAAATAATATTGCTATATATATATATATATAGGGTGAAGTGTAAGAACCCCTATACTTTTAGAAAGATACATACTACTTCCATTGTGTTTTAAAACTAACAAATACCTCTCTTATGGTTTTTAAAACATAGCACAGTTCTCCCTCCATCGATAAAACCATTATTTTTAATAGCAAGTGTGAACACACGCCTATTTTGTGACTTTGACTGATTTTTTTTTTTCACTTTTGACAATAAAATATGTTAATTCAATTACCAAAATACACTCTCCTTAATTTATAAAACTTATTACAACACAAAACAGATGTGTGCACATGATTATGCTAGCCATGATTATTGACGTAATTGAGATATATGGTATGCCGAGTCGAGCTTATATTGCCTGCTTTTTCTATATCTTGGATTCAAGGGATAGATCTTGTATTCATTTGTCATGCCCATATTTCAAAGTCAGCTAATATACAATTTTAACTTTTTATTTGTTTCCCTTTTTCACAAGTCTTATAATTAACCTTAGCTGAATTTATATCACCAAGACTTGTATGAAAAGAACTCATAAAAGGAAAATACCCAAATTCTAATATCTATTGTTAGCCAGAAGATTTTTTTCTTTCTTCATTGTTGTATATTCTATATATATATATAACATCGATGTGCGATTTCAATCCTTTTGGCTTGAAAGATTGGGTTTGAGTGAATTAATTGGTATAGTAAACTTAGGTTTTTTTTTCTTTTTTCAATCAGGTAAAAGAGACTAAAAGAGTGTAAACTATTTGGGAATATTTTTATTAGATAAAAGTCAAAGTCACATAAAAGTCAACATAAAGGCATTCAAGTTTTTTTAGGCAATCTGTTAGAGAAGTTGACGGAAAAGTGGGGGGGCGACATGTGTGTTATGTTTTAAAAATCATACGAGAGGTGTTTGCTATCTAATTTTAAAAGCACATGAGTAGTATACACATTTTTAAAAGTATAAGGGGTTCTTGTACACTTTATATATATATATATATATATATATATATATATATATATATATATATATATATATATATATTAATCCTACATTTTCATTGGTTTTTGGGGAATCTAAAGAATTCAATCCAAGGCCCACCTTAGCTCTATTTTTTCATTCTTTCCATCTACAAATTAATATATATTAATCCTACATTTTCATTGGTTTTTGGGGAATCTAAAGAATTCAATCCAAGGCCCACCTTAGCTCTATTTTTTCATTCTTTCCATCTACAAATTAAAAAAAAAAAAAAAAAATATAAAAATATTTATATATATAAATATATATATATATATATATTAAATCCTTCATTCTCATTGGTTTTAAAAATGTTGTTGGTCGTAGAAGGAAGTTGGACTTGTCGACTATCGATCCGCATGAAATTCTATACCATGCCTATTTCCTACTCATTAATGATCATTTCATTGCATTTACTTTGTTTTGGTCTTCATCTGTGGGGAAAAGAAAAAGGGGAAAATGTCATTTTAGTCATTGAATAATATATTAAGTCCCAAACAGGTCCGTGTGTATTTAAAAAACCCTTCACAAGTCCTTTACATCTAACTTTGTTAGTCAACTTTGACAGAAAAGTAAAAAATGCAACAAAATTCCATTTTTGCCCTTAGTGGATGCTAACATGGACAAGCACTTATGAAAGTGTTGTATTCTTTTTAAACAAACCAAAAAAAACATTTTTAACCAAAAAAAACCTAGGAAGAAATTCGCAATATATATATTTTTTAACCAAAAAACGTTTTTTTTACAAAAAAAAAATTATTTATATATATATATATATATATATATATATATATATATATATATATATATTTGTTTTTTTTTTTTTTTTTTTTTGGTTTAACAAATACCCAATTCCCACTATATCGTATCGTTGCATGAGGCAATAAAAATTCATCATTCCAAAACTAACAAAAATGCAATCTCGTTGAAGCAATAAAAATTCAGAATGTTCCAACCAAAAAAAAAAAAAAACAATCAAAATGACCAAAAACAAATTATGATGTTTAATCAATATTTTTTATTTTTCTCTTTAAATTCCCGCCATATTCTTGTAAGAGGCAAGAAGAATACAGTCATACTTGTCTATGTCAGTATCCACTAAGGTTAAAAATGAAATTTCGTTGCATTTCTCACTTTTGTGTCAGAGTTGACTAACATAGTTAAATGTAAAGGACTTGTGAATGATTTTTTAAATACTCAAGAACTTATTTGAGAATTAATATATTACTCAAGAACTAAAATGATTTTTTCCCAAAGAAAAAGTATATCTAATTGATCATCCTCATTCAAAGTACCTAGTCTACTTGTGATTTTCGAAATTTTACTATTTCATAGAATTGTCATTTTCATAGACTCAGCAATGAAGAAAGCTTACACTAGATTTTTACTTTAATATTATAATAACGTTAGTCGTTTAATAGTTGACTCCAACCTTCTCGACTATATTACTGTATATATATTTTTTAATGCATAAACCCGACGTCTGAAGAAATTACTAAGAAACTGCCATGCCATAATGCGATTAGACCAACCTCTCGCATTCTCAAACTAATACGAGGTCTAAAATTTCACATGCAACAACCTTAAACGACCATGCTCAAAGCCTAAACAATCGCTTGCAAGTGTCGCGACAAGTTCAAAGCCCTGTAACTAAGTAAGTTTTTGCATATTTATATAACCACTGAAGCATGATTAAATCGATCCCTAATATCTCATGAAAAGATTTTTCGAATCTTTTAAGAGATTTGGGTCGCAGCATTTCATATAGTTCCACTTTGGTTAAGGCTTGTCACAGTAATTGCTTTTTATGGAAAGAAAAACGAGCATGCATGGACAATATTGGTAGGTCTTTACAGCCGGCCTAATAATTATAAAACATTATCTTGATAGCACCAACGGGTGCGAGGAAGATTGCCATCCCATCTGCATAATTTGTATTGTTTAGTGAATTGATGATGACAAACGAAAAATGAGTAGAGAAGTCTGCGCGTTATCCCAAAGTTGCAGAGGTTGTGCATATGTTTCTCCACCGAAGCTGCCCAACGGACTCAAATCTCTCTGATTTGCTGTGACTTGTATCCCGCCGTTTGCTGCAAAGGCTGATTTTTTATACACGATTATTAGGATCGAAACTGGTGAAGTTGAATGTTACTGTTACCGCCGCACAAGGAATTATTAAAATGTAAGCAATAGCTACACGGATGATGGGGTTATTATTCAGTGGGGGCTGAAAATTAGAGAAGGGAAGAACCATGGCTGGTTTCAATATTTGGCTCATAGTAGTAGGCAATTGTCCAACAGAGATGGCCCTTAGTCATCTGAAATAGCTCACAGCAAACAGGTACTGTGAAAGATTCTGATATGGGGATAAACCAACCCGACTTAAATATGAGTGTGGCCCGAATCAAGTTGTGTGACCCGAATCAGTCTAATTATGTGACTGTCAGCTCAGACATTGCACGTTGGACAAAAGCAATAATCACTGGGTAATATCCGTTAGATAAAAGGGAGAAACCAGACATGTGTAAAGGAGCATCATTATGCATTAAATGTTTCTCCACCATTAAGTGCTAGTATAAATAGCCTATTGAATGCACTAAAGAAAGGTAACTGATCTTTATTAATTGCTATCTCTCTCTTAGTCAATTATTTGAGCTCGGACACTCACTCTCACACCCGAAAAGGTGTGCAGGATATAACATCCGTTGTCGCTTTACTTTATTTTGCAGGATTTAAATGAGTTCGGACTGAAAGATATTCAACACTCATCAGATTCTAAGGATCAAAAGCTGTCATTGTTTTGCCCAGTCAAGTAGCCACTAAATTTGTCCCAAAAAAAAAAAAAAAAGTAGCCACTAAATAAAGTTAGCAATAAAGGGAAAAAAAGGTGAAATGCGCTAGACTCCCTGTAGTTTCTCGTAAATGCACAATAACCTCCTTATAGTTTCAAAACTATCAAACACTTCTCATGTCTGTAACCCGTGGTTTAATAATTGACTCCAACTTTCTTCAATATATTACTCTCTATCTTTCTCTATCCCCTTATATATATATCTATATATATATATATATTAATGCATAAACACGACGCATGAAGAAATTGCTAGGAAACAACTACGTTGTAATGCGATTAGACCATCCTCTCGCATTCTCAAACTAATATGAGGTCTAATTTCACATGCAACAACCTTAAACGATCATGCTCAAAGCTTAAACAATCGCTTGTGAGTGGTTCTTTGTTTGCACTTCCTGGGTCGCGACAAGTTCAAACCTTAGAAGCTGTTACGCCTCGTGTTGTATCCCTTGCTGCAATAAGAGCTGTGAAATTAATTGGTTTATGTTTTGTCAAAATTATGCTTTGTCTAAATGTAATTATGGTATATGCATATATGTTGTTGCCAGATAGAGCGAGAATATGCTAATACACAAATAAGAAGACAAAGAAAAAATTATAGTTCCACTATAAAAGATTTTACAACGATAGTAAAATAAACTAGAAATTAAAAAGTTCAAACCATAATATGAAGATTGAGGCTTGTGTTCTACACAATTTTCTTAAGGTTCATAACGACCTACTTCGGTGCTAACGGTTCTTGTCGCAAACCTTCCAAGATACAACAATCTAACTTCTCGTGATGACAACACTACCAATCACAAGAACTTGCGAACCTGTCAGTGCCTGAAACTCTCTCGTGTATGAACCAATGCAATGAATGTTGAAGTGCTAATGAAAAAATTGTGCAATGAAAACACAACTTGCTTGGAATTTATAGTAGTTGAAGATGACCAATGCAATGATCACCATAAAGACCACCATAAATGGGAGAATAAATTGCAGCTACCATAATTGCATTACAATCTAAATGTTGCATGCAATATACAACCTATTATATTCCAAACGTATTATAGCATCAAGGAGCCTTTACATTCTATTTCAATGCTGATGTAAAGGCTGATCAATCTCAAACGTTGAGCAATGGCAAGAAAAACGTAAGTAGCATTATTCCTCATTGAATAGCATGCATGTATTTTATTTCTTTTCCCTTTGGCTGCGTAAATGAGAGTTGAAATCGATTCCTACAATGAATCGATAAAGTCAACCTGACCATCAATTTCTCATTCACCACTTCCAACAATCCCCCACATGAATGAAAATTAGGTGATCAAAATGCAGACATAATGCAGACTTGAGAGAGAGTCCAAAGAAATAATACTGCATTGGTAAGGTAGCTTTCGGCCTTGAACATTCCTTAGTAAGACCTATCGGGTTTAATTGCTAACTAGTGAACGCGATGTTTTGAACTGTTCAGCTTTTGTGTAAACCAGGACAATAGAACTTGCACAATATTCTCCTAAACATTGTTTAGGTTCTTGCGATTGTGTTCATTTTGGCCCTGAACAACTCCCAAATTCATGAGTACTCTAGAGAATTCAGCCTTAGAAATTCTCGTATGAGCGGCCCACTCCCTACTCACATAAGTGATCACTTATAAAGAGTATCCATGTAATACCCCACTTGAGTTTTTCAAGATATAAGAATCATTAAAAGCTTAGTTTAACCTATACCCATACAGGTAGCACTGTCTGCTCATCATAGGAATAGGTGGGAGAGATACCCCCACAGTGCTCCCATTGAGTTGTACATAATTCAGTTTGTCCCTTTGAACTTAGATCCAGGGATCTCCTATCAACAAGGTAGGGTTTTCCATTATGAAGACTCTTTAGAAATAGGATTAAGACCCATTCCCCTCGACGATTTATATGCTTGCTCTTTATTTAAACCTTTTGTCAGTGGATCCACAATGTTATCTTTTGACTTTACATAGTCAATCGAGATAATCTCATTAGAGAGCAATTGTCTGACGGTATTATGTCTACGACAAATATGTCTAGACTTACCGTTATACATACTACTCTGTGCATTTCCAATCGCCAATTGACTATCGCAATATATGCAGATAGCTGACACAGGTTTTGACCAACTTGGAATATCCTCTAAAAAATTACGAAGCCATTCAACTTCCTTGGCCGCTTTATCCAACGCTATAAACTCAGATTCCATCGTGGATCTAGCTATGCACGTTTGTTTAGTAGATTTCCAAGTTATAGCTGCACCTCCCAAGGTAAAGACATATCCACTAGTGGATTTTGTGTCTTTAGTATCTGATATCCAGTTGGCATCACTGTACCCTTCTAGTACAGTTGGATATCTCGTATAGTGCAGTCCAAAGTTCAAAGTGTATCTCAAATACCTTAGAACTCTTACAACAGCTGTCCAGTGGGCTTGCCCTGGATTGCTGGTATATCTACTTAATTTGCTTACAGCAAATGCTATATCAGGTCTCGTGCAATTCATTATGTACATTAAACTACCAATAATCCTTGAATACTCTAATTGAGATATCCCTTTTCCAGTATTTTTAGCAAGATGTCCATTGACATCTATTGGCATTCTTGCTACACCTTCATCCCCTTTAATAAACTTGTCCAGTATCTTCTCAATGTAGTGAGACTGAGACAAGACTAGCCCATCAGATATTCTAGTGATCTTAACACCCAAAATAACATCTGCCACACCCATATCCTTCATATTGAAGTTATTGGATAACATTTTCTTGGTAGCCTTAATGACATTATTATTGTTCCCAATAATAAGCATGTCATCTACATAAAGACAAACCATGACATATTCTTGACTTGTGCCCTTTACATACACGCACTTGTCACATTCGTTTATTTTAAAGCCATTTGCCATCATAGCTTTATCAATTTTTTCATGTCACTGTTTAGGTGCTTGTTTCAACCCATAAAGAGATTTTACAAGCCTATAGACCTTCTTCTTTTTCCCTGAAACTACAAACCCCTCAGGTTGTTCTATGTAGATCTCTTCATCTAGATCTCCATTCAAGAAGGCTGTTTTTACATCCATTTGATGTATCTCCACATTATTGATAGCAGCTATTGCTATCAACATATGAATGGATGTAATTCTCGTGACTAGTGAATAAGTATCAAGGTAATCTAGGCCTTCTTTATGTCTATACCCCTTTATGACAAGTCTGGCCTTGTACTTATCAATCGATCCATCTGCCTTCATCTTCCTCTTGAAAATCCATTTACACCCTAAGGGTTTATTTCCAGGAGGAAGATCCACTAGATCCCATGTATGATTATGCATGATGGACTCAATTTCACTATTGACAGCCTCTCTCCATAAAGGAGCTTCAGGGGTTGTCATAGCCTCACTAAAAGTACAAGGTTCATTTTCTAACAAATAAGTTAGAAAGTCAGGACCGGAAGACTTAACCGTTCTAGCCCTTTTGTTACGTCTCAGTTCGTCTTTATTGTCTTTAGACAGAGCTCTCTATCTATATCTTGTTCATGATACTTATCATATGTTCTTTTAGAAGAACTAAGTTCTTGAGTATCTTTGCAAGAAAATTTTTCTTCAAAAATTTTTGCATTTCTTGATTCAATAACTGTATCCATATGTATATAAGTTATTTCTGATTTATACACAAGAAACCTATATACATCACTATTTTGTGCATATTCAATGAAGACACAGTCCACAGTCTTTGATCCTATCTTGACCATTTTAGGAAACGAAACTCCAACTTTAGCCAAACACCCCCACATTCTTAAGTACTTGTAGGAAGGTGGTCGACCTTTCCACAATTTATACGGTGTTTTGCTCAACTTCTTGTGGGGTTCCTTATTTAGAATATGATTAGCAGTTAAGACTGCCTCCTCCCACAAGTTCTGAGGTAACCCCGAATTGATCAACAAGGCATTCATCATCTCCTTAAGAGTTTGGTACTTGCGCTCAGCAATACCATTCTGTTGAGGAGAGTAAAGAGCCGTAGTTTGATAAACAATCCTATGTTCAGCACAATATCCCTCAAATGGATATACGTATTCTCCACCTCTATCACTCTTCAACATTTTAATATTTTTGCCGAGTTGATTCTCAACCTCATTTTTGTACAGTTTAAATACTTCTAAAGACTCATCTTTGCTTCGAAGCAAATAAACATTAAAAAATCTAGTGTAGTCATCTATAAAAGTGATAAATTATTTTTCCCCCCTCTAGTTTGCACCATTTTTAAGTCACAAACATCACTGTGAATTAAATCTAGAGGTTCTAAACTTCCTTCCAGCGATTTAAAAGAAGTTCTTGTCCGCTTTGACTCTACGCATACTTTACATTTCTTGTTTACCTAGCATTAGTGGGTGGGAGGTATGAATGTAGTATATTCACACATTAAAACTATTAGGTAATGAATGAAGAATTATTACTCAGCATTATTACCTAGCATTAGTGGGTGGGAAAATCAATTGTAGCAACCATAATTGCATTACAATCTAAACGTTGCATGCAATATACAACCTATTACATTCCAAATGTATTATAGCATCAATGAGCCTTTACATTCTATTTCAATGTTGATGTAAAGGCTGATCAATCTCAAATGTTGAGCAAAGGCAAGAAAAACGTAAGCAGCATTATTCCTCATTGAATAACATGCACATATTTTATTTCTTTTCCCTTTGGTTGGGTAAATAAGAGTTGAAATCGATTCCTACAACGAATCGATAAAGTCAACCTGACCATCAATTTCTCATTCACCACTTCCAACATATGTTTGGAAAACTTTAATTGACAGGTTTACCATTTTTACAAGAGAGTCGAAAAGGCAAATTTACATTTCTTTATTTACTTGAAGATTTGAAATCTCCTTATTCAAAAAGGAAGATTGTCTTATTCAAGAATTGTTCGGAGACAAAGTCATTCCATAAAACTCAAGGACAAGCACGAATTACCTTGTGGAGATTTAGGCAATTAATTCAGCATATATACAGAACCTCACACGATTGGAAGAGTAGTGCGAAACAAAGCTGAAAAAGAAGATTTCTTTAATATTTCAAACTGTCAGGTTTTGCTATAGTAGATTGATGTCGTGCTATAACAAGAACGCAAGAATCTGATAGAGCATGTGTTCCTGCAACAGACTATGATACAAACAGTTTGTTTATGCTTTCGCTATGCATATTGTTTTAATCTTTGAGAGGAATAGTTTTTAGTCTGTTTATTGTTTTGTTCATTCTTCGGGAGAAGAAGGTGTAATTCTCAGGAGAGAACGGTGCAAGTCGAGGGGAGCTCGCCAAACCAGGGTTTGTTAAGGAGTTCTTCATCTAGGCATTAAAGAGCAAGAGGGGGTCGTTACTTGTGTAAGTCCATTGATGTTGTAACTTGTTAATTCTTAATGAATATGTTTGTTCGACAAGGGGAGGTCCCGTGGATATAGACCGTACAGTTGAACCACGTTAAATCTCGGTATCTTTACTTTCTGCATATGTTTATTTATTTTGTTTAACTTATGTTACAACAAGCGAATAACCAGAAACTATCAAGTGGCATCACGAACAGGTTACTGAACTGACTCAGTTAGATCTTTAGGACAGTTTTTCTGGTTATTTTTGCAGATATGGACACTCTGCGATATGGCAGATCAATCAATAAACCATCTCTTCTCGATTGCACAAACTATTCATACTGGAAGGCACGGATGAAAGCTTTTATTAAAGCTATTGATGAAGCTGCTTGGAGAGTTGTTGAGAAAAATCTGAATTGCAATGGACCAAAGCTGAAGACATGGCAGCCACAAACAATTCCAAGGCGTTGAATGCAATTTTTAATGTCGTTGATCTGAATCAATTCAAGCTTCGTCCAAATTGTGAAATAGCAAAAGAAGCTTGGGACATCTTGCAAACGACATATGAAGGTACTGCTACAGTGAAAGTTTTAAAATTGAAAATTCTTGCAACAAGGTTTGAAGAACGGTGGATACATGAGGATGAAACCATTGCTGAATTTAATGCTAAGCGTTGTGACATAGCAAACGAAGCTTTTGCATTAGGAGAAAAATACCCAGACTCAAAGTTGGTGAGAAAAACATTGAGGTCATTTTCGGACAGGTTTCCTATTAAGGTTGGAGCAATAGAAGAAGCAAAGAATGTGGATTCCATGAAGCTTGATGAGCTAATGGGGTCTTTACAAACCTTTGAGATGAAATTCAAGCAGAAAAGAAAAGAAAATGGCATTACATTGCAAGCAGAAATTCAAAAGCGAGAGGATGAATATCCCTCTGATGATGATGAATTGATGGAATCCTTGGCTCTTCTAATAAAGAATTTCAAAAAGGTGTTTAAAAAATGGAAGAATCAAGCGAAAGGTCCAAAATTCACTAGCTTTGGAAAAAACCCTCATGCTACAACAAATTTTGAAACTTCCAAGAAGTAGAATGAAAAAATGTTTGATGGAAAGAAAAAGAATAAAGGAATTCAATGTTGGGAATGTGAAGGATTTGGTCACATTCAATCTGAGTGTGCCAATACTTTGAAAAGAAGGAAGAAAGCCATGAATACTGCATGGAGCGATGAAGAATCAGAAAGTAGCAGCAACAGTGATGAAGAGCACACAAGCAATTATGTTGCGTTCTGTGTTGCAGCATCCCAATTAGATACTGAGACAGAAACTGAACCCACTGCAGCAGAATTGGCAATAACATTAGCAACAATATTGGTTATGTCAGATGGTGAATTTGATTCTGAATTGGACAGTGATGAAAAAGAGGACAAATTCATAAGGACCTACAAAACGATGTACCAAAAATGGTTGATCGTGTGTAGAGTGAATCAAGATCAACTAACCAAGCTTACCGAACTTGAAAAAGAAAAGGCTGAGTTGCAAAAGTCTTTGGGAGAGAGTCAGCAAAGAGCAGACATGCTGCAACAGGAACTGTCACAGATTCAGCGAGGCTTCAAGATGATGAACTCAAGTACTGAAAAGCTAGATTAAATGTTATCCGTTCAAAAATCTTGCAGAGATCATACTGGATTAGGGTATCAAGGAGGAGCATCAACAAGTCAAATGGTTTTTGTTAAAGAAGCTGAAAAATCAAAGGTGGATCAATCTGTTGTAACAAAACCTGGCGCAAAAGCAGGAACTTCATAGGTAAGTAAGTTCATTCTTATTTGTCATTATTGTTTCACTCCTGGTCATATCAGACCTCATTGGTTCAAGCTTATGAAAGCATTGAAAAGAAGAAATAGAACTTATTTGCACCTGTCGCAGCAAAAGGTAAAATAGATATGGGTAAGAAAGTCTCCTATAACTTGTCTAGTCTCTTACACTGTCTTGAAAGCATGTCCTACTAACTCTTGGTACTTTGACAGTAGTTGTTCTAGGCACATGACAGGTGAACAAGAAATTCTCAAAAATTACAAGTCATGCAATGGACGAGAAGTAACATTTGGCGATGGTGAAAAAAGACGTGTTCTTAGAAAAGGAACCCTTGCTCTTAAAGGCTTTCCAAGATTGAAGAAAGTTTTGTCTGTAGAATGACTCAAAGAAAACCTCATTAGTATTAGTCAATTGTGTGATCAAGGATTGCTTGTAAACTTCACCAAGGATTGTTGTGAAGTAATTGATAATTCTAAAAAATGTGTTCTTACATGAAGTAAGTCAATGGATAATTGTTATATGATTTCTGTCCCACAGGAACAAAATTTTGTTTGTCAAAGCAACATAGTTGATAATACTAAACTGTGGCACCTTAAGTTAGGACATCTGAATTTTAAAACTCTAAGCAATATTGTGAACACAGGTATTGTTCGAGGAGTTCCTAAATTGAAAAGATTGAAGCATGAAGTTTGTGATCCATGTCAACTTGAAAAGCAAGTAAATATCACTCATAAACAGCTGCAACAGATTGCCACAAAAAGGATTTTGGAACTCTTGCATATGGATCTTATGGGTCCTATGCAAATTGAAAGCCTTCGTGGAAAAAGGTATATGTTTGTTTGTGTTGATGACTTCTCTAGATATTCATAGGTTGATTTTTTGAAATCTAAATCTGATACAATTGATGCATTCAAAAGATTGTGCTTGAAAATTTCAAACGAAAAGGATTGTCACATAGGAAAAATTGTTAGAATAAGAAGTGATCATGGTGAGGAGTTTGAGAATCATACATTCTCTGATTTTTATGATATGCATGGAATTGGTCATGAATTTTCTGCACCAAAAACACCACAGCAAAATGGTGTTGTAGAAAGAAGAAATAGGGTTTTGTAGGAAATGGCTCGTGTGATGATAAATGCAAATAACATTCCTCATAAATTTTGGGTTGAAGTTGTTAATACTGCTTGTTACACAGTGAATCGAGTGTATCTTCATCCAGGTACACTTAAAACCCCGTATGAAATCTGGAAAGGTGCACTAAAAGCTGGTGAATCAAATGTTGCAGAAACATAAGGTTTTGAGCAAAGATTTTCAGAACATAGCTTAACCTTCAAGTAGAGTTCAAAAGAATCACTCAAGAAGTGATATCTTTGGTTCCTTGCATGATGGTGTTCGAACTCGAAACAAGCAAAAGGTAAATTATAGAGAGATGGTCATGTATGTATGCTTCACTTCCCCCATTGAACCAAAAAAATATAAAAGAGGCATTAGAGGATGAAAGTTGGATCAATGCTATGCAAGAAGAGTTGAACCAATTTGTTAGGAATGACGTGTGGATCTTAGTTCTAAAACCAAAAAACACAAATGTAATTGGGACAAAATGGATTTTTAGAAACAAGACTGATGAATGTGGCAACATAACCAGAAATAAGGCTAGGTTAGTTGCTCAAGGGTACACTCAAGTTAAGGGCATTGACTTTGAGGAAACTTTTGCTCCAGTTGCTAGGCTTGAATCTATCAGACTTTTGTTGTCTATTGCATATGTGTTGAAAATTAAGTTATACCAAATGGATGTAAAGAGTGCTTTCTTAAATGATATACTTAATGAAGAAGCTTATGTTGAACAACCTAAAGGGTTTGAAGATCCTCAACATCCTGATCATGTTTTTAAATTGAAAAAGGTCTTGTATGGATTGAAACAAGCTCCAAGAGCTTGGTATGAAAGGTTAACAAAATTTTTGCTTGAAAAAGGTTATAAAAGAAGAAGTGTCGATAAGACTTTGTTTATTAAATTCACACTTGGAATTTTGATTGCTCAGATTTATGTTGATGACATAGTCTTTGGTGCAATAATGAAAAGCAATGTTGATGAATTTGTTGATCAAATGCAGCATGAATTTGAAATGAGTATAGTTGGAGAACTGACATACTTTATAGGTTTGCAGGTAAAACAGTGTAAGAATGGTATTTTCATCTCTCAGGAGAAATATGCCAAAAATCTTGTGAAAAGGTTTGGTTTTAGAAGATTCAAAGCACATGAGAACTCCAATGGGGTCAAGCACAAAGCTAATAAAAAGTGGGAATGAGAAATCTGTTGATGCAAGTTTGTATAGAAGCATGATAGGGAGCTTACTTTACTTAACTACGAGTCGACCTGATATTTGTTTTAGTGTAGGAGTGTGTGCTAGGTTTCAAACTGATCCAAAAGAGTAACACTTAAAGGCTGTAAAGATAGTCATTAAATATGTGAGTGGTACTATTAATTTTGGTATTTGATAACTAATGACACTAACACAAATCTCGCAGGTTTTAGTGATACAGATTGGGCTGGAAATATGGATGACAGGAAGAATACTACTGGAGGTTGCTTCTATGTAGGTAACAATCTTGTTTCATGGTACAGCAAAAAGCAAAACTCAATCTCTTTGAGCACTGCTGAAGCAGAATACATAGCAACAGGTAGTTGTTGTGCTCAACTTCTTTGGATGGGTCAAATAATAGATGATTATGACATTGATCAAAATAGGTTTACTATCTTTTGTGACAACATGAGTGTCATAAATATCTGAAAGAATCCTATACAACACTCACGAACAAAACACATCGACATAAGGTATCACTTTATAAGAGAACTTGTGGAACAAAATAAAGTTGTGTTGGAATATGTTGCAACAAAAAATCAACTAGCAGATATCTTCACTAAGGCACTAGACTCTATAAGGTTTGAGACCTTGAGAAAAGCCTTAGGCATTTTTTCTCTATAAAGTTATAATGGGTTGTATGTATATGTGTTGGTTCATCACTAGAGCGTTGAAAATTATATGTATAAATCAGCTAGTGATTTCATTTGTAGAACCATATTATCAATGCACATCATGTAGTTGTCATTCTGACAAATTTTGAATTGAAGTCTCAATAGGAAAAATTTTGAACTTACTTGACAACTGGGGATCTGACAAAGAGAAGTCTCTTTGAGATTCATTCTTGAATTCTATTTACCTTGTCAAAAGAAAAATCATATGCAGGATATTGCATAAAAAATTGGAATGAAAAGGCCTACCTAAGACCACAAAGAATAGCTCTAGAGTGAAAGCCACCATACCAAATAGAAAGAAAAAAAAATTGAATGAATGAAAATGAAAGAGATATCCAGAATTGTGCCAATTACCGAGGAATTAAATTAATGAGCCACACTATGAAACTCTGGGAAAGAGTGATTGAAAGGAGAATAAGGAGAAATACACGGGTGTCAGAAAATTAATTTGGTTTTATGCCTAGAAGATCAACAATAGAAGCTATATTTTTGCTAAGGAGGTTAATAGAACAATATCGAGGGAACCAGAAAGACTTACACATGGTGTTTATTGACTTCGAGAAAGCATATGACCGAGTTCCTATGGAAGTTCTGTGGAGGGTGTTAGAGAAAAAAGGTATATGTGTAGCATACATTAAGGTGATAAAAGATATGTATGATGGAGCAATGACTAGCGTAAAGATGAGAGGAAGAGAATTTAGTCTTTTTCCGATTACAATAGGACTACATCAAGGATCTGTCTTGAGCCCATACCTTTTCACACTAGTTATAGATGAACTCACTAGTCAAATCCAAGATGCAGTACTGTGGTGCATGTTATATGCGGATGATTTTGTTTTGAAAGTTGAGTCTAGAGTAGATGTAAATACTAAGCTAAAATTATGGAGATCTACTTTAGAATCTAAGGGCTTTAAGCTATGGAGAACAAAGACATAATATATGGAATGTATCTTTAGCAAAAATAAGTCGATAAATGCGATAGAAGTAAAATTAGACTCATAAAGAATACAAGAAAAAGAGAGTTTTAGATACTTGGGCTCTATGGTTCAACAAGATGGAGAGATAAATGCAGACGTTGATCATAGAATCAAAGCAGGATGGACGAAATGGATAAATGCGTCAGGAATCTTGTGTGATCGAAAAATACCACTTAAGCTAAAAAGGAAGTTCTATAAGATAGTTATTAAGTCTGCTATGTTATATGGTTCAGAGTGTTAGGCGGTGAAATATCAATATGTTCATAAAATGTCGGTGGCTGAGATGAGAATGTTGAGATGGATATGTGGCAAAACTAGGAAGGACAAAATTAGGAACGAGGTGATACGTGAAAGAGTAGAAGTGGCCCCGATTGAGGATAAGATAAGGGAAAATAGTCTGAGATGGTTTGGCCACGTAAGGAGATGACCTATTGAGGCGCCTGTTAGAAGGTGCCAAAGTTTAGAAATAATTCACAAGAAAAGGGATAGAGGTAGACCTAAGATTACTTGAACGGAGACAATTAGACGAGACCTCGCGTGTATGGATCTCATAGAGGAGATAACTCTCGACATGAAGGAATGGCATCGCATGATCCACATAGCCGACCCCACCTAGTAGGACAAGGCTTAGTTTGGTTTGGTTTGGTTTGGTTTGGAATGAAAATGAGATAATAAAATAAAAGAAAAAGGGAAATAAAAATCCTACAGGGGTGATTAGAGGACCAGGTATGTTAGAACAAGTATTGCTTCTTATCCGACCTGGTGTGATTGATGTTGAGGACCGTCTAGACTAGCTTGTACATGAAACACACACACACATGGTCCACTCTTGAAATTCTTGTTTGATTTATGCATGTGATCAATAGAAATTCGAGTGTTGATTCAAAGTTTATACTCATGAAAATATGTTTGTTTTTAAATTCTGAATTTTTCCAAAAAGTCAAAAGAATCTTGAGGGTTGAATGTCAAAGTGTGAAATTTGCTTGGTTGACATATGTTGTAACATAATCTCACACACCAAGTTTTTGGAACTAAAGTCTGGTCATAATTTGCTGTAGTACAAGTTTTGTCTATTTGTCAGTCATTTTTCTTTGTTGCATCAATGATGAAGAACTAAAAGTTTGTCGCATCAAAGCTTTTCTCTCTGTTAACTAGTGCTGCAACAGGAGCTGTGTAGTTATCACTTTTTGCTGATGTGTCAAAACTGAAAGTTTAAGAGGTAATTACTGTCATGTTCATAACACGTCTTTCAAAAGAAGAAGAAAGAAATAACTTCCAAAAACCGTTCAACTTCCTTCTTGTTTCAAAAATTGTGCTTTAATTTATTTCCTTTCTTGATAACTGATCAAATATCTTGATTTTTGCTTACCATGTTTATCTTACATCTCTAACTCATCTTCTCTTTGTCTGTCAGTTGTTCAAAGCACAAGCATTCTACTATCTTTTTCACAGATCACAGGTGCTACAACAATAGCACGAACACGCACTGGAACACGCCGTTGGCCGCATGCTCCATATAACGCACGTAGGGGTGATCCTAACAAACCCATTACCTATGACGACACATCGTCAAGTGCCACTGACACTGCCAATCACGAAAATCAGCCACCACCACCTACTGTTGACACCACTCCCGCCGTGGATCACAAAATAAAAGCTCGAGTCTCTGATTCCTCGATCTTTGAGCCAGATTCGAGTTCTGAATCATCCTTTCAAGAAGCATTGTTTGAGTCGTTGGGCGCAAAAACTGAATCGCCACTTATTGGCACACTTACTCGCGTGAAATGAGTCACTGTTGAACCTAATGTTGAAGTACCCTATGTTGGTAATAAGAAGGCTATGCCCGATGCTGCAGTAGAAGGAACTTCTCATGCGAACACTGTCATGAATGATGAGAACATAGTTGCCGCTGAGTCAGATGATGATGATGCACCACCAACAGATCACCCACAAACTGTTTGACAAAATGCATCCTCCACAGATTCATCCAATTCTCATGTTATGCCTAGCATTGTCACACCTGAGCAAGTTGTAGATGATGCTGCTACAGCATCTCTAGCAAATGTTGCAGCAAGAAATAAACCAGGCACACCACTAAATGCTGCACATACTGCTGCAGCTAATGTTGAAACAGAAACCACACCTGGTCAAGCCTCATCTGGTGTTAAAGTTGCTGCAGCAAGTAGTGAGTCAAGCCCACTTAAACGCCGCAGATCCAAACGTCCAGCACAAAAGAGGAAGTCCACGACCTCTTCTCCAGCAAGTCGTAGCAAGATACAGCGCACTATGAAGCCTGGGTATGTGGTTTATCTTGTTCATTCCAAAAAGTTTTACTTTTCTGCCTCTGTTGCACGTTAAGATTTGTTTAATAAAAGACCCTTTGTGAATGAAAGAGCTTTACATACTGAATCTTATAAGGGCACAGGCATAATTGAGCTTTTAGAACAACGAATGTTGCTAGGCACAGTTAAGATTATCACATCGTATGTTATAGCAATTGTTCATGAGTTTTATGCCAATTTGACTAAGGCCACAGGAGATCCTACTTCATCATATTATCATCAGACTTATGTTAAGGGTAATGTGTTCATGTTTTCCCCTGATAAGATATATAGCTTATAGTCTGTTATAGTCAGTTATATTGTACTGTTAGTATTGGTTAGTTAGAAAGCTAGACTGCCAGCTAAGCTACTGCTGGCAGAGTCAATTAGATATCACAACGTATCATAGACAGATCTATAAATAGATCATTCAGTTGTAATCATAAACAATTAATGAAGATCAATTCTTTTTCTCTCAACTCTCTCTCTTCTCTCATGGTATCAAGAGCCAGGAGATCTTGCTGCCATTAAAATCACCATTGAAGCTTCATTTTTTTTGAAAGAAAGCTCCATTATAGCTTCTTTCTCTAAGTGCGATAGCTGCGATTTCATCGTTGCAGCATTCCGAAGCTTCGCGAAGCATAAATTTTCACTTCTCTGCAAATCGAAACCCTAGGGTTTTAGTTCGCGATTAATTTTTCATTAAAGCAGCTCCACAGAGCTTCTTCTTCATCTTCTCTGCTTTTAATTAGCAAATAGTGTCTTCATATGGCTTCGCCATCATCTTCTCCTGCCATGGCTTCCACTTCATCACAACCTATTTCTCAATCCATGGCTTTTGAGTTGTCTTCATCTTTTGCTGAAGGTCTTCAACAGTTCAAGCAAAATCTTCACAGTCTGCTGCCAATCAAGCTTGACAACACAAATTATGTGTTGTAGAAGGTTCAATTGGAAGTAGGTCTACAAGGTCATCAACTATATGATCATGTAGCTGGCTGCAATCAACCACCTAAGCCACAAATTACAAATGTCGAAGGCACATTTATTTCAAATTCAGCCTATTCTGCATGGTTGTTGTTGGATCAACAATTGAGGTCTTGTCTTTCCGCATCAATGACACCTTCAGTTTTGTCTCAAGTGCTTCACATGCCCACTGCCACTGCTCTATGGAAAGCTTTAGCTAATAGGTTTAGTTCCTTGAGTAGGTCACATATCCATCAACTCAAGGAGGATCTACAAACCATCACTAAAGGAACACAGAGTATGCAAGTCTATTTGGATAAAGTCAAAAGCTTATCTGATAGCCTAACAGCAGCCTCAGAAATTATTCCTGATGAAGACATGGTTCTATACACACTCAGAGGTTTACCTTATGAATATGAGACTTTCAAGACAACTATCAGAATCAGGTCCCCATCCATCACTATGCAGGAACTGAGTAGTCTTCTTATCACTGAGGAACTACATCAAACGAGGCTCAAACCACCTACAACTTCTCCGACACTGCCTTCAGATCTCCACATTGTTCTCTACAATGCAGCCAATCCACACCACACTTAGTATAAGGGCAGAGGTAGAGGTACTGGCTATAGAGGGGGTAAAGGGGATAGACACTAGAAAAATCAAGGCAGGGGTGTCTTAGGACCAGGTCCACACACTCTATCTTCACCTAGTCCATTTCCCTATCCCACCCAGGTCACTCACTCTCCCAACACAAAAGTCTATTGTCAAATATGTACAAAACCAAACCACAGTGCACTTGAATGTTGGCATCGATTTGATAGCACCAATTATGTTGTGCCAAAGTCTACTAAACAGGCCTTCACTACTCAGTTAGGCACTTCTATACCTACTAAACCTTATTGGTACCTTGATTCAGGTGCTAATGCTCATGTTACCAATGATTTAGCCCAACTGCATATCTCCCATCCCTATCATGGCACAGAGGCAGTCACTGTGGGCAATGGCCAAGCTCTCCCTGTTCAACACATGGGTAATGGTACCTTACTCACTCCCTCTTCTTCTCTACTATTAAAGAATATTATTTATGTTCCTCAAATCTCCTCAAATCTCTTATCTGTTTATCAACTTGCCAAAGATAATGATTGTTCCATTATTTTTACTTCTAAGGATGTGACTATTATGGACAATCATACCAAGCAAGTGAAGTTCCAGGCCCCATGTAACAAGGGACTTTATGCTTTCTCTTCAAGACCTTCTGCAACTCCTCAGTTCTCATCACAAACACTAGCCTGCAACAGTACATCTCATTCTCTTCCTAAAGGTGTATTGTGGCATTATAGATTAGGTCATCCATCTAGTAATATCTCACAGTTGTTGTCATCTATTCTCAATGTTAAGCTGCCTAATAAAACTCTAGAATGTCAAGCTTGTTCTGTAGCTAAGGCACACAAACTGCATTTTACTTTGTCTACTACTGTTAGGATTTTTCCTTTTCAATTGGTGCATTCCAACATTTGGGGTCCAGCCCCCTTTCCTTCTTGTAAATGCTACAAGTATTATATTCTATTCATGGATGATTATACTAGGTTTACTTGGCTTTATCCTTTAAAGTTTAAATCTGATGCCTTTACTGCTTTTTCAAAGTTTTTCCATCATGATTAAAACACAGTTCAATGCCATTATTCAGGTTTTAAGAACTGACAATGGTGCTGAATATACTAGCCACAAATTTCAGTCTTTTCTTCAAACACTTGGCACCATTCATCAAACCTCTTACCCTTATACCCCTGAACAAAATGGGAGGGCAGAGAGGAAACATATGCACCTTATAGAAACTACATTAACACTTCTCAATCAAGCTCATTTACCATCTACATTGTGATTGGAAGCCTTGGCTGCAGCTAACTTCCTTATCAATAGACTTCCTACCCCAAATTTGCACAACAAATCACCCTATCAACTACTATATTCAAAACTCCCAGACTATCATTCCCTCAAAGTCTTTGGGTGCCTATGCTACCCCTGGCTTAGGCCATATACAAGCCATAAGCTAGAAAACAGGTCCAAGCCATGCACCTTTATAAGTTACTGTCCAAATAGCAAAGGATACAAGTGCCTAGATCCTACTACCAACAGAGTTTATGTTTCTAGACATTTGGGTTTTCTAGAGCACATTTTTCCTTATGCTACTCTTACTTCCTCATCTACATCTTCTGATTCTTTAAAAGCACCAGCTACTGTCCACAGTCCAACACCCTTACCTCCTATATTTGCTACTCCATAACTCAGTCAACAGCCTGAATCTTCTGTTCCACAACTTAGCCAACAAACTGAGTCCACTTCTGCTTCTGCTACATCCTCTAATATTCCATCTCCTATCCAACAACCCTCTGGGCCTACTCAGTCCACATCTTTAGCACACACAGGTCATCAAAATTTCACAGAATCTTCTTCTACTAGTTCTTCCTAACAGTGCCCTATTTCTACTGCACCATCTAGTTCCGCCCAGTCTTCTGCTCAACAGTCTGCCTCCTCTGCTGACTCGTTTACACAATTAACATCACAGTCTTTGCATCCCATGCTCACTAGGTCTAAGACAAGGTGTCTGCCTCCACCTATGTACCAACTCAATACCTTAATCACTACTCCTGCCCTAACTGAACCTGCAACTTATAAAGAGGCCTCAAAGTATAAATGTTAGGATCAGGCAATGAAAGAAGAGTTTGCAGCCCTTCAACAACAACATACTTGAGATTTAGTTCCTTTACCATCAGATAGGGAACCAATTGGATGCAAATGGGTTTATACAATCAAAAAGCATGCTAATAGCACTATTGCAAGATATAAGGCAAGATTAGTTGCAAAGGGGTACTCAGCCTAGCCTTGCATCACAAGTGGTCTCTTAGGCAGCTTGATGTGTCTAATGTATTTTTGCATGGCTATCTAGAGGAAACAGTATATATGCAACAGCCTACAGGGTTTGTAGATACCATACATCCACAACATGTTTGTAAGCTTAGGAAATCTCTATATGGCCTAAAATAGGCTCCATGAGCCTGGCACCAAATGCTAACTTCCTCTCTTGTAACCAAAGGTTTTCACATGAGTACTGCAGACAGTTCACTGTTCATTCATAGGACACCTACTGCCACAACACTAGTTCTTATTTATGTTGATGATATCATCATTACAGGCAGTGATTCTTCAGCCATCACTGCCTTCATCTCTGCTATGGGTACAACATTTGCTATGAAAGATTTAGGACCCTTATCCTATTTTCTAGGCATTGAAGTGCATAACACCAAGCAGGGGTTAACATTGCATCAAACAAAATATACATCTGATCTACTTAAAAAGACAGGTCTTCAAGACTGTAATCATGCAGTCATTCCTACCACAGCTAAGTCCAAGAATGCAGACTCTACACTATATTCCAATCCTACCCAATATAGGAGTCTCATTGGAGCATTGCAATATCTTACAATGACCAGACCTGACATCCAATTTGTTGTGAATACTCTTTGCCAATGTATGCATCACCCTACAGTTGCTGATTTTGCTGCATTAAAGAAGACTCTCTGGTATATTAATGGGACCCTACAACAAGGTCTTCTCTTTCAGGCTGCCCCACTACATCTTTATAGATTTGCAGATTCAGATTGGGCATCAGACCCTTTTGATAGGAAATCTACTACAGGTTATTCCATTTATTTGGGGGCTAATATGATTTCCTAGATATCTAAGAAGCAGGCTATTGTGTCTAGGTCTTCAACTGAAGCCAAATATAGGGCTATGGCTCATGCAGCTGCTGAAATTAGATGGCTCACCTATCTATTTAAAATTCTAGCTATTCCTATTCAGTCCCCAGTTTTACATTGTGATAATCTGTCTGCTATGGCTCTAGCAAGTAATCTAGTTTTTCATGCTAGGACTAAGCACATAGAGATAGATTATCACTTCATTAAAGAACAGGTGGTGGCCAAGGTGCTTAAGCTATCCTACATTCCAACTTCTGAACAAGTTGCCGACATTTTTACAAAGGCTCTCAACAAGGCAACATATTCCTACATCAAGAACAAGCTGCCCCTAGTCTCTATCTTAGGCTCAGTTTGAGGGGGGGCTGATAAGATATATAGCTTACAGTCTGTTATAGTCAGTTATATTGTACTGTTAGTATTGGTTAGTTAGAAAACCAGACTGCCAGCTAAACTACAACTGGCAGAGTCAGTTAGATATCACAATGTATCATAGACAGATCTATAAATAGATCATTCAGTTGTAATCATAAACAATTAATGAAGATCAATTCTTTTTCTCTCAACTCTCTCTCTTCTCTCATCCCCTATGGTGATCAATGAGTTTGTAGGATTTGAGAAGTCGGATGAAGATGATGCAAAGGTCAGTTTTATTCTTGATCAGGTCGCAACATAATTGTTAGGGCACACTGCAACATGGCCTCAGAGAAATCGACTAGATGCTACAGCTCTTTCCACAACATATGCTGCCTTGCACAGGATTGCCTTAGCCAACTGGTTTCCAAGGAAAGATGCAAACACAGTGAATGCTGAGCTGGCTATAATTCTATTTCAAGTTGGCACTGGCATGAATTTGAACATTGGGCAGATAATTTTTAATAGGGTTATGGAAGAAGCTAAAAAGAATGCTCCTACATTATATCTTCCATTTCCTTCTGTGATTAATGGTGTTTTGAGCTTGTAGCAAAATGTCAAGAAATCAGATGAGGTAGTAGCTGGGCTTTCTCCTCCTTTGCATTTTTCTAGGAAATATTTGCAGGGCAAACATCAAGCAGGTACTCAGGGGGAGCAGACTCCAGTTCCTGTTTCTGTTACAGTAGGAGCTGATACTCAAGGGGAGCATAGTGCTACAACACCTGATGGCGCAGGCTCTGTCCTCAACTCAAGTGCTGATGTGCGGCAAGTGTTACAACAGATCCAAGTTGAGCTGCAGCAGCTTAAGACTGCCCAAGATTCACTTCAGGAATCTCAAGCTCAGATTCTCCAAGGGCAACAACAGATTCTCGCCATCCTTGCCACCATCCATCCTCTAACACCATCAGATGCTTAACTATTTGCCTTTAATGGACAAAAAGGGATAGATAAATGGGATTATATCATTATAACTTGAGTTTTTGCTATTTTTGCTCTGATGTTCTTATGCTCTAGTTCTAAACAGTTTATTTTACTTTTTTCTAATTCTTGCTCTGATACAGGTTATTTCTTTTGTTTGTTTTTTATCTCTACTCTGATAACTCTTCATTGGCTCTGTCTTATGTGATTGTTACACTAATAATGACTGTGTCACACCCCGACCCAACCCCCAAGCTAAAGGTTAAGTCCGGACCCGACACACGGACAGAGTCTTCCCTGTACCGTGGACATTCTGAAAACCTGTAAACTCTCAATAAGGTAACTACAAGGTAAACAAACTTTTCATGGCTATATATTTAAAGATTCAAGGGCATCCGAGCCTTGAAGCAAATAACAGTTCCAAAACCACACAAGCATGCAAGTAACTTGCTTACAATATAGGCTAATAGCCATGCCATTCTAGGATAACATTAAAACATACTTAGAAGATAAAACATTCTACATTAAGCCATTCACTCCCAAGCATGCAAAGTGAATAAAAGCATAAACATAAGTTATTACAAGACATAGGTTCCCAATTCTACACCACAACCAACTATCCTTCAACTTCTTACAACAACCAACATAAACAAGCCCTTAGGCCACAAAATAGATACACAAGTACCAAATAGAAACAAGAAGGCACGGCCACCTCAGAACAAAACACAGCAACTAGGGTAAAGGCTCTATCTGCACCTCTTCCTCCTCCACTACTACCTCAACAAACTGGGGATCACCATCAGCGTCTCCTGAAACATATATCGAGGTATGAGCAACCACTGTCGCCCAGTGAGGGATATAGTCCCGGGGCGTGCAATGCAACAGGTAATATAGTTAAACAACAATAACAATTAGACAATTAAAGAAACAATGATAGCTTAAGTAACCACACATTTGAAAGGATACATTTCACATAACCCCTATACACCAATCTTCTCTGAATCTTCATTCACGATCCACGAACCACGATCACGATCACGATAACCTGGCATAACCCCAAACACTCCAGTGGGTGTACTCCGGATGTACCCCGATGATCCTACGACCCAACATCTCCTGGCAATCTCCGGACCAGGCGAATGAGGGACTAGGGCACGGAGTTTGAATATCTACCGGCAAGCCCTCTGCCGTCCAGCCGATATTCAACACATCCGCCCCTAACACTATGGTTGCGCAACCACTATGCAATGCACTTTACAATGGCAAGTTAATATCAATAATATAAGCAATAACACATAGGAGGATCAACAAAGTAGGTTGACCTCGATGCAGTTAGAATAGAAACAATTATGTAAGCAAATAAGCAATTTTACAAAGGGACTTATACAATATAAGCATAGAATCATACCAAAAACTTCACATCAACTAGAAACCACATACAAACACCCCACAAGTCATACCATGGGCTTAGAAGAGAGAGTCAACCGAAATTGCACCTAAACCCCTTTGTTTTTCAAATTATTTCTCTTCCAAACCAAAGTTAATGATTCAATTTTCAAGGGAAACTCTCCCAACCTTCTAACTAACCCTCAAGGAACCCTTCCAACCCTCTAACTCATTCAAACGCCCGCAATTACCCCGAAAGCCCCAAATTCCCTCTTGTGGCTTTAAACTATACCTACCTCATCCGGGCTTCGAACAAGGGTTATCAAAGCTTCTATAGCACCTAGGTAGCCTAGGAATACTAGAAGTGAAGCCCGAATCCACCCGGATTCGCATTAACCCCGAAACCCCTTTGTTAAAGTCGACTATTTCACATTTTATGTGATTCTAGAGCAATGCAAGTGCACGGGGCTATTAGACTGCCTTCATTAGCACCTAAGGCATCTATTAGGAGCATTGAATCAAGTTAAAACGCGCAAATTCCCAAAACCCTAGAATTTCCGTCACTATTCACTCCTACGAATTAACTAACGATTTCTACCGTTTAATACATGAAACAATAGCATAAATGTGGTCCCTACTACATGTACACAACATATATAAGCTTATTTGAGCCTTGCAATAGCATTTAACATCATTCTAACAAATCAAGAAAATAGCAACTATTTCAAAATGCGAAAATAAGCCATGAAATCCCTCACCAATGCGCGTAGGAGCTCTCGGGAGGCTTGCAAACACCCTAAACTACTTGCTCCTTGCTTGGCTAGGCTTGTATTGAGGAATTGTTAAAGCAAAATCACCCAAGAGAGAGAGAAGGGCTGTCGGGTAAGCTACAGTGTTTTTCAGCTTTTATTTTTTTTTTCTTTGCTAAGTTATGAGCTACATTGGTGTTGTGTGAGCATATATATCAAATGGGGTCAAGTTAGGTGCTTAGTTGTACATTAAGATGAGCGTTGATAGCTTAAATACGAGCCTAAAGTGTAAGGTATAAGCTAACTAATTAGTTTACCAAGTTTTGTTACGTAACACTATTCATTCAACTACAAAAAATCATTTTCTAAACGAGCTCTCCTATCGCTTCTAGCTCAATTGCACATTTTTCCCACTACTCTAACAATTAATATGATTTAATAAAAATGCTACTTCGCTAATAGAATGAAGTTAAAAAAATGGAGTGAATAGTAATTTAAGAAGACAGTTAATAAAGCACAGAAGGAAATGCGCAAACAAGGGATGCAACAGTAATTGAATGCATGGCTAAATCTCGGGCGTCACATCCTCTCCCCCTTAAACTAATTGCATCCACGCAATTCTTACATGATTCGGCGAATAACTCTGGATATCGCTCCCGCATCTGATCCTCTCTCTCCCACGTCGCATCCTCTACGCCGTGATGATCCCACAGAACTTTAACCATCGGAATGCTTTTAGTCCTCAGCTCCTGCACTTTCTGATCTACAATCCGAAGAGGTTTCTCTGTGTACGTCAAGGTCTCACTGATCTCTAGCGGTTCTGGCTCAAGTATGTGAGAGGGATCTGGCTGATACTTCCGAAGCATAAAAACATGGAAGACATCATGAATTCCACCCAGACTGGGAGGTAAAGCTAAACGGTAAGCCAATTCACCAATAGTTTCAGTTATCTCAAATGGTCCCACATATCGAGGACTGAGTTTACCTCTTTTACCATGCCAAATCAAACCCTTGCGAGGAGAAATTTTCAGAAATACTCGATCCCCCACGGCAAATTTCAGATCACGACGGCGTCTATCTGCATAACTCTTTTGTCGACTCTGTGCTGTAAGCATTCTTTTTCTGATAAGCTGCACATGATCAATCATTTTGTTCATTTCAGGTAAGAGAGTAGGGTCGACCGTCTTCATTTCACCAACATCATCCCAGTAGAGAGGAGACCGGCATTTACGCCCATACAGTGCCTCATAAGGTGCCATACCAATAGTAGCTTGATAACTATTGTTATAGGCGAACTCTGCGAGTGGAAAATACTTCTCCTAACTCTTACCGAAGTCCAGAATGCAAGCCCGTAACATATCCTCGAGGATTAAGATAGTTCTCTCAGATTGACCATCTGTTTGAGGATGATAAGCTGTACTGAAACTCAAAGTCGTGCCCAAAGCTTTCTGAATCTTCTGCCAGAACTGAGATGTGAATCTGGGATCTCTATCTGACACAATACTCTTTAGAATTCCATGAAGTCAGACAACATTCTCAATATACAACTCAGCTAGCTTATCAAGAGAATCAGTCTTCTTTATAGCAATTAAGTGAGAAGTCTTGGTCAATCTATCCACAATAACCCAAACTGAGTCATTACCCTTCGAAGACCTCGGTAAATCTGATACGAAATCCATGGTAATATGATCCTATTTCCAAACAGGAAGAGCCAAAGGCTGCAACAACCCTACAGGCCTCTGATGCTCTGCTTTAACTTTCTGACAAGTAAGACATCGAGCAACATAGTCAGCAATTTCTCTCTTCATATTATTCCACCAGAAGTTTTGCTTTAAATCTTTATACAATTTAGTACTGCCTGGATGGATAGTATATCTAGAACTGTGTGCCTCAGCAAGAATATCCTTCTTCAAAGTTGGATCACTCGGAATACAGATTCTGCCTTTGAATTTGAGAATACCATCGTCGTGCAGTTTGAAATCTGACTCTCCCCCTTTTGAATTCTCTAAGACTTTCAACAATTGAAGATCAGTCTGTTGAGCTTCTCGAATCCTGGATAATAATAGAGAATGAATCTGCAAACTTGCGAATTGAATACCAGAATTTGAAGTACTAGGCTTCCATAAGCATAATGCTTCCATGAATTCCCAATTCTTGATAATCAAGCTAGCAACAGTAGCTTTTCGGCTCAAAGCATCAGCAACAATATTGGTCTTACCCGGAAGATAGTTAATAGTGCAGTTGTAGTCCTTAAGTAATTCCATCCAACGCCTCTGCCTCATGTTCAACTCTTTCTATGAAAACAGATATTTCAAGCTCTTATGATCTGTAAAGATTTCAAACTTGTTGCCCCAGAGATAATGACGCCATTTCTTTAATGCAAGAATGATAGCTGCAAGTTCAAGATCATGAGTCGGATAGTTGAGTTCATAAGGTTTTAGTTTCCTGGAAGCATAAGCAATAACCCTGTCATTCTGCATCAATACACAACTCAGACCTTCCTTCGAAGCATCACTATAGATCACCAGATTATTATAACCCTCAAGTAAAGCAAGAATAGGAGCTGTAGTCAATCTCTTTTTCAATTCCTGGAAGCTGGCCTCGCATTTATCACTCCAGTCAAATATTGTTTTCTTCTGAGTAAGTTGAGTTAAAGGCCCTGCAATCTTAGAGAAATCCTTGACGAACCTCCGATAATACCCAGCTAAACCAAGGAAGCTACGGATCTCCGTGACAGTTTCAGGTCATTTCCAAGATAACACAACTTCAATCTTCGCTGGGTCAATAGAAATACCATCTTGCGAGATAATATGGCCAAGAAAAGCAACTTGCTTAAGCCAGAACTCACATTTGCTAAACTTTGCAAATAACTGATGCTCCTGAAGAGTCTACAACACAATTCTGAGATGTTGTTCATGTTCCGCCTTAGATATAGAGTAAACAAGAATATCATCAATGAAGATAACCACAAATTGGTCCAAATAAGGACGGAATACCCTCTGCATTAGGTCCATGAATGCGGCGGGAGCATTAGTAAGACCAAACGGCAATACAACAAACTCATAATGGCCATATCGAGTTCTGAAAGCAGTTTTAGGAATATCATCTTTCTTAATCCTCAGCTGATAATAGCCTTGCCTCAGATCAAATTTAGAGAATACCCTGGCGCCATGCAACTGATCAAATAACTCTTCAATTAAAGGTAAAGGATATTTATTTTTGATGGTTACCTGATTAAGACCCCGATAATCAATGCATAAGCGAAGAGATCCGTTTTTCTTTTTAACAAATAGGACTGGCGCACCCCAAGGTGAAAAACTCGGCTGAATGAATCCCTTCTCAAGCAAGCCCTGCAATTGAACTTTCAATTCTTACAATTCGGGTGGAGCCATTCTATACGGAGTCCTAGAGATCGGTGAAGTCCCCGACAATAAGTCAATCATGAACTCTATCTCTCTATCAGGTGGTAACCCAGGTAATTCCTCAGGAAAGACCCCCGAAAAATCCCTCACGATAGGTACATCATTCAATTTCAATTGATCCACAGGTTGATTAATCAAATATGCGAGATAAGCTTCACTACCCTTGCTCAATAATTTAGATGCTCTAATAGAAGAAATAATAGGAGTTCCCATAGATTTTCTACTACCAACTATTTTAAGTACAGGCTGGTCGGGCATTTCTAGATACACAATCTTCTTTCTACAATCAAGCTGGGCATAATATTTACTTAACCAGTCCCTCCCCAATATAATCTCAAAGTCGCGGAAAGGTAGAATAATTAAATCGGCAGGAAAAACACGACCTTGAATATAAATATTACATGCCTTCCAGATAGATTTGGTGACAAACTTCGGCCCCATAGGAGTGTAAACCACAATATCATACAACAATTTATCATGTTTCAACTTAGCATTTTGTGCACAAACAGGTGTAATAAATGAATGCGAAGCCCCGGAATCAATTAAAACCTTAACTGATTGATCATTAAGAAGAAAAATACATTCTACCACAGTGGTCATATCCGGAAGCTCCTCAGCATCCAAAGCAAATACATGGGCCTGACCTCGTGGTGGTGGTGCTGCAGTTGGTACCCTGGTCTGAGAGTTCTGAGCTGACGCCTAACCCCTAGGGTTCTTAAATTTCTGACAGTCCTTAACCCGGTGCTGATCACTGCCGCAGCCTGTACACTTGTTCTGTTTCTTCCAACAAACATCCTCAGTGTGGCCCTGTCGCTGACAGAAGCTGCACTGCTGGTGACGTCTTAGAGCAGTGCTTCCCGAAGGAGCTCTATAAGTAGAGGTAGCTGAACTACCCTGCTGCGAACGGGATACTGCTGGACGGAATTGACTCTGAGTCTGACTCTGAACTGGTCGTGCCTGAGTCGGAGTAGGCCCTGTATAACTCTGAGTCTGCCTCGGCTGTGGACTCTGCCCAACTGATATAGCCGGTCCCTGGTACCCCTGACACTGAGACTGAAACCGCTTACTTGATTGACTGGTCTCGGCTAACACATCGGCCTTGCGTTTTTCATATCTCGAGGCGGCTCGGACTACTGCAGCATAATTAGGGAAATCATTCGTAGACAAATTTAGCATAATATCCCTTCTCAATCCCAGGATAAATCTCTGGATTTTCATGTCCTCTGGTTGTATCAAGGCTAGCGCATAACGGGAAAGCCTGGTAAAAGTAGCCTCATATTGATCTACTGTCATACTTCCCTGTTTTAAGTTTATGAACTCTGTTTGACGCCTCTCGCGGGCAACCACCGATATGTACTTGTCTCGAAATTCTCGGACGAAATCAGCCAACGAATGATAAACCCTCTCGGCTTCCCATTTCTCACTGATAGTTCGCCACCAATCTTCAGCGTCACCTTCTAGAAGGAATGTGGCATAAGTGATCTTCCTATCTTCATGGCACTCGAGTATTGCAGCCACCCTTTCAAACTTCCTGCAGCGACATTTCAGCCTTCATATCATCCGGTTCTCCAAAGAAAGTATAGGCCCCATGATGAATAAACCGGTCATACAGATTACCTCCGATAGTACCACTATCCTCGGCTCTTGCAGCCTGATTACCTCCAACAACCCCTGTCTGACCCTGCTGTGTCACAAACTGGGCGATGGTGTTCATAGCAGTGGCCATTGTGGCTAAGATCTGTGCCGTACTCGGTTCCTGAACTGGGGGTGCATTACCTACCAATCCGGCTTCTTGCCCGTGAGCCTTTTCCGGTTCTCTATCGACATTCTGATTCTCAGTACGACGGCGGGGCCCCATCTCGAATAGCTAGAATGCAAAGTGTTATGACAGGTATATATATGTATATATGCAATTTATAAGAAAACACATAAAGAAAAGTCCAAATAAATTCACATAAAGTCAAGTATATAGAAGTTCATATAAATATTCTACATTCTTGAAGTACACATAAGTCTCTAGGTCATACTTGACATTCTAGGCTCTTGATATTCTATTTCCATGCTAGCATGGTCATTCCTAATTCAAATCAAGAATCACAGACTCATGCAATCACAAAGTCACATAACAAATCTCTACCCACAGACCGAGAAATTTAACCCGGCTTCATGCAATCTATAGCTCTGATACCACTTAAATGTCACGCCCCGACCCAACCCCCAAGCTAAAGGTTAAGTCCGGACCCGACACACGGACAGAGTCTCCCCTGTACCGTGGACATTCTGAAAACCTGTAAACTCTCAAATAAGGTAACTACAAGGTAAACAAACTTTTCATGGCTATATATTTAAAGATTCAAGGCCATCCGAGCCTTGAAGCAAATAACAGTTCCAAAACCACACAAGCATGCAAGTAACTTGTTTACAATATAGGCTGATAGCCATGCCATTCTAGGATAACATTAAAACATACTTAGAAGATAAAACATTCTACATTAAGCCATTCACTCCCAAGCATGCAAAGTGAATAAAAGCATAAACATAAGTTATTACAAGACATAGGTTCCCAATGCTACACCACAATCAACTATCCTTCACCTTCTTCCAACAACCAACATAAACAAGCCCTTAAGCCACAAAATAGATACACAAGTACCAAATAGAAACAAGAAGGCACGGCCACCTCAGAACAAAACACAGCAACTAGGGTAAAGGCTCTATCTGTACCTCTTCCTCCTCTACTACTACCTCAACAAGCTGGGGATCACCATCAGTGTCTCCTGAAACATATATCGAGGTATGAGCAACCACTGTCGCCTAGTGAGAGATATAGTCCCGGGGCGTGCAATGCAACAGGTAATATAGTTAAACAACAATAACAATTAGACAATTAAAAAAACAATGATAGCTTAAGTAACCACACATTTGAAAGGATACATTTCACATAACCCTTATACACCAATCTTCTCTGAATCTTCATTCACGATCCATGAACCACGAGCACGATCACGATAAGTCGGCATAACTCCAAACACTCCAGTGGGTGTACTCCAGATGTACCCCGATAATCCTACGACCCAACATCCCCTGGAAATCTCCGAACCAGGCGAATGAGGGACTAGGGCATGGAGTTTGAATATCCACCGGCAAGCCCACTGCCGCCCAGCCAATATTCAAAACATCCGCCCCTGAAACTATGGTTGCGCAACCACTATGCAATGCACTTTACAATGGAAAGTTAATATCAATAATATAAGCAATAACACATAGGAGGATCAACAAAGTAGGTTGACCTCGATGCAGTTAGAATAGAAACCATGGGCTTAGAAGCGTGAGTCAACCGAAATTGTACCTAAACCCCTTTGTTTTCCAAACTATTTCTCTTCCAAACCAAAGTTAATGATTCAATTTTCAAGGGAAACTCTCCCAACCTTCTAACTAACCCTCAAGGAACCCTTCCAACCCTCTAACTCATTCAAACGCCCGTAATTACCCCGAAAGCCCCAAATTCCCTCTTATGGCTTTAAACTATACCTACCTCATCCGGCCTTCGAACAAGGGTTATCAAAGCTTCTATTGCACCTAGGTAGCCTAAGAATACTAGAAGTGAAGCCCGAATCCACTCGGATTCGCATTAACCCCGAAACCCCTTTGTTAAAGTCGACTATTTCACGTTTTATGCGATTCTAGAGCAATGCAAGTGCACGGGGCTATTAGACTGCCTTCATTAGCACCTAAGGCATCTATTAGGAGCATTGAATCAAGTTAAAATGCGCAAATTCCCAAAACCTTAGAATTTTCGTCACTATTCACTCTTACGAATTAACTAACGATTTCTACCGTTTAATACATGAAACAATAGCATAAATGTGGTCCCTACACACGTACACAACATATATAAGCTTATTTGAGCCTTGCAATAGCATTTAACATCATTTCTAACAAATTAAGAAAATAGCAACTATTTCAAAATGCGAAAATAGGCCATGAAATCCCTCACCAATGCGCGTAGGAGCTCTCGGGAGGCTTGCAAACACCCTAAACTACTTGCTCCTTGCTTGGCTAGGCTTGGATTGAGGAATTGTTAAAGCAAAATCACCCAAGAGAGAGAGAAGGGCTGTCGGGTAAGCTACAGTGTTTTTCAGCCTTTATTTTTTTTTTCTTTGCTAAGTTATGAGCTACATTGGTGTTGTGTGAGCATATATATCAAATGGGGTCAAGTTAGGTGCTTAGTTGTACATTAAGATGAGCGTTGATAGCTTAAATACGAGCCTAAAGTGTAAGGTATAAGCTAACTAATTAGTTTACCAAGTTTTGTTACGTAACACTATTCATTCAACTACAAAAAATCATTTTCTAAACGAGCTCACCTATCGCTTCTAGCTCAATTGCACATTTTTTCCACTACTCTAATAATTAATATGATTTAATAAAAATGCTACTTCGCTAATAGAATGAAGTTAAAAAAATGGAGTGAATAGTAATTTAAGAAGATAGTTAATAAAGCACAGAAGGAAATGCGCAAACAAGGGATGCAACAGTAATTGAATGCATGGCTAAATCTCGGGCGTCACAGACTGTCTTATCTCAAGTGTGTTGTTACTTTGCTATTTCGTTTTGTCAAAACAAAGTCAAAGGAGGAGCTTGTTACACCTCGTGTTGCACCCCTTGCTGAAACAAGAGCTGTGAAATTAATTAGCTTATGTTTTGCCAAAATTATGCTTTATCTAAATGTAATTATGGTATATGCATATATGTTTAGAAAACTTTGATTGACAGGTTTATCATATTTACAAGAGAGTCAAAAAGGCAAATTGACATTTCCTTATTTACTTGAAGGTTTGAAGTTTCCTTATTCAAAAGGAAGGTTGCCTTATTCAAGAATTGCTTGGAAACAAAGTCATTTCATAAAACTCAAGACCCAAGCACGGATTACTTTTTGGAGATTTAGGCAAATAATTCAGCATATATACAGAGTCTCACACGATTGGAAGAGTAGTGCAAAACAGAGCTTAAAAATAAGATTTCTTTAATATTTCGAACTGTCAAGTTTTGTTATAGCAGATTGATGTCGTGTTATAACAAGAACACAGGAATCTGATAGAGCATGTGTTGCTGCAACAAACCATGATACAAACAGTTTATTTATGCTTCCGCTATGCATATTGTTTTAATCTTTGATAGGAAGAGTTTTTAGTTTGTTTATTGTTTTGTTCATTCTTCAGGAGAAGAAGGTGTAGTTCTCGGAAGAGAACGTTGCAAGTCGAGGAGCTCGCCAAACCGGGGTTCGTTAAGGAATTCTTCATCTAGGCGTCAAAGGTCAAGAGTGAGTCTTTACTTGTGTAAGTTCATTGATGTTGTAACTTGTTAATTCTTAATGAACAGGTTTATTGGACTAGGGGAGGTCCCGTGGACGTAAACCACACGGTTGAACCACGTTAAATCTCGGTGTTCTTACTTTCTGCCTATGTTTATTTATTTTATTTAACTTACGTTACAACAAGCGAATAACCAGAAACTATCAGAATCTTTCAAGTGAAATGAGTGTCACACCAATATGGTTTCCATTAACGTCATTATACCTTAAATTATTTCTCATGGATGTCGGGAAAGGCCATCGTTCTTTACCTATGAGCCTAATTCTTCTCTTACAAATTGATATCAGTCCAAATTAATTGAAAAAGTTTCTTAATTTTTATTACTTTTTCGTCTTTTGTGAGATGAGGGAAAAGAACTTGTAGATAATTTCAGAAGCTGTGACGTCCAGTTGCATAGATAATTTTTAGGGTATTAAAAAAAAATTGTAAATGGTTAAAAGGAATATGAGATGGGAAGTTGTGGAATTTGACCATGTAGTAATATCCAGTGTGCAAAACAATGATCAAGTTGTTCAAGAAGTGATTGTTCCTTGTTTTGCACCACACCTAATTTTATCTAATTTTGATATGGAAAATACTTCAATCAGTCTGAATTTATAGATCAATTTCTCACATATTATGTAGAATTTATATTTGTGTATTCTACCAATATATAAAAGACTGACATTAATCCGGACTAATTGAATAGTTTTCCAACTAATATAAGCGATACATTGAATATGAGCCAGATGTTTCGACAAATGATGCCAGTATTCGGTACTTAAATCCAGGGATAATCGATTGCTGAGAAAATTAAATATACAAAATATTATGTATACATAGAGAAGTTACGTTGTAGTATAATTCTGGATACACAGTTCACAAACTGATATATAAATGTAATTAATAAATTTATACGCCACAAGATAACATTTGTCAGAGGACTTCAAATTCATATTAGAAAAGAGCTTTTCATGATGGTGAAGGGTCCAACACAACAGCATATAGCAGCCTGCTCGGACAGCAAAACTACTAGTTATTTTTGTCTCCTTGTTAACTACTTCCATACAACTATGGTTATTAATTCAAACAAACCACAACACTGGTACAGAAAAAGAGATTGATGAATAACTAATGCACTAAAAAAGTAAGAAAAAGAAAAGCAGATGTTTCCATAGAAGCACAATCAGACCAAATGTTGTTTTGGCATACTCAGCGAGTATGTAAAAGTGAAACGAACGGTGACGATGGTCAATAAGATTTACTGAATTTTGACGAGTCCGTGTCGTGGATTGAAGTCTGGATTTGGCTGCTGTTAGAGACTATAGTGCCATAAGGGGAAGTCGAGGAAGATGAAGGCATACTGAATGCTGGAGTGCCATATGTTGGCACTGGCATTCTTGATGGAAGAGTGGGCAATGGAGCTTCAAAATTAAGTACTCGACTTGCTTGCCTGATCGAAGGACGAGAATTGCTGTCTGGATGAGCACACCATAGCCCAACAATCATCAACTGTTCAATCTCTTGTTCATTGATATTATCCGAAGAGAGTTTTGGATCAGCTGCTTCAAGAATAGATCCAGTTCCATAGAGGCTCCAAACCCATTCGATCAGGTTTACTTGACTTTCCGGAACCTTGGGATCGATGGGTTTTCGTCCACAGGCTATTTCCAAAGCCACAACTCCAAAGCTGTATACATCGGTTTCCTTGCTTGCCTTGCCTGTAATGACACATTCAGGAGCCATGTAACCCATTGTCCCTGCCAAGACCGTTGTTTGTGACCCCTTTTCGTGGTCAACTAGCCTGGCTAACCCAAAATCTCCAAGTTTAGCATTGAATGTGGAGTCTAACATGATATTACTCGATTTAATGTCTCTGTGCACCACGCATTGTTCCCAGTCTTGGTGCAGATAAAGCAACGCAGAGGCTATATCTCGAGCAATCTTGTATCTCATCTCCCATGTCAACAAACTTTTGCCTCTGAAAAGATGAGAGTCTAAGCTGCCATTCGGCATGAACTCATAAGCGAGCAAAAGTGCATTTTTTTCGTGGCACCATCCAACGAGCTGCACCAAATTTTTGTGCCTGAGTCGACTGATGATCTTAACTTCTGATGCATACTCCTTCAAACCCTGACTAGACCCCCTGGATATCTTTTTAACAGCAACATAGGTATTAAGTTCACTCAAGTAACCCTTGTAGACTCCACCAAAACCTCCCTCTCCAAGTTTTTCCTGCTCTGTGAAGTTGTTTGTGGCTCTAGCCAAATCTGTGTAGGAAAACTTCTTGGGTCCAGTACGGCTTTCAAATTCAGACATCTCAAACACGACGTCGGCATCCACTTCATAATCCCCCCTCCTCCCCCTCCTCTTCCGAAATTCACATAATAAAAGACCCAATCCCCCAACCACAACAGACCCACCAACAATCAGTCCAATAACCAAACCTATCTTACTTTTACTTTTACTTTTGGTAGGAGGGCTAGGCAGCGGCACGATTACCTCTGGATCAGTCTCATTCTTGCTTTTCATTGGAGGGCTAGCCACTGGCACGATTACCCCTGGATCAGTCATTTGCAGAGTAGAACTAAAATTCCACGATAAAATGCTATGCACTGCTGAAGCTGATCCTGTGGCAGCAGTAAAGCCAAACTTGACCTGTTCTGGCAAGAATTTTCTTAGATCTACTATGTAATAGAGGCTCTGTAGAACTAGATCTTCAACATGATTAAAACCAGTAAAGACAACACTTAAATTCTTCGAATGAGAATTATAAGTAATCCATGCATCATTTTTCTTACCATCGGGAATGCTACTCCACCATGTCGTGTTAGTGAGAGATTCCACGGAATCGATATCGATACCTACATGATCCTTTTCAGGGTCCCAAATGTTAGGATATATATCAAATTCTATTGCAACAAATGGATTTTTTCTTGACTCCATCATCTGATCGAAACTTGTTAGACCAAGACTCCCACCATTTGGTTCATAATATGGAATTGGGGAATCAAATGGTGCGAGAAAGAATGTCATCCCATCTCCATATACCGACCTGTATTGTGAATTGATGACAAAAGAAAAATGAGTAGTGAAGTCTGCGAGTTTTCCTCCGGTCTTGTCCCAAAGTTGCAGCGGTTTTGCATATATTGCTCCGCCAGTGCGAGAACTTGGACTCTTAATTTGCTGAATATTGACGAGTTGTATCGTATCATTTACTGCAGTGGCTGTGTGTGTATAATTGATGTCACCGTCATTAGGACTGAAACTGGTGAAGCTGAATGATAGTGTAGCCACACAGGGAAATAATATAAAGAAAGTAATAGCTACACAGATGGGAGCATGATTATTCAGCCGGGGATGAAAATTAGGAAAGTATTCAGCCATGGCTTGTTGCAATTTTTTGGCTGATAATTGCAGCTAATTCTCCAAATATATCATCCAACCTATCTGAATTCTGAAATAGCCTGTTGTGGACTGAGTCTTTCGAGCCGTTGACTTGTTATTTTATAGAATATATACTTGTCCCATATTAATAAATCAGAAATTACCTTATAAGATCATAGACTACTTCACTTGACACTAATTGATTTTGAGATAGAAATCATGATTCTTAACAATACTAAAAAGAGAAAGGCTCTTTTCCTGTTTTGCTGTACAATTCCAAAGATCAAAAGAAAACTAAAATCTAGAAACCACAAGATTAGAAAGAAATAATATAAGAAAATTAGAGGTGGTCTTGAAGATATAAGATTGATAGGAAAATATTTGAGATAATTTGAACATATTAACAGTGGAGAGACTTGTAGGTTCTAATTGAAGATAAGATAGATAGAAAAAAATTTGAGATAATTTAGATATATTATAAGACGTGAAGGCACTCATAATAAATCTAGAGGCGGTACCAACCAACCGGGGACCAAGGGAAACCAGGCCCCTCCAAAATTAATTTGTTTCAAAAAAGTTATGTAGTATATTTTTTATAAAAAAAAACTCCCCGACCCCCCAACCTGCATAAAAAAAAATTATTTTTCCTAAAAAACAAAACAAAAGCATCTGCAGAGTCAAAAGGCTTCAAAATAAAAGAATAAAATGGTCCCTTAACTTTTTTTTTGTCCCCTAATGATTAATCAAATTTAATTAAACATAATAATTTATTTCCTTTGTTCTTCTTCCCAAAACCGAAATCCCCGTCTCTTGAACTCTGCACCATCTTCTTCTTCCTAGCAAACCATCTTAAATTCTTAATTATTGCATCATAAACACACACCACATAATCAAGCAAAGCTAAGGTAATATATCATGAAAATAATTATATTTTTCTTATTTATTAATTTTTATTGGCTAGATAATTTTATGAATGCATAATTTGTTTTGTTAATTTTTTGTTTTACAGTGGGTGAACATCTACAAAATATGATGAAGCGACACTCTGGGTAGCATCTATCTCAACAACAACGGTATGGGTCAAATTCCCTGGGATACCATTAGAGTGTTATGATGAAGAGACACTCTGGGAAATGGGAGATATGGTAGGTAAAACTATAAAAGTTGATAAGTTCTCAGCCGTTGCAGCAAAGGGTCACTATGGTAGGGTAGCAGTTCAAATGGACTTGGGTAAACCACTAATGGCCAAGTTCCAAATGAAAAGATGGGTTCAAAGAGTCGAGTTCGAAGGAATTCATCTTGTTTGCTTTGGTTGTGGGCGTTATGGACACAGAAAAGACAATTGTCCTGAACATGCTGTAGCTCCAAATTTAGAACAAGAACCATCTAATATACACTTTGGGAGATTTGAAGCAAGTAACAGAACACATCAAAATTCTCAACCCGACTGGGAAATTGGGGAAGACTACGGGACATGGATGATTGCTCAACGTAGGAATGGACGAAGGACTCGTGGTCCAACAATGCAGAGCTCAGACCAGAATCATCACCAAGGCCCTCATGCACCCATCGAAAAACCTGGTCAGAGGAAGACAAATAATACAGACAACCGAAATGCAAACTCTTCTAAGGACATGATAAAACAAAGTATGGATAACACAAGCATTCTGACGTCTTCCAGATATGACATTCTCCAAAATGAGTCCTTGGAACCTAGCGAAGAAACAACGACTAAATCTGACTTAAATGCTGCAAACGTTTCACAGACTAGAAAAGAGAAAAAATAAGGTAAACAGGGTGCAGGCCTCAGTGGTAAGGCAATCACTTCTCTAGAGAAACCCAAACAAAGCCATCCACAAAAGAACACGTTGAAGGAAGGGGACATGGTTAATCCATCTAAGAGCCAGTCTAGTCAATCACAACCAATCAGCTTGAGAGAGAAAGGCATGGACAATCAACCTAAGAGACAGCCAACAAAAGATCATGAACAGAACCAAGCCCACGTTATCATTGGAAACCCAGATTTCGAAAGAACCAAATCATTCCGAATACGGGCCTTTTCTAAAAGCGGGCAAGGAGATGATATGAAAGAACACCAAGCAATTGAGATTGATGAACCACCTGATTCTCAACATCTAATGAAAGACCCACAATTCTCACAAGAACCACATAGTCAAAAGGCTTCACAGAATCTATGCTCAAACACCCAAGTGATAATTGATGACACATATTTGTCATCGGATATGGAGACCGAGGGTCAGGGTCCAATCCCTATGAACTATGATTGAAGGTCAGTCCCTTCATCGTTCTTACGCCCTTTTACATAGTGTTTTTATGAATACAAATTATAAGAATATCTCCTCTAATAGAGGATCCCATTGGCGTATTTTGATATGGAATTGTCGTGGGGCTGGGAGTGTTGATTTCAGAAGAGTTCTTTAGGACATGAAAAGAACTCATTGTCCTAACATTGTGGTAATTCTTGAACCGTGTATAAGTGGCAGACGTGCAGATGAGGTAGTTCGTTCTCTCAATATGCCGAGGTCTTGGAGAGTTGAAGCTTAAGGATTTGCGGGAGGCATCTGGGTTTTATGGAATAAGGAAGAAGTCTTGATTGAGCTTCTATCCGCGGGAAGTCAAGTTATTAACGTCTTAATTAAGAACAGTGGAGGGCCTGACTGGGTGTTTTCGGTGATATATAGAAGCCCGAACCCAAATAAACGATAACAACTTTGGAATGCTTTGCAGGAGGCAGTGAACGATGTTAACCTCCCTTGGATGATTGCAGGGGACTTTAACCAAGTGGGCAAAATTGAAGAAAAAAGAGGAGGGTCTAATAGAATTACAACTAGAATGCATAAATTTGAGCAGTGGCGTCATAGTTGCAATTTGATGGATCTAAGCTTCATTGGACCTAGATTCACCTGGTTCGACTCTTGGGACACGGGTCAACGGATTATGGAAAGACTTGACCGTGCCTATGCCAATGCCGATTGGAAATTAGATTTCCCCGAAGCTTATGTCAAACATCTTTCGAGACTTCATTCAGATCATATGTTTATTCTTATTGACCTTCATGGTAGTACCCACAACACTAGTCTGCGCGACCCTTCCGCTTCGATGGCGTGGTTAACTCGTGATGATTTTTTTGAGCTTGTCAAGAATAGTTGGCTGGGTAATTCGCAAAGCATGGAGGATAGCATCACGGATCTGGTGAGCAAGATTAAGGATTGGAATCATAATACTTTTGGCAGCATATTTCGCAGGAAAAAAAGACTGGTAGCGAGAATTGGAGGGATTCAAAAATCGCTCCAGGTAACTTATAACTCCTCACTGGTCTGACTGGAGAAGAAACTAAAGAGGGATTATGATCAAACTTTGGAGCAAGAAGAGCTGCACTGGTACCAAAGATCTAGAAGGGATTGGATTTTGTCGGGCGATAGGAACACTAGATTCTATCACCTCTCTACCCTGTTAAGACAAAGGAAAAATCATGTCTCTTGCCTTCAAACTAATATGGGTATTTGGATTGACGACGAGGATCAACTAAAAGAGATGGCTCGAAGTTTTCTCATGCACTTGTATACGGAGACGGCAGAGAGGCCCCAAAATAATCTCTGCCCCTTGCTCCAACCTCTCCAAAGGGACGATATTGACAACTTGTGCAACCGATTGAGAAGGACGAAGTCAGACTTGCAGTGTTTCAGATGAATCCATCAAAGGCACCAGGACCTGGCGGCCTTAACGCTGCCTTCTACCAGCGATGTTGGAACATTGTAGGAGATGCTACTTTCTGTATGGTTTGCAATGCTTTCAACTCTAGAGAGATGCCTAATCTTATCAACCACTCCCTTATCCACCTTATTCCGAAAGTCAAGAATCCTGAAAAGATGAGTCAGTTCCGTCCCATTAGCTTGATAAATGTCTCTAGTAAAATCATCTTGAAGGTCTTAGTTAATAGACTCAGACCACTTCTTGCTGACATTATTGGACCTCACCAAAGCAGCTTTTTACCTGGGCGATCTACTATTGACAATGTTATCCTGGTTCAAGAAATTGCTACAGCTATGAAAAGGAAAATGGGCAGGAAATGTACTATGGCCTTTAAAATCGACCTGGAAAAAGCTTATGACAAACTTAGTTGGAGCTTTATTCGGGAGACTTTGGAAAGTATTCAACTGCCTCCAAATTGGGTTTCTCTCATTATGTCCGAAATGGGTTCAAACTCAATCCGCCTTCTCCGGAATGGTGCCCCCATAGAGCCGTTTATCCCCTCACGTGGAATCAGACAGGGCGACATTTTATCGTCCTACATCTTTGTTTTGTGCATTGAGTGGCTTGCTAATGCCATCTACCGTGAAGTGCATGATGGAAACTGGACTCCTATTTCTCTCAACAGGTATGGGCCTAAACTTTCTCATTTGTTTTTTGCTGATGATTTGTTTCTTTTTGCAGAGGGTTCCGTTGAACAAGTTCAAGTGATTACTCAAGTGTTGCGCAACTTCTGTCAGATGTCGGGCCAGTCAATTAACCCAACCAAGTCTCAGCTTCTGGTTTCTAATAATGTTGATCAAAATTTAGCCCTTCAATTGAGCCAGATTAGTGGCATACCTATTGTTCATCACTTCGGCACCTATCTTGGTGCCCCTATTCTTACCGGCAAAGAGAGGATAAATGCATACAACTAAGTTGTGTCGAAGATGCAAACCAAATTAAGTGGTTGGAAACATAAATGCTTATCTCTAGCTAGCAGGATTACTCTTGCTCAATCAGTTTTATCAGCGACGCCAATCCATGTGATGCAAGCTCACAAACTTTTGAAACAAACTTGCAACGAAATTGATCGCATACAAAGAGATTTTATTTGGGGGTCGACAAGAGAGAGAAGAAAGGTGCACTGGGTTGCTTGGGAACGTCTTTGTCAACCCAAGAAATGTGGTGGACTTGGATTAAGATCAGCTCATACTCTTAATGAAGTCTTTATGGCAAAACTTGGATGGAAATTGGTTAAAGAACCTAACCTCCTTTGGGTCCAGGTTCTTCAAGCTAGATACTTCAACAATGACATTCTGAACTATACAAGCAAACCTTCAGATTCTGTATTGTGCAAAAACATTACGAGAGGTGTGGATATTCTCCGAAAAGGTATTAAATGGACTATCAGGAATGGAAAAAAGATTCACTTCTGGCTTGACTGGTGGGTTGGGGATGGTCCTTTAATCAGGTTAACCAACTATGAGATCGAGACTTTTGAGATAAATAGAAAAGTTGAAGCATTCACAGTTGAGGATGGCTCTTGGAACTGGCCTAGCTTTCAACATCTACTCCCGGACCAAGTGCTCCTTCAGATTGTGTCCGTTAGAGTGCGAATTAGAGATAAGGAACACGATTACATCTCTTGGAGCAGCAACAACCCAGGTGACTTCTTGGTGAAATCGGCTTATGAAATGCTCAGAAGTGAAGCTCCTAACGACAACTTCAATTGGGACTTGATTTGGAAGCTCCATTGCACACAAAGAATTCGAATCTTCCTATGGCGCTTGATCCTTAATAAACTTGCCACTGCCCAACAACTCTGCAAGAGAGGTATTGGCACAGAGTTTTCTTGTACTGCCTGTGGATCCTTGAATGAAGATGCAGATCACCTTTTTCGTAGATGTTATTACTCCAGTGAAATTTGGAAGCAACTTTTGCCTTTTGATCAACAACATGACTTTGATAGACCTTCATGGGTTGCGTGGATTAGCTCAAACCTGCAAAAGAAAAAAATTGTGCATGGGGTCGCTTGGAACCTGATTTTTGCTGCCTCTCTTTGGTGGATTTAGAGATGGAGAAATGACAGATGCTACGGAGAATCCCGGGATCCAATCCTTCATGACATTGTCTCATTTATTGTCAACAACGCAAGAGATATGGAGAATGCTTGGGGCAAGAACATGATGATTACAACAGGAAGCAACAAAGACTTATTGAAGTTTGTTGGATCAAATCGCATGACGGGTGGAAACTTAATGTGGATGGCTGCGCAAAGGGCAATCCTGGTCTGGCGGCAGCAGGAGGGTTGATTAGAAATTATCAAGGGGATTGGGTGTTGGGCTTCAACTGCAATTTGGGTATTGCCGACAGCACTAGTGCTGAAGTTTTTTGTGATATGGATGGGGCTGAGAAGGCTAGTTCAAATGAGAGTCACAAGGGCTGAAATCGAAATAGACTCCCAAATGCTCGTCCAAATGTTTCGAAATAACACTTCTAATAACAATCCTTGGAGGCCATGGGTTGAAAACTGTCGTCTTATTTTTCAACAGAATTCTCATTTTCGAGTTCATCATATCTATCGTGAGGCAAACAAATGTGTTGACTTATTAGCCAAATTTGGCTTGGATCAAACTCTAGGAGAACACTACATGGATCAACCTCCTGGGTTTTTGCAGATTCAACTAGAGAAAGACAAACGAGGAGAATCGTCCTCTTGAACCATGAACGGCTTCTAGCTTCGAGCTAGACCTCCCATCAACCAAAAAAAAAACATCCTAATTTCGTTATTCATCATGTCTATGGTAAGTTGGTCTCTTATGCTAATTCTAACAGCTTATTTTTTTTTTCTATATATAGGAAGTTTGCACTTCTCTCTTTAGCTTTAAGGGCTTCTTATTTCAGTTTTACCCCAACAGTCTCCTTACTTTTAATCTATCTTTATTTCAGAGATTCTCTATTTCAATTTCACTCCAACAGTTTCTCTATTTTAGAGACTTCTTATTTTTATTTTACTCCAATATATCTCTAATTTGATCAAACAAACCATTTACTTTTTTATTTTTTAATGATGATATTCTATTTTAAATATAAGATTACTTTCTATTATAGTTTATAATAAATATTTTTGGTGATTTGTTTTCAAATTTGGGGTCGGGTTTGGTAATCTTTTTTTTTTTGGCATTTCTTTGGTGGTTCATTGGAGCATGATCTGTGTATAATTTATACACAAATCATGCTTCAATCTCCAACAGTAGGCTTTTGAGATTTAAAAGTTAAAAAAAAAAAGTTGCTTTTGAGATGTAAAGAGCCAAAGCAAGCAACACCTTTTGGATATGGGCTCCATGTAGGGAGCCTACTGGATGCATTTTGTTAGATTTGGCTCCCTATAATGGTTAAAGAGTCATTATAAGGAGCTTGTTACACCCAGTCTTATAGTCTTAGCTTTTCATTTAGCTATATTATCTTCTTATCACTATACCTTTTGATATATTGTCCGTAATAGATCATGATAAAAGAGGTGTTAAATCCTCTCGTATTGTAATAATATAGTCTATATGGTTATAATTAACTTCTTCTAATACAACGGCATAGCCTCCCTTTTATTCAAACAAAAAAACTCTTCACATCAAACTGGACCAAAGTTTAAGATGGCACCTGTCACGCCCCGAGCCCAGACCCCCAGGCCCGCAAACACGACTAGTGTTGTAGGCATAAAAAATAACTACTTTGACCCTTTTTTCTACTGGCCCAAAATGGTTAATCTAAGTTATTCTTTATACCCACAACACTCACTTATAAACTACACAAACACATTATATTATTCAGATGTGGGATGTGTCACATACACCCCCCATTAAGGACCTGATGTCTTCGTCAGGGGAACACATACCCAGGACCAACTAGACGGTGAACGATTCTAAAGGTGGCTCATACGGGTTCAAGAGGTGGCGCCCACCAGCCTCATACGGGTTCACGAGGTGGCGTCCGCACTTTGCCCCGCATAGCACTTAACTCCCGCACCGGCTAGTGACCTGCTCTAAATATCATTTTGTCATGCCCCAAACTCAAACCCCTATGTCCGCAAACGCGACTGGTGTTGTAGGCATAAGAAACAACTACTTGGACCCTCTTTTCTACTGCCTCAAAATAGTTAACCCAAGTTATTCCTTATACCCACAACACCCACTTATAAACCACACAAATATACTATATTCTTCTGATATGGGATGTCACAGCACCAATAAATTAGAATGCACAAAGCTAATTATCGTCTAATTTCCAAAAATTACAGAATTCTATGTTAATATTAGTTCTTCTATATTTTTCATTAATACAAATTTTGTGTCTAATTATATCACTAATTTGTAAAAATCTGACTGCACATAAAACTCTTCCGTTTCCTTCACGTCCAAATAATAAATTGAAGCCGTAAAAAGTCTGGTTATGGGGCCATGTCTTCAATTCTCGACCGGCCTTCTGGCCCCGGTAATAAGTACTACGTGCATTTGCAGTTGAGACCCATTAGTTTGAAGATGTCAATGCATGGTTCTGTTGAAAGTCATGCCACTAGCTATGAATTTATTTTTCAATAATCAAACATAAGACATATGGTGGAAAGTCTGGCAAATACGAGTGCGATACTGTTTCTTTATCTTTGAAAGCTGTCGATTTATTTATGCATTTTTCGTATTTTTCTTATCTATAAAAGGACCAGTTCTCTTTATCCTTGAAGAGAAAATAGCGTAAATGGTTACTGTTATTTTTCCAAAATTTTAAATTCATTTTTATTATTCAATATTTATCAATTTAGTCCTTATTATTTTTTTAAAAAAATTGAAATTCATCTTGACTCTTTAAAGTTATTTAATTTATTCCCTATTGTTCCCCATAAATTTTTAATTTAGTCTATATTATTTTCATTTAAAATTTAAATTAGTCTTTAGTGTTAAAAAAAATTGTGATTCAATTGAAATTTTTAGAAAATCATAGGAACTAAATTAGCTAATTTTGAATAACAAGAACAAATTTAAAATTTTGTAGAAAAAATGGAAACATTTGTGCAAAAGATTTTGTTTTATTTTTTGTCAACCAACGCTACATTGATACAAACATATCTTACAGTTAACCAATTTCACAAGGGAAAAACTCATAGGACAAAACGCTATATGGAAAAGGAGAGGTATTAGGCGTTTAGTCAATCGCTAAATAAAAAAATTAAAAAAAAAAATAATCGACAAGATCTTGTAAAAAGATTGGAAAAATGGCACAAATAGTCTTTATTATTTAACCAAAATTTTAAATTTGTGTGACATCCCCACCGGTGGTGGAAGATAATGTATAAGTATAATTTATAAGTGGCGTTCTGTGTATAAGGGATAACTTGAGTTAATACAATATCTCACATCGATGAGAGATTGTGAATTTAAATAGTTTATAAGTGGGTGTTCTGATTATAAAAAAATAATTTGAGTTAATCATTTTAGACCAGTGAAAAAGAAGACCCAATTAATTATTTCTTAGTCTTACAAAATTAAACTCGCTTACGGGTCTGAGATTTTGGGTTCGGGGCGACAATTAACCAAACCATTATCAAACTATCCAACATTATAAAAATAGCAGTAAACCCATGCTTAGGGCATCATAATCAATCTAACATGATGTTACAGAAGTCTTACATGTTCTTTTAGGAGTACTCCATTAATAACCTTTTATTTGCTGTATTTAATTTGTTTTCGTTTGGTAAGAAACTTTCTTTTTATTTTCAAATTCAATTGTTCTTCATTATTAAGATATTTCTTGATCTTCCCGGCCATATTAAACATTCAAATTTAAAGCAAATTAAGTTCACTTTTTGTGAGAAAATAAATTAAGAATATCTCCAACAGTACTAAACAATTAATTAGTTTCAAGCAAACGGTGGTATAGTTCTGGAAATTATCATAGTTTGTCAAGCTGATAAACGAAACAAAGAGCATTGCTTATAAGCCCCAAGATAATAACATTTGTTAACTCTTCAAATTCATACAGATACAAACGCTTGCATATACAATGCAATCACTTTAAGCATGCATGAAGAAGGGTCCAACACAACAGCATATACATATAGCAGCCTGCTCCGAAAGCAAATTAAACTACTTATTTTTTCTGTGTCCCCTTCTCAGCTACTTCAATACAACTTTAGTTATAAATTCAAACAAACCACAACACTGGTACGTACACAGACAAAGGACTGATACATGCATTACATGCATGCACCAAAACTAAAAGAAAAGCAGACATTTCCATAGAATTAATGAAAATAAGATCAAATATTGTACGTGAAAGTGGAACAGACGGGGACGATAGTCAAGAGGATGCACTGATTTTTTATGAATCAGTGCTGTAGATTGAAGATTGGGTTTGGTTGCTCTGAGAGTTAATAGTAGTGCCATAAAGGGATGTCGAGGAAGATGTAAGCGGCATATTGACAGCCGGTGGAGTGCCGTATGATGGCGTAGGCATTCTTGGTGGAAGAGTAGGCAATGTGGTTTCAAAATGATGTGCTCGGTTTGCTTGCCTGACTGAAGGGCGAGCATTATTTTTTTTTTCTGAATCAGCGAGAAAATTTTATTAGGAAAAGAAAGAAAAAGAAACAGGTGTAAAGAAAATACATCAAAAGCTAAGTCCACAAGGTACATAACCATCACAATTCATGGAAGCGGCAAGAGAAACAACAACAAAGCCACAAAATCACTCAAGTCCACAAAAGATCAAAACTACTAGGAGACAATACAAGCTCTATGTAAAAAATGATAGTTAAGGGAAGTCATTTTAATGGGGCTTCATTATTGTCCGGATGAGAGCACACCAGAGCCCAACAATCTCCAAAGTTTAGCATTGAATATGGAGTCTAACATGACATTACTCGACTTTATGTCCCTATGCACCACACATTGTTCCTTTAAGAATCATGGGTTTCTATTTTAAAATCAATTAGTGTCAAGTGGAGTAATTCAAAATCTTATCAAGTAGTCTAAAAATTTTTGATTTTTCAATATAGGACAAATATTATATTCTAATAGTACCAATTCTTCGTGCAGATAAAGCAATGCGGAGGCTATACGTTGAGCAATCTTGTATCTCATATCCCATGTCAACAAACTTTTCTCTCTGTAAAGATGAGAGTCTAATCTTCCATTTGGCCCGGACTCATAAACAAGCAAAAGTTTACGAGCTTGCACTTATAAGTCATACGTATACACCCGACAGATGAAAACATGAATCAAGACAACGAAACTAAAAGCAGCGGTTAGACAAAAGATTATTGGAATAGGATAAATTGTTCTAAAATAGATATCCCCGTATAAAAGTAAGTTTCGCATATTCATACAACCGCTGAAGCATGATTAAATCAATCCCTAGTATATAATGAAATAGAAGTATAGTCCATATAAAAGTGTCACAGTCATGTAAGGCGGGTTAAGTTCTTCCATTTAAAAGGTCAAGTTATTTCTTTGAGTAAGTAATTACTCGCAGAGTTAGGCTAAGTTTCTATTGTGTGGCAAAATCACGTTAAAAAACTTGTGTGTTTTTGACATTTGTGTGCACAATTCGCCCAACAAATTACTAGTGAGATCAGATTCTCGAGTTTTCAAAAAGCTGTAGATCAATTTGCCGGAGGACAAGCAATAATGATTTGATCAAGTTCATAATTTTCTGGTGATCTCGTCCCAAATTAAATCTAAAATGTCTACCTCTTCATCTCATCAACCATTTATTTTTGGTTCCAAGGCGAATTATTAATCATGTTGAGCATAGTTTCTTCCAGCAATCGAATGCTATATGTTACTCATTAAGAAATGTTCTGTCTCTTTCCTTCGCTTCCGAAAGCATATTCCCTTTATTATGTGCACCTAGAATAATTATAATTGGTTCGCTAGCAAAAGTCTTAAAAAATATGTGCATATTTAGGTATATTTAATATAAAAAATTAATTTAGTTGCTACTTTAAAATATTATTTATATATAAATATAAAATTAAATTTTTTCTTGGTACTCATAGAAAAAAAATTCTAGATTAGCTTCGACTCTAAAATAATAAATGCAGAGAAGATCACAAAAAGCTAAAGGATATTAAAGTAGCATATAAAATGCCCATAATTATGTATTATAGTGAAAAATGAGAACAAGACAAAGATGGAGAGGGGAGATTACGGAAATATACATATGAACTACAAAAAGACTAGAAAAGATAAACAAAATGATAAAAAGTTAGACGTATTACAGATGACACAAACAATAAGGTCTTAAAATAATTAAGTCGAATATCGAAAAATTAGCTTGAGTGATTAAGTAGTAGTGCATATATAAAGATCGTCCCAATTTTAAGTTGAACTTCAATATTTAAACATGTTGAGTTATAGAAAGTTTGCGAGGACGTTCCATGTTTAAGCAGACTGAATAATGCTTCTATTGTCTGACCCATGTTTAAGGAATTTAATTGTTCTGAGCTTTAAAATTACAATTTCACATGCCAACAAAATATTTCACATTTTGATATTTATCTTTAAGGATAAATTGTATCATAGGTTACTAAACTTACATGAAGTTTTAAATCACTTATTAAACTAATTTTTTATTTTATTTTACCCACTTTGTTAGTTTTTTCTGTTAGTTTTAACGAATCTATATTATTAGCTTGACAAAATTGTAATTTGCCACCATATTAATACGGCAAATTTTCAAATCTTCCATTAAACCTTTTTATTGTTTCAAACCAACCCACTTCGGATTTTTTTTTTTTTTCATTTTACCCACTCCTTTTAATTTTTTCACTTACTTTAACGATTTTCTATTTTTATCTAAGCAAAATTATTATTTGCCTCACCATTTTAAGGGTGCCAAATTTATTTGTGCATCATATTTTTGTTTTTAAGCTGAAAATTTTGGCACCTTTAAAATGGTGTGAAAATCATAACTTTGCCTAGATAAGAATAAAAAAATCTGTTTAACTAAGTGTAAAAAACTAAAGGAGTCGATAATATGAAATAAAAAAAATTGTTCAGTTAGTGATTTGAATAAAAAAATATAATATTAGTGTGTGATCTTAGAACTTTTCCTTATTAATAATGGAGAAAACGACGATTTTTCCCAAATAAAATTAGATATTAATTAAAACTAACTGAAAAATAGAATCAAATGGGTAAAATAAAACAAAAATTTAGTTTAGTGGGAGATTTGAAACAGAAAAATATTTACTGGGTGATTTTTTTTATTTTTTTTGGTAAAAAAAAATTACTAAATCTTGTAAAAAAAAAAAGGAAAATATTAAGGCCGGGTTTTGAGTGGAACGGATATTTCATCAACAGACCAAACAATATTGGGCCAGGTTACACAAAAAATTAAGTAATATTATCTGGACAAAGCCCAAGGTAAAACCTGGACTCGAACGTTAAGAAAAATGGTTTCTCTTCTCTGACGCCCTTGCGCCCGATCCGCTGAGTTCCCATCTTCTTCCTCAAAGGTGAAATCCTCCTTCTCTACATCGATGTTTTGATTTATATATATATATATATGCATGTTTGTATGTACATGGATATGTATACATTTATATGTGTACACACACGATGTCTAGGGAAGAAGTGTTTAGATCTGCGTTGAATAGATTTGGATATCCTAAATTAATGGTCTAATTGAAAGTTATGTTAGAGTATTATAGCTGCAAAGGTGATGATTTTTATGGAGAATTGTAATTACGCGGATGAATTTTCTGTTTAATTAATTGCGATGGAGTTTAGGATTTTTATATGATTTTTCGAAGATCTTATTGGCTATTATTTTCATGCAATTTAATTGAGAATTATATATGTTTTTATCTATATGTTCAAATCACAGCTGGTTAATCAGAGATGAGTTGTTTGTAGAAAATTTGCGAACGATTTTGGAAAACGAAGTTAATTTTTATCGGAAAACATGCCTACTGTTTCAATATCTATAGGAAAAAGTGTTCTACTGTGAATGAAGCAAACGTAATTAGTTTTCAACATCAAAGACAGATCTTAGAGAACTCTAGAATTTGGGAAAAAAGTGTTTTTACACCTAGCAAATGGTGTGATGTTACGGAAAAGATCTTAAAAAATCAGTCTTTTGCCTGGAATTAAGTATCTGGAATTACTTTTAAACATTGTTTTGCATTTAGTTTCAAGAGAGCCCAATTCAATTGAAGACATATTGATAGTTAATTGCCATTAACACAACTTATCATCTCCGTCGTTTGCAAAACCTTTTCCCTCTCTTGTTCCACAGTATTCTCTCCCTCTATCTCAAAAAATGGGCTCGCGCGAGCCCAATTCAATCGAAGACATATTCGAATCATCGTTGCATCTAGAAGACACCCACTACAAAGAAGGCTACGAAGAGGGCTACACTGACGGCTTACCCTCCGGAAAGGAAGAGGGCCGCCAAGTGGGCCTGAAAACCGGGTTTGAAGTCGGCGAAGAATTGGGCTTTTATAGAGGCTGCATCGACGTTTGGAGCTCCGCAATCCAGGTTGACCCGAATTGCTTCTCTTCTAGGGTCCAGAAAAGCGTTAACCAGATGGATGTCTTGCTCCAGAAGTACCCGATATCCAACCCGGAACATGAGTCAGTTACTGAAATTATGGACTCTTTGAGGTTGAAATTCAAAGCTATTTGTGCAAGCTTGAATATGAAGTTGGAATATAATGGGTACAAGGCTTTTGATGGTGAAAAGATTGAATTTTGAAAAGAAAGCCCTGTGCACAAGGCTCTTACCAAGCACGAGTTCTGGGAAAGGTTGGACCATTTTGGGACGACTGCACGCGGCCTTAACTTGCAGTTTTGCAAGATTGTGTCTTTATGACTTACGAGTCAGAACTTGACCTCTATGTCACAGTGTGACGACTGTTGCTGTTGTGCTTAGGCTCCCTTCATATTCATTGCATAGTAATTTGTTTAATTGTTGTCTTTTAGTTATGCTTTGTTATGTTGTATAATCAAATTTTGTTATTTACTTTTTTTCTTTATTTACAAAGGCTACCAGTTTATGACCTCTTGTATTAAAGTTAATTTTCTGGTCTAGAATGTTATGTTTATGCTGTGATCTGATTCCGTGTGATGTAAATTTAGTCAATAGAAGAAATATGCATAGCAGAATTTGCCTCGGCCGAGTGTTGGGGGTGGTAACAATTGAGATATTGAAACCAAATAAACTGGCAATTCTAATACGGTGTTTGGTTTGGATTGCTCATTACAGGCATGAAACCAAAATTAGTGTGTTTCTCTTTGTGCTTTTGGGGTGGCGTTTAATGAATCATTTCTGTTTCTCTACATAAATTTCTACTAAAAGACAACTGAAATAGATCGAGGATTCAAAATATATGTTATGCAATGTGTTTTATTTCTTCTCTTCTTTTACTTTCTGTGTTGATGCTACAGAATTTGTACAAATCAAACTAAGTCTCATTTTACTAGGTGGACTCGGTGCTACAGAATTTGTCTACTGAGGATAATTTGAATAACTTGAACTATATCACCAATCCTGTTCCTTTATAAGTTCATATTCCTTGGTAGAGAGGCCTTGTAAACAGCCCACAGTTTGTCACTTGGAATGGCTGTGGTGGTGGTTCTTTCCATTCCAAAACTCATGCCTTCTTTGATAGAAATGCTTGAGTTTTCCATTGATTAGTCATCATAATATTCTCCATGTAGAAGTGGTTTGCTCCAAGGATTTGGAGCATACTTGATTATCATCACAATATTCTCCATCTTGTGGAGGTCATCTCACAGGAAATTCACCCACTTTTGAAACCGAAAACTGACTGATCTTGCTCATGTAGGTAACATACAGGAGAGTTGGCGGCCATGGATGCCCCACCCTGCAACCATCGGGAGGCAGACGGTTCTGTGCACTGATAAGGATTTGGACATTTCACCTACTAGACATGGTAATACATATCCTAGACATGGTCACATTTTTCTTCTTTTCTTTGTTTTGCAATTAAGCAGATATTTCCATTACTAAGTAGTCATTGAAGAAAACTTTTCATGCCTCATGTCTTGCCTACCCTTGAGTAGTCGTCCACCTTGGGGAATGACTTGTGTGCCATGTGGAAAAACTGTCTTGTAATGAAGTTGACTTTGCATTAGCTCCCAGTTTTTCATACATATATGCGGTAAATTGTCTGATACATTTATTTCAATCTGTTCATCTCATGCCAATAACGTTAAATTTCTTGATTATGTCTTTAGATATATACCTTCCAGAAAATATGTGGATAGGTCAATTATTTCGTCTTAGTTACTGCATCCTTTGTTTTCATCCTCCAGCTGAGAGTCAATTATTAAGGGTTGCATTAACGGATCTCAGTGAAGGAAGGGATAATTGGAGGATCCTCGGATTACCCTTTCATTAGAGTTATTACAGGAAATTAAGATGTCCGTTTCAAGTTCTGCTTAAGCAAATCAATTTGATTTAGTGACAAGCTGCCAGCACCTGCGGATTTGACACCTAAATATGATTCAACAGAAACTTAAAAATTTTACTAATTAAAGAAACTCAGAACAGTTTAGTACACTGCCTTGTCGAGATCAGATCTGCAAGCGTTTAAACACTTAGGAACATGGGTTATTAATGATACGTAATTTGCATGCAAATGTTGTCTGATTTCGAAATAATCAACTTTTAATTAATTTTCTCTCCACAGTTCATGTGTTGGTAGATAAATACTCGCAAAGGCACAAGGTATAAAATAATATATATAAAAAAAAAAAATGATGTATACAGCCATGACCAGTGTAGCTCATCACATGGGACTTAATAATGGGACACCAATCTCACATGGCTTCCTCTCTAATGGTCGAGACACACAACGTTCGTTAGGAGAATATGCACGCCGTATCGTTCGCTGGTGGGCTCTCTGGATTAAGCTTCTGGGGCATTGCTTGGTCGCTAGGGTGCATAGCCATCCAGCACCATAACACTGCGAACCCCATATCTCTTTCTACCATGGATTTTATTGAAAAATGACAGCTTTTGGACATTTGTATCTGTACATGTACATGACGATAGTCGGATGTATTTACAGGCTATCGAGGGCTTTAGTCGTTACTGATTCAAGACAGAAGTACAAAATCATTAAAGTGTGAGATGAGATTGTATTTTTAAGGTAATTTTAGACTCAAAAATCAATTTAGTTCTTACTGAAATAGTTTACTCATATTATTATATATGAGTGTTAAGTTGTGCGTTTTTAGCCCCCACTGAATAAAAATCTTAGATCCGGCCTTGTACATGACTTAATGTTCTTATTTACCATCATGGATTTCTTTGCCTTGTCATGCCTCATATCCAGAATTTTAGACCAGTTAACGAAAACAGTCTTAGAATAATTGTCTTGTGGTAAATATTTACTAGGTTCAAATTGTTAACTTGAATTGTCAATGATGGATCAAAAATGTTAGTATGGACTAAGTGATTTTAGTGATAGAATCACCTGGGACCAAGCGATTTTTACGGGCTAAAAATTTAAAGATAATCAAGTGACGAGGGGTTCCCGAGCTGAGCTAAATTAGCCGACCTTCTGATCAGAGATGGGCCAATCCGCGCTCCACTAGCAGCTCGCTCAGCCCAATGATCAACCCCAGATGACTGACCCGACCCCATTAACCCCGACCTCAGTTCCAGCTGTTCCGATGGGACATAAAGCACTGATGGGACATAAAGCTACGTCGCATTAAATGTTGTCAGACCCAAACTCAGTATAAATAGAGCTCAACCCTCCTCACTTACTCTCTCTCGTTATTAATTGCTCTCAACTACTTTGCCAGCTCGGACATATTAATCATTCGCACGCCTGAGGGGAAAATTCGGGTCGTCACCCCGCCTTTTCCTTGCCTTCTTGTGCAGGATCTGCAGCCGACCAGGAGAGTTTAGCTCGGAGTCGGATCGAAGGAGTCCAGCTCGGCCAAAGTAGCTCCCGAATCTAACTGTGAGATTTTCAACCTCGACAGTTTGGCGCCGTCTGTGGGAAACGACGAGTTCTATTGTAGCTCTCTTTGCCACTCATTGAGAAACCATCATGGTACAAACAAGAAGCCACAACATACCAGTGGAGGATTCGCCCAACCTAGAAGGGGACTCCGAAGCCGTGCAGGCGCCCAGCCAGAACCTGACCCAAGCCGACGTTGGAACGAGCCAACGTATACACTTAGCCACTCAAACTAACCCCGGAGCGGAAGGAGACCCTAACTCCAGCCTATCACCGGAGATAAGGATGATGCTGAGGATGTTCGAAGAACTCAAGGAACAGGTGGCCCGGCTGGCTGAGGGCCCCCTGGCACCGCAAGAGGCCGCGCCGCGGCCATCGCGCCCCCAGTTCCACATCCCGGAGTCTAGACGAAAACGGACGCAGGAAGAGGAGGGCTTCTACGAGCCAACACCAAGGTCCGACCCGGAGAGAGGCAAAAGGGCGGTTCTAGCCGACCCCGAGCAAGCAAAGACCGCGGCTGCCATAGCTAAAGTCATCAACCAACTCGGTGTAAGCCCACTCTCTCCAGAGGTGTTAGCCACGCCCCTACCCACTGGCAACCGAATGCCCAACCTGGCCATCTATAATGGAGACGGAGACCCTGCCAGCCACCTGCTCAATTTTGATCACCACATGACTCTGCACGACATGCCAGATCTCATGAAGGCGAAGACATTCCCGACCACCCTGGTTGGCAATGCTTTGGACTGGTTCCAAAAACTTCGTCCTGGATCAATTGCAAGCTTCCACCAGCTGGCGGAGGCCTTCCTATCCCGCTTCGCAGGAAGCCGCCGTGCCACCCGCCATACTTCTACATTGCTGTTGGTGAAGCAGCATAGAGGGGAAACTTTGAGGGCCTACACGGCTAGGTTCAATGAAGAGTCCCTCCGAATTCCAAACTTAGAGGACTCCATGGCTCTGATGGCCTACCAGAGCGGGCTCAGGTCGGGCCCCCTCACATCTTCATTGGCGATCGACCCGGTGGATACCGTGTCTGAGGTAATGGTGCGAGCAGAGGGGTACATACACTCGGAGGAGATCCATCAGGCAAAAAGGGACGACGACAAGGAGAAAGAGGCCGGGAGGAAAGGAGAGGGTTCCCGAGCCCAACCCGCGGGCAAAGCTCAGAACGACCGAGGCAAGCAACCGCAACAGCCGAAGCCGAACCCCCGGTTCACTATGTTCACTCCCCTTAACACCTCGAGGGAACAGATTTTGATGGAGATCCAGCACCAGAACCACCTGCCTCCGGCTCCGAGAATGAAAGGCCGGCCTGATAAGCGCAATAAAACCAAGTATTGCCGCTACCACATGGACTATGGCCATACCACCGAAGAGTGTAAAGACTTGAAGCAGGAGATCGAGGCACTGATTGCCCGAGGTCACCTTCGGAGGTATGTAGATCAACAGCCGACCCGAAATACGAAAAAAAGGGATAGGGAGAGAAGTCCGACCAGGCGCCAGGTTGGGGGCGGACGTCTGGCTGTGATTGAAACCATAGCGGGAGGGTTAGCGTCAGGAGGCGAGACCTCGGCAGGCAGAAAGGGTTATGTTCGTGCAGGGAGGGAATATGGACCAATGAAGGGACCGGCCCCGGGGATGCAAGGGATCACCTTCTCTTCAGAAGACTTGGAGGGGGTCATATTGCCTCACGACGACCCCCTGGTGATCAGCGCAGAGATAGCCAACTTCACCGTCAAAAGGCTGATGGTGGACACTGGGAGCTCGGCAGAAGTCTTGTTCCTCAGTGCTTTTGAGCAAATGGGGTTGGACAGGAGCCGACTCAGGCCATTGCGTGGTACTTTAGCAGGTTTCACCGGGCAGTCCCACCGAGTCGAAGGAGTCCTCACCCTCCCGCTGAAGTTGGAGGATGGGGATAAGTGGGTGTCGATGCAGGCCAACTTCATTGTAATGAATTGTAGCTCCACCTACAACGGGATCTTAGGTCGGGTGGCGCTTAATCACTTCAGGGCTGTCCCCTCAACGTACCACCAGGCCCTGAAGTTCCCGACCCTGTCTGGGATAGCAACCATCCGCGGGGCCCAACTCTCAGCCCGGGAGTGTTATGAAAACTCACTCCGACCCAAATATCAAATCGGCTGGGGACCGGATCTGCCCGAAGAAAAGAGAGACGCTAAGAGAGGAAGCCCGGCTGAGGACCTTCAGGAGGTGGAGCTCTCTGACGAAACAAAGAGAGCAAAGATTGGGTGTGAACTATCTGCCAATCTCAAGAAAGGTATAAGCCAATTTCTTTTAAAGAATGAGCATGTATTTGCCTGGTCTGCTTCTGACATGACAGGAATTGACCCGAGTGTGATCGAGCATCACCTGAATGCCGACCCAAATCACTATCCAGTAAAACAAAAGCGTCGGCACTTTCATTATGATAAGCAACAAAACATAGCGAGAGAAGGGGACAAGTTGGTGGACGCCGGCCACATAAAGGAAATACAGTACCCAACTTGGCTGTCCAATGTGGTGCTGGTGACGAAGTCTTCTGGTGGATGGAGACTATGTATTGATTTCACCGACCTCAACAAAGCTTGCCCCAAGGATTGCTTCCCCCTGCCACGGATTGACCAAATGGTGGACGCCACCTCCGGGTTCGAGCTGCTCTCCTTCATGGATGCCTTCAAAGGTTATAATCAAATCAAGATGGCTCCCGGGGACAAAGAAAAGACCGCCTTCACCACCGATAAAGGACTCTACTACTATGAGGTCATGCCTTTTGGCCTCAAGAATGCTGGAGCCACATACACTCGGATGGTGAACAAGGTCTTCAAGAACCAGATTGGCCGGAATATGGAGATCTATGTAGATGACATGTTGGTCAAGAGCAGGAGGGCGGAAGACCATGTAACTGACCTGGCTGAGGCCTTCGCCGTAATGGAGCACTTTGGGATAAAATTGAACCCGAAAAAGTGCGCATTCGGCGTCAAGGCAGGCAAGTTCCTGGGCTTCATGGTAACAGCCCGCGGAATAGAAGCCAACCCGGAGAAAGTCCAGGCGATCCTAGACCTAGTGCCCCCGACCTGCGTGAAGGACGTCCAGGTGTTGGCAGGAAAAGTCGCGGCGCTGAGCAGATTCATGTCCAGGTCGGCTGACAAGTGCGCTCCCCTATTCAAAATATTGAGGAACCCTAAGAACTTTGAATGGACTGAGGAATGCCAAAACGCCTTCCAGGAGCTGAAAAGGTACTTAGCCTCGCCACCTCTATTATCCCGACCTGAGGTGGGGGAGGAGCTGGTAGTATACTTGGCATGCTCGGGAACAGCGGTGGCGGCGGCGCTAGTCCGAGAAGAAGGCAAGGAGCAGAAGCCGGTCTACTACGTTAGTAAAACCTTGCAGGGAGCCGAGGTGAGATACTCCTCCTTGGAAAAACTCGCCCTCGCGCTCATCACGGCGGCTAGAAAGTTGAAACCATACTTCGATGCTCATCCGATTAAAGTCATGACTGATGCTCCGCTCAAAACCATCATGCACAAGCCAGAGGCGACGGGCAGGCTACTGAAATGGGCAGTTGAGTTGAGTCAATTCGACATCACCTACCAGCCCAGGACAGCCATCAAAGCCCAGGCCATTGCTGACTTTGTCGTAGAGTGCACTGGCCGAGCAGAGTACGACCCGGAGGACGTGTGGAAGGTCCATGTGGATGGGGCCTCAGGGAAGTCTGGGAGCGGAGCTGGGGTGGTCATCCTCGACCCAAACCGGCATGAGCACCAGTACTCCCTCAAGTTCGCCTTCTCGTCGTCCAACAATGAAGCAGAGTATGACGCGGTGATTGCAGGGCTAAAAATTGCTGCTCAGCTCGGGGCACAGACAATCGACCTAAGCACCGACTCTCAGTTGGTTTCTAGTCAGATATCAGGGGAGTTCGAAGCCAAGGACAGTGCTATGCTAGCCTACCTCAATAGAGTCAAGGATTTGACCTCAACGCTCAGAAGGTTTACGATACAGCAGATTCCCAGGGAAGAGAACATGAAGGCTGACGCCCTATCCAGGCTAGCCTTGGGCGAGAGCCGACCTACCCTTGTCCACGTGGAAGAAGTATCTGAACCTAGTATCCAGTTGGGGATGCGAGCGGTAGCCGAGCTCAACTTAAATCCAGATTGGACCAAACCAATCATGGACTATTTGGAAGGGGGTATGACCCCGGAGGATGAAAAAGCTGCTCGGAAACTCATGAAGCAGGCCTCAAGGTTTGTCATAATTGCTGGGCAGCTCTACAAAAGAGCCTACACCTGGCCTCTTTTGAAATGCGTTGCACCCGAGGAAGGAAACTATGTACTCCGGGAGATTCATGAAGGGGTGTGTGGAAACCACTTGGGGGGTAAAGCTCTGGCTCGGAAGGCGTTAAGGTACGGCTATTTTTGGCCAACCTTGGAGCAAGATGCCAAAGAGTATGTAAAAAAGTGCGACACCTGCCAGAGGTTCGCCAACGTGCAGCGGAAGCCTGCTGTAGACCTCACAGTGATGATAAGCCCTTGGCCATTCTATCAGTGGGGTCTAGACATCATCGGCCCCTTGCCGATCGGTGTAGGCCAAAAGAAACACGCCTTCGTGGCCGTAGACTACTTCACTAAATGGCCCGAGGCCGAAGGCGTTGCCAGAATAACAGAAAAGGCAGCTTGGGATTTCGTATGGAAAAATATCATTTGCCGATTTGGGGTACCAAAGGTCATCGTTACCGACCACGGCAAGCAATTTGACAGTGCATACTTTCGAGGCAAATGTGCTGAGATTGGGATCGACCTCAGATTCTCGTCTGTTGCTCACCCTCAAAGTAATGGCCAAGTCGAAAGGACTAACCAAATCATTTTGCAGGGTCTGAAAACCAAGCTGGAGGAAGCAGAGGGCCAATGGGCATCAGTTCTCCCAGAAGTGATGTGGGCTCAGCGAACCAATGTCAGCTCGGCGACGGGAGAATCGCCCTTCGAACTGACCTTCGGCACTCAAGCGGTTCTGCCAGTGGAGATCGGATCTCCAACCAGTAGGACCCTCCTCCATGACCCAGAAATAAACGGAGCACGGATCCGTGAAGAGCTCGACCTCGCCGAAGAGCTCCGAGCTAAAGCTCAAATCAGAATGCTGGCCAGCAAAGCCGCAATGAAAAGAGCCTTTTCCAAGCAGGTCAAGCCTAAGCCTATTAAGGTCGGCGATCTCGTACTCAGGAAGGCCATCTTTTTGCCGCGCTCCACTAACAAGCTTTCCCCGACCTGGGAGGGACCCTACGAGGTCATGAAAGAAGTCCGACCCGGGACCTTCTACCTTCGAGACAAGAACGGAAAACTGTTAAAAAATTCTTGGCATTCAGAACATTTGAAGCGGTATTTTGTCTAAAAGCCGCCCCGAGCCGGAATATTTTGTCCACGGCCACGAGCCGCAATATTTTGTAAAACGGCCCCGAGCCAAGGTATTTTGTAAAGGCCCCGGGCCGAAACATTACTTGTACGAATTTAATACAACACGATTTTGTAAACTAGTGCAATTCCCGACTCGGGAATAAATACGCAAACCAGCATAGTACCCGACCCGGGCGTAAATGCTGCGACTGTGAAACGACTCGAACGAAGATTAACGCGGTGGCCACGCTTAATCACGAGCAAACGACAAAGTAAACCAGCTCGGACTAAGTTCCAGCTCGGGTATAATTGATAACAATTTTATCAGTTTTGCCAGTTCGGATTAAGTTCCAACTCGGTGCATTCCGGCCTCAGGTCGGTGTATTAGCTTGGGTCTAAACTCGAGCTCAATACTTGTCGACATTAGTTTGACCATTTTTATAAACGGACTGACGAGTTCGGATCGGTAACCGTAATGAGTTGCCCATATTATGCCAGCTCGGATAAGGATGTTAAAACATTAGTCGCGTCCAGCTCGGATTATTAACTAAGTTTGTACGGACCATTAAAAATTGGTCCGACCAGACTAACTTGGAAAAAATTTGCGGAAAGAAAAGTGCTTATGTGCGAACTCAATTAAAACGCAAATGAACCCAAAATAAATATTTCATTAAAAACTGGAAAGTTTTTACAAAGGCCCAGCTCGGGCAAGATTACAATAGCCCTACTAGGGAGGCGTTGCTAATTCTATTTTGGCGCGACAGCGGAGGTGGTGGCCTCAGCTTCATCCCCAACCTGGTCCAGGCCCTTCTGGACAAACTCAGAAACCTCCTTGGCCTGGGATATCAGGTCGGAGGGAAGCTCGGGGATCTCCCAGAATTCTGGCGGCGGGACCTCCAAGATCTCGATGTAGTCGTTCTTGGAGGATGGAAAGAAAGTCTTCGCTCTCTCCCGAGCCGCAACTTGACCCCGGAAGTAGAACTCCATTTCCGCGTATTTTGCCATGGCCCCGCCTTCCGTGGCCAACCAGTCCACCGCCGCGTCGCTGGTTTTGAAGGCCTCCACCACCTTTTCCCCGTGGACGGCGGCCCGCTCCGCCAACTCCTTGAACTTTGCCTCTGCCTCCCGCTTCTCTCGCTTGTAGCGATCGACGTCCTTGGCCGCGGCTTCACGTCGGCCCTTCTCTAGGTCTAGCTCCTTCCTTAAGCGCTCGACCTCCGCCGCATCAGCCCTCTGCCTCTGAGCGGCTTCCTCTCTCACTGTCTCAAGTTCGGCTCGGGAATCCACGTACCGTTGCTCGAGCTCAACGCAGTGAGTTTGGGCCTTGATTAAGAAGCTGGGGGCAGAGAGGATGTGGGACTCGGCCTGTTCAGCAGAAGATAAAGCAATTAGCCGAGCTAAGAATGCGATCCCTATGTAAAATGGATAGGGACTTACCGTAACAATGGCCGTCCTCAAGTCCAGCGAGAGTTGCTCGGCTGGGACCGTCGCCAGTTTGGGGTCGCGATCCACCTTGGACGCTTCCATGAGGTGCTGGTCGGGAGGACTGAACTCCGACTCCTTGCCCTTTCCGGAGTGCCCGGGCCGAGGCCGGTTTCTGTTCTCGGATCGGGGGGAGGAGCGCTCCGGGATCGTTAGGCCCGACCCAGATTTCTTCGGCAATGGGGACCCCGAAGCCCCTTTTGAGGAGACCTCGGGACCGACCTCACGCCCTTGGCCGCTGTGGCGTTGCCTCTGGCCTTGTCCAGTGCCGCCCGGTCCTGACCGCACCTGGGCGTACGCGAGCTTCCTCATATCCGCCATATCTGCAAAGGTAAAGAGCAAAGGGAATCAAAAGTGAGTCGAAGACCCAGCTAAAGCGAAGTTAATAAAACGGGACGGGAGGTCGGACGCCAATCCTGCAAACTGACCCTCTTCCGAGCCGGCCCCGTCATCTCCTTCCGGGTCGGGAATCAGGTGGGGATGATCCTTTGAGAGGTCGGGCTCCCGACCAAATAACTTAGAATCCCAGATTCGCTCCCATTTCAGCACACTGTCAATGTCTATCAGCATCCCGGGCGCGGGCTTGAGCGCTGCCACTTCCCTACGCTCCTCCTCTGAAAGTTTAGGGTCATCATTGACGGTTTTTCTCAGACTCGGGAGCCAGTCTAGCCTACATCCAGGATTCACAGACGACTCCACCCAGTAATAATCATTATGCCAGCCCTTGTTAGATGAGTGCCACTTGGTGAATATGGAGTGGCCGACCCGAGCTGCGAAGTGGAACCACCCCGGTTGCTTCGGATTGGGCTTACATACGAAGAAATGCCTGAATCGACGCAAGGTCAGCTCCACTCCCTTCTCCAAACAGAACACGTAGAAAGCCACCATTATAGCCCAACCGTTCGGTGACATCTGACCCGGGCTGAGCTCGAAATGGTTCAGGATTCCAACGATGAAGCCAGGGAGGGGGAGCTGGATGACGTCGAAGGCCAGATCATATATGGTGTAGTGGTTGGCTGGGGGGTAACACGCCGATTCTTGCCAACCTGGAACCTTCAACTTGTGATGCCGATCAACCGACCAGTTCCTCAGTCTTGCGTTCGCCATCTGCACGGTGGAATGGCACTCTCGCTTGCAGCAGGCAAACAACTGCTCGATCCTCTTCCCCCGAATTGAAGAAGCGCTAGCTGAAGCCGAGCTCCGGGGTCGAACAGCACTGACTGGAACAGCCTCGATCGGCTCGGTGGCAGCCACCCCGGCTAAGAATTCTTGCGGTATTTCAATGCCCTCCAGTCGATTCAGCGGCTCCTCATCCCCCCCGACATCGAATTCTCCCAGGTCGGCCATAGGGTCCTCTTCTGCCTCTTCTCGCACCAGTCTAACCCCAATAACTTGGCAGTCGTCGTCACTCTCCTCGCGATTGGATTTCCGAGCCGGCCCTGAGGACGAGCTGGTGCTCTCTCCGCCACGGATCCTGTTCGAGGTAGATGCCGAGCTCGGCGGACTTTCATCTCCGCCGTAAGACCTTACATCCATTGCCTGAGAATCTTCTGATTCCGACCTCCCCATCCTGTCTACAGCAAATACAAATGTACAGGAATGACTAAAGGGAGTCGGGACGTACCTAATGCTCCCAACTGCGGAGTGTGGCCGACTCTTCTGGTCCAAGCTGCAGAATCCCGAGAATATTCTTTCCGAGCTAGTTGTGTCCGACCACTCTTGCGTCCGACCTAAATTCCTTGAGAAATAGAAAGTGAAGTATGCAGTGAAATCTCGGAGGAGGTGGCCCTATTTATAGGCGCCCGTGAAATTCGCCTCGGGAAGGCCAAACATCGCGTCTCGTCAGAACCGCCAGGTGACGTGGCAGCCATCCGTTGGGCATGCACTGCTGACGTGGCCATCCCTACTCTATCGGGGTCGGGCACCTTCAGCTCGGGATTAGCTCCTACCTCTAGATCTCGCCCACTCGATCTCGACTGGGGGGGGAATTGACGAGGGGTTCCCGAGCTGAGCTAAATTAGCCGACCTTCTGATCAGAGATGGGCCAATCCGCGCTCCACTAGCAGCTCGCTCAGCCCAATGATCAACCCCGGATGACTGACCCGACCCCATTAACCCCGACCTCAGTTCCAGCTGTTCCGATGGGACATAAAGCACTGATGGGACATAAAGCTGCGTCGCATTAAATGTTGCCAGACCCAAACTCAGTATAAATAGAGCTCAACCCTCCTCACTTACTCTCTCTCGTTATTAATTGCTCTCAACTACTTTGCCAGCTCGGACATATTAATCATTCGCACGCCTGAGGGGAAAATTCGGGTCGTCACCCCGCATTTTCCTTGCCTTCTTGTGCAGGATCTGCAGCCGACCAGGAAAGTTTAGCTCGGAGTCGGATCAAAGGAGTCCAGCTCGGCCAAAGTAGCTCCCGAATCTAACTGTGAGATTTTCAACCTCGACATCAAGAAATTTTAAATAATTTTATAGGGTTAATGAAGATATAGTTCTTATAACTTATAGTGTAAATTTACTTTATTCATGTCTCACCGACATAGAATATCACATTGGCTAATCATTAGTTTATGATCACTTGGGACCAAGTGATTTTTACGAGCTAAAAATCTAAAAATAATCAAGAGATTTAATTAAATAATTTTGTAGGAATAATGGAAGTATAGATCTTACGTCTTATACGGTAAATTTACTCTATTCGTGTTTCTCACCGATGTAATCATTAGTTTATCAGCCTTCCTAGAAACGTGAATGCTCTGTGGCTACAATGCTTTTCAACTGTCGCATCATTTAGCATAAAAAAAATTGTGACTTTTGCAAATGCTTCTCTTTCTATTGACTATAAAACAGTGAGCTTATTTTATAAACATTTGACTCCATAAGCAGCGTAAATCAAGCTTAATTGCGCGTTACTTCTAAGTTGGTGCGTTGCTTATTTGTGGCCTGAGATTTGCTGCAGCTTCGAAGATATTTTCATGCCGTAATCACTTCGATTTTGTCAGGAAAAAAACACATCTGATCATTTCTTATAGAGAAGACACGTGATTTCACAAATTTTGCAAGATTTTATGGCCTTTTTTATCACCTTGTCTGCTGCAGCATGATGTATTTATTTTATTTTATTTTTAATTCTAAAATAGCTTAACTTTCCTTATATTGGCATTGTCGGTCTCATGCCCAAATTATTGGGTTATTGATTTGAGTCTAAGTCTGAGAAAAAATAGGTTTTTCAATTCTACTGGAATTAAGATTAATTGCTTATAAATATGACTTTTTATCTTGTAATTATTAGCTACAAGAGTCATATCCCATGTGGGGTGTAGTAGGAGCCGAGAGTTGAGAGGGTTTAGACTTTTCTGTTCATAAAATTATGGATGTGAGGGTTTTTATAGTTTTTCTTAAAAACTATGAGCGTTTGAGTGAGAGGAGAGTTTGGATCTTTTCTCATCAAAAAAATTATTCGAGTTGTAATGGTTTATTACTGATTAGTGGTTTTTCCAAATACTTGGGTTGTGGACGTAGGTAGAAGGTCGAACCACATTAAATTTTTTATGTTGATTTTCGATGTACGTTATGTGATTATGTGTGTGTGTGTCCTTATTCTCAACACAAATAAAGGAGAAAGATAGATTGAGGTAATTGATAGTCCACGTAAATGCAGTTATTTATAAGAATTTGAGACGTTTTGATATTATTGTTTTGGCATCTCTTACCTGAAACTGTATTTAGAGCTAATAAAAAAGATTATTTTTGATAAAAATGTGTGATATTATCAAATTCATATAATCGATTCAATTTAGCGACTAAGAAAGATGAGACTTATTTTAACGTGGTTTAATTTGAAATGTGGAGAGCTTCGTTGAATCTTACAGGGCATAACTACCGTGTTCAATCATGGCGTAGACTAATCGAAACTGTAACGTGGCTTCCATGGGCCATGCCGATCATATCGGTTCCAATTTTTCGTTAGTCTGAGGAAGATGGCAACAGATATGATGACACGCTTCAGAGTTGAATTGCATTTGCATTTGTTGAATGTCGCATGTGAAAAGAAGGCTTAGCATTTTGGATCCGACCAACCCCAGGGCCCTAGATTCGTGAATTAAAAGATACTAATTATAATACGGAGTATAACTTATTTTTTAATTTTTTAAAATGAATATTTTGATCCTTAGACTTATAACAGTATGATGTCATTAGTCATCATTTCAAATTTCGGTCCAAAATTAATATTTTTGACACAAGAATAGTACGTTTTTGTCAAATTTTGAATGAAAATTTGGAAAAATCGTTAAATTCCAGAAAGAATTTAAGTAAGGAATTAATGACATCACATAATTAGAAGTTTAAGGACCAAAAGATTCATTTTAAAATATTAAAGATCAATTTATCATCTATCTTATAATTCAGGGACAATACAAATCATTCATCCCAAAAAATTATAAGAAATGAGCAAAAAGCAAGGTGTCTTAGATCACCTCCTTTTTTTATTTTTTCAAACTCCTCTTCTATCTAGTTTGTTATAAAATATATAAAATAAAACCGCGTGTAATTGGTTATAAATTTGAGTCATCTCGTTTTCCATTTCGTGCGTGACGAATTGTAATTTTATTATCAATGGGCATATTGTGAGTTAGAACATTGAAAATTGACTTAAATTATAACCTTCTATTACTACTCTTGGGCTCCCTTTGTTTGCCGTCAAATATTTTCTTTAAAATTATTTTTTTAATCTTTTAGTGTTTGATAACGCCAAAAAATTGATCAATTAAAAAATATTTTTCAGTTAAATATTATGCTACTTTTGCTCAATTTTTTAATAATTGATAACACCAGAAAATTGGTCAACTAAAAAATATTTTTCATTCAAATATTACGGTTAGTACAAAATTTAAAAAAATATTTTCATATCTTTTGAGAGAATAAAACATTTTATGAAACTCACTCACCCCTACCCCCAGCCCTACCCCTTATCCCTCACCCTCCCCCCCCCCTACCCCCCACTCACGGTTAACATATATATTATGTGTATATTTTTTTTAATAAAATCTAATATCAAAAAATATTTTTTATTGTATATTTAAATACCATAAAATATTTTTTAGTATTTTATTTTTTTAAAAAATATTTTTTCTCACCAAATTATTTTACAGCAAATAAATAGAGCTCAAACAAATATTTTATTTTTTTACAAATAAATGATTTTACGACAAACAAACAGGGCCTTGATGTATCGTTTTCGTGAATATGGTGGTTGATGTTAAAACCGGAAAGTACAGCCTTCCACGTCGTTGCCTTTCCACAGGGTCATGTGCTTCAAATGTAAATTGAAAGGTCGGATGTTGGGAACACATGATTGCCGGTTAAAGTGTCACATCATTGATTTCAGATCCACACTCCACATCATTTACTGACGGAGGCGCGTAATACTAATTTTCTTTTCCTTTTTAATAACGTGAATACTCGTTTATATTAAGATTTAAATTCCAAACGATCTAAAAAAGTAATGATCAGATAGTTTACACAAAATCTATTAGAATTCAAAAAATAAATAAGTATTATATTCCCACTCTAAACACTTTATTGTTAAATTAAAAGAGTCATGATCGAGATTAATTCACAAAATTTATTAAATTAATTCAAAAAATAATAATTTCTTGACGTGATTCAAATCTAAAATATGAAATATATTTTATGATTGTCATCCTTACTATGGTACTCGACCAAGTGGGGGTCCTTTTATTGAGCTAATCCGTAAGTACTAATAAAGTAGCACAAAACACAACAAATCAACCTTTATTAGACCGCGTAAGATTGTCATCAAAATGTGAATTAGTTAGCTTTTCTTCACTAAAAGTGGAATAAAACTAGCTTTAAAGCTCCAACTGGTTAAATTAACGAAGAGTTAATTAACTTGGGGCGGCTCTTTATGGGAAGAAGCACAAACAACCTTGGAGAAACAAATGGTATCCAGATCACCAGACAAGATAGATGTGTAATTTGGCTGTAATCGGCTGTCACTTGTTAGTCTTCAAACTTAGCTGTTAATTGACACCCAAGATAGATAGATATTGTGAGATTAGCAATCAAATTTGTATGAGATTAGCTTAGCTAAGCAAAACCAAGCATATTCTCTATTTTGACTCCATGATTATCAACCAATCTTTTTGAGGGTGGTGCTCATTTTGACTACACCTGATGGCATCTGATTAGTTTGTTAACACACATCAAGATTTATTATTTTTTATTCATATATATGCATAAGAATTAGGAGTTTTAGTGTAATAGTAAATGTATCGTTGTATAATATAGAAGTTATTGGTTCAAATAGCGGAAATAATCTCTTGTAGAAATGGATTTCAAAATTAGTCAAAAATTTCTCTAAATTTCATGCATAGTAAAAATTTCATGTACATTTTTAAATATATGCACAGCTTGGTCCAGTCAAAGTTTTAATATTAGAAGTGAACCTTCCATTTGCCTCACTACTGGAATCTAATATTGCTCTCTTCACCTTCTTTATTAGTACCTCAGAGAAGCATTATTCACCATCTCTCTCTCTCTCTCTCTCTCTTTCTTGCTTTGACTTCAAATTTCATAATCAGAATTCATTGCAACTAGCATCTGAATATTTGATTTGTGTGCCATTCATTGCTTTCAAGATCCAGAACTCAGTGAAAAAAGTACACTATATGATTATTCTTTCAGTTTCTTCTTTATGTTTCTAATGCAGAAACATGACGGCATGAATTTGCAGCATTAGTTTCACATCTGAGTGTTTAAAGGTCAACCCTTTAGTTCTACACTGATCTTGGGTTGGCTTTGATTTTCCATTAGTTCAACACTTGGCATATCAAGAAGCAAAAAAATGGCACCAAGCTCAGTTGTGGTCACAATTGAGAAGCCTAACAGCATCTCCTTAGTAGAGATCAATGATTCAAATTCATCAGCCTTGGCTGATAAACACAAAGCTGGTAGTGCCAAGGTGTTCACATGGGTTCTTTTGCTTAAAGCACACAGAGCTCTTGCTTGCATTCCATGGCTGGGAAGATGGTTGTGGACGACCATTGCTTCTGTCAAGAAACGCGTTGCCTATTCGGATATAAACGACGAAGAGCCAAAGTACAGAGGGAGGTTGTATAGGTTCATAAAAGCCTTTCTTGCTATATCAGTTATGGCTTTGGTTATAGAGATCATTGCGTATTTCAATCAATGGCACTTGAGTTTGGTTCACCCTTCAGAGGTTGAGAACCTTGTACAGTGGTCATACATGGCTTGGCAATCTTTCAGAGTTGATTATATTGCTCCTCTAATAGTAATGCTTTCCAAGTTTTGTATTGTGCTTTTCATGATTCAATCTATGGATCGGCTTGTGTTGTGTCTTGGATGTTTCTGGATCAAGTACAAGAAGTTGAAGCCACAGATTGTTGGAGAACCGTACGACATTGAAGATGCTTCAAGCTTCCCCATGGTTCTTGTACAGATTCCAATGCGCAACGAAAAAGAGGTAATATAAAGCAATGCCAGAGTCGCTCGTCAAATTTATGCTTTCTTTGAATCTATATCAATTTTTTTGTAGGAATTAGTGAGCATTTTGTAGATATGTTTGGCCTTGTGCAATTCTAAAAAGAAAACACTTTTAACTTATCCATTGCGAGTATTAAGAGTTTGTCGGTGAGTAACAGTAGATATTCTAGCAGTAGCTTGGTGAATAAAATTTGTGACATAAAAAGGCACTTTCTTGATGATAATTGTGTGAACAACAAATCTTTAATGTGCATTTACATCTTTTGCTAGGAACCAATTCTTTTCTTTCCATTTCTGATGTTAGATTTAATGGTTGTTAAGGTATTTGCGCAATCAATTGCGGCTGCCTGCCTGTTGGATTGGCCAAAGGACCGGTTATTAGTTCAAGTGTTGGATGATTCGGACGATGAAATATTGCAGCTACTGATTAGGAATGAGGTGTCGTCATGGAAAGAGAAAGGAGTGAATATTGTCTACAGACATAGACTCGTTAAAACTGGTTACAAGGCCGGAAATCTGAAATCAGCGATGGCATGTGACTATGTGAAGGACTACGAGTTTGTTGCTATCTTTGATGCAGACTTCCAACCCTATCCTGATTTTCTTAAACAAACAATTCCTCATTTTAAGGTAATTGTCTGCAGCCTCATCAAGAATCTCGAAAGAATTGAATCACAGGAGTTTTTCCCTCAATGTTATTAGCACCTTTCTAATAATCCTGTATTTTCCTTTTTGTCTCAGTGGAATCCCGAAGTAGGCCTTGTCCAGGCTCGCTGGTCATTTGTGAACAAGGATGAAAACTTACTTACTAGGCTGCAGAACATCAATCTGTGCTTCCATTTTGAGGTTGAGCAGCAAGTAAATGGTGTTTTCCTCAATTTCTTCGGGTTCAATGGCACGGCTGGTGTCTGGAGGATTACGGCTTTGGAGGAGTCCGGAGGATGGCTTGAAAGAACAACTGTGGAGGACATGGATATCGCTGTTCGTGCACACTTGAAAGGCTGGAAATTCATTTACCTCGATGATGTTAGGGTGCTTTGTGAATTGCCGGAGTCCTATGAAGCATATAAGAAGCAACAGCATCGTTGGCATTCTGGTCCTATGCAGCTCTTCAGATTATGCCTTCCTGATATCGTAACTTCCAAGGTAACATCAACTTCTTTTCGTCTATTTCACATTCATACTCATGAGTTATGGAAGTTATCTAATCGCTTCGTATTGTATCTTGTGACAGATTTCATTTTGGAAGAAGGCCAATTTGATATTCCTTTTCTTCCTCCTGAGGAAACTGATCCTTCCCTTTTATTCATTCACGCTATTCTGCATCATTCTTCCACTAACCATGTTCATACCGGAGGCCGAATTACCTGCCTGGGTGATCTGCTATGTACCCATTGTCATGTCAATACTGAATATTCTGCCAGCACCAAAGTCTTTCCCATTTCTGATGCCATACCTGCTGTTCGAGAACACAATGTCAGTGACGAAATTCAATGCAATGGTCTCAGGGCTGTTTCAACTGGGAAGCACATACGAGTGGGTAGTCACTAAGAAGCTAGGCAGGTCATCTGAATCAGACTTGCTAGCCCTTGCAGAGAGAGAACTGAAAAGCCTGAATGAAGAGAAGATTCAGAGAAGACTTTCCGAATCCGGGTTGGATAAGATGGTGAAGCTAAAAGAGGAAGAGGTACCAATTGTAAAGAAGAAGAGAAATAGGATCTACAGGAAGGAACTTGCACTTGCTTTCCTTCTACTCACTGCAGCTGCCAGGAGCTTTTTATCAGCACATGGAATTCATTTCTACTATTTGCTGTTCCAGGGGCTATCTTTCCTACTTGTTGGCCTGGATTTGATTGGAGAGCAAGTGAGCTGAAAACTGAAAACCAGCAATGTCATGCTCCGAGTGTAGAACCCCAGACTCGCAGGCAAGACTAGTGTTGTAGGCTCAGGGCGTGACAAAAAACAAAATTTCAAAATCAAGCTTGATGTTTTTGGAACATGATGTGTTTTTAGCTGAACTAGTTCCAGTTCCACAGATGTAAACTGTGATTGAGCTAAATATCATCATAGATAATTATAGACAAGATATGAAGTGGCATCTCAAAACTAATTTTTTCAATTGTATAATTATAAGTTTCATCACTGTTCTAAGTAATGGTATATTCTTTTTTTTTTTTTTTGACAGCTAAATAATGATATATTCAACTTTTGTGAAATCGCTTATCAATCTATTTATTCATCTAGTATCAATTATGTGTGGCCCTGGCTTATCAATTGTTTTCACTGTGAAAATACTGTTGACACTCAAGAATTGAGTGGAAATGGTGAGATAGTGATCTATTGCAATCAAATATTTTAAGTTTAAATTACGGTTTTGACCTCCATTAAACCAAAATATTAAAAAACAAAAAAAAAAGTTTGATGCCAAAATAATCTTGGCAGTATCTATTAATTAGGTTCATGCTAGTATGGTGGATTTGAAGATTAAATATGACCAATTGATTGAATATGATCAGAAAAAGAGTTTCGAACATCCAAGAAATAATTTTGTTAAGAATTGGTGTTTGGTCCAACTGTCAGAACTATTGAACTAAACTGTTAAATTATCTTTTTTTAGATTTGACTATATAATCACATGAAAACTATTCTAAATGCCTAATAGACATTTGGACGGGTGGACTTATATGTATGTAGAGTTCACTGTATATTAAAACTAGACATCCAAACGTGATGTATATTATAATTTTAAATCTAAAATTATAAAAATATCCTTTAAAATAACAAAAAATATCCTCACCGAATGAGTCAGACAAAAGCAATATCATCATTCACTAAGATGATGAGCATACAAGATTGAAGATAAAGACTTTCCCATAACTTTTTGCCATCTCTCGTCTCTCAACAATTTAGCAAATTACTTTACGAAAACATACTGGGTCCAAGGCCCGTAGGACAGATTTTGGGCTGTATCTATTTATTCTGGACTCCTAAAGCCCATTCACTCTAATTTCCCGCCAAGAAAAGCCCATCTATAACATCTACCTGCTAAGTTTTTCTCCCCACTCTCACCCACTTTTCTGCAAATTCTCATTTTAACCTCTGTTTAGGGTTTTGGACTCATCTCAGTGGATTAATATTTTTGGCACAGATTTCAAATTAAATCTGGTGTAGTTTTTGGTTAGTCAAGTAAACAAAAGCTGTAAAATTATTGATAAAAATGGGGGACGAAAAGGACGCTTTTTACGTTGTACGGAAAGGAGACATGATTGGGGTTTACAAGAGCTTAAGTGATCTCCAAGCTCTGCTTCGCTCTTCGGTAAATCGTCTCCCTTCATTATCTTCTGTGTTGTGATATACCCATTTGGTTTTTTGAGCTAATTTTTTGGTTTGCATAATTTATTTTCTGCAATTCATATGGATTATTATGTTATCCCATTTCCAAAGTGGTTAACCGAATCCAGTACACAGTGAGATCGTCATGCTGTGGGCTGCGCTGACGGTTAGATAGTATTGTAAATCGAGAAAGTAAAAGAAAAATGAAAAGAAAAGAAAATGAAGGTCGTGCTTGTACTTTGCTCTTGTCTTGCTATTTGCAGGAGCTTTGCGGTGTGCAGTGAGAACGTCCTTTTAGGGGAAAAAAAAAAAAGGAAATAAATTTGTAGTTGTTAGTTTTGAAATGGCTATTGAAAAATCTTTTATATTTTGAAGGGCTTGTGTTTACTCGCATTCTTAAGGTGCTTTTACCTATCTGTTTCAGGGGAATGATCCTTCTGTAAGTGTGTTCAAAGGGTATTGTTTGTCGAGAGATGCTGAGGAATATCTTGCCACTCATGGACTTAAAAATGCCTTATATTCTGTCGATGCTGGTGATGTGCGGGATGATCTTTTTGGCCAAGTCGTGCCCTGCCCCTTTCGGGTTAGATGATTGTCCTTTTCATATGCCTCTGCGTCTTTCTTATCGTAAATTTCAAGCTATAAACGTAATTTTCCTCTTCGGTTAATTTGGCATATTTTCAATGTGATTAGTAATACTTTGTTGCTTTATTTGCTTCTGAAGCACAAAGTTGGCATCTTAAAACTGCAAAAATTTATGATTGTATAACAGAAAATCTTTTCATTGATAAATAATTGACATTGATTTGTTCCAGCAACCAAATTCCTCTAAAGAGAAAGCGGTTGTCAAGAATGTTCCAGAAAAGAGGTTGCAGGTAATGGCCTACATTGGTGATTTTTGAGTCACAACAAATCCTATTTGCTTCATCAGATGATTCTTTCTTTAGTAGCAATCTGTAGGATCTTTGATATTCTGTAATTTCGTCTATGACATGCTAATGTTAATAGTAGTTCTAAATCTTTTTAGGATCTTGTTAATGTACTAGTTCTAGATCTTTGTTTTCACTAGGTTCTATGACATGCTAATGTTAATACTAGATAGTGCATGTTTATGCTGCTATTCAAGTCTTTTGTTGTGTGCCTTATATTGGGTGAATGAATTTGGATATGTAGGCAGTGGTTTTAGCCATATTGCTATCTACATCAGGGGTTGCGTTAATTGCACCTATTAACTTGGGATTGTTTACGGGTTTAGATTCTTAGTTATTGACACTTGCCCTGTGTTAATTTTCTCTTGATTTTATGATAAATATGTTACTGACTATTATACAAGAAAAGTAATATGTCTGTCACCTAAAGCAAGGTGAAGCGGATTGAGTACATATAAGCAGATCTGCTTGTGTAACAGACAAAACTTCATACATGCTGTAACATGCATACTGCCTGCTTTATTATAATGTTATTTCACGAGCATAAAGTAACTGAATGCAAACTCTACTGGATACTTGACATGAATGTACTCTACTGGTGTTCATGCTTTGTTCCAACTCTTCTTGTTCAGCAGGACTACCCTGGATCAACTTCATTTTCGGCAAATCATCAACAAAAGCATGTCAAGTTAGATAACTTCCTCGATGTAACTCCCGTGTCTTCTTATTGTGTAAGTTTTGATAAGTTTCTGTTCTGTGAGGATTTCTTTTAATTAATTTTACTCCTATCCTCTTGAACTCTTCATCCATGAATCTTTCTGTTACGACTTATTAATTACTATGACAAGGATAGGATTGTTTTCGTGATTGACTTGTCTCCAAACTGTTCAAAATTTCAAAAAACATGTGGCCCCACTTTAAACCCTATGTATCTTGAAATACATATATTTTCACCTCTTCCTTAAACCAAACAATTTCTGGTGGAGGGTGTATCTCGTTATAATGATAAAATTCATTGATCAATTTCTTGTCATACGCTAGTCATGTCCATAGCTAATGTGCTCATTTCTCTATTTATGCAGTCTTCTTGTGTTCTCGAGTTTGATGGTGCTTCAAAAGGAAACCCTGGGCTAGCTGGTGCAGGAGCCGTGTTGCGTGCTGCAGATGGAAGTATGGTATGGAACTCCATCAGCTCTCGTAATTCGGAAAGCTTTATCATTTGTTTTTTCTAGTTTCCCAACATTCCATTTCGACTTGACAGGTTTTCCGACTGCGTGAAGGTGTAGGAGTTGCAACTAATAATGTTGCTGAATATCGAGGGATCATTTTAGGGTTGAAGTATGCTGTTCAGAAGGGATTTAAACACATTCGTGTTCAAGGAGACTCTAAACTTGTTTGCATGCAGGTTTTGTTTTATCCTCTTCTTTTTTCTTTTCCCTTGTGTGGTTCTTTCCAGCCTCTTGGACTATTTAATAGATTTGATATTTGACCTTTTAGAAATTTATTTTCTCGTCAAATTCTGTTAAGTAAATCAAAGCTAACATATTCTTCTCTGAAACTATCTTGGACATTTCCAACTTCTGTTGTTACTGTTCTTTTAGTTCTCTAACTATAAGGCATGACAAACTCCTAATATATGTGTACTAATAACAAAGCAGAGGCGAAAAAGAATAATTTTAAAGTATGGTAGCATCCCCTGCTTCCTGTTGGTAACAAGAGAACTCAGTTATGTCCAGCATCTTCCTGAAATCAACATTTAAGGATGAAGAATTAGTGCCGCACGCGATTAGTATTCAAATGTATGTATGCGACAAGAGGAGCATCTTCTTGACTTCCGTGACATCTAAACCATGGCCATTTCTTTTACTAATATTTGGTTCTGTACTGATAATCAGACTCAGGGCCTATGGAAAACCAAAAACCAGAACATGGCTGAGTTGTGCAAAGTGGTAAAGGAGCTCAAGGATCAGTTTGTATCTTTTCAGATCAGTCATATCGAAAGAGTATGTAATTAACATATCATGCTTTTATTTATTTTCTTAAATGAAGTTGATGCTCTATTGTCACAAGCATGTCTCTGTTTGTTAATAGGACTCTAACACTGATGCTGATGCCCAGGCAAATCTAGCCGTATATCTAAAGAGTGAGAGCCCTTGGATTCTAGGATTGCGTGTTCCACAATGCCATATTTACCCGTGCGAAATTCTAATGGAATATAATACTTCTGCAGGTGGCGAAGTTCAAGTTGAATGTGACATGAAATAGTTCAAATGCTTGAAGGCTTCGCCGACGTCCGAGTTTTGTGGTTTTTAACAGGATATATGGTGAAGGCCACTTCTGAGCCTGCTCATCTGCAGGATAAAACTACTTGGTTGTTTGTAAATAATGATCTGAATGTTGTTTATGTGACCAAAATGTTGGGGTAAAAATGAAGCTAGCAATACACTTGCGTCCGAGTTTTGTGGTTTTTAACAGGATATATGGTGAAGGCCACTTCTGAACCTGCTTGTCTGCAGGATAAAACTACTTGGTTATTTGTAAATAATGATCTGAATGTTTTTTATGTGACCAAAATGTTGTAGTAAAAATGAAGCTAGCAATACACTTGCTTGTTGATAATTAATGGGGACGCCTAATCTTGTTATGTTAAATCTTATAATACTCGTGATACCTAAAGGAATGCGATAAAACTCTCACTATTTGGGGTTGGTTATAAAATTTCAATTGCGTACTGCCTCAAATTGATCTGCCCCCGGGAGCTATACATATCCGAACCGAATCAATGAAATGAATGCAAGACTTTGTTACAATTTCTTAGATGCTCAATCAGATATTACTAACTCATCAAGTCTACCTTTGTCTGATACTTGCCTACAGAAGTTCATATCAGGCAGGTCATATCAGAGGTAAACATAACCAGATAGGGCCATAGAGCTACCGTAATTCCCAATTTCTGTAGCTTACAATGAAAATTTTTTTTTTTTTTTTTTCCTGCTACTCATGGTATACTATTCAGATCTGATTCTTGGAAATGTAGAATTATAATCACAAAGGAAGAAAAAAAATAGTTCGATACATGAAATTTATAATTTCTGTGAAATCTAAAGAAGGATTGGGTCCACTTTTAAAGTTTATAGTAATTTAAAATACATGACCTCCAAGTTACATAGCAATCACTTTACTATTGGATCAAAACTTTCCCCTCAGTCCCAAAGGAAGAAAGATTGCAGTAAGTGAGCAATGAACAATTAAATTTGGCATACCATAAAATCACGCACAAATTGACGTTGCTGAAGTCAAAAACTTCATCCAGCATTCCGCAAATTATTCACAATATTTATGCTACTTAAATAGACAAACTCATCGAGCGCAGTGCGTGTAGACCTCAAAATCAGATAATGAACTGCTGCTTTTGACACATTGCTCTTTTTTATTTATTTATTGAGATTTAAACCGTACAATACATATCAAAAAATATTGTTCACGATAATTAATTTTAAAACCTCTCACACTCACAGTGAAAAATATGCCACTAGACCAAATGTTCAATGATAACTTTGCTCATATCTGGGGAAGGGGAAAAATCAAAATCCAACACCACAAGTCCCTGCTTTTCATGTTTCTGTCTGCAAATGTTACATTTCTATATATACCTCAAACTTACACGGTTTGATTCATCATTGAACACAAATTTTCTTCTGCATTTTGCTTTCTTCCTGATTCGAAATGGCCATGAAAGCTATGCTCTTCCTGTTTGCATTTGTGCTTCTAGTCAGTACCAGGGTATGTCTCATGTCTTCTTCGTGCAAACTCGCACCAAAGCATTTGTATGCATTGCAGATGGTTTGCTGAACTAATTATCTTTGTACTTCATTGTTGTAGGTCTCATCTATTGAAGAAGAGATTGTCCGAGAGGTAATTTACGGCCAATGATTCAAACTCATAACTTTATTGCTTGACTATTCCACCTTACTCGGGTGTTTTTGCAATTATTCTTCACATATAATATCAGAATGCCATAATTTCTATCAATTTCTATACGAGGAAAGAAGTTATATAAGCATTCAGCGTTAGCATAATTTATGTAATGTCGTGGCTAGTGTCTTCATTTTATGCATTAAAGTAATAATTACGCGTACATTTATTGTATCTGCAGCATAATCATGCCATTGCCCCGGCCAAAGCTCCAGCCCAAGCCCGAGGGAAGTCTCCTGCCCACGCTCCAAATACGCATCATGTCCATCTGCCTAAGAAGGCTCCTGTCCACTCTCCACAGAAAGCTCCTGTTCATCCCCCGGCCAGGCCTCCCACCCACGTTCCTGTGAAACATCCGGCTCATGCCCCCGCAATGGCACCTGCTCATGCCCAAGTGCCCTCTCTACCTGCCATGCACGGTATAAACTTTACAATGGTTTACTAGATTTAGCTATAAAAAAAAAAAAAAAAACTTTTAAAGAAAAATAACATCGATGATAAAATTATGGGCAACGCTTGATGGCAACCGAGTTATGCTTTATTCAAGAATACATGTATTGAATGTCAAGTCTATCTTTACGTAATAGTAATAAAAACTCTTATGAAAGACGTGAAGCATTACCTGGTGATATATAGCAATAGATTTCTAATTCCATGTTTTATTAGTCCGACTTCCTATTATATGGATAGATCATTCCCTTGTGTTTTGCGAAGCAGGTTGCGTCCCAATGTGTGAAGAACATTGCAAATCACACCACAGCAAAAGGCCATGCATGAGGGTGTGCACTGCATGCTGTGCCAAGTGCAAATGCGTACCAGCTGGAACCAAGAAGTGCAGCAATTGGGATTACGTGATGATCCATGGCGAAAAAATCAAGTGCCCTTGAATCAATCTTCTAGCTGCTCTCTGTCGATCGAATATATCTTCCAATTATGTTGTTTCATCACAGTTTAATCCTGTGTTGTAATAATTAACACCTTTGATTTGGGGTACAAGTAGTCATTGTTTGCTCTGAACCTTATTTTTTCTGCTCTTTCAGTACTTTTCATTCTACCAAAATTAATGGAAGTTTAATTTTTTTTTAAAATAATAAGAAACGACTTGAGGAATTAATGCAATTTGATATGTTCGTACTTTTCAGACTAAAAGCTTGGACTAGGAAAAATCCGAAGGCAGCTCCATTTAGCTACTCCTAGTTGCGCCTCCTAAAAAAATCTTGGCATCAAAGTTTTTTTTTTATTATTATTATTCAAAAGAGATTTAAGTTGTATAATATATATCAATTAATGTCATTTGTAAAAATTATTTTCGTAATTTCTCATACTTATACTTATAGTAAGAGACATCAAAAATCCCTTTTTTGAAAAAAAAAAAAAAAAAAAGAGGGTAGAGTCTACAAACCCCCGTAGGCCCACACTAAGTATTACCCATCCATTTATTTACTGCAAAAATTTGTATATTAAATATTAAATAATATTTGTATAATAAAAATTATTGTCATATAGAGAGAGAAAATCTCACTTGTAATACAGAAATGCTGTATTATCTCCGACACAAAAAAAAAAAAAAAACAAAGAATTATCCCATAAATCTTACCTGGCAGACGATTTGACTAAATTGTCAATGAACACGTGATATCACATGGTAAGAGTCAGAGGAAATATCGTGGTATCCCATAAATCTTATTTTTAAGGTCAACTTTAACAACTTCTCTATCTTTGTCTTTATATGTAAGGGATTTATAACACATTTTTTATATTTAACGATCTCCTATTTGAGTTTCACTCCAACAACTTCCCTACATTTAATTAATCTATTAGTTTAGGGAATCCCTATTTCAGTTTCACTCTAACAGCTCCCCTTTTGTAGAGACTCCCTATTTTTATTTTATTCAAAATTTTTCTTCTTTTATTTCAATTAAATATATCATTAATTTATATATATATATATTTATATTTCGGAGACTTTCTATTTTTAATTACCAACATAAATTTTTATTTTTAAATATTATTTTTTATTGTTTGATTTAAAACTTTTTCAATAATTTTTAATTTTTTGATTATATTTGTTATCGTTGGAGAGTTTAATTTTTAAAGTTTTTATTTTATTTTATTTTTTAATATTTTTCTGACAGTGAATAGTATTTAGGGGATGGAGTAGGGGATGATGGTTTTTCTCCTACATATAGAGAATATAAAAATAAGTGTAAGGATCCCATACAATTTAAGGAATGGAGTAAGAAATCTGTTGGAGTGCAATTACTTCAATTCCCTCCCTACATATAGAGTAGAAAGTCATGTAAGAACTCTCTTAAAATTGGCCTAAAGACTCCAGAGACGTCGTTACCGTATGGAGCCAGGGACATCCGTGCACCCACATTAATGTGGCCAGCAAAATCTTACGTACATGATATATATATATCCGTGATGAATAATTCTTCTATTAGCAATCAATCAAAAAATTATTTCTTTAAATCCAATGTCGGGTTTGGTGTTTGACTAATTTATCTTCAAAAACAAAAAAAATGTCTAAAAATTTAACAATTTTAATATGAATTTAAATAAATTAAGTATCACTCTGCATGTATGTAACCTTTTAAACTTATTAAGATTTAGACCTCCTGTTCCGTGGACCTAGATATCACTAGAGAAATTAATTTTACAGACACGAGACTGATTTCATGTGCGTCCTGGGCCCTCTTAGATTTTTAGCACAGATACCAATAACCATATCCTACAGATCTAACAACTCTGGCATTTAAATATTTGTCTAAGGCTCCGTTTGTTTCTCGTAAAATAATTTTTTTTTAAAATAATTTTTTAATTTTTTATTATTTGATAATATTAAAAAATTAGTTAATTATAAAATATTTTTTAATTAATAATTACGGTTGATTTTGTTTAATTTTTCGATATTTAGTTATACCGAAAAATTGGTTAACTATAAAATATTTTTCGACCAATAATTACGGTTAATACGAAATTTTAGAAAATATTTTCATGTTCTTTGGAAGAAGAAAATATTTTACAGAACTCAATATATATTAAAATATCAGAAAATACTTTTCAATATTTTATTTTTTAAAAAAATATTTTTTCCTAATAATTTATTTTACGACAAACAAACAAAATTTAAAAAAAAAATATATTTTATATTCTAAAAAAATATTTTTTACAAACAATTTATTTTATAACAAATAAACGAAACCTAAATAGCAAATTTACAGAACTTCACCACTCAAGCTCTATATATACCACCGCACTTGGTGCAACTTGATCAATCATCAAACTTGGGGTTTTAGTCCTTTCTTGTTTCACTATGGCTTTAAAACTTTTAATGTTTCTCTTGGCCTCCTTTCTTCTAACTACTACACGGGTACGTCTTCTTTCCCTTTCCGGATTCGTACATCCATTATGTTTTTATTTTCTAACGTTTACAAGTTCTTTTGTTCTTGTAGGTTTCGTCCATCAAAGAGAATCTTCTCACTGAGGTAAATTAAGGGTTTTATATTAACTTCTTTTTAAGCTTAAATTTTATAGATAATATTCATTTTTCGAGCATTTGGTGCATTGTAAAAATCTCAAGTCAGAATCAAAAACATATTCATATTCAATTCATGTGTTGAGGAGTCTACTTTACAGGAAATTAATTATTTTTTGTACTTTTTACCTTAAGTTTACTTTCATGTATCATTTGACAAATATTTTTTACATTTCATAACAGGCTGCATATGGCCTGAAGCCGCCGCAGCTTCCTCCGCAAACCAAGAAACCATATCCTCAACCACCAGTGAAGACACCACCCCCTCCTCCGTCAGTCAAGTACACACCACCACCTCCTCCAGCTCCGCCAACGTCTCCACCACAAAAAGCCCCACCTCCCCCCCCACTAGCCAAGACACCACCTCCACCCCCTCCACCAGCCAAGACACCAATTAAGGCACCGCCTCCGCCACCAACCAAAGCACCAACCCCTCCTCCACCAAAAAGAACAGGTAAAGTTTCATACTAACAGCAGTTTTTGACTTAAAAAAAGTTTCATACTCACACGCCTGACGACGCCATTGTTAATGGGGTTGATGATATCTGCAGAATGCATTCCCTTGTGCCTAGAGAGATGCAAGAAGCATTCAAGGCAGAACGTATGCATGAGAGCGTGCTTGACATGCTGCAATAAATGCAAGTGTGTACCACCAGGACAGTATGGCAACAAAGAAAAATGTGGCAAGTGCTACACAGATTGGACAACGCGAGGTGGCAGACCCAAGTGCCCTTAGACAAATCAGTGTACTGTAACTTCTACATGACACTGAAAAAAAAAAAAAAAAAAAAAGAGAACCTCTATCAAAGATGAGGTTAGTTATAAAGGCTAATGCTATAATGTTAGCTTAAGAATAAAGAGAATTGTTTATTGCGCCTTTCATATAACTAGCCATTCCTATTTTCGCTCTCATTTCTAATTGTTTCTTTCGGTTATAATAAAAGTCGAAATTATTATTTTGATAGTTAGTATTCTATTTTTAAATTGTTATAATATTTTAGGGTCTCAGGGGAAAGGCAAAATCATTTAAAACGGATTAAAGTCAACAAACCGCATGAGTTTGTCTTAAATAATTTCATCAACTTTAAGAATTATTTAAATAACTTCTTCTTCTTTTTTCATTAACATTATTTGCATAATATGTGATTGCCAAAATCCATCTTGGATTCGAACTACAAGCCCGAAGCCTAGCAATATGATTATATGAACAAGGGCTGGGTTTAGCCCACATTTCAAATCGATGCAATTGGAGTGCCGATACAACTCATGGGCCATGTCATCTGGTCGAGGCCTGCCAAGCATTTATATAAGAATAAGAACTAGGTCGAGACTCCTCTTTAGTGGGCTCGAAGGTCGAGTCCAACTTCACTGAACTCACTATCCGCAAGCAAAGTGGAGGGGGGATTAAAAGGGGTTGGGGCTTCCTCTTGGTTTTTGACGCATTGACAATGCACCAAATGATTAGTTCACTCTCTCTTAAATAAGGATAAAAAAGGTGAAAGATCCGAATTATACCAAAGTCTAATTTAAGATAAAGAGGAAAAAGGGCAAAGAGAGGGGTAAATATACCTATGGGGAGTTAACATAATGATGGGGAAGTAAATGAATACGACTTCTTGATAAAAGGGGAGAGAAAGGAAGTAAATTAACAGATATGTTAGTACAATCTCATCCCTATGTTTGTTCTGTAATGACATGCGATCAGTAATTTCTCTTTCTTAACGTTGAACATTATTATATGTCACATTCTCACTATTCGTTATATAATATAATAAAATTACATAATATGATTTTTGTTATATATATAAGGTATTTGATATTCAATATATAAATTAATATTATACCAAGGGATAAAATCGGTGATATAAAGTATTACCCTATTAACATTTAATTTCCATCCTTTTAAGTTTTCTTAAAGGCATAAGAAAAACAGGGGCAACATAAAAACGGAAAGCTTGCGAGGAGCTCAACAACGTAAGAAATCTTTGCAGCCCGTTTTAGTGCTGAAATTTGGCCGTTCTTTCAGGGTTTCAGCCCCTTTTAATATTATTTCTACGCATCAATGGCAGAGCTATATATCTTTGGAGAAAAACCTTTTTTTTTTCTTTTTTTGGTCCAAAAATAAAAATTATTATATCAAATTCTCTTATTATATGAATGTATACCTTAATATCTCTTAATAAATAAATACACACCTTAATATTAAAATTCTGACTCCGTGTCTATTTGTTTCTACGTGAATCGTGACCGGACAATGTTGGGTTGATCTTAAATTTGGGCCAGCTATGTAATTTCGAGTTTTTGTATTTTTTGTGTACGTAATTTTTGGAGTTTCCTAAACGATAAATTATGTCCTTTCTCTAGGTTTGAGTATTTCCTTCCCATTTCCCATATATAACTATAAACCCTCGTTTTCATTCCGCTGTCAATATCATTCAAAATTCAAAATTTGTCTCGCATTCTCGATTTCACTCCCCAATGCGAAGACACCGTTCTTCAAAATTATTTTTTACTGTCGATAATAGTGAAAACAAATGATTAAAGTATTAACTTATAAATTAAAAATTTTACGTTCAAGCATCTCTAATGATTGAATTGGTTATGTATGTAGTGAGCAAAATATGTCTTCGCCCAAACCCGACTAATTTGATAAGAAATTGGGTTTGGACTGTGCCAGCTAAGTAGTGAGTACCTCTTTTTTAGTTTTGGCCTCAATGTGAATAACCTAATGACAGAGAGACTCTATTATCTCTTAACACACCACGAGATTTATAAATTTAAAGTGAATTTAATATAGTCTAAGCGTTACTAATGAGATATAAAAGACATTTGACCCTGGTTACTTTGGATGATGCAAATGGAGAAGTAGTAATTTCAAGTAAAACGAATTCGAAATTCCATTGTTATGGAATCCAAAGTCCACATTGAATGGAGATATCTGCTGAACCCCAGCTGTATTTTGATGGTTTATTTTGAATTGAGTTGGCGAACATGTTAGCTACAATTAGACGAAGAATCTATCATCGTAGGGAATGCCAAATGTTATTGGGACCAACTTGCACATGCCTTGGACAAAACTTATACCTCTTATTCTAACCACTCTTAAATCATTTTGCGTACTTTTGGGTCCAATACAATAATATTAGTTCTAGGCATCCTCCGACATCAACTAATGAGTTTTTTGCTCTTTTCAACAACTTTTAGATTTTTTTTTTTTTTAATTTTGTAAAACGTCCTCACTCAATCAACTTACAATATATAGACCGGATTATGTACCACTCCGAAAATAGGGCATGCCTGCATCACATCCTCTGGCCTAATGATTGAGTGTGAATCAAAATCTGAAAATACAATAGTTCAACCCAAAATATATATTAATTCAATTAAGAGTATAATCTCATGTTTAGGATTATTCGTCTTTTCTCACTTACTATTGGAGAGACCCCTTGAGGTCAATTTTTAAAAAATTTAATTCAACACTCAGTCATTTTTAAAACGAAAAGGGTTGTGTTTTAACTATTACCATTGGATGTATAATATTTAATTAGTGAGAATTTAAAAAAAAATGAATTTAATCACATCTTAGTCTTTACATACTAAAAATACTACGATATTTTAAATGATTTTGTAGGGCCAATAAATACTACAATTCCAGAAACCTACATTATCAATCCACCCATTAACAGGGTGATAACAGATCATTTCATTTGACAACAATGAGTTGTGCTGGGATAATTAGCCTAGCTACGACATAGTTTAAATTAACAGTCATAATCCAAGAGTGTTATTCTTTTACAGCTATGGTTTAGGGAAGTCTTATTAAAGGAGACGATATTAAATTATAGTAGTGAAACACATAATGCAACATATGACATGGTGGACCGTCCCGCCATTTTCTCCCAAATTTCCTATTTACATTATTAATGTTTTTTTTTTTTTTGTGTCATAAAAGAAAGATTGTATTAACAACTTTTAACCAATCCCATGACTAGACAGGTCATTACAAAGATAATGAAGCTCAATAGGAATATTAAAAGCCCAACCAAAAAGTATCTGATTACATCTAATTAGTTTTGTTATTCAATCTATAGTCGTATTATTAACGTCACGTATCCTTATACTAGAGGTGGTATTTGGGTCGGGCTGACACAAGCCCAATTCAGCTCACCACACGAAAATTCGGGCCCAGCTCAACTCGAATGAAAGTGAGTTCGACTCGACTCAATCCATTACATATACGTGGGTCGAGTTGGGTCATATATTTTTTGACCCATCCCATTTGTGTCTAAGTCCATTTGTGTTCAAACCCAGCCCAGCTCAGCCTATAAACTTAGCTCAGCCCAGCTCGAGCCCAGTTCAAGCCCAATTCGAGCCTAGATAAAACCCATCTTAAGATTATAATTTGTACATGTAATTTTTCTTATAAATAGTTAGTGTATTCAACTTCATTTTACTACAAAACTATATATTTATTTTACTGCCTATTGTCTCTTTATTTTACTACAAGATAATACACAATATCTATGGTTATGAGAGAAAAAAATATTTCACAACGATTACGTTCAAATGTTTGGAATCATTTCACTTACTTTGAAGAACATGGGTATGTAATTTGTAACTATTGTAAACGTAAATATATATTTTGTCGTCAATTTGAAACTGAAACGCTTGTAAAACATCTTGTATCTCAACACTCAAATGTTCTAAACTATTTTAATCTTCAACCACCGCCACCACCACCATCAACAGGTCCAACACCCGTACAAGGAGCATAATAAAATAGAGAACTTCACCAACTTTCTTCAAGCAATTATATAATGTTCTTTTTTTTATGTTTATTAGTAACGTATCCGTGTCTCGTGAACTTGTGATTTGCTAAGTAATATTTTATCATTTATATATATATTATCAATCAACTTATGTCTTGTTAATTGTTAAATTAACTTTTTCGTAAAAAAAGGTTAAGCTTAAGCGTTTTTCGTTATTAATCCAACTATTAAAATTTAGAACACACTAATAAAAAATAAAGATAAAAAGATGGGTTGGCCCAACCCAGCTCGGCCCAGCTCGCGACTCGTGGTAGCGGGCTCGTGGGCCGAGCTGGGTCCTATATTTCAAGAATTGAGCCCAGCCCAGCTCAGCTCAGCCCACTAAACATATGTGCCGAGCCGGGCTCATTTTTCTTAACCCACGATTCGGTCAGGCCGTGCCGGGCCGTGCCGGGCTGGCCCATTTGCCAGCTCTACCTTATACTATAGCAATTTTTAGTCAAACCATTCAACTATGGCCTTCTGGCCAATGGTTATAAAATGGAACCTCTCATATTATAAGATGAACAAATTGTAATGGTTACGTTGATATAGTGATAATAAAATAATTTAAATTATTAATAGACAAATCAAATAAATTACTTTACATTTATCTTTAATTTTATCATCATTGAATAATCTTAAATCATAAGAACTTTTAAAAGACCAACTATTTGGGTTTGGAAGCCGACATATCAAAACATCATGGTCAGATGTTCTTCTAAAAATAAGAATCATGAGTACTCAAATTTAATCTTTAAATTTTAGACACTCATTTTAAAAGTTTAAAATTTAAAAGATTAAATTTAATTGTCTGTAATATATCTCATTTTAAAAATGAAAGACTCGGAAAATGAGTGGAAGCGGATGCATACTCTTAAATGATGCCACGTCTAAAAAGTCCAAGAAAATCCTGAAAATGATAAACACCACAACATCCGACAAAAAAAAAAACAAACACATGCAACACCGACGGTCTACTTGGAAAGAATGTGGATTGTGGACCCCTCAATTTCCAGCACACATTCCTTGATTGGTGGCGCGTCTCCTCTCACAAGCACTTTGGCTAGCTGTAAGAATCACCAATATATTCCTACGAAATTTAAACCACCTAAAAGAACTTTAAAGAAGAAAGAAAATCGAAAAGAAAAGACTTCCACTAAATAGTTAGCTTCTTATGAATTGGGGCTATCTCTTGGTTTTCGTGGCATTGAGAATGCACCAAATAATCTGTCCGCTCTTTTTCTCTTAAGACTTGTAATAAGATAGCCCATTAATGCAATAAATAAATAAAAACTAAAACCCCTTCAATCATCAAACCTCAAGACTACTATTTAAGTATAGATTCCCTTCATAAATTAACGAAAATATGCAAAAGTTCTATTTATCTTTGTCATTTTATGAGTTTCTTCTTTTTTGTGTATGGCATCGCCACTCCTTTTGGCAGCATCCACTAATTCGAAACTTAATTTGAAAGTCATATTTCGCCCCGGACGTTTTCGGGATGCCGCTAATAATCAACGAATGACAAGTGTTTTTCCTTGTGTGGATCATATTTCAATGAAAACTTGATGAGTCGATCTACCTACACGTTTTGCTTTTACTGTTATATCAGGAGTTACTCCACGTATTGCTTAACGTAAAACAGATAGTGGATTTGTTTGTCTTTTAATTTGAATTGACATTAGTCTTCTTACAAAAAATAAATTTTACACACATATAAAATTTACTTCCTCTCCTACAGATTGGTACGGAGTGATAAAAAGAAGAGAAAATGGCTCGTTTGGTCCTAAACGTTTAATCGTTTTGATATTTTGGTCTCAAACGTTTTAAATTGGACATTTTAGTCCTAAACGTTTAAGTTATGGGACACCGTTAGTCCATTTCACGAATTCTGTTAAAATTCCTTCTTTATTATCACGTGAATGGCACGCAGTGAGTTAAAAAAAACCATACAAGGTTATTTTCATCATTTAGCTTACAATCTTTTATCTTTTCTCTTATAAGCTCACCACCATATCTAAAAGAATCCTAAATTCCCAATTCTCTCCAATTCAAATCAGCATTACCAAGCAACCAAAAATTCAGGTACCAACAGCTTCTTTCTTTCTTTTCTTTTTTTTTTTCTTTTTTTCCTAAGTGGCATTGTTATATTTATTAGCTTAGACATTCTTGCTTGCTAGTATGAATCAGCATTGCAAAGAAGTACCGTGATCTACTGGCCTGAGAGTTCTTCCGGATGCTTCTCTTATTTGCAGATTGTATCCAACTTTTAACAACCTAATAGGACAGTATACCCAGAGCTGTAACAATTATGATTGTTCCTATAATGGTCACACCAATTGCTAGCACCCTGTTTCTCTTGCCAACCACGATAAATCACAACGCCAAGAATGCCACTGTAACAATAGATTTCAACTCAAAATTAAATAACCACAAAAAATGAAATAGGTTTCTAACATCTTATAAAAATCAAGTTAAGTTAGTATGCAGCAAATCCAGCATGTTCTAACATCATAAAATGACTCACAGTGTTCTCATGTTGACGCAGATAAACATCCATTGCTCGCACGACAGTGTAATTATTAGAAAAGACCAATATAAATAGTGATGAGTTTGAAGAAAACTTCAAACAAATATTATTTTTTAGCTTTTCTTTTTCGTTTTTTTAATTTTTGGTAAAGTATTTAATTTTTTGGCAAAGTATTTATAAATTCAATTTGTAAAATACAACGAGACAAAAGGCAAGTATGAGCTTGATACTTACTGTATGGAGAGTAAGAATTCATAAGCGATTTGTTGTTACTTGGGGATGGCCGATTTAAATTTTCCATTTGATGATGGGAATAGGGTTAGGGTTCTTACATTGAAAAGAGAAGAGAAGAGAATTGGAAAGTGATCGTTTGTGAAAAAAATAGATTGTAAGCTAAATGACGAAAATAGTCTTGTAGATTTTTTTTTTAACTCGTCGCGTGCCATTCACGTGACAATAACAGAAGAATTTTAACAGAAATCATGAAATGAACTAACGGTATCTCATAAGTTAAACGTTTAGGACTAAAATATTCAATTTAAAACATTTAAAATTAAAATATCAAAACGATTAAACGTTTAAAACCAAACGAGCCATTTTCTCTAAAAAGAATTTCCCCAAACCCTCATTACTCTTTGACAAAACAAAAACCTCATCACTCTGTCCACGCCCACCATTTCTGCTCACCGCGTTTCTCTCACGAAAAACCACAAACACCCCTCTCTCTCTCTCTCTAAACCTTCTGAAAGTAAAGATAAAAGAGAGAAGAGAGAGAGAGAGAGCTGCCAAGCTCATCACTCCATATCCACAATGGCTTTACCATTGCTTCTTCTACTATCCTTCTCTGCACTATTCACATCTTCACTGTCCTATCAGCGTCTCAGCCCCAACTATTACCAAAAAACATGCCCAAGATTCGAACAGATCATGGTGGACACAGTCACCAACAAGCAGATCAACTCCCCCACAACCGCAGCCGCCACCCTCCGTGTCTTCTTGCACGACTGCTTCGTCCACGGCTGCGACGCCTCAGTGTTAATAGCCTCCACACCCTTCAACAAAGCCGAACGTGACGCAGACATCAATCTCTCCCTCCCTGGTGATGGCTTCGATGTAGTAATCCGTGCCAAGACCGCTCTCGAACTAGCCTGTCCAGGCGTAGTCTCCTGTGCTGATATACTCGCTGTCGGCACAAGAAACCTCGTCACCATGGCTGGTGGACCTTACTACACAGTCAAATTGGGGCGCAAAGATGGTCTAATCTCGAAAGCATCGAGTGTAGAAGGAAATCTACCAAGACCCACCATGACTATGTCTCAGATCATCAAGATTTTCCAATCTAGAGGTTTTAGCATCCAAGAAATGGTGGCATTATCAGGTGCACACACCATTGGTTTCTCACACTGCAAAGAGTTCACCTCAAACCTATACAACTACAACAACACGTTCCAGCCTGATCCATCTTACAATCCAAGATTTGCTCAGGCGTTGAGAAATGCTTGTGCTAATTTCCACAAAGACCCAACATTGTCTGTGTTCAACGATGTCATGAGTCCAAACAAGTTCGATAACACGTACTATCAAAACCTGCCTAAAGGGTTGGGAGTGTTGTCTTCGGACCGTGGTTTGTTTTCCGATCAGAGGACGAGGCCTTATGTGGAGTTGTATGCTAAGGATCAGAATGCGTTTTTTCAAGCATTTGCTAAGGCCATGGAGAAGCTTAGTGAGTATGGTGTCATGACTGGGAGGGCAGGTGAGATTAGGCGCAGATGTGATGCATTCAACAACTGATATGGGTTTGTTGGCTTATTTTCCTAATTGCAGTTCTAGTCGAAATGGTTTTGTTTAAATTAAATTCTTTTCTTTTTTGTGTTATGATAAATTGATGTATTCAATGTGTTCATCATCAAAGCAAGTGGATATTAAAGCTTTTTACTATACTGATTTTATGTGTACTTAGTCATTTTTGTAACATCCCGTAGCCAGAAGCAACTCCGGCTATCGGCAGAAAAGAGAGTGTGAACCTTGTATGCACGTGAAATGAAGACTTGTTGTTTAGTACAAATTGTAATGGTTTATTGAATAGATTTGTCATGGGAGATTGTGTATTTTGAAACACGAAGAGATGAGTTTTCCGTTGCAATTTGTTAAAAAGAAAAGGTTAAATTTTAGGGAAAAGTGAAGAAGAAACGTGAAGGTGATCTTTTAAAGTCTATACTGGGTACAGCTTATGACAGCTTACGATTTTCAAATCGTACCCGCGTCCAATTATTACGAGCATTATTATTTATTATCACTTTATACGAGAAGAGTTCTTAATATAGGCTAGGCTGTCAGGTAAAAATTCATCCTTCATTTTTAGGCAACAGAAAAGAACATCTCAAGCTTGTTTGTTGACAAAAAGAAATGGCATGCAGGAGAAACCAGGCACAAGTCATACGCCTATACTACAGTAACAAAAATGTGAATTCTCAGAAAATTACTAATAATACGCATGAATCGTTCTGATGATAAAGAATATTTTCACCGCACAGGATCAAGCTCCTGACTTGCAAAGCAATACTCTAAACGCGGAACATGCTCAAGGACATCTCAAGTAAAATGATTTGTTACTTATATTGCACAAACGCGCTAATATAATATATCCTTGTTAAGATACAGATTTACACACAGGATTTTACAAATACAAGTTTAAAACCTCACATATTGGCTGTTGTTTCTTTGATCTCTTCCATTGAGATGATCTGGATAGAACAAAGCATTTAGCGTATTAGAAAGCTGTTGAAATTCCTAAATTGAAATATACCAAAAGAAATTCAGCTGTTTCTTCTAGTATTATCACATTTATTCTAATTGTAAGAAACATCATAATTTTGTAGACAGTGACATAAATGACAAATTTTGATGTCGGCCGTACCATATCTCTATAACATCAATACATATTAGAGAGAGATATTCAATCTACCTGTTCCTGGCCAGCAAAGTCATTATCCGGGGTAAGGAAAAGCATGCAGTGGCATTCCTTCCTGCAAAAGCAAAATTGCAGTTAGAGCACAACAGAACAGTGTTCTACCTCATCGTGATGAATCAGAAAACAATGAAAACCTTCAAGTGGCAGCGGCACACTACATTTTTCATTGCATATAAATTTACAGGACACTGTGAATGTCTCCAAGAAACACCATAAACTAGTAGTTTAGTTTAAGTTCAATTACCAGAGCGAAGAGTAAACAATATTGAGTTTATCAAAAGCTTATCTGCCCTATGTCAGCTCAATAAGATGTTAGATCATAGCAAGCCACATCCCACGTAGTCTGGTTACGGGGTACAGACTTACAATTGGGATGCATCCTCAAGTGTACTCCCCGGATTTCAAAATCCCAGACATTTCTCTTTTACATGCATAATTTGTAACTCATCTCTTCCAGCACTTTGTATCCAAATCCCCAAACTATTGGGTTTTCAATTAGTTTAAAGTCGTTAAAGCACATTCTTGGTGAACCCACAGAATGTATTGGTCCATTGCAAGAGCCAAGAGGGAAAGAAAAGAAAAAGGAACACTTTCCACAATGACTACAACATACATAAAGCAGTATGCAACCTACAATCTAACAAATTTTACCTCTCTCTCATGGGAACACATGGACAATTCCAGAAGCCCTGCTGTGCCTCTGCAGCTTTATCATCATAATGCCTGAAACCAAAATGTCCCCTCAATTAGTATTACAGGATTGCATCATCACAGACTATGTTTGATATTTGCATGTTAGTACAAAGAAAAATACTAAAATATATCTCGAAAAAATGGACGAAGAGAATATTTACCTGCAGGGGCAGAGTGGCGCACCCAGTGTATCCTTGTGCTCCGCTAAACCCTGTTTATATTAGATACAGTTTTTTCATTATCAATTACTTATGAGCGTTACTCGTAATGAAGTGAAACATAGGCATTTCGCAAATGACACATACATGCATGCACATACACATGGAGAGAGAAACAAAGAGCCTTCAGAAAATTGTTTCTTGTACAAAGCAGACAAATTTTGTAAGGACTGGATCAATGAATCCGGCAAGCTCCACTCACAGCAGAGCGAGAAAGAGAGAAGGGAAAAAGAAGGAAACAAAAATGAATGATCGATCAAAACACTCTGATGCTTCCACTCAATAATCAAGAACAATTCTAAGTTCTGAATGCACAGTCATAATTGAGAAATTCCGGAGAAATCTGAATGCAAAAAAAATTTGCCAATTGTGAAATTAGCTGCTTTGTTATCTAGATCTTCGAAGACCTAATCAAATTCAATCTAAGCTATCCCGGAAGAGTAAGAAAGGTCAATTTTCACTGTCGTGACATAATTGCTGTGAGGAAATGTTGTAACTCACATGCCATATGGTTACAAGATCTCCTATATACTTAGGCAGAGTATTTATCAATCAAATCGGAAATGGAGAAATCTAAATGCAAAACAGATTGTGGTACTTGTAAGCACCAAGTCAATCCCATCCTGAAAGCGAATCTTGAGTTAGCTGCTTCATTATCTAGAGCTTTGACAATGTAATAAATTACTATAAGCTAGCCATCCCGGAAGAGTAGGAAAAATAAATTTTCACCATCGTGACATTATTGCTGCGGGGAACACTGTAGATTATATGCCTTATGTCTTACAATATCGCCAATATACTTAGCCAGAGTTTTTATCAATTAAATCAGATGCATAAACTACATGTACAATATCAAAGTACATGTACAACTATAAACTTCAAAATGGATGTAATTAACACGAAAACATTGACAATTCACGAATAATGACTTAGATCAAAAGAGGAACACGTAAAAAGCATAGCTGATAATCCGGAGAACACGAAGAGACTACCTTGATAACAACAGAAGTAACACCTTTGTCCATACAGAAATATGTTCCCGACCTACGCGCATACTGCTCAGAAAACTTCCTCATTATGTCGACAGACTTCTCCGTAGGTTCCACTACAAATGCCAGAAAACATCAATATTGAAATTCACTTTACAACACCTTATAATTAATTTTAACTGCATAATTTAGAGCATTAATCGCAAATCAAATATAAAAATATCGTCAAAAAAAAAATATTTTCACATACTTCTGTTCTAGGCTTCAACTTTATGCTACCAAACGCGCCATTAGCATTCCACAAGGATAATATTTCTTTCTTTTTTTCAATTTTCACTTAAAAAATACACCAGTACAGCTAAAAAAAAGTCTTAAAGAAGAAATCAAAAGTATAATTCAGGAAAATTAATGCAAAGTTAAAATTCTGAATTTTGAATTGAATTGATATAAAATGAGATAAGTAGTACCTTTTGATACTATTATGGTGACATGGCGGTGAGGAGAAGGCTTGGGAGGTGTGGCGATGGATGATGAAATGTTGAAGCCAACGCTGTAAGAGGACGACGCTTGAAGAGCTCTCATGGCGGAAACCATATTTCTATTTTGATTTTTAATTATATTTTAATTTGCTTGTGTGAAATACTATATATGTATAAATTGTCATGTTATTTTTATAAATAAAAAAAAAAAATATATATATATATATATATATATATATATTAGTAATTAGAGGAAAATATCTTTTATTTTTGTTTTTATCTTCTCAGGAGGTTGTGTCGGCCACTCGTTGGAGAATATCAGCTCAGCTACGAAAATTACAGAGCCACTCGGTCAGTCGGTTGCATTTCGCTGATGACGTCATCGTACGTGCTCTTTTTGGGCTTTGGAACGGTGTTCTGGATTGTTCTAAGAGCTGCTGTAATGGGTTTTTGATCCATATTCCTTTTGTGGCCCAAAAGCTTTTTGGAGATGAGACCTGGGCTCCACTGCTCCAGGCTTTTTTTTTTCTTTTTTTCGGTCTTGGTCAGACGCTCCAGGCTTCACCTAAGACAAAATCTTGCCCCTACTAAGATAATTATTTAAAACTGACAATACTAGAACACTAGTCACACTTATATACTTAAAATTTTGGATTTCAAAGTTATAGATTTAAATCGGAATTATAACGACATCCCGTATATTAGTACTAAAATGATCGCACCCGGCGAAAAATATAGTTTGTATGCATGTCATTTGCATTTACGAAGTTGGCAGAAATTGTCTGAGGTAGGTGAAAACACAACAGGAGATGCAATAAAAGTTCACAAACTACATATTATCATACGAGTTAAACCATCAAACACCCTGGGCAAAGAAGCCCCATGTTTGTAGGATCATATTTATTCCAAGATTAAGATGCAAACTAAGAGAAAGGATCACATAGCAACCATAGATGTTTTCCAAATCCTTGAAAACACTAACAAGGCTTGGTATAGAAACAACGGCGTCGTAATCCCCTGCAATCACCTCCAGAAAAGCCTTCTGTCTTGCAGATATTGGCACAGTTGGTCTCACTCAAACAAGTCCCTGTGAAGTGATGACTCGGTGTTTCACATGTCCTTGCCTCTATCATCACCGGACTTATCTCTGCAAAAGCATCAAGAATACCTATTTCATTTTTTTAATCGAATATAAAATTACATATCCTAAGGCCATTTCCAACAGGATATGTAAAAAGTATTTTACCCTACATGTAGAGAATAACAGGTTCTCTAGGGATTTTCTACTTTATAAAGAATCCCTACATTCAATTTTCAGCATCTCCACATGTGGAGATGCTGAACAAATGCCCTAAACTATTTTCGAAAATAATACGTAAGAGAGACTTTGAAGTAAAATAAAAATAAAGATTCTCTAAAATAGAGAAGCTGCTAGAGTGATACTGAAATAGGGATTCTCTAAAATCAAAATGTAGGGAATCTGTTGGAGTTAAACTGAAATAGAGAATCCCTACATGTAGAGAAATGACCAAAATTCTCTACATGTAGGGAGAAAAATAGAGAAGCTGTTAGAGATGGCCTAAAGGCGAAGCCATTTGACGGGTCAACGAGAGTTGTAACTTCTATTAATTTCAAAAGAGGAGTCATTAAAAAGTAAATTAAAATTAAATTGCCAAAAAATAAATGAGAAAATATTTTTATATGCAAATACTAAACTGTGTATTTTTATCCCCTATTTCGTTCCATATCAAACTAACTAATTCCCATAACCGGAAAATCGACATACAACAAGGATTTGAGTTTTTCTATTTGGATTCTTTTGTCGCTCAATCCTCACAGGGGTAAAGAACTCGTCCCCGTCCCTCTTCAAGACTACTAAAATTTTGAACTTAGAATTTCTCAAGTGGAGTTTTTGCAGAGCGATTCAATTAGATATACTTAGTTAAGCTGTGATTTTTTTTTTTTTTCTAGTTTTTTCGTTTTTTGCCTTCTAACGATCCCAATCCATGTAGGGAAAATTTATTTCATCTTACATTGCTTGCTTTCAAGCTCATTGCAAAGTTGAGAGCGATTCTTCGCTTAATAGAGCTACCGGCCACCGAACAACAGTATATAGCACCTTCCAAACGACAGTATATAGCACCTTCCATGCAGTTTCCCTTCACCACATGTTCGTCCACAGATCGAGGACCCAGAGGTGTCGTCTATGAGCCAAAATTGCACATGCAGTTCTACAAGATATATCCCAAAAGGGTTTAATCTGAAAATGTACAGCATTTTCAGACAATAATATCCAACACGGTCGCTGTTGCGTTCCATTGTTTTCTTGGTAAGTATGGAAAACAATAATAGCATACAAAAAAGATCCATCACCAAGTACATTATCATGCAAATGTATTCGATTTTTTTTTTCCGGAATGCAAATGTATTCGATTGACTTGTTATTTGCGTTAGTACTGGTGGTGTCTCTTAACGTTATATCAACAGTACCAATTATATTGAAATGATTTGACCATGGAAGGAAGAGAGACAAAAAATAGTTGCATATATTATCACTTGACCATCGTTGATTCAATATATATAATGCACATTTTATATTACCTTGCTTTATAAATTCTTGTTTTACAAATCAAGCGGGACCAATGAAAAAATTAAACTTACAAATTTAGACCCAATAGGTTATTAAATTTACAAAATGACCACAAAAAAAAGAAAAGAAAAGGTTATTATAAACAGTACAAAACATATGTGCAACCTTGTTGCTTATAATTTGTATTTGTAGCGAAAGGAGAAAATTAAGATAGTTAATTTATTTGGTAGAATTTTTTTTATTTTTTATTTTTTAAAATGGATATCAAAGTCGTGGTTTACACTCAAAACTTTTTATTATAAGAGATCACTTATACTTACCATTTCCCCCCAAATCTTAATGCAGTTATAGATCCCTGAGATGAGATAAGATAAGATGTAATAGTCAAAAGTAACAACCATGGCATATAATTTCATTATACAATAACTACATTAAGTGATTACTTCATTTAAAAACTTAAACTGTGAGAGAATATCTATCATTATTTATTGTGTTTAACAATAACTGCATTAACAATTTATCATCACCAAATCTCCTTCATAACACTAACATTAGGATGTTATGAATGTTGGTGAAATTTAATATGTATAATCTTACATGTTGGATAGAAATTGCAAAATAATTAAAATATAAAAATTTGCAATAAATATAACTGAAAAGGAGACAGACTTGTTTCCACAAAATTATGTAAAATGCAATAAATAAATACATTAGATTGAGATCTAAATTTGATTCAGTTTTTTAAATATTTAATTGTTCCGTTACGATACTTACAGTCACTAACGGTGGTCTTCTAAAATACAACGATTATCATTTAAAAGTAAAAGTACTCCAAACTGTTCAAACACGGCGAACCAAACAACGTAAAACTCTAATCCCTCTATTGATGCAGAGTATAAAGTTATGAAAAAAAATATCATACATTTTATAAAGTTTTAATGCCCGTTCGTAAAAAGTATAAAACATTTTCTAACTAATTACACCTATTCGGAGAGGAGATATGTCTCTTGGAAAAATAAAAATTAATTTTGGAATAAAATAATTTTAACACCAAATAATCCATTTATTTTTCCCAATTTTTCATTCACATATGATTTGGTTCAAAAACCAAATGACAACAATGAAGAGATCCAAATCTGCACTCTAAACATAAATATAAAAAAAAAAACTTGCACGACTAGTTATTATGATATTCACAAGCAATAGATATTATAATACAAGCTTTTTGCTAATTAGTGAGAAAGTTCAGTATCTTGAAGTTCAATGCAAAAGCCAGAATACAAATTATTTCACACCAGTTCATCATCATGTTTTATCCCAATTAAATTTCGCAATTTTTTTTATCACCAACAGCAAGAACATTTCCAGAATTGTCACTCGTCAGGAAGTACTTGATACTTCGATTATTGGACTACGAAACAATTATTTGCTTTCACACACATGCATTTAGTAGATACTTACGGACGTTGAAAGAGGAGATAGTAATGATAGGTTATGACATTCACCTAGAAGTGTGATTTAAGTTCTTTTGCAGGCTGTGATATGATCAAAATTCATATCTGTGCAGTAATGCATCAACTTAATTGTGTATCTAATAATGATGTAAGCCAGCTATTTAAGTATAATTATTATGAACAAACTAGCTACGCACTGATGAAAGTAACTGGTACGTGATTTGCTTTTGCAGCTAGCAACGATGGCTGCAGCCTCATGACCTTCATCATTATCTCCATAACTTATTCGAGAATAGCTAAAGCAATATGCACTGATACTGTTTGTGATCAAGATTTTCGAACTTAGAACCGTTAATTACGTTGTGATCAAGATTTAAAAAAAAAAAAAGAAATCTTTAGAAAACCTAGATGACTAAAAGCTTGCCATAGAAACAAGTTAGTAAACCCTAACCACGAGAAAGGAAACTTTTTTGTCAAAGATCTACTTAGCAAAAGTAGCACAAGTTAACAGGGTTTCCAAAGAAGATTTTTCATACCTATAAGAAACCTTAATATTTCTAGTGGTATGATTTTCGCTCGCTTTAAATATGAAGGATCGAAATCGTTTCTTAAAGTTGAGATCCTAAGTAACATAATATTGACATATAAATCTCTAATAAATCAAAACAAAAAAGATACCATAGATCCATATTACATGCACCAACACTTCCAAACAAACAAATTAAGGACACTCACTTGAAACAAGATAGAAATGGTACAAACGAGAGAGAGAGAGAGAGAGAGAGAGAGAGAGTGAGATTTGTTTGCTAAACAGAAACAAATACACAAACCTGCTTTAATTTGCCTCTCTTTTAACTAGCTAGATCTATCTAGTACATCTTCAATGGAGGCAAAGATAAACAAACACCCAGAAAGGCAAAGAGATCGAAGAAGTAATAAGCTTGATCTAGCAAATGATCGGACCACGACGCTTGATTCCCCCAGACGAGAAAAAGTCATGACTTCAAACATAGTACAAAAAGAGGTAAAAGACTTCGCAGTCGTCAACCAACAACACATGACCATGTTTGTGATTTGTACTTTCCTTTCTCTTCTTTATCTTAGATGGTAATGATGATGGTTTAAGTTTTGCAGCAACATGGTCGTGGGCATAATGATGTTGGCTGTGAAGAAGGTAAGGTGGTGGTGGTTGTGATGATGATGACTCAGAGAACATGATGATGATGATGACTGCTTTTTGTGGTTGAAACAAGGAGCTAGAGAAAGCAGATTAATAATTTTCCTTAACCTCGAGGATTTTCGTGATGTCTGTACCTTTCTTTTCTCTCTGTCTGAGGATTGCTGTGTGTTTATGTTTCTGATAAGGAGAGAGAATTTGTGGAAGAAATAATAATTAATAATTATCATCATTCATTCATGACACTCGACGGCCAATAGCTGTAAATGTGTGTCTCAATCTTTTTAACTGTATTGGAAATCATACTATTGGTTAAATCAATACATATTTTAGATGGAACTCTTATATGTTTTAAAGAAAATTTTTTTAATGAGGCATTTGATAAATCTGTTACAATGTCAAATTATTATTCTATAAAATTAATTCATATTAGTTTGTATCGTGCAGATATATTATATCAGAATGTCTAAAATTTCTCTTTTTACTAATTTTACCTTACAGAGTTTTAAATAAATTATTATGATGTCCTCACTTTTGACAATTGGTTAACATTTGTTAATTAATTGAATCATTTTTTGTCTATGTACATGTGATAAATTTACCACATATCTCATAGAAGAAGAACCCATGTTTTAGTTCACACTTGCTTTGGCTTTTAAAGACAAATTAGACAAATAATTTTTATTATTTATAAATTTTAAATAAATAATTTTTATTATTTTAGAAATCACGTGATTAAATTTATTTAGTAATTTAACGATATCATGGCACGTGCTAAAGTGGAGTATCATCTACATGTACTTTTGGCCTAATTTGTTGTCAAAATAGTCCCTAGCTTTACAAAAATGATATTCTGGTCTCTTATATTTTGTTTTTTTGGTCTTGTAATATCTGAATTTTATAATAAAATGTTCTATTAATCCCTTTTTTCCAAGGATTTTTTTCAAAATTAACAGATAAAACATGTTAATATCTTTTCGTATAATTGTATACGTGCCATGCATTCACATACTTTTTCAATCAAAAGCTTAAGAAATTAAGAAAAAAACAAACAATATGTCAAATTAAGAAGTTTAAGGATGAAAAATAATAGAAAAAATAAAGAATCAAAATGTCATTTTTTGTATAGTTAAGAGAGTATTTTTAAAGTTTACACTTTGACGAATGAAATTTTAGGGAAGTTAATTTTATTACCTCATTTTTATTATTTTATAATCACATTAATCTTATTTTAAACTACGCTACAAAGTTCTTTTGTACTAGTCGCCTAAATTATGCAATGAAATTGTTGAAATTATGATCTATTTTTTAAGATTTATATAATAATATTTGTTACCATCAATTAGCAATTTCTTTAAAAAGTATAGATAAATAATATTTGGAAGTAAGATACATTTAGTGTGTGTAATAGATTTACCCATATATCCAGATTTTTCCTACGTCCATTACAAAATATGAAATTCTTTTGGATATTTGTTTTAAATTACTTTTGCCAAAAGCATGTAAATTCCATTCCCAACAAAATTTCTTTATGCTAAGCGCCAGTTTTAATTAACCCAAAAGCAAACAATAAAAATATTTTGCAAGACATAAACCGAACCCAACCAAACCAAGCTTTATCTTTGACTTTAAATTGTCCCAAAGAACTTTACTAGTATTATTTACTTCAAATCATCTCAAGGAACTTTACTGCTAATGGTCCCTAGTAGCATTATTTACATTACAATTTGTACTGATGTTTTTCAACATCATTCTTCTTCCGATAAACTGAAGGCTCTCTAGTCTGAAAGATGCATGCATATAAACACAAACCGCCTGTTGATTGCCCGGGAGAGTGTTGTTGCACACCATTTGTTTCTTTGGCTGCATATCTCCAACAAGAAATCTCAGAACAATCAGACCCTACCCTTCAGCCGTAACGCGATAAGAACATGTTACCAGGTCTGCAGACCGAAATCTTGGGAGGCATGACACAGAAGCAATTATCAATTCGATGGATGGTGTCAATAGATGATTTCAGGGAATAGATTTTGGCCTTACATTCAAAAACTTTTGCCAGAGCAGAATGGGGGCTGATAAATTCCTTGAAGCGCTGCGATCCATACTATATACTATAAAGCAAACTCTTTTTCGATATTACTTCGCAACCCACATTCAAGCCTGATTGCTGAGATGAGCTCAGGAGATACAACCGGCTGAGTAGTACCCTTGACACCAGCTGATACGTTTCTCCTTTCTCTACTAACTTTCCCAACAGTTTGGGCAGGTTCCTCTTCCGCTCCCCAACCCCTATACAGTATGATTTTGCTAGGTTCTTGAGAGACCAGAAGAGCTCCTGTAGTTTGCTGTGATGCAACAAGGAGAATAAGAAGGAATTTCAGTAATTTGCTACAATTGATATTGATCGATAAAGAAGAAATGAAAAGCATGCCCAATACTAACCTCCAGTTTAAAAACCACCTCACGGACAGAGGTTCCTTTGGCTCTGCCTTTGATATTAACTATAGCAAGAGGATGCTTCTCAAAGTGCACCTTTAGGGTTTTTGCAACCCCAGTGACAATATTGCTCTTTCCTAAAAGCGTAGGGAACAAGAACTACTAAGATTATTTTTTAGTGAGCAAAATTAGATATGCATTTACCCAAGATAGAGTTACATACTATGACGGAACCAGAAAAGAACACAAGGTAAGAGACTAATAACAGCAATGGGGTGCATCATATATTACCTACAGCAAATACAGGATGCTTTTTCATCTTCAAAGCTTGTTTTCGCAGGAGCAGCCTCTCCCTATTGGAAAGATGTAAAGCTCTTTGATTTCTTTCAGACATATTTGCCATAGTACTTTGAAGTGATAGCCCTGACTCAGAATTTGAAGGGACAACGTGGGATGTTCTATTTTCAACATCATAGACTGGCGGCTTGGTATTGCTAATAGCTGACAAGTTTGTCTCACCTTGCAACTAAAATCAAATACAACATACACCAGTAATTAGATATGAAGTAGTAAAAGATCATATATAAGCAGGACTGCATACATCTCTTCTCCAAACTACCCTAGAAAAATGAAAAATGAGTTGAAGCTATAACGCTTACATCTTCCACTTGCATATTCAAAGAAACTGTGAACCCTGTAGGCACTAATTTAGGTAAAGGCTCTTGCTCACTCATATCAAACTCATCCACTTTCTCATCCGTATGTTGCAAGGAGATATCACTTGGCAAACCCTGCTGATCGACATCCTGAGAATTACTAGAAGCATCAATCTGATCCTTCATGTTAAAAGAAGTTGAATCATCTACCTGACTTTCTTCAGCCTTCAAAAAATGACAAAGCAGTTAAGGGTACAAGTAATAGAAGGAACAATAGCATCTGAAAACTGATTTTATGAGAGAGTAAATTAAAAAAGGAATGATAGCATCTCAGCACTGGGTTTACCTGCTGCTCACAAGGATAAGACTGGCTATTGGTTACAGGGATAGCACTGGACATCTCATATTCAGTTGACTGTTCATTTTCTATCTCCTGCTCTTGGACCTGGATCATGGAAAAACTGCATAGCTCAGTAACAGTTATAATAAAATATTTGCTAGATCCAGAAGAGCATGAAATACAGAAGAATCATAAAAAATAGAAAAAGAAAAAAAAGAAAAAGCTTCATGCAGCCTGCGCTCTTGAACTTTTCATAAGAAGCCAAAATGAGAACTGATTTAATGATGATTACACTAAAAGGAACAATAGCATCTGAGCATTGGTTTCACCTGATGCTCGTCAAGATTGGACTCGGTATTGATTACAGGGATAGCATCGGACATCTCATATTCAGTTGATTGTACATTTTCTATCTCCTGGTCTTGGACCTGGAGCATGGCAAAACTTCATACCTCAGAACAGTTATCTAAAATATTTGCTATTTCCAGAAAAGCATGAAAAACAGAAGAATGATAAATAAGTCACCAGTCCAAGTTTTAAATCTTTAGCCAATTGTATGTCCTCTGAATCCTTAGTTTTGGCCTGGTCAAAACACAGCACCATGAGTCACTTGATTATTAGCAGATCAACCAACAGAAAATAAAGATAGATTCGAGAACTCACCAACTGAAGCTTCAAATCATCTATTCTCTGTGTAAGCTTTAAGACATGTAGTTTCAAGGACTGCATCAAACAGTGAAGAGAAGAAGTATGAGAGTGATTGATGTCTGATCAGCAGAGATGAGAAGCTTATCACAAATTTACACTCTTCACTCTGATTATTAAGGTTTCAAAAACCATTCCTAAGATCAATTGGTTGAATTATCTCAGCAGACACCCTGATCAAACATTATTATTTGAATACTTATCCCTGCATTCCCCAAATTAATCAATCTCAAGCTTGAACGAAAGGATTAAAATTAATTTGGCAGATTTCCAATATGGACATCCTAAACAAAGCACAAGCTATCAGATCTCATTGCTGATTCTCTTCATTTTCTTTGAGTGGTCCAGATACTTGTGTAGTGTTGGTCTGCAGTATGTATGTATAGTTTGTTTCTCATGTCAACAACAAGCATGACTTTTGGAAAAATTTGAAAAAACTTGTAAAACCAGTATCAGTTTATTCATGCCGAACTTTCTCCTCTTGTGAAAATATAACTCCGAATATGGCATGAAGGACATAAGGCATTGCTTGAAGAAGATAGATTCGGAATGGGCAAGAAAAATATATCAACATTTTCAGAGAGGGAAGCTCACTTTGGGTCTGAAAACCCAGAGGAAGTGCAGGAAAATTAGGGATGCTCATGTTTGATTGGGACTGGAGATTTGAGGAAGATCAATAAATGTGTTCATTTTTACCCACAGACATGTCTACCTATACAACAATTGACCTGCCTTTCCTGTCCTTATGGAAGAGAGATGCCAACTTTACCTGACGACGTTGCGCCTCCAACGAACGCTTCATTGCTTCCCTTTTACTTAGAAGTGTCTGAGGCCTCAAACAAGCAGGACGCTCATAGTTCTTTCCACGGTAGATAATGATAGCATAACCCTTACTGACCCGTTCAACTGCAACTAATATTCCACCACTTTCTGTCTCTAGTGTTTTTGCTATAGTACGGATCTCCTCAGTATTTTTCCGACCAGTTATTATCTTCACCAATTCCCTATACTTCCAGTGCAGATGCATGTTCTCAATTGTTCCATCAAAAACTCCTCGTCTACCTGAGCATGAAAGGAAATAATTGATCAGATTACCTCTGCAAAAGCCTCAAAAAAAGGCTTTAATTGCTTAGAACATGTCTTTTTCCAATGCCAACAAGCAACGAATACACTCTCTTTTTTCAGTTCATAACTTTTGCACTATGTAAGCTTACCCAAGAGTAAGAAAGGGTTCATTCTCAAGCCAACCTTCCTCAGCATATATCTTTCTTCTTCAGTGATACCTTCTTTATCTATGTCAGATTTTTGGGGAATCTCTTCCTTCTCCAGCTCTGCCAGAAGTTTTTCTGCCCTAGCTTTCTTGGCCAGTGCCTGCATGCAAACACTGACATTAGAAAACAAATCTGACTTGTTAAAGACTGATTGTACTCATTACAAACATACCATGGACAAATTTGAGCTGGTTCTTCTGATAGCTGCTTCTGCTAACATTAGCTGCCTCTGTTCAGATGCAACCTTCACCTTATGGTTATCTTCACCATGATGGTCATCCTCAGAAACACATCCTATAGTCAAATTCTCATGTTCCTCTGCTGCTGTAACTAAAGATCTATCATCTGTCTCATTCTTTTCTCCATCTACTCTATGCTTCCTCCGCTCTTCGATAGCTGAAGAGACTGCATCAGGCAAGAAGTCTTTTCCTCTATAGAGGACAATGAATTCTTTATCCCGTGAAAGCAAGATTCCTCCAGTCAGCCACTGCAAGAGTTTACTTTTGAGTGAATTGATGTCTGTGAAAAAGATTGTAAACCAAATAAGTCCTACTAAAAGGTTTTGCATGCCACATTCCTCAGCAACAATGTCATAATGTTTAACAACAGCTTCACGAATATGTAGTTGCAGTAACCAATATACAGCTTAAAGACGATGAATATTTTAAGCCGATGCAACAAACCTTCAGTTCTTCAGCCATTAATTCACTGTTTGTATTTTGGACCCCTCTTTTGACAGCAATTTTAGCAATTTCACATTTCTCCCACAGCTTTACAATGGAAGCTGCCAATCCTTGGTGCTTTCTATTTCTCCCTGAAAGCGAGAGAGAGAGAAAGATACAAAACAAGTGTGAAAAGCTTTAACAAGAAATATAAACCGCAACCAACTCTAAGAAAACGCACCTAAAACAAAATGGCATGGTAAAGGTCGTCCAAGTCTTTTTAGTAATGTCATCTCATCATTTGTCAATTTAGGGCTTACTCCATAAGGCAGTAGACGGAAAGGTCTTCTATATCCTGGAACTACCGCGGGCAAAAGATCAGCATCAACAGGCAAAGGATCATATCCCCACCAATCAGTAAAGCGAGGACCAAGTCCTTCTAGAAGACGATCAGCTTCTTCAGCAAGTTGTGCTTCACCAGGCAGTTGAAATCTTACTTTATTTGGAGATCCTACACCTTGTATCAGAGGAGGACAAGACGATCTACTAGATGAATTTGGTTCAGCAGAATTTGCATTATCCATGCCAGATGAATAAGAAACTTTTTCACTGTCTTCTTCACAAGTCACGTGTGAATCAGGTGAAACTTTGATCAAAGTGTCCACTGATGTATTATTATCAGTCAAGAAGTATGGATACTTGTAATCTGCCCCTCTATATAAGATGATATTGCTTCCAGATCTCCAAATAACCAGACCTCCAGTCTTTTTCTGAGGAAATAATGAATAATGTAAAATATATCAGGCAAATATTCTCGTAGGACAACAAGATGACAAGCTTATGTGAAATTTCGTGGAACAAAGATGTTGCTACCTACACAGGCACGTGTATTCAAAATTTATAAAGATGACTGTCTTGAAGATTGCCCCAGATGACAGTCTTTCTTAAGTGTGCCTACTGATTTAAGGTTGAATTTGACTTTCATGGATCAATCGTTCATAAGCATTTGGATTATGCCATTCCTCTTTAGTGAAAAATCCTTTGCACTAGAATTTGTCACGTTCAACTTATCAAAAGAAGAGCAATTGTCCCTGTCCAACATTTAATGTGGGTTATCTCTTCTTAAGAAGACATATTATCATTTAAACTAATCTAAAGGAAAGTCTATCTTGACACGAACTGCTTATTGAAAGTCAAAGCATGACTCCTTGATGGTGAAGACCATCAATTTATAACTACTGCTTCAGATTAAGCCTCTGGACAATGCAAATTTTAAGTGCAACTCCCTATTACTTCAGAAACAGCCAATACGAGGCTACACACTCTCCCTTAATGACTTCAAGCATAATAATATGTAAATAATCAATTTCCATCATATATAATGTAAAAAGCAAAATAAAGCATTTGTATTTGTTCATAGCAGCCAAAAAAAACCAGGGTTTCTGCAGAAAGTGCCAGCTCAAAAACTAGCAGCACAAAAATAATAATTCTCTTGAAGACTGGCAACTAATCGATTTCTCTTGCTTAGTTTTTCCCCAACTTAATTCTAGTGTGTTATCAATAAATACCACAAGACATTTGTCACATATAGATATTGCACTAAATGAACCAACTTATCGCAAGCTATCGCTAACCCTTAAAGCAAATTCCATATATCTTTATATGTAATTATGCAACAAAAAAGGCAGCTCAGAGCATGAAGTTTCCGCTATGTGCAGGTCCAAATAAGGATCATGGGGTCTATTATACGCTACATTAACAAGCTTATGATTCTAACCTCGAGTAAATCATGAGTCCTTTTCATGTTCAGCCTACAAATATCCTCACACTTAATCCTCACCACCTCGGACCGCCTCCACCTCTCGTGGATCCCATTCACAATGCCTTCAGTAATTCCGGCTTTTCCAACCTTGAACTTCTTCTTCAACTCCATCCCAAGAGCCCTAAGCCTCTTTAACTCGGCGGCAGGCAACGTCAGCTCTGCCAATGTAGGCGCCGGCGCAGACTCCCTCCCTTTCTTTTCCTTCTTTTCCTTCAACCTCTCCTCAATTACCTCACCCCTCAATTCATGAAACCTCTGTATTGCACCCCCTGATCCAGGCCGCGGTACCGGGTTCTCCGGCGTGCTCCAGCTCGAGTCAAGCGTGTGCCCGACTCGGTATTTGGGCAAATGGGTCGGCAAAGGAACAAAGATTTGACCCGGAGAGGAAGTGTTGTTGGAGGGATTATTGTTTTCGTTGGTTTTATCGTCTTCGACGTAGCCTAAGCTACGGAGTTTTTCGGCAATACGTTGGATGGCTGATTGAGGTAGAGGCTGAGTGTCGGCGGAGGCGGCGGAGGAGGCGGCGGCGGTGGAGGTACGGCGGGGATGGGATAGGGTTTTGAAGGTTAATCTTTGGTTTGAGAAGGTGGAGAAGGGAGGTGAGGAGGGGATAAGGAGGGTGGGTTTGGGAGGGAGTGAAGCATGATGAAGTAGCATTTGGTGTCGAGGGAGTACGATGATGTTCATTGGCTTTGGCTTCGACTATTGATGATGTATGTATACAGTATATATGTTTATTTCCTTCATTTACTACTAAGCCAGAATATCACCTCCCGTAAAAGAGAAAAACAATATCCTCCTCTGCAAAATATAATTAGCTCGCTGCTCGTCATTTGGTCTAGTAATCTGTTTTTTATTTTAGGCTCTGTTTGTTTGTTGTAAAATATTTTTTTAATTTTATGATATTTGATAATATTAAAAATTAATTAATTATAAAATATTTTTCAGTCAATGATACAACAGATTTTAACAATTAATTTTTGTATGTAATATTTTAATTGATCTAAAATAATTTAGACTTTTTTTGAAAAAAAAATATATATATATATATATATAGATATAATTAGTTGAATCTAAAAATTTAAATTAATCTTTTGTGCACTCTCTATTTTTATTTTTTATCTCACTTGTTATCTTTCACGTTCTCCTTTCTTCTTTTTCTTTTTTCGATTTTTCTTTATGAGCCACCACGTCCTCTAACCTATTAAAATCATCTATTTCCTATGGAGAAGGAATGAAACTCGATAATGAAGTGTCTGAGTAATCATGGACAGGTTCAGAATAGTAATTCAATAACGCTGTTTATACAATTTAATACTTATATGTGAATTTTTTTCAATTGAGTTAAATTAATTTTTTAAATTAAAAATACATTAATTTTCAACAAAAATTTGAAACGAGTAAAAGGTTACAACACCCACTAAACTCTTAATAGATCTGATCTACCTATGCAAGTAACGGCATTTTCATGCTATTTGCTACCTTAATTAGGACATACAGACGAAGTACGGCATAAGGTCACCTTCATATAAAATTTGAGTATCCTATTTCTTGACAAATCAAGTAATGATGTACCCCCAGGAGTTTAATAAAGAGACTCAATTTAGTCACTGATGTTTAGTTTTGTACTTTTAATTTGCGATATTTCAATTTTGATCATAGTTAGTAAGAAATTTAAAACTCTTCACAAATCTGCATTGTAAAAACTCGTGACTCTCACTTTTAACTCAAGTGTAATTATTATTCATAATTGGATTTGTAATTGAAGTTAAAATATGTACTAACCGGGACCAAAATTGTAATATAACAACAAAAAGTATAATTACAAAATACTATAATAATTTACCTTTCTGGATACAAACTTCGTGAGATGGAAATTATTGTAATATCAATTTGAGTAGACTAAGTCCCAACCATTTTTTATCTCTTATTTGTACCTTTTTAAATGCTAGATGATTAACTCTACTCTTAAAAAAAAAAGCTTACAATCAATAAAATTTAAAGATTGCCGCCGTATTTTGACCCAAGTCATTTTAGTCTAAACTTCTAGAATTATATAGTACCAAGAGTGTTTATAGTACACGTGCACATATGGCTTAAAAAGAACAATGAGCATATTGACCACCGAAAAAAATATAAGAGTATGATTTGCTTCGATATATAAAGGATTGTGAACTTATAAAACGAAAATTGTAGTTAAATTTATAAAGAATTTACCCCTTTAAATAATATTAACATAAAGTATTTTCCGGACTAATGAATCATCATATTTTTTGACCTCGACTAAGAAAGAATCCTCTTTTTCTTGCCCTAAGGACTTAATTCAAGTGGATCTCGTGTAGAATTAAGCAAGGTTATGCTCTATCCAATATCTCTCTTTATCCCCAACTACCGACTTAAGATATATACTTTGTATATTTTAAGCACCGATAACATATACTAAGATCCTCTATGAAATGCGGGAATTTTTTTTGAGAGAACACTGCGATAATTGGGGGGACTTGCCTGAGAATATTTCCTTTGCTGTTGAATAACTAGGACATCGGGAGAACGTCCAATACCTAAGAAAATTATGGGGATTATGCTAAAAAATAGTATTAATACCCATTCATCAATCATAACAGGTAATTGGAAATCTTCATTTACGCTCTTAAATTAATATTATTTTACTTCGAGTTGGGAAATTACTGATTTAGACGTCGCAATTATTTCCGAAATTAAGTTCAAAATGTTCTTTTTGCAAATCTTTAGCTCGAGAAATGTCAATAAAAAATTATCAAATTTTTACATTATCACGAATAATTAAAAAAAATTAAAAAATACTTCAAACTCAAACTAAAGGCAATATAAAATCTAAAGATACATTATCCCGCTCAAAAAGAAACGTAGGTTAAATGGGCACTTGATTTTTGGAGTGAGATGCTGTTATAAATTTGACCGAAAAAATAAATAAATTGTTATAAACTAACTGCAAAAGACAACAAATAGTATCAAGAGAAAACTAAAACTCTTATTCATTTATGAATCATTTACATTACAATTATTCTTTTCTATTTATAGGGTTTCAGAAGCTAGTAGCTGATGACTGCAAGCTGCTTACACTGCTGCTTGTAAGTTGCTGATGACTGCAAGCTGATTACGCTGCTGCTTGTAAGCTGCTTAGTAGCTGGTGACTGCAAGTTGTTTACGTTGCTGCTTGTAAGCTGCTTGTAAGCTGCTTATATTCATAGTGAATATCCACCAATCGATATTTCATAACACTCCTCCTTTGATATTCATTATAAAAATATGTCTTATTAAAACCTCGTCAAGAAAACCCAATGGGATAAAAACTTGACTAAGAAAAAAGAGTACATTATATTTATGAGGAATACTATTGCATTTAGCTTGCCTCGTTAAAATCTTATCAGGAAAAACCCAGTTGGGATAAAAACCTTGGTGAAGGAAAAATAGTACAATGCACAAATATCATATCCCCATCATGATGACAAATCTTTCAGGCAGTGCATTACATATCTTTGTACATGTGATTTGAAGATCGTTGGTGGTAATGCTTTAGTAAATAAATCTGTTGGATTTTCACTCAACCGTACTTGCTGAATATCAACTATTCCGCTTGTTTGAAGCTCATGTGTGTAGAAGAATTTCGGTGATATAACCACCCTTGATTTGTGTCACGCCCCAACTCGACCCCTCCTAGAATCCAAGTCAAGACGCGACGGAATTTCGGCATTATAATATTTGTAATACAGCCATTCAACAAATAAAGAAACATGTACAACATACAACACACACAACAAAGCCATCCAACAACAACCTCTATATAAAGCCTCCGTCACACCAACATTAGATATATACATATAAGTACCCGAGTCTCAAAACAAACCATTAAAGCTAACGAAGTATATACAAGGCTAGCGGAATTATATACAGTACAAAAGTAGCCTTGGAAAAGCTAACATCATATCAAACCTACATATTACAAGTCTAGTCTCAAAACAACACAACTGATAATTTAAGGCAACATAAGCAGTAACGCGTCATGCAACTCCAGTCAACTATCAAGGAAGGGGCTCATCAACATATATCACATCATCACATGGCTTGACCTCAGCCTCATTAGGCACAAACTCCAACAAAGCTTCTCCTGAAAGGTGGATGAAAAGGGTGAGTTTCGACAAACTCAGAAAGGGTGGATAAGGAAAGGTTTTCGCAAACATTTTTAGCTTTTAAAATCCTTTTGAAATATGCTATGCACGAGAGCACGCAATAAGTATAATTAAACAAGAATATAAGTAATCCATGCTGCAAGGATACATTCAATTCGTTGATGTCTACCCCTATATACCATCACGAACTCATTTCCCCTGTACACCAACAGCCGTACCCCCGAAGTACGCCAACTACGACCCAAACCCTTATGGAACACTCCGTCCACACGGGTAGGGATTAGAACATTGGTAGCAGTGTCATCGCTTGGCAAGCCCTATGCCGCCCAGTACAACACGACTACCGCATCTCGCGTAATGGTTGCAACCATGCTTGTAACATTCACGAAATTGGAAAAGACAACAAAGTAGGTTGTCTCTCGAGCTCATTCAACATGCAAGCACGATTGGCATTACTCAACAAACCGTTTCAATTAATAACACGTAGATTAGGCAACAAGGTAGGTCACCTAATCGAAAGCCAACACCAATTTAGCTCAAATAACACGTTTAATAATTAGGGAATACTAATAACATTTAATATAGCTCATAGCATCAAACAACGTAATAACTCAATCAAACAACCCCCGAGCAGTTACATAACATTAAATAATTCAAAGCTATCACATAGTACCAAATTAACTTAGAACATTTATAGGCTTCATATAATACTAGGAAATAATATTCATATCAATTTAATAATTAAAATTCAACATATAATACATAAAATTAAACTAAAGTAAACTACCGTTAAAATTGCGTAAAATTAACACTAAGTATTTGAAGGATCTGATATATTTAGAGCTATGAACATCATTTAGCTAAGAATCGAGCGGAAGCAAAACATGACATTCAAAAATTTATGGAATTCAAAGCATGATGTTCATATGAAACTCTAATATTGATATCATGTGATTAACATATGCAAAACATATATATAGCAAATATATATATTGACAAGTGATAGAAGTTGGAGATACCTCTTGTAGACAACTCATAGGAGGTATGAATCTGAAATTTCTTATCACTTGATGGAAGACACCATCCCTTGAAAGCACAAGAACTCTAGTCCGTCCACACGAGCAAAAAATGGCTTCTCCATCTTCATGGTTGTTTTGTGCTAGATAACCATGGAAGATTTACGAGCTTGTTTGTGAAGAAGATAGCAAAACAATTTCCTCCTTCTCCCTTTCCTTGGCTGCGTTTTTATGAAGAAGAAGAGAAGACAAGTGCATCTAGTTCATTTTCATTTTTCAGCCACGGTTCTTTCAAAATGATAAAGAAGAAAATACTTTTTCATCTCTTTCTTCTTGCTGCGTTTTTCTCTAATTTTTCAGCCATGGAGGCTTGAGGAGAGAGAGAGATGAAGACAACTCTATTATTGGTTGAAGAAGAAGACAATTCTTTTCTTCATCTTTTTCTTCTCCAACGTGTGGAGTCTTCAAGGCAAAGAAGACAAGTCTTCCTTTTCTTTTGTTGTCTTGTCTCTCCTTTGTTAGAAAAGAAAAGATGACAAATTTGTCATCTTTTGTTTCTTTTATTGTAGTATTTTTTCGCTAATGTATTTAAATATTCAACCTAATCACAATTAGTTGAAATTATGAAAACAACATTTTCATATTTTCACATTAGCCCCAACACTTAATAATAATTGTATATTGATCCCAATAACTTTTAAAAGGTCAATTACACCATTGTTAACTCCTTAACAATTACACAATTGTTAACTCTTTAGTAATATAAGAGAAACAAAATATAATTGTCAACACTTTAACAACTCAAGAGAAACTAAACGCAATTGTTAACACTTTAACAATTTAAGAGAAACTAAATCAAGCTTAATAGGAAAAACATTCACTATGCTCTATTGTGTGTGACTTTCTAAATTCACCGCTATATAGCATTGAAGAAACGTTGAACACTTTCAATGTTAATCAAACTATTTGATTTGTTTAGAAAATATCTTCCGTCATTCTCAAAACACCTTCAGAGTTCTTGAGTGACGTTCTAGCTATCAACGTATCAAGACAATTTATAAAGCAATGAAGTCTTATTCAAGTGAATCTATTTATGGTCGTCGATTATCGTACAATCCAATCCTTCCATTAATTGTCCCGTCAAGCAAGAACCATGATCCGATTAAGTTCATAGACTCGAAACGATGCATAGATCCAAATGGTGGAATGAGAGATGACACATGAAAAAACTCATTTCCATCATTCATGCCTTGGCCAAGGACTTCCTCATTCAACAACCAAACTTGGATCGCATAAGACATCGCCTCACGCCGGAGGTTAATGGATCCTATCTTGACTACTACCTGTCAATCACTATACCAGACGAATAAAACTGCGAGAGGACGTATCTCATCTCGTTTGTCAAGACAGGCATTATCCAAACGCTTGAATCAAACCCCAATACATATGACAGCCGTAATGTCTCAAGTCTAAGGATTACATGTACAATCGCAACGAATAACAAATTTTTAAATCAAAGTCATGTAATTTGTTATTCACGTCACATTCAATGATCTATTCAACTAATAGTCATCCACATGTTTGTTAGTCGCATCGCTATGCTGTTATGGCACGTGGCTTACCATTCTTTATCATTAACATCTCTATGTTAATCAAAGGTAACAACACATGTGATAGTCCGTAATTGATTATTAAAGTCCCGATCAAATAATCTAAGGACTATGAACACTTTAAGTATTTATCATATTAAGAAAATACACCAACATATTCTAAACGCTTTTAGAATACATTCTTCTAATGAAAATACTAGGGACTCATTCATACACGTAAAGAAGGAGAATATAAATGTCCTAATTATGTCAATATGTAAACGAACATATAAACACTAATGCCATAAATAAATATCAAAACACCCCAATATATGTCATCCAAATATGTAGCATTAGGGCATATCTCTAACAATCTCCCACTTGCATTAATGCTATGAAACATAGTATTAGTACAACAAACAATGATATCGTGTACTCATATTCTCAAAACGAGGACTTAGCTGTGACTGATTCATAGCTACGGTAAGTGGGTCAGCTACATCAAGAAATGTGGCCGTTTTATGCAAAGACATATCTCAATATGATTATTGGCTACAAATACAACACACGAAGATAGAAACACATTTCCAAATGTTTGGACATACAGTGAGACCTGGATTCCACAAGCTTGTGCAGTAGCTCCGTATAGTCATAGTGCAAAAGCATCACAACTTAACGGTAGGAACCATAACCAACTCGTATGATTTCTTCAATCCAAACAACTTCTTTCGTAATATTACATATCACAAAAAACATGAGTTATGTAATAGATCTATAGTTTGTTGAGAACCTTTCTAACTTACTGAGCTCCCACTACAAATAAACATGAACCCTAACATAGACATTCTATTATAAGATTCAGATTAAGAATTTGAACTAGTAAATCCGTCACTACGGAATTTACCTCCTTCATAAACTAAAATATATCTTTAGTGTTTCCTAAGTACTTAAGAATGTACTTCAATTCTATCAACCATTCCAAAACCTAGATTGGATTGATATTTACTCGTAACACTTTACAGTTTGTTCAATATCAAGTCTTGTACATAGTATAGCAAATATGAAGTTACTATAACTTGAATACAAATTTGTTACGCAACTAGAGTTTCTTGAACACTTTCAAAAATACTCTTTGTACAATCTAAGAAATATGTCGAGTAATCTTTTCGTACTATTATCATAGCTACGAATTGACAAGATACGAACGACAAGTTCTAAATGGAGAACATTTAATATGACTAGACTATAATTAATATCACAACACACATATCATCAACTATGATGTTGAAGTCATCATTATTGTAATCATAGAAAAGTGGATGCGATCCCACTATTCTTTGGCAATCACAAGGTTCATCTACATTTTAAATGAAATCTAACTCTTTAATCTCATTTGAAATGGGTGAAACATTTCCAAGGAATTCACTTAAAAATTCACAAGTGGATTTATCAAGTATGCACATATTACTCATATCAATAGATCAGAATCATCAATATAGTAATACAATGTGCTATAATGACTAGCATAATACAACGAGACTAAAGGACAATAATTGGTAAAATGACTTCATCATAGCTAACACTTTGGCTTTGATAATATCTTTTAAAAACCAATATAGCTATAAAAGGTTATTACCTTTTTCTATTAACTTCAACCTTTATCTCGGAGATCAATATCCAGATTAAGCTAAAGTATATGGAGTCTCATTATTATGCTTTGCATTATATAGTTTCTTGGAGTCGTTATCAAATATACCGTTTCTTTGTAAATCATAGGATCAACTAATTGATAAATATCTCAAATACACAAACAACGTTTGTGCATCCTAAAAGGATATTCATATATTCCTTTTAAGTATGAGATACACTACTAGATTTGCAAAGATCTTGCGTGATGACACATTCCAGACCTTATTGAATAGATTTATTATTTTGGTCTAGGTGATTTTATAGCTTTTGAGGATACTTTCTCAATTTCCATTTTATTAGAAAGTAATATTTTCTTAAACAAAACATTTTCTTCAAGAAAGATTATTATCTAATAAATCAATACACATTGATCATTAAATAGAAATTATATCCTACAAAATTAGGATATACTATAAAATTACCTTTAACCAAAACTCTCACTAGTCCCTATAAAACTTTTCAATAAAAGAAGGAGAAATCAAAATTAACCCATTTAATCTTTGATTGTTTTCCAACTTATATCAAATATAAAGTTCTAACAACAGTAGGGATTTACTATTTAATATAATATTAAATCAAGGAAAGCATGACCCACAAATAAATAGAATGATTAGTCAAACTAATCAACAACTCTACTACGTCCAACAAAGCACGGTTTCTTCACTAAGAAACCCTATTTATTTGTGGTACACCGAACATTATTAATTTCGATACTATATCAAAATTTTCAGATACTCAAATAAAATAGTACTTAAGTATTTTACCTTCATGATCTAATAATAAGGTACTAATACATTTTTCTATACGAGCCTATTCACAAATAACTCTAAATACATCAACATGTATTAATCCAAACAGCCTAGTAGTTTTAATCCTTTATCAAACAAAGGATGACTTGGTTACCATTCCAATAAATAAGATGTATAAGTTGATCAAACCAACCTAACCATCATCTTATTATTAGAAAAACCTAATCATGTAAAAACTACAATTAATTTGGGTTATTTGAGTAATCTTAAAATTTGTTGGATGGTTATAACGGTTGATAATATGCTTGCAATACATTCTTTCGTCCATATCAAGATAACAAAGACTACACCATAATGCGCTTTTACAAGCTTTAAGAATATGCATTTTATTCCTAATATCATTTAGGTATAATCCTTAAAATATAAAATATATCCAAAAGGCATTCAAACAAAGTGTCTTTAGCTAACGCAACAACCTTGTTTCACTTGCTAACACTGAAAATATTTCACGCTTTCGAAAGCGCATTACTGAGATTAAGATTCTATTCTCGAACACATTCACTAATGTTTCACTAGAATCCATAACGTAGTACCAATCACAATCAAAGAAGATTTATAATTCATAGTAACTTTACAACCTTGACATTCAAGCTATAAAGATACTTTGGATTAAAACCTCTTTTAATGTCCGGTTTTAAGGTTATGAAAACATCTTTTACACATGCCTATACAATCCTTAATTTTTTTCTTAAATATGGTCCCACTACTAATAGAAATCATCCTTTTTTTGGCATTTCTTTTTTGCATTACCATTAACCAAAGAGGAAATACAAATATAAGAATGAATTCCATTTATATCTAATATCATGCATTAAATATGCTTACCACAAAACCATTTGCTAGTTTAGAATTATATTTTTTACATCTTGCATACCCTTATGCAAACTATGAAATAATACAAATCCTTAGCATATTTAATTTGTTTTACTTATCATCCATAAGTACTACAACTTTTCGTTTTGATACATTATCAAGATGAAAAATAACGGAGTATGTAATTCTAAGATTTTATTAAGTTTCTAATAACCATTCTTAGATGATAACGTTAATCAAAGAGTTTGGTCTGGTTGCGCGATGTAAAATCTAGTTAATTGAAAATGACGGGTTCATAGTTGTAGCCATAAACGTATGCAAAAAATAAGATCGCTAGTTGACATAAACTTGTTAAAACATTTAATTTGACCTTTAATTAAATGATACCTCCAACTAATTTTATCGATTCCCACACTTCCTAAATGAGATCGTAAATCTAATTAAAGACTTATTAGTAGGTGACCATAGTTCTCTTTAATATGAATACCCCTCAGCTTTGGTGCATTATTGGAATATACATACAAATAGTTAGCAACGATTACTATCTATATCACTATATAGGATATGGCTATTTTGCCCCTAAATCACCGTAACCTCAGCTTTGGGGCATTATTGGAAACGTGATCTAGTTAGATTACACCCACCGTCACAGCGTTGCAACAATTTGAATCCCGAACCTCAGCTTTAGTATATTATTGGCCTCATGATATTGGAACAACACAACATTACTATGCTTGCTAGGTAAACATAATACTTTCATGGAATATGTCTTTCTACCTTTGGGTTAGCCAAGACATACCTAATCGAGCAAATATAACTTAGGATAGTGGAGGGCAACGATAAACACTTTTACCGCTTTACAATCTAATATGTTTGCACGTAGGAAAATTTTGAATTTAATTAGGTCTCACTTTGCACATTAGTTAATTTACAAGCATACATCACATATAAGCAAATAAATAAACATACATGCAAAATCATACATTATGGTGGATCATGGACTTGGACTATGAATTAAATCAAGACAAAAATAAAACCTAAACAAACACATCAACATGCCTTCTTTGGTCTTGTCTTTTTGAATTCTTCAAAGATCCAAAGCACCTCCAACTCCTTGAAAGTCTCCAATGGTCTTCTTGCAAACTTCTTGTAAAAATTACATACATTATATCTCACTATAAATTTCTCTCAATTGCAAGAAAATAAAACGAGACTTATGTCTCAATTACATACTAATGAATGATATAATTAGTTACAACATCATCTAATGAAATTACAACTAATTAACCATTCATTAACCAAGTTCATGATCGAATTCACCATTTATCATCCAACATCACAATATAAGATAAAACTCATAAAGCATATGATATGCATCATATACATAAATAATAAAGCTAAACAAGCAAGCTAACACAAACTAATGTATCCAATACATTAAATAAATAAAAGGCATGTTTGCAATAAGTTTCATATCTTGAGATTTTAGCATCTCATGTTAAACAACACAAAAGAACTAGATAAAACCAATTTTAAGTCCATACTTGTTCAATAAGACCCAATGCAAATTATTTGTTAATTTTATGGCCCAATTTGAGTTCCAAGGCTCATTTTAATCTTCACTAAGAAAAACAATCTCATCTAATCTTATTAGACTAAAGCCCACTGATTTTTAAGCCCATTGGACTTAACCAAAATCAAACCAATTAGTCATTGCTTTCAATTTATGACCCATCATAAATCTGCTGCACATACACCAACTGTTTTGACTCGTTTAGCCTATCCACAATTCTCCAAAAATTCTGAAATTTTATAGAGACATATTTCTTCGAGTGTAGATAGTTTTAGAATCAAACAGAACTCCATTCGAAGTTAAATTGACTGAGTTATGCCTCTTAGAACACAACTGCGTAAACTGTCCAACTTTACGCGAGAATCAGTGAACTTACTGATTTTGATTTTTTTGAAACCTTTAGCCACGAAATTAGGAGATGCATATTAGAGGATGAAATGTTCTACTATCTCTATAGCATAGCATATCCAAAAAACAGCCAAATATAACAACATTTACTATGCCAAAACAGTCACGCAAAAACAGTGGACAGAAACATTTTTAGAAATGTTGAAACTCTTTCCTTGTTCTTTTGTGCTCAAGACTTTAGAAACTTTAAGCAAACACATATATAATCACATGAACATCAAGTCCTTGCTCTGATACCACTTGAAGGATCTGATATATTTAGAGCTATGAACATCATCTAGCTAAGAATCGAGCGAAAGCAAAACATGACATTCAAAAATTTCTGGAATTCAAAGCATGATGTTCATATGAAACTCTAATATTGATATCATGTGATTAACATATGCAAAACATATATATAGCAAATATATATATTTACAAGTGATAGAAGTAGGAGATACCTCTTGTAGACAACTCATAGGAGGTATGAATCTGAAATTTCTTATCACTTGATGGAAGACACCATCCCTTGAAAGCACAAGAGCTCTAGTCCGTCCACACGAGCAAAGAATGGCTTCTCCATCTTCGTGGTTGTTTTGTGCTAGATAACCATGAAAGATTTATGAGCTTGTTTGTGAAGAAGAGAGCAAAACCATTTATTCCTTCTCCCTTTCCTTGGCTGCGTTTTTATGAAGACGAAGAGAAGACAAGTGCATCTAGTTCATCTTCATTTTTCAGCCATGGTTCTTTCAAGATGATGAAAAATAAAATACTTTTTCATCTCTTTCTTCTTGCTGCGTTTTTCTCTAATTTTTCAGCCATGGAGGCTTGATGAGAGAGATAGATGAAGACAACTCTATTATTGGTTGAAGAAGAAGACAATTCTTTTCTTCATCTTTTTCTTTATCCAACGTGTGGAGTCTTCAAGGCAAAGAAGACAAGTCTTCCTTTTCTTTTGTTGTCTTGTCTTTCCTTTGTTAGAAAAGAAAAGATGACAACTTTGTTATCTTTTGTTTATTTTATTGTAGTATTTTTTCACTAATATATTTAAATATTCAACCTAATCACAATTAGTTGAAATTATAAAAACAACATTTTCATATTTTCATATTAGCCCCAACACTTAATAATAATTGTATATTGATCCCAATAACTTTTAAAAGGTCAATTACACAATTGTTAACTCCTTAACAATTACACAATTGTTAACTCCTTAACAATTACACAATTGTTAATTCTTTAACAATATAAGAGAAACAAAATATAATTGTCAACACTTTAACAACTCAAGAGAAACTAAACGCAATTGTTAACACTTTAACAATTCAAGAGAAAATAAACGCAATTGTTAACAATTTAAGATAAACTAAATCAAGCTCAATAGGAAAAACATTCACTATGCTCTATTGTGTGTGACTTTCTAAATTAACCGTTATATAGCATTGAAGAAACGTTGAACACTTTCAATGTTAATCAAACTATTTGATTTGTTTAGAGAATATCTCCCGTCATTCTCAAAACACCTTCAGAGTTCTTGAGTGACGTTCTAGCTACCAACGTATCAAGACAATTTATAAAGCAATGAAGTCTTATTCAAATGAATCTATTTATGGTCGTCGATTATCGTACAATCCAATCCTTCCATTAATTGTCCCGTCGAGCAAAAACCATGATCCGATTAAGTTCATAGACTCGAAACGATGCATAGATCCAAATGATGGAATGAGAGATGACACATGAAAAAACTCATTTCCATTATTCATGCCTTAGCCAAGGACTTCCTTATTCAACAACCAAACTTGGATCGCATAGGATATCGCTTCACGCAGGAGGTTAATGGATCCTATCTTGACCACTACCTGTCAATCACTATACCAGACAAATAAAACTGCGAGAGGACGTATCTCATCTCGTTTGTCGAGACAGGCATTATCCAAACGCTTGAATCAAACCCCAATACATATGACAGCCGTAATGTCTCAAGTCTAAGGATTATATGTATAATCGCAACGAATAACAAATTATTAATCCAAAGTCATGTAATTTGTTATTCACGTCACATTCAATGATCTATTCAACTAATAGTCATCCACATGTTTGTTAGTCGCATCGCTATGCTGTTATGGCACGTGGCTTACCATTCTTTATCATTAACATCTCTATGTTAATCAAAGGTAACAACACATGTGATAGTCCGTAATTGATTATTAAAGTCCCGATCAAATAATCTAAGGACTATGAACACTTTAAGTATTTATCATATTAAGGAAATACGCCAACATATTCTAAACGCTTTTAGAATACATTCTTCTAATGAAAATACTAGGGACTCATTCATACACGTAAAGAAGGAGAATATGAATGTCCTAATTATGTCAATATGTAAATGAACATATAAACACTAATGCCATAAGTAAATGTCAAAACACCCCAATATATGTCATCCAAATATGTAACATTAGGGCATATCTCTAACAGTATTCTCTACAGCCTAATTAGTAAGATTTAAATATAATTATAGTCATACCGCATATTTATATGAATTTTAAGAATACATTTAGAAAAATCCCTTACCAAATCAAATAGGATTTACGGGTAGAAAGCTAAAATCTTTAATCCTATATGTATGCAAGAGCTCCAACCGTCCTCACCTAGCTTCTCACCAAGAAATTCACGCAAAAACCCCTTTATTTCTCTTTACGATTTTTTTTTCCTTCCTCTGTTTTTCTCACTCTTCGTACTGATTGTTTTTGTCTTTGCTTTGTAACTTGGCTAATTTATATGTGGACTAACAAAGGCCAATAGAAGCAAAGCAACCGCCCACAACAACATGCACCGTTTTTTTTTTCTTTGGTTTCTTGTTTCGATCCAATCATTTCCTTTCCTATTTTGGTTTTGGCTAAGTCAACTAAGTTCACCAAAGTGTTTTGCTGACTAGATGAAAGATATCAAAACTTAAACTAAACAAATCAAAGCCAATGCATTTCACGAGTTAACTTGAAAATTGGTTGACTTTCTAATCGGGTTTGGCTTTTTTTTTTTTGTCTTAGACAACTAATATAAAGTCCAATTAAAATAAAAAATAAGAAATGTCTACTAATACCTAAACGAAATAAAACTAGACCTAAGTAAAATAAGACCTAAGCCCGAACATATTAAAATCATTTAATTCTACCCTCCCGGGCATGCAATGCACAAAAAGAACATTGAACGAAGTCATGAAATAAAATAATTAAAGCAAACATGCAAACAAATAAAATAAATAAAATAATCGAAGATCTTCTCCGGGCTCGGATACCACAATTTGTGTGATACATGTTGTGTTATCTTCATATAGTGTGGTTAGTTGGTCTTTGTCGGAGGGTAATCTGTTAGCGATATGCCCTAATGCTATGTGGTTAGATGACCTATTTTTTGGCATTTTATGTAAACTTGTATATTTATCAATGGCAGTTTATGGATGTTCGTATTCTCCGCTTTTATATTATATGAATGTGTCCCCTGATATTCTTGTAAAAGAAATATATTCCAAAATGCGTTGGAATATCTTGGCATGTTTCTTGCGTATATAGAATATCTAAAATTATTCGTAGTCCTTAGATTATTTGACCGGGACTAGAATAATCTATTATGGACTATCACGTGAATTGTTACCTTTGATTGATATTAGATATTAATGGTAAAGGATGGTGAGCCATGAGCCATAACAACATATGATGCAATTAACAATCACGTGAATGATTATTAGTAGAATAGATCATTGAATGTGACATGAGTAACAAACTACATGACTTCGGATTAATAGTTTGTTATTCGTTGTGAATGTACATGTAATCCTTAGACTTGAGAAATTACGGCTGTAACATATATTGGAATTTAATATTAGCACTTGGACAACATTTGTCTTTGACTTGTCAAGATAAGTTACGACCTCTTGCATATTATCTTTCTAGTATAGTGGTTGACAGGTAATTGTCGAGAAAGGATCTATTAACCTCCGGTGTGAGGTGATGTCCTATGCAATCTAATTTCGGTTGTACAATGAGGAAGTCCTTGGCCAAGGCATGGATGATGGAAAAGTGTTTCCATGAATGTCATCTCTCATTCTACCCTATTAGATGTTTGCATCGTTATCGAGTTTATAGACTTAATCTTTTCATGGTCTTTGCTCGATCGGGACGTATTAATAGAAGGATTAAACTGTACGATTATTAGCGACTATAAATAGATTCACCTGTTTGACTTCATTGCTATATAAATTGTCTTGATACGTTGCTAGACGTCACTCTAGAACGTGAGGGTATTTTGGGAATGGCGGAGATATTCCCAAAAATATATTAAAGTCGTTTAATGTTCCTTCATTGCTATATGGCGGTGAATCTAGAGAGTCACACACAATAAAGCGTAATTGAATGAGTTTCGGATAAGCTTGAATTTGGTTTTGGAACGTTAAAGTGTTAACGTTGGCAATGCTCGGCCATTAAGTAGTAATGGGCCGAATGTGTAATTATTTATAAGTGTTGGGATAAAAGTACAAATACGGAAAGTTAGTTTCCTTAATTTAAACTAATAATGATTAGATTAAATTAAATGTACAAACACAAGATTAATAAAGTATATATACATGTATATGATATGTATATATACATATTAGTCTTGAAAAATGAAGATGCCAAATAGATGGCTAAGATTGTTCCAAATCATCAAGTTGACCATTATTTTTGAAATCAATGGTTAAGATAAAAGAAGACAAAGCACATGTTTTGATGCATTGAGAAGTGCAATTGTTGTCTTCTAAATACACTACATACAATGCATAAAACAAGGAACACATTACACAAGGCATGCATAGAAAAACACAATGCATTGAGAAGAATAATTTTGTCTTCTCTTTTTATTGTGCAATTTTCGTCCATTGCATGAGTAGCCCAAGAAGAGTTTTCAATTTTTTAGAAAAAACTCTTATTCTAGCTTAAAAACATCCCAAAGAAGACTAGCATAAAACCTTTGGTGATTAAGGAACTCATTCAAGCTTGTGTGGACAACCTAGAGCTCTTGCATTTGTGGGAGGACTTGTCAAAGCTTGTTCATCATCATCATTATCATCTTTGCAAGATCTACAAGAGGTATATCTAAATCTACTTCTTTACTATATAGATATATGCTTGAATATATGCTTACCATATGTTAACCACATGAAATCAAGAGTAGAGTTTTTGGATGAATATAGACTTTGTTATAGAAATTTTTGAAATTCTAGCCATGAATTCCTCTTGGTTTTAATCTATATGATTCCATAACTCTAAAAAGAAAGATTCTTTCATAATCAACATGATTTTTAAATATGTTGGATGACAGATTTCAACCAAACACATTTTCGGCTAGCTTCATGAATAACTAAAATTTCAGCATGAATAGAGGAAGTGGCAGTCATTGTTTGCTTCATGGACCGCCATGATATAGTAGTGTCACCAAAATGAAAGACGTATCCCATTTATGACCTTGCTTTATGAGGGTCTGATAGATAACCAACATCAGCATGACCAACTAATGAAGATCTTGACTGTCTTGAATAGAATAAACCCATATCTAGTATTCCACGCAAATAGTGGAATATGTGTTTAATTCTGTTCTAATGTCTGCGAATTGGAGCCGCACTATACCTGGCTAATAAGTTAACAGAAAAAACAATATATGGCCTTGTATTATTAGCTAGGTACATTAATGCGCCAATGTCACTCAAATATGGTGCTTCAGGACCAAGTAACTTTTCTCCATATTCTCAAGGGCAAAAAAATGATCTTTTGTCACATCAAATGGCCTAACAACCATCGGGGTTATTAGTGGATGAGCTTTATCCCTATAAAATCTTATTATAAACTCAACCACTGTCTCATTAAAAACCTTACTAAGAAAACCCAATGAGATAAAACCTAGGTAAAGGGAAAAAGAGTACAATGCATATTTGTCTCCCCCTCATCTGAGCATAACAAGAGTATTCTTTGAGTTGACAGAAATCAATCTTCAATGAATATCTGTTTTACTTCCACTTGGAGTTCATCCATGAAAGAGAACTTTGGCTCGACATGTTTCTATCATATCAAACATATTTGCCCTGCCTCGTTAAAACCTTACCAGGAAAAACCCAATGAGAAAAAAAAACATTGGTGAAGGAAAAAGAGTACAGTGCATCAATATATTATCCCCTTCATTGCAACATGCGTCATGGTGATAGATATTTTAAGCGATGCATTCTACACTTCTGAGTATGTCCTTTGTCATCTTTGTTGGTAAAGCTTTAATGAATAAATCTGCTAGATTTTCACTTGACTGTACTTGTTGAATATCAACAATACCATTCTTTTGAAACTCATATATGTAGAAAAAATTTGACAAAATAGTTTCATCATGTCACCATAGCCACCTTTAATGAGACTAGCTCTTTCAAAAGGTAAACCGTATGATTCCTGAATGTATTGTATGATAAATCTTAATTATATACATCTAGTCTCATGAATTTTCACAATCTCATCATGATTTGAAATAGTAGCATTCATGTTCTGTTTCATGGAGCCATATTACAAGTAAATACATGAAATGTTTGTAATCTTTCTTTGTGGGGGTCAGGTAACTGGTCAGCATCTGCAGGGCTGACTATAATAAAATCAACATTCTTGGATAATATAAGTCCACATTTGATGTTCCACATAGATAGCATGACAGGTGCTTATTTTCATTCTAATACCTTCAGGTTGAAACTGCCCTATATTTCGCTAACAAATTAATGGAAGACAATTTTATGGCCTTCTATTATTAGCAAGATACATTAGTGGATCAATAGGACTGAGTCATGATACTTCAGGACCAATAGTTATCTCATTATCATCCCAAGCGTCCTTTTGATGATTAGGACAATAATCATATCATTCTAATGCTTTCCATAGAATATTATTTTGTCTGTGAGTACTCGATCTTCGGGTCGATAAACTCTCACTTGTATAAGCTCTTTAAGAGCGTTTATGACATTCAAGAATTATCAGCATATATTTCAGCAATAATTGGCAAATTTAAAACAATAAGCAATTGATAGCAAATAGAGATCTACAAGGAGATAATACTTCTTAATAAGATATATGACTAACAAAATATCAACATATACTAAGAAGGTTATACAACATTCTTCCAGAATGTTTTTATTTGTACAAAGATCTAAGTAATCGATTACATTTCCTGGGATTTCGAGTCATATGCTTCAGGCATAGTAAGTTCTTCAAGAACTTCAATATCATATGTTTTAGGCATAATAAGTTCTTCAGAAACTTCAATATCAATATCACGTGATTTATATTGGCAAGTTGTTGTCATTTCTATAAGAAGCATATGAACTCATTAACAACGGTATTACAGTTACCATATGAGGATATAAGCCAAAGCTTACTTATATAGCATACTAACCCATTCCCTGCAAAGCTTTAAGCAGTTTAATGGATATATACCTATATGGTACAGTACTTGCAAGTATCCAAGCGTTGTGGGATTGAAAATGACATAGGGTTTGCTTCACAATGTTCCCTCTCAATCCCACATACGAGAATTTCACATTTGACATGTGAGCTGAGTTTTCACTATATTGCTTCTCTCTCTTTGACCGATCAGGTCTATGTCGACATTCATCCACACTTTGTGGTTCAGGATCCTAAACGCTTTATTCCAAGCGTTTGGTTTCTCCAAGGACCAACTATTCTTCAATCTCGGCAGGGATTGTGCATTCACCAACATCAAATGGTTTTGCTAGTTCTATCGTGCTTCTTAAAGATATGACATCTTCAGGATTCATAATTCATATATTAGGTATAATATCATTTGCACCGATAGATACATCACACTTCTAGTGTGTCTTAGATGCATATGCTATGCGTTTACTATATGTCCTTATGGGACAACAATTTGTATCGACACATTCATAGTAAATATTTGTAATTTCACAATATTCTTTGTATCTGGTAAATTATTTGCAATACTTTGCAAATGAAGAATCACTTGAACTTCAAGTTTATTGAGCTAATGTCTTAGATTCAAATGAGAGAATAATATTGTCCTCCAACATACATTATATTGAGATATCAAAGATGTATCACAGTGAACTTCAGGTTCCTCTAAAATATCTCATGCTAACTTCAGGTAGCGATTTTTTTCCCCTTTAATGGAGGGAACAACAAGCACCAAAGAGTGCTTTAACGTGATCATTAACTAGGGGTTCAAGATATCATTACGCCCTTAGGTAGCCAAGTTGATTATGCCAAACCATGAGAACAATTGGATTATGATATCTTTGCATTTGTACAAGAGGTGATTTAATTGCTCGTATGATTGTATGATACAAACCATAAGAAAGAGCAAGAATTTTGAAATACATGCTTCTAGCATGGATTCAAAAGAAAATGCAAAGATATTATTTATCACCATCATTTGTGGTCTCAATAAGATATTTATTTCGACAAATATCTTTAATCTTAGCAAAAATCTTATGAACTTGCTAAAATATAATGAATTTACGATTCAAAACTATGGACCACAAGATTATGTTATATTAGCTCTGCTGGAGTAAGTTACATTAGTAAAATCAAATAGCTAGTACATGTGCCTTGGGACAAGTGTACGACATGTACATACTTAATATGCATTCAGACCACAAATATTCATAGTGGTTTTGACTTCTCATGCTTTTCCTAATTATTCCACTACTGGTGGTGAGGATTATCAATCTTAGTATTGTTTGTGGGACATATTATCTCAACCACGGTCATGACTATGACCAATTTAATATGTAGATATTACAGTTAGTACAAGAAGTGCAATATCATTTACTTTGGAGAACACAATTCCATTTATTCTGGGGAATGTAGTTTCATTCACTGCAGGAAATGTAATTTTATTTTCTTCAGGAAAATAAATATTATTCACTTCAAGGGATTTTAAATCCATTCGGTTCAGAGAATTTAATTCCACTCACTTTGAGAAATTTTTAATTATATTCCTTCAAGGAATTTATATTTCATCCACTTCAGGGAATATAATTATAACCACTTTAATTTCATTCACTTCAGGGAATGCAATTTTTGATTCACTTCGGGGAATCTAATTTCAATTCACATCAGATAATTTTAATTTCATTTACTTCAGATAATGAAATTAAGCCAACTGAAAATTTTGACTTTCTATAAATTCCAGTGGAGTTTTCACTATAACAATGTGAATTTCAATCCTTCAAAGGATAAGATAATAAAGGAAAAATACTTTTCTATAAATGATATACATAGGGTATAATATTCATACCTCTATTTGAAATAGCTTCAAAACTGTGGTAAAATTTTCCTTTTCATATTCAAAGAGTAAGATTTGATTCTCACCATAATTTTCTACCAAGTAACTCAATGGTAGATACTCGTGCTAATAACTTGTTATAACCTAACTGCAAAAGACAACAAATAGTATAAAGAGAAAACTGAAACTCTTATTCATTTTTGAATCATTTACATTACAATTATTATTCTCTATTTATAGAGTTTTAGAAACTAGTAGCTGATTATTACAAGCTGCTTACACTGCTACTTGTAAGTTGCTGATGACTGCAAGGTGCTTAGTAGTTGGTGACTGTAAATTGCTTACGCTACTACTTGTAAACTGCTTAATAACTGGTGACTACAAATTACTTATGTTGCTACTTATAAACTGCTTATATTTATAATAAATATACACCAATCAATATTTCATAACATAAATGCTATTATAAAAATCTTGTCACCTACTAAGCAACAAGCATAAGCTAACCAGGACAAGCATATTCTACGAGATGCGACAGTACAACTAGAAAGAAACATTGTACTTAGGCAGTGTAACACGACGCCGTCTCACACCTCTACATAACATAATTTTTTTTTTTTTTTGGGTCAAAAAATAACAGATCTTGAAACACTCTTACATAGTAACGAATTTCACACTCGACTGCACACTTTGCTTCTTGTGTATTCGACCGTTAAATACAAATATAAAAAAGCAAAGCAAAATTCAACTATTGCTGCAAGCCTTTGAAGAAGAAGAAGAAGAAGAAGACCTATATAGCAGCAGCAGCAGATGGAGAGCTCAGATGAGAAGGTGGTTGCAGTGATCATGGTGGGTGGACCCACCAAAGGTCTGTCAATTTATTGAGATTTATATATATATATATATATATATATATACACGTGTGTGTGTGTTTGAGATTTAACGTAAATTTTGCATTAGGTACACGATTTCGGCCACTTTCGTTCAACACTCCAAAGCCGCTATTCCCTTTGGCTGGTCAGCCCATGGTTCATCATCCTATTTCTGCTTGCAAAAGGGTATGTTTTTAATTCTTCTTTTGAAACACTAATTATTAAATGAATTACAAATTCATTGTAGACTTTATTTAGTTGCTTAAAGAATTGGAAAATAAATAGAAAAATTCATTAATAGAGACAAAAAGGATGCTGATTCAGTTAAAGACTCAATTTTTTTGTTTTTTTTGTTTATTTTATTTGCATTACTATGAAGGGTATGCTTTTATACTGTATTTTATAATTAATTATTAATTAAATTTGTAATTCAAATGCCCTTTATATTGCTACAGAATTGGAAAAGAAATATTTGAAAAAAATTCATATTAATGGAGATAAACAGAATGCTGATTCAGTTAAAGACTCAATCTTTTTGTTTATTTTATTTGGCATTACTTGGAAGGGTATATTTTTATTCCTTTTCTAGTTAAATATAGATTAAATTAGTAATTCCTATACCCTTTATTAGTTGCTTATGGAATTGGAAAAGAAATAATTGGATCAATTAATGTTTTTACTTAATGCAATAATTAGAATGATATATCAATTAAAGACTCAATTTTTTTTTTTTTTTTTTGGGTTCAATTTATTTGACATTACTAACAAAGAGGCAAAGAATATTTAAAACTAGTTGTGCTTCCTTCACCTAAGAGTAATTGAGGATTGATGTTTAATTCTTGTGTTTTTTAATTAGATACCCAACTTGGCACAAATTTTTCTAATTGGATTCTACGAGGAGCGTGAATTCGCCATATATGTCTCTTCTATCTCTAATGAGCTCAAGGTCCCTGTCAGGTGAGATCAGGCAATAGCTGCCACTTTATTGCATGTTAATTTTTTGTTGGGGGTGATTGTAAATTGCTGTATGATAAACTTTGATGTGATATTTGCTTCTTTCGATCTAAACGTGAGTCGCTGTTGCTGGTTATTCAGATATTTGAGAGAAGACAAACCTCATGGTTCAGCTGGTGGCCTTTATTACTTCAGAGATCAGATCATGGAGGACTCTCCTGTATGTTTAATGGATTCCACGCAAGTTTAAGTTACTTTTTTTTTTTTTTTTTTAATCTTTTCCGTCCCTTATGCCAATTCTTTGTCAAGCAATGATTATCATGATTCTATTATGGATGAGTATGTACTTAGGTTTGCCTGAATTGAATAAGTAGATCAACTTTCATGCTATATTGTAAAAATGGTAGTGGAATCCAATATGGAAGTCGTTAGGCTAGACAATTTATCATTGAGCTGCAGTGAGCGATGGGGGCAGATTCTTTTGTCTTCTGTTATATCATTGCATTGTCATAAACTTGTCTTCTTGAAGGCACAAATTGCATTAGTTTTACCAGTATTTCCTAATTGGTATTCTACACGTCATCTCATGGCAGTCACACATCTTTTTGCTCAACTGTGATGTTTGCTGCAATTTTCCACTTCTAGACATGCTTGGTAAGCGCTTACAAATTCATTGACAGCTTCTTTATTTTCTTCTTATGGCTTATTATTGCAAACTATGATATTTTAAGTGTGGAATCTTTAAGTTATCACCATTCTTGTGATCCAGATCATGATTTCTGAATTCATGTATGGTTCCAAAAGAATGTAATTTATCCATCTTATTATGCTCTTTGCAGAGGCTCATAAAAGATATGGTGGGATTGGTACGTTGCTGGTCATTAAGGTAACTCTGTATGCATAATCTCATTGATCTACACAATGCAGTTCTATGGTGATAGAAATAGAATATCTCCAATGAGCAACTTCAATACTTACATCTCTTTGTACACAGGTTTCTGCTGAATCAGCCAACCAGTTTGGTGAATTGGTAGCCGATCCAATTACGAAAGAATTGTTGCATTACACAGAGAAACCTGAGACTTTTGTATGTATAATGAGTGAAAAAACAGATTGCCTTTGGTTTATCCCATTTCTTTTGCTTGAGTATAATCTTGGTTGCATTTCCTTACAGATTTCTCAAATATTGTAGGTGAGTGACCTGATCAATTGCGGTGTCTATGTTTTCACTCCAGAAATTTTCAGTGCCATCCAAGATGTATTTACACACAGGGAAGACAGAGGTTAGTTTTACATCATAATGATCCTCTCAGAGTTGTTTCTCTTGCTACTAAAAAGTAATTGTTGCGATTCACAATGAGGAGACAATCCAAAATGAATATTTCTTTTGGCATATGAGCTGAATTAATCTTGAGATCTTCCAGGAGGTCTAACAATCTTCAAATTCTTGGTCTTCTGGCTTTTTGTCTGTTTCTCTCTCTCTCTCTCTCTCTCTCTCTCTCTCTTTCTCCACTTTCCCCTCGGTGCAGCCTCCCTGCACCTCTTTCTCAAATAAAGAAAGAAGTGTAGAGTTGGGAAGGAAATGAATCAAAGAGGCCGCTCGTCATTCATTTATTATTGCTAGAGTTTATGAAACATTTACTATTTCCCTATTCTGCAAGCACGTCAAGTTCATTATGGTATAAGTGGTCATTTATATTGATTCAGCAGATGTATTGGGTAATTAATTTGACCTGCACATATATTTGAATTTTTTAGCATTGACATTGTTAAGTTTACCACATTGATGTTAGAAATTGTATCTATGTTTTGCAGCTAATTTACGTCGTGTTTCCAGCTTTGAAGCCCTCCAGCTGGCAACAAGGTATGGCCTCTTATACTCTGACTCTTTATCTGAATATGTCATGAACAAGGTGGTATCAAATGCCATTAGTATATGTGCATATTTTGTACATAGCTATGGTGTTAAAAGTGGATACAATGAAGGAAGTGGGTAAAACAGAGGGGAGTGGGAGTATTACTAGGCAGTGTCACATTTGTCATGTGTAGGATGAATTCAACTAAATATAGAGCTCGCTTCTGCTATTCCTAGAATTGGTTTTTGTAGTCTGGCCTATTTTTTAACTAGAAGCACTGAAATAATGTGGTGCTTGACTATCGATATGAGTATTATTTGAATTCACTCATGGGCTGATGAATATCAGGATAATGCATGTCTCGGTATTTTTAGAATGGACACTAAACCTTTCTAGCATTTCTTGTACACAACTGAAGTTCCTCTTGCATCTCTTTCTATTCACCACCAAGTTTTTTGTTGTGGAAAGAGAAAACAAATTTGTGAAAATGTTTTGCTTTTTCACTTGTTCTTTAATATGCATTAAATATGATCATAATTAAGACCTCAGAAAAGAATTTTCCCTCATATAGCTAGTGCAATTAGGCTGGCATGGGCTGTTTTACTTCAATAGCTATAAAAGCATATTTCAACTTGATTTCACTGTTACTCACAATTCTTTTCAATAGGTCAATTCCTAAAGATTTTGTAAGGTTGGATCAAGATATCTTGTCACCACTTGCTGGGAAGAAGCAGTTATATACTTATGAGACTATGGACTTCTGGGAACAAATCAAGACTCCTGGGTAATTTCAGAATGAAAATGTTTTTGAGTTTGTTTCTTCCATGTCATCCTATGTGCACAGAAGTTTGGATATTTCACATCTAAATATGCATATTAAATTCTTACAGAATGTCATTGAAATGTTCTGCCTTGTACCTGGCTCAATTCCGCTTGACCTCTCCCCATCTGCTGGCAAGTGGAGATGGCACCAAGAATCCCACCATTATTGGGGATGTTTATATCCATCCATCAGCTAAAGTACATCCGACTGCGAAGGTAGTTTGTTCTTTTGCTCTTCAAGGTTGCAAAGTACCTGCAACTCGCTAACTGATGATGCAATTGTTGGTGTCAACCATGTTTACATGCATAATATTATGGGCTAAATGAAAAATATCTAATTATGAGATTCAATTTCCACCGCAGGTTGGCGAATACTAAGGCTCGTAGTTACTTTAAATGAATAACTTTCTAATACCATCTTAAGTAATATCCTCAGAATCAGTAATGAATTCTCATAGTCTTCTATTCATTTCAAACTATGTATTTGAGGAACTGTATTTGCAGGCATCTTGTTGAGCACTTTAAGAATCGTGTATAAGCCTTTTCCACAAGTCATTCCCGGTCTAATGAAATCATGTAGTTTCATAAACTGTGAACTAGTTGTAGAATATTTAGAGATCAGGAGGATATATGCCAAGAATTTTAGTTATGTGCAATATAAATTTTGCAACTGTTTTTTATCAACCTTAGATACTGAAGCTTTTTGGTCTTCTGTTACTTCTGAATTTCCTCATGGTTCTATGATCAGATTGGGCCTGATGTTTCAATATCAGCAAATGTTCGTATAGCAGCTGGTGTGAGACTTATAAGCTGTATCGTCTTAGATGATGTAGAAATCAAGGTATGCAATTTTAGGATCTGACCCCTGGGGCCGTCCACTTATAAAGCCTTATGTATAATCTATTGTGTCTTATGCTGACAGGAAAATGCAGTAGTTATGCACGCAATTGTTGGATGGAAGTCATCTATTGGGAAATGGTCCCGCGTCCAGGTATGCACTTTGCTGTGTACATGATTTTGTTAATCCATGTATTATGTGTTATCATCAGGTAATTGTTTATCGTTTTCCCTTGGTAACAAATTGTTAACTTTGTCCTCAATTGGCTATTGCCAAATTTCCTTGAATAACGTCATTTATGTTCATGTGTTTTTCCAATTTTACTACACATCCATCTTAACACTTTCATCTCCTCTACTGCCATCTTCCGAACGCATTAATTACAATATGCACGAAAAGTTCACGTGTTAATTTCAAACGCCTTCTTATTGAAAATTATGAGGATATTCCTGAAGTTCAATCATTAATGGTTGCAAATCTATAGCATAAGTTGGTATTTGCTTTGAACGTCTAGCCTCTTACAATGAATATCATTTGTTCAGGCTGAAGGAGATTACAATGCAAAACTTGGAATTACAATATTAGGTATTTTTTTTTCCTTCAGACAAATGGTAATGATTCTTTTTATTTCTTCGGGCAATAATATTGATGAAGATATGCTTTTTATTTTATTTTATATTTTATGCTGATTCAGGGGAAGCAGTGACTGTTGAAGATGAGGTGGTGGTGACTAACAGCATTGTTCTACCAAATAAGACCCTTAATGTTAGTGTTCAGGAAGAAATCATTCTATGAGAGTTTGGAGCTGAGATTACAACATCTAATTATTGTCCGATACATATCAATTTTGCGTTGCATTGTTCTCTTTTAACACAGAGATTATACCTCCAGTAAGAATTTTTGTACGAGAGAGAGAGAGAGATTCCATGTTTACTGTATGTTCAATCCCATTGTAAATTGTGGTTCTCAAATTATGAAATAGAATTTAATGGACACTGTTCCTGTGGTAACATAATTCCACATCGGAAGATTTGGAAGTGAGAGAGTTGGATATAAAGGCTTGGTCCCTTGTATTAGCCGAGGCGCCTTTTGAGGAGAGATCCTCGAAGGGACAAACTCGTGAGGGACCTGTGCCTGCGGGCCAGGTTTCCAATAGCGGACAATACCTCGGTAGTGATGGTTCGGTGAGACTCTGCGTGGGCTCCACGTGGGGAGTCGGTTCGTTACAAATGGTATCAGAGCCAGTCTTCCCTTGTGCTCGTGCTCGCGAGGGCGCGGGGCTCCTTAAGAGGGGTGGAATGTGGTAACACAATCTCACATCAGAAGATTTGGAAGTGAGAGAGCTGGATATAAAGGCTTGGTCCCTTGTATCAGCCGAGGCGCCTTTTGAGGAGAGATCCTTGAAGGGACAAACCCGTGAGGGGCCTGTGCCTGCGGGCCAGGTTTCCAATAGCGGACAATACCTCGGTAGTGACGGCTCGGTGAGATTCTGCGTGGGCTCCACGTGGGGAGTCGGGTCGTTACAAATGGTATTAGAGCCAGTCTTCCCTTGTGCTCGTACCCGCGAGGGCGCGGGGCTCCTTAAGGGGGGTGGAATGTGGTAACACAATCTCACATCAGAAGATTTGAAAGTGAGAGAGCTAGATATAAAGGCTTGGTCCCTTGTATCAGTCGATGCGCCTTTTGAGGAGAGATCCTCGAAGGGACAAACTCGTGAGGGGCCTGTGCCTGCGGGCCAGGTTTCCAATAGCGGACAATACCTCGGTAGTGATGACTCGGTGAGACTTTGCGTGGGCTCTACGTGGGGAGTCGGGTCGTTACAGTTCTTCTTAGTGATATAGCTCCTGGGAAATGTTTGAAAACATTATAGTAGGATGATTGGGTGAGTGGAAAGTTGACCTGACGTGCTTGTGCGATCCACTTTTACACTCAGCCGGATAGACTTAGTTGTAACGTTCTAAAGTACTTTTATAGATCTTGATTTCTGAATAATAATAATGTGATGGGTGTCTATTAGATAAAATAAAACCGACTAAAAATTTCTTCATAACATAACATTTAGAAAGAAATTTAATGATGCTAAGCTGTCCAAATATTCGAACAAAATGCGTTTTCAGTGAAGACTCACACTTGTTTGAGCAGCATGGATCATAACATCAATTGCTTAAAAATGATTAATATTTTACGAGACGAGATCGACTAATATTTCTTTTTTTTTTTCAATTTTTCTGTCATAAGTATATATACATGATGGCATTAAGTTAAGCATCCCACTTAACTTGGTAAGTATATTCATAAGAGAGAGGGAAAAAAAAGGAAGAAGAAAAAAAGAAAAAAAGAAAAAAAGAAAAAAGAAAAAAGGAAAGTTGGAAGAGGAGAGAGGAAGAATAAAGTTTAGATTATCGGCATAAATATCTTTATTCTAGCCACGTGAATTGCGCATGATCTGAATTTATGAGAAAGTTTTTATAAAATTAGACAAAAAAAAAAAAAAGCTATTCAAAACCCGATTAAAATAATTAATGGTCCTAATGAAACTCTTGAAACTGAAACATCAATTTTGAGAACTGAGTTACTATAGCAATTAGGATATGATCCATTTTCCCTTCTTGGATTTGAACTCTCCTCCTATAGCAATTTTTGCTTGTACGGAATGATTTTTGACTCTTTCGGCATTAGTTAATACTTGTTTTCGTGAAACTTACCTTCCAACAAAAAAAAAAAAATGAAACACCAGTTACCAAAATGAGGCAAGAGCAAAACTTTAATGGCCATAAAAATATAAATAACAGAAAGTACCCTCATCTTCAATATCTACAGAACGCCTGTAAACAGTTTCCTATAACTGATCCTACGAAACACAGAATAACACAAATTTTCCTATGATCTGAAAGAGGCTATCCAATGATAATATAATCCTCTCAGTATAGCATGCAACCATCAGCAAGAAACTTATAAAGAGACTTGCACAGCAGCAAGATTCATCTTTCCTGGACCAGCAAAGTTACCAGTTCTTTGAGTTTGTCAAGATTTCCACATTCATGCATGTGATTCAAGCGTGATCCATCGCCTAAGGAAGGTAGCTGCTAAGTCAAACAGTAACATAATTAGTATTATATTAACTATTGAACGTGTCAAACCTATTGGTGGGGCCGTAATTCCAACTTGTATGCCTGCATTTCCATTGGAGAAATAAGGACGTGCCCTTCATGTGCACCATCTGCAAATTGCTCACTGTACCCGAGAACCTCAGCATCATCGTGTAAAAGATTCAAAGAAGTAGCTTTTGCATTCAAAACTGCAAGACCCTTGAAAATGTCAAAGAGATTAACTGCCTCGTTGGCCACACTTGAACACTGTGACCTGCCCTTTCGACAATATGAAGAATCAAAATGCCGCCTGTGTAAAATTAAGAGGAATCGGGGCTCCTCAGATGGCTGCTGGGAATACTTTAAAGGCCGAGGGACTTGGAAGCTGACAATATGCAAGTCACATGGGAAAGGAGCCGCCAAAGGAGAGAAGGATCTAGGAGGCGGCTGTACAGAAATTTCCTGAGATTGTTTAGCAATGAATATATGCAAAGGATAGTTCAGGTGGGCACCAACCAAATGAGAGAGAAGAGATGGACTCAAAGGACGTGGAGTTGAAATAGGACTTGCAGTTGATGAAATGTTGGATTCCAACAGGATATGGAAAACTACATTCATTGGACGGTTATCCATCACTCCTTGGCCAAGCCCACGCCCATCGTCGCTCACTAATCGCCGATCAAGCATTATCTCAAGCCATCCATTTTTAAGGCTTGCCACACCCAATGACTGTCGGGTATGAACAGAGAAGCGCTGTCCATTTGATCCTTGCATAAATGCAAGAGAGGGCATTGGGTAATAATTTCCCTGTAAAGGGATCTTGTCATATGTCTCTCGACGGCTCATCTGGAATCCATTTAAATCAGAGAAGAAAATCCTTCTGTTGTCAAGATCAGTCTTGTATCTAGCAATCAATTCCCTGTTGTTGAAATCATGTTCAAGAAGCTCAACATGATACTCCTTCTCAATGGCGAATTCCTGTATGGTATTGTCACCATTATATATGCGGGTACTATGAGAAATGGGGGTTTTATCCCATGCTGTTTTAGGGGAAGAGTAAACCTCCTGCACCAAATGGCCCTCCGAGATAACCAGTGACCCACCAGCTAAAATAATAGGCTCTGCATCACCATTTGGTATAAATAGGTAGGCCCCGCCTGTACTAGTGTACATACCTATTTCTTCAACAACATCGTTTTGGGAACCATCAGCACGGCTTATTTTCTGCAGCAGACCAAGCTTGAGGCTGAAGGTGAGTGTCTGATGTTGATTCTGAATTTCTACGAAGTCGCCTTCCAATTTCGAACATACATATGGAGCAGGGCAGGATATATGGCTGGAAGTGAAAATCTTCACTTGTGCTGGTTTGGCCTTTTCACATCCAACAAATCCATTTGCAACATAATAAGTTTGCAAACCCAAAGCAGGCACAGAAGCTTTCCAATAGACACGATGTCTTCCAGAAAATATCTTTCTTCCATCATGATGAAATTCAGGAGAAATCTGGCTTTTCACACAGGTCCAGTTCGAGTCCAAGATGGTGACATCCGGCCTTTCAACAACTACCATCACAATCTCGTTTCTTGTTTGCTCGAGTGGGTTAAAAAGGACCACAGTTTGCACAGTTCCTTCATGAGCGCTAATTGGTTTATGCACCGGTTGGACATCATATTTGGATCTTACCTGCACTGGCTCAAACTGGGAGGGGTTCTGGTCATTTTTCTCATGGCGGACCCCAAGCAATACTTCAATAGCCTTAGCCATAAATATTTGTAGGTCTTGCAGAGCCAAATGCATCCGTGTGCCGTAGTCCTCAACCACATGATTTTTGGCAGTACCAGTTACCCCATCATGATGCTGAAATAGGGCTAGGTTTCTCCTAGCAGCTGTCAACTTATAGGAAAACCCAGTGGGTAACTTTTCACATTGTGCTCTTTGACAGTATCCTAGCAGAAAAGCCATCAACATTTCTGCACCTCTAAGTGTTTGCTCCAGTACCCGGTCAACAGCCTTGAAGAAAGGCCTGGAAACATAATATCCGCTCCAGTAATCTTGTTGTCTATCTGCGTAAGTAAAGAAGTCACCTGCTAGAGAAGGAAAACCTCCAATTTGACCAGAGCCAACTTCACCAGGACGTGAATAGTTTATTCGCTCAGCCTCCTCACGCAGAGTCCGGAAATAATCTTCCAAGGTACCAAATTTTGCTTCAGCATTCAAGCTAGGATTGGAATTGATATAATCAAACAGCATTTGATAGTTCCTGAATTGAGCTTCGGCTTCATCGATATTAATGTAACGGAAATCATCTCCAAGGGGAACAAGAAGTGTATTTGTTCGATAGAGTGTTGATTTCTTCCTATACTGATCCAGTAGCTTGAGTGCCCTCTCCTTCACATTTTCCTGGTTTGTCTCTACTGGATGTTCCCCCCAAGGGCAGAGTTCATAAGAAAATCCACGCATTCGAGCAAAGTCAAACTGACAGCAGATCGCAGGTTCAGGCCCACAGGTATGTGGAATGTCATAAGAATAGAAAGGCATCATGTGGACAAAAATATCAGTCGTTTCCTCGGCATCCCAGCTCTGCCGCCATATGTACTCCAAATTCTTATACAAAGCCAGTTCCTTCTTCAACTCGTAATGTGTTCTCTGTATAAGCATGTTCTCAAAACCCATGCGACGAAGAAGATAGGCCATGGTTGGCGAATAGCCAAATGGATCTATTGCCCAAGAGTTTTTGGGAATGACACCAACAGTTTCATTTAACCACATGTTTCCCTCCATAATCTGAGATCATCGCTAAAGGGAAAAGATTAGGGTTTGAACTACACAAAATAATATTAACAAAGAAACAAAGGCAGCATAAACATACATGAGCAGAAAAAAAAAAAAAAAAAATTGAATTTTTTATGTACATGATGTGAAAAACCTACATATAAGTTCGGTTCTAAATTCATAGATATCGTAGAGCAATTCCAAAAAAAAAGATATATGGAACTACAAGAAAGCAAGAAAACAGAGGGTTCACATTATAGCATAAGTTACCAGAAGAAAATCTTCTGACACCCTATGGTATCTCAAAGTAAAGCTTTTTAATAAAAGTTTATCATTAGCATCGAGAATAGAGATATGTCATAAACTCCAATGGTACTACAAAGAACTCCTACGCTACATGACTATGGGCAAACAACAGCTTTTCCAGTTGAGCAGTTATAACAAGTCAACTGATAACAGCATATCCAATGACAGTATATTACAAGTTTACCGATAAGTGGTAGTCTGCATAAGCTGTCATCAGTTATAACTCTAGGTCATAACGTCAAATAGCAATTGCAATCAAGTGTAAGGACCATCTCAATAAGCATTGAGGAGAAAGAAATGTCTGAGTTTTTACCTGTTCAATGATGGCAAAATAATGGGAGTTAGCCTGCAAAATGCAAAGAAAGAGAAATTAGTAACCAGCATTATTAATTCCTTCCATTCCTTGACAAGATTAATGGCATTTTTCAAATTTCCAATTATAATCACTCAGTTTGGTTGCACTTTAGAAACAAAATCTTAACATCGTGGAGAAAAAAATTAAATTTCCATTTATGAAGTAATATTATATAAGTATTACAAGCCATCCTTTGAGCAATTTGATTAAATTTAATGCCAGGAAAATTTATCGTTCTGTTGGTACAAACACGATACACTAAAAATTTGTGATCTTTATAACACAACTGATAGTAACATTTCACACTTCATTTGACTATAATGTCATACCTTAGCATAAGGCCTAAAACAATTTGCAAGATTTTGTAATCTGGAGTGGTGCTAAACTTGGAGCAAACATTCACGAATTTATATTCAATTTGCAAACATCTAAACGGAAATTACCTCGTCATTCATTACCCAGCCACCTCCAACAATTTCCAACTGACCATTCCGCACTAAGTTGATGAGAGATTCCTTCTTAGACTCCGAAGCATCCCTCCACCATCTTTCCAAATAAGACATTTCTTCCCATATAAATTTACGCCGTGCATCCTGCCATTCCAATATCCAAATTCTCACACAGTACCCACCGGAACATGTGAATTATATAGAGCAAACGAACAGCAGCAACACGTCACATCAAGGCTCCGTTTGTTTGCCGTAAAATATTTTTCTGGAAAATATTTTTCGAATTTCACGGTGATTGATAACACCGGAAAATTGGTCAACTGTAAAATGTTTTACGGTCAAAAATTGCGGCTGCTTTTTCTAAATTTTACGGTGTTTGGTAACACCATAAAATTAGTCAACCGTAAAATATTTTCCGGTCAACAATTGCAGCTAGTACAAAATTTTGTAAAATGTTTTACAGGACTTTGGGATAAGAAAACATTTTACGGAACTCACGATACATCCAAACACCAGAAAATATTTTCCAATAATCTATTTTCCGAAAAAATATTTTCCCCCAACAAATTATTTTACAGCAAACAAACGGAGCCCTGTAAAATATTTTATTTTCCAGAAAAACATTTTACACAAGCAAGTTATTTTATGACAAACAAACGAAGCCCAAGTAAGAAACCATTAAATTCTTCAATGGAGGATAGAAATGGTTATGAGGACCTCATCTTCGGCCTCCATGTAATTAAAAAAAGTAGGAATCTTTTTTTTTAGACCAAAAAAGAACATCTTTTTCCATTAATAAAATGTGAAAACAATAACAGTTCAGCCCAACTCATATTATTATCACTCATCTGTTCTTCTTTTATATTCTTTTTTGATAAGTAATCACCCAAAAGTCTTAAAACCACTTTTAGATCATTCCCTAACTACAAAAAATGACCTTAAAAAGAAAAAATTATGTTAGTGTTTGTTTACTTAGAATTCAAAAAGAGTGGAATTGGTATTGGTATTGGACTAAATCAATTCAAAATTGAATGTAAAACAAACAAACAATGACAAAATTGAAATGAAACACAGTTCTAAGCAAACAAACACTACCTATATATACGTGATGTGCTACATTTGTAGGAGACATGATATGAGTGTGTTGTATAAAATAGTGTTGTGAGCTTAAATAATAGACCATTATTATTATAAATCTCATAAATCTACAATATTAGTCTCGCTTATGTGGTTGGTACATAAGTTAGTGGTGTAAGTTCAAGAAATAACCCGAATTAATACTTTTGGGTCTATTAGATATTTGGAAGTGTAAAAATGAATCTTTAACCACTCAGCATATCTGATATTTGGCTCAAGACACAAGTCTCGCTTGCAGGTCCAGGTCCAGAGTTACGAGCCTCGATCGTCACGACATCTTTTATATTATTATAAAAAAAAAAATCAACGGAACACACAAATTTACCTTAGAAAGTGATTCAACAATGGTATCGAGGATGTGGCGAGATTGCTTTTGATAATATTCCTCAACAGTAAGCTTCCAACCAGGATCATTATGCGAATGCGGCACCACAAACACCTTCAACTTCTCATTGTCCCATTCATTTCCTTTATACTTAACCTTCCAACCTTGCTTCCAAGCACCACCATCCACATCCAAGAACTCAATTTTATCATACAAATCCTTCGTCGTGATATCCACCACAGCTCCCGATACAGCGTCGCCGGAGGGAGATTTACGTGAAACGGCCTTTCTTGCCCGTGGGAGCCGGGCCGGGGTGGAGCGGAAATGGGTGGAGAGTAGGGGTTTAGGAACACCGTAACGGTAGACGATGAGAAGGAAGAGGAAGAAGGAGATGGAGAGTCCGATAGTGAAGAAGTTGGCGAGGATGAAGTCGCGGAGAGCCGTGGTGCGTCTGCGGGATTTTCGGGGCAGTTTGGAAGAAGGTTTAGTAGCGGCGGCGGTGGTGGTGGAATGGTAAGGGAGGAGCGAGTGGGCCCACCCTCCGCCGCGGCGGCTGGAAAAGGCCATCTGAGAATTGGAAAAAAAAAAAAAAGCACACCAAAAAAAGAAAAAAGAAAAATTCTCTGGTGGATCTGAGTGCGAGTGTGAGTTGAATAGTAAAATAATATAGATGCTAGTGTATGGAAGTCGTGGTGGGGTCCACTCAGTGAAGCCGTGTTCCAAGTCAAGTGATTAGATTAATGGGTGGATGAATTTTTATTTTTCTATGATTTGGACAGTGATTTTTTGGAGTTTTTGACATCTGTTTTTTTTTTTTTTTTTCTTGTAAATTAACGACTTGTACTTTAATCTACCCAAAGAATACTTACTTTAACTTATGTTTTGTAGAAAAATATAAGAAAATTGCAAAAATAAATTACACTGTGTTACTTTACTTGGTTGCTTTAGAAGAAAAAAAAAAGTGAAGTATAATGCACTTTTCATAAAGCAAAATGCCAGATGATTACTTTCAATGACAAAAATGTTTGCTTATTTAAAGCTCCATTTGTTTCAATGAAAAGTAGAGAGGATATTTGCAAAATATTTATTTTCTCCAAGTTTGATTAAATTAAGAGGTGGAATCTGAAATAAAATATTTTTAAAAAAATTGCGAAAGACATGAAATTTTCTTAAAACAATAAAGTCAAGTATCAAAATGCTGGTTTTTTTTTTTTGTGGTCAAAATCAAAATGTTAGTTTGAATGGTTGATTTGTAGTACACATAAAAAGAACGTCTTAATTTTAAACTGAATTTCAATATGTAATTTTTTTTTTTTTGGAATTTCAATATGTAAATTTTTTTTTTTTGGTCGAAAATATACAAGGTTAAGTTATAATAAAGTCACGATGACAGTTCAATGTTTGAGTTGACTGAATAACGGTTCTAGTGCCAGACCCATGTTTAAGGAATTTAATTATTATGTGTTTTAAAATTACATTTTCAAATGCCAACAAAATGTTTCACAAATAGCATAGCATGTTACGTTTGAATTACGATATTTTTCTTTCATTACTAAATCTTGAAGAAAAAGGATAATTTTAAGGCCCCAAACTATATTGGGCCAGGTTAGACAAAAAATTAGTAATATTATCTGGACAAAGCCCAAAGGTAAAACCTGGACTCGATCTTTAAAGGAAAATGTTTACGATCCAATATTTTGCGGATAGCCCGTGCCTCATTAGGATAGTAAATCGTCTGTATCCAAACAACCTCTATTTAATTATTAATACATGTCCAGCTTTAAATTAAGCAAAAGCAAAAGGCGTTTCTCTGCTCTGAAGCCCTTGTACCCGATCCGCTGAGTTCCCATCTTCTTCCTCAAAGGTGAAATCTTCCTTCTCTACATCGATGTTTTGATTTATATATATGTATGTATAATATATATATATATATATATATATATATGCATGTTTGTAGGTATATGGATTTGTATACATGTATATGTACACACGAGATCTAGGGAAGAAGTGTTTAGATCTGCGTTGAATACATTTGTATATCCTAAATTAATGGTCTAATTGAAAGTTTTGTTAGAGTCTTAATAGCTGCAAAGGTGATGATTTTTTAAAAAAATAAAGAAAAGATTTTTATGGAGAATTGTTATTACGCGGATGAATATTCTGTTTAATTAATTGCGATGGAGTTTAGAATTGTTATATGTTAGTGTTTTATGTATGATTTTCGAAGATTTTATTAGTGTTTTATGTACGATTTTTAAAGATTTTATTTCCTTTTTTCACGCAATTAAATTGAGAATTATATAAGTTTTTATCTATACGTATCAATTACATCTGGTTAATCAGAGATGATTTGTTCGTATAAAACTTATGAACGATTTTTTAAAAGTAAGTTAATTTTTTATCAAGTTTTGGGAAAACATGCCTACTGTTTCAATGTCTATGGGAAAAAGTGTTCTACTGTGATTGAAGCTAATGTAATTAGTTTTCGACGTCAAAGACAGATCTTAGAGAACTCTTGAATTTTGGAAAAATATGTTTTTACACCTAGCAAATCGTGTGATGTTATGGAAAAGATCTTAAAAAATCAGTCTTTTGCCTGGAATTAAGTATCTGGAATTACTTTGAAACATTGTTTTGCATTTAGTTTCGAGAGTGTCTAAAACTTTTATCTACTTCTTATGCTTTCCTTTCAACATTGTACTATTATAGAATTAGCTGTTGAAGCAATTGGTCTGCAACGTTTTTCCTTTTTGGTACTTATAATATTTTTCGCCTAGAGTTTAATTTGCAGTAATTGTTATGTGATAATACCTTTTTTTTTTTTAAATAAAATTAATCTTTAGAGTTGTTCTTGTATGTACACCCTCACTAGCAGCATTAAATCTCCGTTATTTGCTCCAAGTTTTGCATTTGCATTTCTCCAAGCCTTAATTACAAAGCATTCTGCTTCCATCTGTTGCCTCCCTGTAACACAAAGGGAAACTTCTTCATTTACTTGTTTCTATCATCAAGCAATGAGCTGCTTGTTTGTTAATCATGACATGAAGCCCTCAGAAATCAGAGGTTAAATTGTCGGATAAAAAGTTCTCAGAAGGTCATCATTGTTATAGTTCTTTCGGTTTATCTAACTAGACTGTCTAAGAGCAGAATTTTTTTTTCTTAAGTTTTGTACAGCGTAAAGTAATTCTTTCTTTTTATCTATGTAACATGTAAGTTGGTTTCTTAAAGAAACTAGTCAAGGGATTATGTCCCGAAGAGTTCTTTTCTAGACATGTTATTATTATAGCAGTCTAATGTGACGTAAAATTGATAACTCGTCTTCTTTCCAGAAAAGCATAATTATCTTCTCTACCCTTTTCTTGTTATTGTAGAGAGGATTTGTTTCTCTCTTTTTTCTTTTCTGGGTGGGGCGCGTGATTGTGGGAGCAGGCCCTTGCTTAAACATTCATTGTGTTATACTAATGGTTTGTTCACCTTGTTCTTGAATATTGAATTGCTAGCAAGATTGTGCTTCAGATGAATAAATTTTCCATTTGTTATTAATTACAATATGTTTTCTCTACCACTTGTAGGGGAGTAAACAATAGCAACTGGTCAGTGATATTAAGGAGGTTAATAAAGTGAGATTAACGGCTATTCAGGAAATATGCCGGCACAGAAAATTGAAACAGGTCACAACGATGTTGTTCATGATGTATCCATGGATTACTATGGGAAACGTGTGGCTACAGCATCCTCTGATACCACCATAAAAATTGTTGGTGTGGGCAACAACTCTTCACATCCCCTTGCCACTTTAAGCGGTCATCAAGGTCCTGTCTGGCAGGTCACTTGGGCACACCCCAAATTTGGCTCAATCCTTGCTTCCTGCTCCTATGATGGGAAAGTCATCATCTGGAAAGAAGGGAACCAAAACGAGTGGACTCAAGCTCATGTTTTTAGTGATCATAAGTCATCTGTCAATTCAATTGCATGGGCGCCTCATGAACTTGGTCTGTGCTTGGCTTGTGGATCCTCTGATGGGAATATTTCAGTGTACACTGCAAGGTCAGATGGCGGTTGGGACACCACAAAAATAAATGAAGCCCATCCTGTTGGAGTAACTTCAGTTACATGGGCCCCTTCAACAGCACCCGGTGCTTTAGTTGGATCAGGTGTGCTGGATCCTGTCCAGAAGTTGGCATCTGGTGGCTGTGATAATACTGTGAAGGTATGGAAGCTGTATAACGGTAGCTGGAAGATGGATTGTTTCCCTGCCCTTCAAATGCATAATGATTGGGTCAGAGATGTTGCTTGGGCACCCAACTTGGGACTGCCAAAGTCCACGATTGCAAGTGCTTCACAGGATGGTACGGTTGTCATATGGACTGTGGCGAAGGAAGGTGATCAATGGGAGGGCAAGGTTCTGAAGGACTTCAAGACTCCTGTCTGGAGAGTCTCATGGTCGCTAACTGGAAACTTGTTGGCGGTCGCTGCTGGGGACAACAATGTTACCTTGTGGAAAGAGGCGGTTGATGGGGAGTGGCAACAGGTCACCACAGTTGACCAGTAAATTTGAGACGATGACATCAAATCGCAGAAAGCAGCAGTTGGAGAGTGGCGACCGTTCACAATTGGACCAATGGATTGAGATTCTCCTATTCTGGCTTACCCATCCATGCTGCTTCTAGCTTCATGGAGGGCTAGTTTCTTAGTAATCGATAATTTTGTTGGATTTTCTTATATATTTTTGTTTGTATGTGATTGATCTAGCCAAGGTAGGGAGTGAAGAAATGGGATTTTGTACTTCAAATTTTTTTTTTTTTTAAATATTATTTGAAGTTTTTCTCCTCTGCTGGATTAAATTCTCCTTGTGGGATTGGTAACTGGTTAATAATTTAACAGTGTGTTTGGATTGAGAGGGGGAAATTTAATAAAGGAGAGGAGAGGAGAGTATCATAAAAGAGAGGAGGGGAGAGTATTATATTATGTTTGGATTAAATAATTTGAGGAAAGAAAGTATTATAAAGGAGTATAAGTATCATTTGTTTGGATTGGAAAGAAAATGGAAGGAATTGATAAATTTTATGTATAAAATGACATTTAAGCCCTTTTCTTATTTTATATAAAACTTTACCAATTTTAACCATTATCTTTTTTATTTTTTATTCTTTTTATTTTTTTCCATCTTTTCCTCCACGCAGCAGCTTCATCTTCTTCACGCAGTAGCTTTTGACCCCAAAAAAAAAAAAAAAAAAACAACAACAAATACTTGCAGCAGCTTTATGTTTTATTTTTATTCTTTACTCATCTTCTTCCTTCCTCATGCTAACACGACTGCACACATTTGCACACATAAAACCACACGGACACACACCAAAGCAAACACACAGAAGTTGTACACGACTACACACAAGCACACACGCACACACACAGTTGCATGCTTTCAGTTGAGAAGATAAAAGAGATGAGGAGGTCAAAATTGGTATCAAATTTTTGTTGGCTCCCCCTCCCTCCATTTTACCCCAAATTAGAAGGAAAGAAAAATTGGGTGTATGAGGGGTTGTTTTGACCCCTTCATTCCTCTCCCCCTTGGTAACCTTCCAAAACAAACAAGGGAATGATTAAACTCCTCCTTTACTAAACCTCCCCTTCCCCCCATTCCCCTCAATCCAAACACACCCTAAAGGAAATAGACACGTCCTGGCTATGACGATACGGATTTAAATTTTCTCATGATATATAACATTATGAAATAGATTTAATAGTTGTGAAATTGTTCAAATAATTTTATTATAACTATATGAATAGTTTAATATTGAATCTCACTTATAACGGTATAACATTATATAATAATGCTATATCATCAGAGAGGGATGCATATGTTATTTTAGTATAACCTTTTACTGGAATAATGTAACCTTAAACAGTCAACAAAAGAAGTTAAGACTAAACAAAATTAACATCATGCAATTACAACATATAAAAATTATGATAACTAGAAGTGAAAGTGGTGTTAATTAAATCAAAAGGATTGTTATATACAAAACCCGAAATTATTGAACGAGTTCGGGCCCCCGACTATCGGATCCAACCCAAGAGTTTGAAATCTCCTCAACCCCGCCATGTGAACGTGCTTTATTCTCCACATAAACACACACACGCAAACCCAAACATTCTTTACGAAAATCAATTCCGATATGTCGTCGTCGGAAAATCGCCAATCGGAATCGGAAAACGCTGCTTGCTTTTACAGCCGCAAAGACAAGTCTTTGGGCCTCTTATGCACCAAGTATTTATAATATATCATCTATACATGTATATTTATATATTGCGCATATTATAGATCCACTTGTTGCTTTTTGAATTGTTAAGTTAGATTTTCATTTGCTCAGGTTTTTGAAGCTGTATAATCGAGACGGTGTCGACTCTATCGGATTGGACAATGCTGCAATACAATTAGGTCTTCATCTAATCTTCTTTTTTCAGTTTTTATATTTTTACGACTTTATATAATTGTTATCATTTTTTTTATATTTCATTTAACACATTCTATGGAGGGAAAACGACAAAGTTGTGGCTTTGAAACCTGGAGGTTCGAGTTGAGAAAACGTGCAAAATTACAAGTTAAGGCTGTGTATAATAGACAAAAGTAGATTCAAACTTTTCCCTGACTCCTGTTACCAGTGTATAACGGGAGTTTCGTTCACTAGACTGCCCTTAGCTCTTTAAGTTAGTTTCAATGGTTAAACTGAACAAAATCACGTATTTTTTCTATGAAACGAAAACAATGTTCAACGGATGGTCTGAACGAAAGAAGAAATTAGTGGATAATTTAAAATTTTGTACTTGTTTGGGGTTTACTATGTGATTTACCCTTCTTATAATCAGTATGTGCCTATGTATGTATATAAATGTGTTGTTTATGTAGATTTGTATGCGCTAATTTTAGTGTATGTGAAATTTTGTTGAATACCTTTCTGTTTGAAGGTGTTGAGAGACGAAGAATTTATGATATTGTGAATATTCTAGAAAGCATTGGGGTAAGTCTGACTTATTCACTGTTTTTCGTGTTTTTTTTTTTTTTTCTGAAGATAATTCTATTTAGTTAGACATTAATTTTGGTAGAGATAATCATATCATGTTTATGGTTTCTTGCAAGGTTTTGTCGAGAAAAGCCAAGAATCAATACACTTGGAAGGGCTTTACTGCTATTCCTCGAGCTCTAGATATTCTTAAGGTAGTCAAATTATGATTTTTAGTGTTTGCTCATTGGATCACTTGAATTTGGTTCTTAAATGTTCCTTATGATTCCTTTACAGCAAGAGGGATTGCGAGAAAAATGCAATGTTTCTAATCGCCAAAATTTGGTAACGGTACCTTTTCCCAGAATTTCACTTTTTCTGTTGTCTAATTCATATAAAGAATTTCTTAGTTCCCATTGTTAAATTTCGGAATCGTAGCTTTAGTTACTAGAGGTTGTGTATTGGTGACATTTGATTCTTTAACAGGGCATTCTAGATTTATAGGACTTTCTATAATGGTTTTATCTACTTTTTTGGCCTTCTTGTTGGACATTAATGTATGCCCACTTTTGCTAGAGTTTGAATGAAAATCGTTATATACAAATTCCGAAATCAAACACTGACAGGCAAGAAAAAGATTGTGAGTTGAACAAAGTTGGTAAGTATCTTCCCTTTTTGGCTGCTTGAAATTCTTCTGCCTAGTATACTCTTTCAGTGGTTTGACTTGAGTCTGATATTTGATTGTACAGATAACAGAAGGGAAAAATCTCTGGGGCTTCTGACGGGGAATTTTGCCAAGCTTTTACTCTGTTCTGATGTGAGTGAAGAACACTAGTTATGTGACTGCTAGAAAGTTGTCTAGATGTACTTCCTGTGATTATTATTCTCTCATTTATCATTTTTAGGTGGAACTGATCACTCTTGATTATGCTGCATCTGCTTTGCTGGGTGATATCTTTGATCCAAATTCTATGAGAAGTAAATGAGCTCCCTATATGTTTTGTTTATTTAGTTTGATTACTGAATGTTATCACAAAAGGGCTTGTCACTTTTTGTAATGTTTTTAACATAAGTTAGTTTTGCAGCTAAGGTAAGGCGCTTATATGATATTGCAAATGTGTTCGCATCCATGAATCTCATCGAGAAGGTCAGTTATATTTCTGCAATCATCTGATAGTGCAGATAAATTTGGAAAAATAACTTTTCTCTTTCGTATATATTATTTATCATGTTTCTCTTACGTTTGCAGGTACGTCACCCAGAAAGTGGAAAACCTGCATTTAGATGGATAGGAGTTGACGGAAACATCAAGAATCGAACTTCTACTTCTTTGAATGAGAATGATAGCAAGAAGAGAATATTTGGGACAGAGATCACAAACACAGTTTCAAAGAGATACAAGGTTGATTTTTCTCCAGAGAATAAACCTAATGAAAATTCGAACATGCCATTGATTGTGAAACATGAAAAAGTGAAAGATGAAAACATCTCGATGGAGCAGCATCCAAAACATGGCTCGAAGGGTTTTGTATTTGGCCCCTTCACCCCTGCATCTACGCAAAAACCAGGAGTTTCTGGGAATGAAAATGTGAGGGAGGCTCCGGACTGGGAGAATCTGGCTTCTGCTTATCGCCCTCAATACTGCAATCAAGGTACTTCCAGAGATTTTATGTAAGTCTTCAACGTCCTTCCTTTCAGCCTATGCTGATTAAGGATTATAGGTCTGTAAATCCCACGAGAAATACTTTTTCATCACAATCGTAAGAATCATCTTTAGGGTATACTTCTAATCAAATTGATTGAAATTGGATTTTGCTCTTGGTTTGACAGATCTAAGTGACCTTTTCACTCATTATGTTGAGGCATGGAAGAAGTGGAACGTTGACGCTGTTCAGAAAAAACGGAGAAAATCTGTATCTTGACGGAAGTATCAGCCTTTTTTTTCTCTTTCTGACTATAGAGATCAGGCTCCTAGCTGCTTCACCTCGATATATTTGCTACCAACTGAATTCTTGACATCGTACCCTGATCTGTTGTTTGCTTCAATCTGTACTTTTGTTTATTTGTTTCACCTTTTATGGCTATCTTGTAGAATTCCCTCAATGATTTCACGTTTCAGATTTACTAGTGTGATCTACCTATATTCTCCGTGAACTATTTGAAATTATAATGACCAACTTTGGAAAGCGACAACAGATATTTTTATTGAGTATTGAGAGATCCATAATACATTCTCTCTTTTCACTTGTGCGAGAGAGGGGGGAGAGATGGGGAAAAAAAGGAAAAAAGAAAAAAAAGGAAAGAAAACATGTTTTTGAAATTGAAGCCCTGTTTTTAAAATGACGGTTCAGATCCTTTCATTTAAATTTAACGTTTTACAATCCACCTCTTAACTACTAAGAGACACTAGTGATTAGAAGATGATCCGAATTGGTTCGACGTATTGAAAGCATAAATGTATGTTTACACCTTAGTCATAATTTTGAAAATTGTTTGGGCTTCAACATACATCAATTTGTGAGTTACCATCTTATTAAATTTTAAAGAGAAGTTTGTTATATTTATTAATTGTTTTCAACAATCACAAATGTTAAAAAAAAAAAATCACTTTGTCATGAACTAAATATACTTAGTGCTAAAAAATATAATTTTTAATTTTTCACAACATAATTGTCAAAACATATATACATTTCTCCAAGTTGAATAGACTTCGACCATGTTTCTTAAAATTCAAGAGTATGTACATGAACCAAATGTTGTTGCATACGTAGCACATTTTCTGTTTTGTTAACATGTATATTTCTATCTTATCAATTGTTAGTCCAAATTATCTTAAGAGGGTGGTGAATTAAGATAGGGAGGCAAGTATACTATTTTTTCGGATATAATAAAAACTAGTGAATTCTCTTAAAAAATTTATCAAACACTATGCATGTACAATATAAAGAGATAAGCAGAGAAGAGAGAAAGATATGACGCCGTCGATTTTTAGGTGGTTCGTTAATTTAGTCCACCGCCTAAAGTCCTCCTCTCCTTAGGACTTCTACTAACTCCACTACTGATACTTCTTCACAAGTTGGTGAAGCACAAACCAACACAACAAGTCTACTCTTGAACCCACAAGAGCAACTCACTCTTGAATCCACAAGAGTAATTACAACAATCCCTTGAGCCCACAAGAGATCAACCAAACTTCTTTCACAAGTAGGTGAAGCTGAAACCTACGACCTCTCTTCTTTTGAATCCACAAAGGATTTTACAACACTCTATTCTCTTCTAAGATTGTCCCAATCTTTGTCTAGAGAGTAATACAACCAAGAATGTGTATATTTGAAAGATACAAAGCAATAATTCCTCTATAAGTTGGATAATACAAATGAAGCTCTTGAATGTTCAATGATTTGCCAGTTAAAGCTCAATAAATGTTCAAGCAAATGTGTTTTGAAGATATAAAATGTATAGAGCGATTGCTTGTGCTTGGAAGAGGTATTTTGAGCATTGGGGGTGTTTGAATATATATAAAAAAACGTTTTCAACAGTCAATAACGACTATATTTTTCAAACACACGATCCATTTGGTCAAGGGAGTCGGTCAAACCCCTCGTCCGACTGCCCCTGGATAAGTCAGTCGAGGGGAGTCAGTTGAGTCACTCGTCCTACTGGAATAGTGCCAATTTTTAATTTTGCAAAATTGAGCCCAAAATCTATTTTTTCGAAGGCTAAACACTTGGACACTTCAAATACACTTATTCTAAAGTGTTTTCAACATTTTTAACACTTCAAAATATTTTCTAAACTCTTGTGGAAAGATTAAAACTGATTTTTGTAATCAAGAGTTTAAAATACATTTTCAACCGAAAATCCAATCTTTTGAAGATAAATTAATTTAAACCTTTTAAGAACAATTATTCAAAAGATATTCCAACTCATTTAATCTTTTAAAATCTTTTCAAAACTCTTGAGGAAATATTTAAAAATATTTTTCATGTGCTAGCTTTTGAGCATTCTTCAATCTTTGACTAATCTCATAATTTGAAAACTTATATAATGCAAGATTAGTCACAAGAAAAGTGTATAATTAAGATTTAGTTATTATCAAAATAAATACTAAAAGCCTAAAAGCCTTTAGGCTAACACCAATAGTACATACATTACTTCGTGTATAATTTCAAAAGTTGAGTTCCAGTTTAATAAAAATAATATTTGCTATTTCCATTCCACTAATTCTCCCAAGTAATCAAAGATTTCACAATGATAGGCCAAACAAGGCCGAAGAACGCATCTAACTTATAGATCTTTTTTATGAGGCCATTTACCAATTTCTTTTCATAAAAGTGAAAGAGGAGTGATAATCATCAATATTCTCAACGCAAATAAAAGCATTGATCACAAATTAATTAGTGATGGTATATAATGATAGGGCTCTGGGTTCAGCCATGGTCGTCATCAATGACGACAATCGAGAAAGACAACCAATATCGTCATTCACAAGTGGAACTTCCTCTAGTTATAGAGTGCTTGCCATCAACATAAACTACAATTCTTTGTTGACACACAAAGAATTCTATTCAAAAAACGATTGGTATTAGATCGATCGTAATTCAAGATGTTATGACGTGATTTTAAAATTTATGATATTTTTATATGAAATAAGTGTATATTATAACATCCCTTTCTAGATAATTTGATTTGAAAATGCAACTTTACGAACGATAAAGTGACTTCCATGAGACCAGGAACCAAGACTAAAGATGTTGATACAATGAGTTACGTAATTAGGAGAGAAATGATCACACGTGACTGGAGGAATGATGGACAAGATTGAGCCAATACCAAATTCTGATACTATGTATATAAGAAATGCAGGACTCAAACCTAGTCTCTCCCATCACAAATATATAACAAATTAAGAATTCTTTAAATTATGCATAATTAGTATAAAATATCTAGTGTAGTCAATCTTATTCAAACAAGTGCATGCAGTGTATTGTACATATTATACCAAAGCAAACATTATTTAAGTGTAGATGAGATGATTGGCACCAGTACAAAGATTTTGAACCTAGATGAAATTGTTGACAATATGATAGAGCGTTCTCAAGATAAAGTTGAGGATGATACACAATATTTAGAACGTATCATGCAAAGAAGTACTCAAATTGTCAATGATACTCAAAACTTTTTGTTGCGATACAACCCCGAGTCTATTAAGCACATTGCGAACATTTAAATATGAGATTCAACTAGATTTGAAGTTCAACAAAATTCAAGCTACTTTTGATTCATATTTTTAGAAAACCTTATAGTCAATTTATTATGTACTTTTTAGCTGATTATTAATTTATAAGGATGTTGGTCCAGCAATATTTGATGATGATATGGTAGAAAATTCAAAAAGTTTAAGTGAATAAGACTTCTTCACTCGTACAATTCAATATGAAAATGAAGCATATGTAATCCACAACCCATATGCCCGCGTGCATAGCTTTAGCATTAAAAGGTGAAGGAACACAATCATGTATTGGGTTTCTAGGTTTGGCATCCCTATGCTCCATTTGCACCGACGCGTAGATGATGGTCATTGGGATCATGCTTATGCTATGCGTCATGTCGAAATGAGCTCTAGTTGAATAATGGACAGTCACGCCCCGGGAGTCCACTCTAGTTGAATAATGGACAATCACACCCTGAGTCCGGACTCCCGAACCTGCAGGCGAGACTAGTGTTGTAGGCGTAAGAGAATAACTACTTGGATCCTCTTTTCTACTGGCCCAAAATGGTTAACCCAAGTTATTCCTTATACCAACAACATCACTTATAAACCATACAAACACTATATTATTCCGATGTGGGATGTCATATACACCTCCCGTTAAGGATCTGACGTCCTCGTCAGGGGCACACATACTCAGGACCAACCAGGCTGTGTAGAATTCTAGAGGTAGTTCCTACGGGTTCAAGAGGTGGCTCCTACCAGTCTTCTAGGTGTAGCACTTTGCTCCGCATAGCACTTAGCTCCCGCACCGGCTAGTGACCTCCTCTGATACCACTCTGTCACACCCCTAAAATCCGCCTAGGCTAATCTCAAGAACGAGACTGCCGCGCACTAAGAAGGAACTACCTTCCTAAATGCGCAAGGCACTAAACAAACATTAAACTAAAAACCACAATAGTAAATAAGCGGTAAGCCATCAGAACATCTAAACCAATTCAAGTACAGTGGAATTAAATCTTTGAATTCAATAAATAAAATATCCAACATAAACAATCTCTTACATGGTCTTAAATAAAAGTAGAATCATAATCCAACGTCTAAACAAAATAAATGAATTGTCATAACTAAGAAGCTAAATTGCCCATTCAATCTCTCGTCAAAGTGACCTCTATCACAAGTAATAGCCAATGTTTATTCCTTACCTTCTGCAAAGAAAGTCATTTTTACAAGAATAAGACAAAAATCTCAGTAAGTGGCGATCCCCAAGAAAACTTCTTGAGACTTTTAAAATATTCATATATACAAAAATAGTCACTATATTCTAGGTTCATAAAAATCTTATATTCTGAAAATTATAAAGTCCATGCGAAAAATTCACAATATTTCATGCCAAGATAAGGTCAAATTTTCGAATTTCATAGATGCCAAAAATCAATAATCTAATAGTCCAATACACAAGTCCAGAGAGACAGCTATAGCTACAGACGGGTAGTACCGTTCTAACACAGTGTGGTTTGATAAACACAAAACTACCAAAAGCTCCAAATGGAATTCCGGTTCTTATGATAGTGTACTACCCCAAAGATATTGATGTTCAACCCTACCAACAAAGTCCTGAAATATTGGTGTTTAACCCCACCAACAGAGTCTTGAATTCACAGCCTTTTCAAAGTCTTAAGTATCAGAAAGTTCAAAAATATGCTCTATAGTCACATAATGCACAAAAATGAATCTCAAGCACCAAAATATTTTCAATCCCACCAAAATTTAGTCCCAAGGTTTTGTTTCCAATTTTCTAAAATAATTTATTTGACAAACTTTCAATATGCCAAAAATACGTACTAAGCTTATTCGAATTTTAGAACTTTGAAAGGCATGCACAACTCTTAAGAAAACACTGCAAAACAAAAGTGCAAATAAAGCAAAGATATACTTATATATATATATTTGACAAAAAATGTTCACGTGAACAGTGACGAGACTTTGGTCACTGTTTGCATTCAAAAATACTTTTTTTCCTTTTTTTAGGTTTCGCATATGAATCAATTTAAATTGAATCCTAAATCTCTTTACAGAAATCCAACTCAAAATATGTGATACAAGAAATTATGCCAAAAATTCTAAAACATGCACCATATATTTCAAAACCAAGCAACATGATCATTTTACATATCATAATCATAACATACACAAAAATACAGAGAGTTTTTGAAGGTGAGGATCAATCTTACTTACCTCTTAGACGATTAAAACTTAAACCTTAAGATTTCTCTTATTTTTTCACGAACTTTTCAAGGATGAAAATACTAGAGGGTTCACGTTACATTCAAAGTTTGAATATAATAATACACTATTTTTTCCCTATATTTGCAAAGACGCTATTAGATAAGAGACGTTCTATAGGGTTAGTTGTAAAATTATGAATTGGGCTTAAATACTTACTAAAGAGTCTATTCCATTGAAAGGTCTAATTTTGGCCATTAGCCCAAATAAAATATAACAAATTGGTCCAACTAGACCTAAAATGCGGGGTATCACAAATCTATTTACAAATGAGGCAAGTTGGTCAAACAGTGTTGGATTTATTATAAAAGACTTATACAATGTCTTGGACCGTAATGACCAAACAAAAATTATCATAAGAGATGCCGATGTTGCATTGACATATTTACAAGGTAAAGTAGATTTATTAGAAAATTACCATAAGGGATCCCGTACATTATTATCTTTTTCTCTATTTTTTATCTATTAGATTCATATTTAGTAAGAGAATTTTAAACTCGAGCAGATATCATGTCGAGTTTGATGAAGAATTATATTAATAAGGCTCAAACTTAGTTTTACAAGCTTTAGCGAGTATCTAATCCATTGTTATTCACATGTTTCTTTTTTGGACAAACAACACACTATCACATTTTAAGCCTATCGCAATACTAAAATTGAAAAAGAAAAAAAAAACCGTTGCCATTTTCTGTCTTTTTGCAACGATTTTTAAATCATTGCTTAAAATTAAAATTTTTAGCAACTTTATCTAGTCGTTGCAATATCCCTCTTTTTTTTGGCTATTCTCTTTAAAATAGAATAAAAAAAAGCAAATGTATTTAGCGAAAAAGAATAAACAAAAAGCAAATGAACACAATGACTTTTTCTCTCTCTCTCTCTCTCTAAACCTCTCGATGTATCTGTCTCTATTTCTCTCTCTAAATTCAATCGCTCAAAGTTGTTGTTTATACACTTGATAAGAAAATTCAATCTCTCTTGCATGCATCACCATCAGTGCTCAAGGTTCGAATTCTCTAAACTCAAAAGCTTGTGCATATGAACAAGAGTTAGGGCTCAATCGTGAAATTCGCATCCAAATCTCACATTTCAGGTATAATTTTTCAATTTTTAGATTTAAAAATCCTAAAATTTGCAATATTTTTAGATTTACAAACCCTAGAATTTGCAAATTTGGGGTCAAATTTCTGTTTATTGCATATATCATCATGTGATTGATCATTTATTTGCTGAACAGAGTTTCATTATTTAATTTGATTACAACGAAGCAAAGAATGAAACTCATGTTTGATCTTTTTGTTTATTTTTTTAAAAATTAAATTAAGATTTTTGACAATATTTTTTTTAAAATTAAATTAAGATTTTTGACAAATTTCAGTTTGATCTCAAAGTATGCGGTATGATTGATCAAACACAGATAGGATCAGAGTTTTTTCTTTGTTGTTTTCTCTTTTGTTATTAAATTTATCTATAGAGTATTCGTTAGATCAGTTTGAATTTCAGAGATACTGTTATTTCCATTTACTATTTGGTAAATAAAAACGATTGATAGAGGAATTTTGTGGTTTGGCTACGAATAGATCTTGATTTCTGTAACAAAATAGGGAATGTGGTATAGCAATTGGTGTTTGGTTTGAAAACCGAATAGCGATATGGGAAGCAGAATTGGAATTCTTTATTAATGTTTAATTATAGCAATTGGAATTCTTTATTAATGTTTAATTATAACAATTGGAATTCTTTATTTCCAGAATTGGAATTCTTTATTTCCAGAATTGGAATGTGGTATAACAATTGTTGTTTATTAATGTTTATGTTCTTTATTACTAATATCTTTCTAGTTTCACCTACCTTTGCTGCTATATTTTGTGTTGGCTTGAGTATGTTCTTCATACTCATTTCATTTGTCTAATATTGGCATCTAAAATCCTCAAACTCTCTGCATTTCCTGGAACAATCAGGTGAAATTCCGATGGATTGCCCTCTCCGAGACGGCCTACTACATGTTCATTACAAGGGAATGCTCCCTAATGAAGAAAGTACGGTCTTTTATGATACTAAAAATGATAACAATGGTGCCTACTACATGTTCATTACAAGTTTTGTCAGTATATGTATTTATGAATTATGTTTTGATTTTCCTGGCTTGTACTGCCATTCATTGAAGACAGAGAAAAGTTTATTAGACAAGCTAGTGATTGGCCTGTTATCTTATAAAGCTGAGGTATTAATTGGGATGCCTTCACGGGGTATTTGTGTTTTGATTAGATGAGGGTCTAATATATGAGGACCAGGAAGATTGCTAAATCTGTAAGAATTCAAAAAATGGCAAGGCTTCCATCTCAAGAGACTCTAGGATAGGTATTTTTTTTGTAGATTAAGATTTCTGCTCTTTCTAAACTAGCCTTTCACTTGTTGAGGGCTCAAGGTTCATACCTCAGGCTGTGGCGAATGGTCATTTTCGGTTTGTTTCAGAATATAATCTTTCATTTATTTCATATTATTGCACGATATAAAGTTATGACAATTTTGACACTCTTGCTAACTCCAATATTTTACACAGGTGGTATTGCACTTTCCAGTATGGTAGCTTAGATGAGGAGGTAGATGGGCACACAACGATACTCTATCTCATTCTTCAACTAGACTGGTTCCCTATGTAAAATCTTCTTCTAGTAATGAATCTAACTTTTTTATGCTCTCATGATGTCTAATTAATTTCAAGTTACTATGAGCAGTATCCAAAGTTTCAGTGCATTCTCTCAGGAAAATATTGCAACTTTATTGATTAATGATGAGCTATCTTGAAACTGTAGTGTATAAATTGATTTATTGAGGTATTTATCGTGCGGTTATGGAATTGGTCTTTGCTCTATTATTTGCTAATTCGGGTTGATTGGCTTCATTCGTAATCCTTCACTAAATTGCTTTCAATTACATTACTTGCAATTCCTTATGTGGAGGCTTATAGTGCTTTATCATTAAATTCTGCATTCTTATTAGCTAATGTTGTAGTACCCTGGTTTTTTGCATTCTACAGCTAGAGTTTTATTGAATAATTCTTTTATTACCTTTTAAAGCATTTAGACCTCAACTAGGTGTTTTACCCTGAACTTACTTAATAGCATTAAGAAATAACTATTCTGTTTCAGTTCTAGATATCTGCACTTGAAAATTTGTTGTCGCTTTTCTTGGGTAAGCTACTGATTCAATAGTGCATCTACTGCAGTTTACTTTTGTCATTTATAAACGTCCTAGCTCTTTGTTGACTTATGTAACTGGTTACTACCAGGAATTTAATGTGTGGATGGATGTCCATGGAAGATACTTTGATCTTATCACGGGGAACACACATCAGATCAAGAAGCATTGGATGAAAAGTATGTTCTACATTTGACTGTGTGCTTTTATTGTTCTAAGATGCCTATTGGTAGAATATTAATAAACCATTAATATTCCAAGAGCAATACTTAATTTCAGGTGCTCACTTGCTGAGCTATCCCGGGGCATTCAACATGACTGCTGGACCATTGCACCGGGAGTTACTACAGAGGGCAAGGTAATTACATATGTTGGACCATTGCACTGCTTGGTTTCTTGGACGTAATTTCACTATATGATCTATAGTTGTTCAGGTAACTGTTTGGATTATGTTCATCTTTCTATGACATGCCTACTTTAAAATGGTGGAACTAATTCGATTAGAATATAATGCAGATGAGTTATCTTCTCTTTAGGTGAACTAATTGGTTATGATATGACAGAGTGCTGAATCATCTGGGACATTTGCTAGAAGGCAATGGAGAAGGAGGCAGATCAAAGCAACATCCCTTAAACCCTTCAATCTGAAAACAGAGTTTCGTGAACCTTAAATACCAATTACATCATGATATGGAACACCAATTGGTTATATTTATAACTGCATCCCTTATTCTTGGGCGTGGAAAATCTTTAAATTGGATTGGTAGTTCTTTCTCATGTAAGTGAAAACTTGGTTGTGGAACATTCTTTTTGCTAGTGATTAACGCTTTGATAAAAACTTGTGTCATTCAGTGTTGGCTAATATGTTGCAAATGCAATTTAGGGATGTAAGGTTGACTGCACCTAAGTTCTGGCTATTCTGGCTAAGAAGCGATCAATGATGTGCTGTAGCTGCCACAGACACCTATCTCGTGGATATTCTCTCTTTCTATCAAATGTTGCATGTCAACTGTCTTGGAGACACTAGGACTTGCAAGGGTGACTATACTGATAGAATTTTCAGTAGTTATAGAGCAATCCTTAAGATGACTTTTTGTATTGTTAGCTATCAATTACCTAGTATAGATTGTAGGAAGGTGATTGTTGACAGAGCAACAAAAAGTTGAAAGCTTATTCAATTGTAGAATGATTTATATTCAATCTAGTTGATATTAAAAGTGAGTATTTGGATCTGAATCTGAGAAGATTTTGAAGAGTGGAATCTAATATATATATATATATATATATTTATTTATAAAGTGTGGTAAATAATCTACAAATATAAATAATATGCTCCGCAAACTAAGTATTTGTCTGAAGAAATATTTTAATGAAAGACGACATAAAACGTACCTGAAATAATATTATTCTGAAAATTTAGGAGTACTTCAGGACAATATCATCTCCAAATTAAAAAAATGTGATAAAACGAATAGAAATTTTGTTCATCCTAAGAATAATTGCATAGAAATTTTGTTCATCCTAAGAATAATTGAAGTTGATAATAAATCATGGGTGAATGCTTTACATGTGAATTTGAGACTGCGGAGTATCTTTTCCTCTCTTTTGTTATTTTTAATTAGTGAAGACTGTGCACTGTATGCTGTATGGAACTATATAAGAAAATGAAAGTTCATCAACTAAAATTATTAGTTAGCAGATTTGCATTGCAATGTGTTTTACATACTGTATGAAACAAATGAATTTCACAAAATTTTGTAGAATTTATTTGTAAATCTAATTTTTTTTATTTGGTTGTACATTTTTAAAAAGTTACAAATCTAGAATTTGCAATTCTTAAATTTGCACAAGCCTTACTCAAATTTGAGTTTAAGAGGTGGAATTTGTAAATTCACGTTTTCTAATTCTGCTACTAATTCTTTGAGGACAAAACTACCCTCAAGTTTAAGTTATTGACTTTGCTAGGAATAGTAAAAAACTCAAGAAAGAAAAAAAAATGTCTTCCCCCCACTCTTCTATCTTTCACGGCAAAAAAAAAAAAAAAAAAAACTCAATATCTTTCATTCACTCCTCTTTATTCGTTTATCTTCTTTGTAAATTTATTCATGATTTTTCTTTTGAGCAATATGTATTCTTGTAAAAGAATTTCTAGTTATCATATGCTAATCTTAATATAATCAATATGTGTCAATCATAATAAACACTAGATAATACTTTTATATATGACAACCACGCTAAAAAGATTAGTATCGTGTTTGTCGTGACTTTGCCGTGGCCGTGTAAATGTGTATAGTTGAATTTAAAATTATTTATTCATGTTAAATTTATGGGTGAACTTAAAATTATAATGATTATTTTGTAATGTTTATATTTTTTGAAAATATTTCTTTGCTTTTTTTTTTTGAATTTTTATAATAGTACCAGATTTCAATAATTGGTTAAAAAGATAACAGTTATATGATAGTCTAATTACAATTGAATAAAAGAAAGATATTTAAGTAAAATACATTTATTAATTCTAATTTCACATGTGTTCCAAACACAATTTGGATTTACAAATAACAGAATTGACTTAATCTTATTTTACATTTCCAAACAAGAGAATTCATTTGTAAATGAATTCTTCATGAAATTCATTTATAAATTAAATGAATTCCACACACGAATTGCTTCCAAACACTATGTTACCGTGAAAAATATTAACCAACTCATTTAAACCTTTAGGGGGCGTTTGGTTCGCGGGATGTTACAAAATTCCCTGGAATATGACATTCCTATGTTTGGTTCGTGGAATAAAAAAATATTCCTGGGAATGTCGCATTCCTGGGAATGCAATATTCCCATGATTTAGCCAATTTCTATTCCCATGTAAGGGGGTGGGAATATCACATTCCCAAATATTGGGAATAACTTTGAAAAAGTAAAAGACCCAAATATCCATTTTAGAAAATACAAAATTAAAATAAATATAATAAAATAATTCAAAAAATAAAATAAAAAATAAAAAATAAAAAATAATATAAAAAAATAAAAAAATAATTAAAATAAAATAACTAAATAAGTTAAAAATAAAAAATAAAAAATAAAATAGAAAAAATAAAAAAATTATAATAAAAAATAAAATAAAAAAGTACATGATAAAATAGAATAAGAAAAATAAAATAAAAATAAAATTAGTAAGAAAAAAATAAAATAAAATTACACAAAATAATAAATTTAAGTTTCTAATTTTGAAGTGTCAAGTTAAAATTTATAAATTATAAAAATAAATTTACTTTAGTTGTATTAATACATTAAATATTTTTTTACTCGCGTATTAGTATCATTTTTTTTTTTGCTACATAAATGCAAAATGTATTGTTATTTGTACACTTTGTTTGATATTCTTATTTTTTTGAGTTAGGGACATTAAAGAAAAATTACTTAACATTCTTAGGAATATTGAGTTAAACCAAACATAATAAAATAACATTTCTATGAACTTGACTAAATATTCCCAAGAATATTTTTAACAAACCAAACACTTTTAACGATATTCCCGAGAATAACATTCCTGGAAATGATATTTTTAAGAATGTCATTCCCGAGAATAAAAAATCTATCCGTGAACCAAACACCCCCAGCGGTCTCTAATCTTTGCTCGTTTGATCTGTTTGGTCATTTATCTTTAAAACAACCATAAAATAGTCTCTTATATTTCATTCTTGTGCCATCATTAATCCTTCTGTCAAGTTACTAACGGTTTTGGCATGTGAGTTGCACATGACATCTATTTTTAAAGGTAATTTCGTCTTCACACTAGATGCTTTCATTCTCTAGCAAAATACGAACTTTGACCAACCCTAACCCTTAATCCCTCATACCCGAAATCCCCAATCCCTAACCCCTTACGCAAATCCCCATTTCACAAATACACAGCCCTAACCCAAATCCCCAATCCCTAAATCGGTAACCCTAACCCAAATCAATGTGAAGAGTGTATCGCGTCGACATCTTTGGCGAATAAAGGAGATGAGTTTGCTGTATTCTGCGTCCAGCGAGCATGCCTGACGGTTTGCTTCATTGGCTGTGAAATGGGGTGTGATAATGGATGGCAATTCCACAAGTGACACTTGATAGCTTATGGTTATGGGACACTGTTGGCATCATTTCATCATTGCTCGCCTTTTTCTAATGCTCACTTGTTTACTTCCTACCTCTTCGGTGTTATTGAACTATTCTTTCGTAGTCCTATTTTTTTTTTCTCTTTTCCTGAGAATTTGTCATGATATACTTGCCTAAGCAATGAATTGTCACTAGGTACTTCACCTGCAGTTGCAGCAACAAAGCAGTTAGAAATAGTGCAGGTTACTCAACTGCATTTATAAATTCTTCTAGAGATTCTTTTCCGGCTTTGTCTTCTCAGTTATTTTTTACTTGGACTCTGCTTTTTTGTGGTGTGATCACTTGCTATTATCCTAACTTCATCACAAAGATACTGATCATTTGGAACTGTTAAAAGATGTGCTCCTTTATATTTATATTTCTCCAGTAAGTAAAAGTGCCTAAGACATAGCGATAAGGTCACTATAGCAGTTGAATACAAGCAGCCATGAAGCCCCAACCAACCCATCCTCCCAGAGAAAGGAAAGCAAACCACGCTGAAGCACATAGATGGAATTAGACTTCGGTTGCGGGTAATTAAGCGCGGCGGTAGCAGTGGTGAAGTTGAAGATTTAAATTATGACTATTTTTTACTTGGGACTTTTTTTTTGTTTTATTTTTATTTTTTTGGGTAAATTATGACGGTTTTATTAATTTTAGACTTGTCTTTTGATATTATCCATTGACGGTTTTATTTGGTGTGAAGAAATGGGATTTGGGGGTTAGGGTTTTTAATTTGGGGAAGAAATGAAGAAATAATCGAGTAATGTTGTGTATTTATGAAAATATAATATGTGATGACTAATTTGCCCTTATTAAGTCATGAAATTACATGTCATGTGCATATCAGATGCCAAAATCGTTAGGAACTTGACAAAAGAACTAACGGTAGCACAAGAATAAAACATAAGGAATTATTCTATAGTCGTTTTAAAGATAAATGACCAAACAGACAAAACGAAGAAAGATAAGGGACTGTTGGAATAATTTACCCAAACCTTTAAATTGTTAAAAACAAGTTTAATTTTAATACGCTACTTTCTAAGGTAGTGACTTTTTAGTTATATAAAAAGCACATATATTTTACTGAGACGAACCATTAGGAAAAAAAGTTAAAATACCGACGGGGAATTATGCATAGGTAATAGCACCTTTTGTGAAAAGTTAAAATACAAATAGGGAATTATAAGTAGGTCAATCATCATAAAATTAAGTTTTGTACTACTATTAACATAGATTTAACACCGGTTTAAACCTTGAAATATAATTTTTAACAGCTCTCAAGATATCCTTCCTCAAATTTAGATTTGTCTAGAGCTTCGATTAGAAATAAAAAGCATAAGAACATATGTCGAAATATTCACATCAGCAATAAAAACAAGACGGGAGAGAATACTCTCTATACCATCTACCAATGTTATCATCGCCATCTTAATGCAAGTAGATATACAGTAGATCTAGAGTAATAACCAAGATAGCAATAACTGACTAATCCCAGTTTTACATCAAAGATAACTTCAGAGATTTAAAAACACATAATTCTTCAAACAGGAAAACCAAAATTATGTTGCTCATATTTGCTCCATTGGATTGGCAGAGATACCTGCAAATTAATAAGATGATGAGAATATTTTAGTTGGAAACAATATGTTTTCTTATTTAATATAGGAATTTCGATACGTGTACACATAACTCAACTATATAATTACCCAATCAACCTAGGAATTGCTTCATACAAGAAACTAATCTAACATCACAAACTTAGAACACCATAAAGTATTCAAATAGGCAAACACTCCACAAAGAAAATGTTTCATTGTGGCTCTGCACAATCGATCTTATTTCAAGTAATCCCCAACCTGCAGTTCATGCTACTGGAAACCAAGCCAGTCAAACAGCAGAATTGTGTGCCATTGTTTAATCTGCCCACCAATCCAGTCAAAACAATTAATTCTTGAAACACATAGTATTCAGGTACTTAACCTAAGTATCTAGTATATTAAGTAGGAATGCCATTTCAAGCCGCAATACTCTCCCCAGAAGTGCGATGCATCCTCACTAACGGGCTTCCAACATGGTTCTAACAGACATTATATAAATATAAAGAGAGAATCCTCTCCATACCATCTAATGTTATCATCGTCATCTTAATGAGAATATTTTAGTTGGAAACATGTTTTCTCACTTACTGTAAGAATTTCGATACATGTTCGCATAACTCAACTACATATTACCCAATCAACCTAGGAATTGCTTCATACAAGAAACTAATCTAACACATATATAACATCACAAAACTTATAACCATAAAGTCTTCAAATAGGCAAACACTTCACTCAGAAAAAAATTCATTATGGCTCTGCACGATCTTATTTCAAGTAATTCCGAACCTGTTCATGCTACTGGAAACCAAGCCAGTCAAACAGCAAGCAAAATTGTGTGCCATTGTTTGATTTGCCTACCAAATTATCTTTGAAAATTCTATTTTTCTAGTCAGCTTTCACGACACATTACCAGCCTCATGGTTTGAAAGATATAGAAACCATCATCAATCCATCCATCATAACAAAGTAACAATTATCAATCAGTCACAATCAGAGATTTTAAAGCAACACCCTCAACAAGGGATTAAAGATAAAAGATAAAATAAAAAAGAACACAGTAAAAATATTATACCTATAATCAAATTTGCGGCTTCATAGGTTTAGGTCGGCAGAGCTGCACCTGTACTTCCTCCATTCCATCATAAACTCTGGCCTGGAAGGTTTCCAGAGGGGTGTCATCACCATCGACATTACCAGCTTTAACATTTTTGACTCGGAAAGTGATGTAATAAACAGAACCCGCACAAGCATGTTCATTCACTCTCTCCAGATTGACGAACTCATATGCCTTTTTCTAACATACCAAAAATCAAAAGTTACACCAACAGAATAATATAATACGATGATAAACATACATATATATATATATATAGCTTACGTGCTGGGTATTATAGTCGGCGAGCTCAACAACACGTTCATATTCTTCTGGTTCGTCCTAAAGCAAGTGGTAATCCAAACATGCAGATTGTAGCTGCAATTGATGCTAGGAAGCAGGGAGTCTTCCTATGCAAGAACTATACCCTCAACGGGCTGGACAACACACTGTATAATATTTACAGTTCAGTTGCTTCAGCAAAAGCTCTGTGGGAATCCTTGGCAAAGAAGTACAAGACAGAAGATGCAGGGGTGAAGAAATTCATCGCTGGCAGGCTTCCAGACTTCAAGATGGTGGATTCCAAACCAGTAGAGAGCCAGGTTCAAGAGTATCAACTTATTCTTCATGAGGTTCATACTGAGGGCATGGTCATGAATGAGCCACTTCAAGTTGTTTTCTTGATTGAGAAGTTACCACCAAGTTGGAGGGACTTCAAGAACTACCTGAAGCACAAGAGAAAGGAGATGTCTCTTGAAGACCTGATTATGAGGTTGAAGATAGAAGAAGACAACCGTAATACTGAGAGAACGGTTGGCCTTCCACCTTTGGAGGCAAAGGCAAATGTAATCGAGCATGGCCAAAGTAGCAAGAAAATGAAAGTCACTGGTCAAGGGCAGAAGGAAGCTGATAAGAAGAAGAAGTTCACCGAGAATTGCTATGTTTGTGACAAGCCGGGGCACAAAGCAGTTGAATGCAGATTTCGCAAGGACTAGAACAATCTGAAGAAGAAGAAGGCTCAAGCTAATGCTGTTGATGACTTGGGAGATGATATGTCAGATATGAATCTGTTAGCTATTGTATCAGAAGTGAACCTGATTGGGAATCCGAAGTAGTGGTTCATGGATACTGGGGCTACGAGGCATGTCTGTTCTGATAGGAAGATGTTCACTTCTTACCAGGCTGTCAATGAAACCATTTACATGGGGAACTCTTCCACTTCGAACGTAGTAGGGATAGGGACCGTGGTCTTGAAGATGACATCCGGGAAGAAGCTGACTCTTAACAAAGTTTTGCATGTCTCTGATATCTGGAAGAATCTGATCTCCGGATCGTTGTTGGTCAACAATGGATTCAAAATAGTGTTTGAGTCTGGGAAATGTTTATGGGCAAGGGTTATTTGTATGAGAATTTATTCAAACTAAGTGTAATGACTGTTGCCCCTACAAATGTATTGGCTGGCGAGCCTTCTAACGCTGCTATCAATGAGAATAACTCAGTTGCTTATGTCTTGGATTCTCTTAACTTATGGCATGATAGATTAGGACATGTAAATTTTGGTTCTTTGCAAAGTTGACTTTAATTCAAACAAAAAATGTAAAATTTGCATAGAATCAAAATTAACGAGTGCTTCTTTTAAATCGGTTGAAAAAAGCACCGAACCTCTAGAATTAATTCACAATGACATTTGTGACTTAATATTTATGCAAACTAGATGTGAGAAGAGAAAAAAAATTATGTTTATCTACTTCGAAGCAAGGATGAAGCTTTAGAAGTATTTAAACTATATAAAAATGAGGTAGAAAACCAACTTGGTAAGAAGATCAAGATGTTGAGAAGTGACAGAGGAGAAGAATACGTGTATCCATTTGAGGGATATTGTGTGGAACATGGAATTGTTCATCAAATGATAGCTTCTTACACTCTTCAACAAAACGGTATTGCTGAGCGCAAGGACCGAACCCTAAAAGAAATGATGAATGTCATGTTGATTCATTCTAGGCTACCTCAAAACTTGTGAGGGGGAGGCCGTTTTAACTGCAAACCATATTTTAAATAAGGTACCCCACAAGAAACTCGAGAAGACACCTTACGGATTGTGGAAAGGTTGACCACATTCCTACAAATACTTTAAAGTGTGGGGGTGCCTAGCCAAAGTTGGAGTTCTAGCTCCCAAAATGGTCAAGATAGATCCAAAGACTGTGGATTGTATATTCATCGGATAAGTCTAGACAGATACGTCGTAGACATGATACCGTCAAACAATTGCTCTCAATGGGGTAATCTCAATTGACTACGTAAAGTCAAAGGATAACATTGCGGATCCGCTTACTAAAGGTTTAAACAGAGAGTAAGTTTACAAGACGTCAAGGGGAATAGGTCTTAAGCCTATGTCTAAAGAGTCATCATAGTGGAAAACCCTTCCTACGTGACATGAGATCCCTGGATGTAGGTTCAAAGGGAAAAACTGAGCTATGAATGATTCACCGGGAGTACTGTAGGGGTAACACTCCTACCTATTCCTATGACGAGCAGACAGTGCTGCCTGCATGTGCTTTAGGCTAAGCTATGCTTTTAATGATACTTATATATTGTTAATCCAAGTGGGGTATTGCAGAGATACTCTTAATAAGTGATCACCTATATGAGTAGGGACTGGGCCGGTCCTACGAGAATTTTGAAGGCTGAATTCTCTAGAGTACTCATAAATATCGGGAGTTATTCAGGGCCAAAATGAACACAACCATGAGAACTCGACAGTGTACTGAGGGGTACTGTGTGAACTCTATTGTCTTGGTTTACACGAAAGTTGAACAATTCAAGACATCGCGTTCACTGGTTAATAAGTAAACCCGATAGTTTTCACTAAGGAAGGTTCAAAGCCAAAAGCTACCTATCCTGATGCAGTATCCTTCTATCGAACTCTCTCTGGGTCTGCATTCATACTTGGCTGATCAATTTCCATTCATGTGAAGGATTGTTGGAAGAAAGAGTAAAAGTGAATGAGAAATTGCGTTAACTTCCAACTCCATCTTGTCACCCACGTTTTGCTTGAGATGCACAATGTGAGTGGGCTTTGTCCACGTATAATTGATAATGAATGGATTGAGTGGCATTTGCCCACCTACCACTCCTTTGCATGCATGTACAAATTGGACTAAGTGGACTAGGGAAGTTAGACCCACGTTTATGCACAATTCAATTTGGAGGATGTGGGAAAGTGGGATGGCTTATACGATTTGCATGGGAGAATGGCCAGCGGATTTGTCTATAAATAGCCAGAGTCCTCATTTGCATTCGTAGGAGATTTAAGAGCATCATATACATACATAGCAGTATAGTCTAGTCTTGCGTTGAGAGAGTTCTCCATTGTCGAGTTCGCAGCAGGCTTCGTAAATTGTAGAGCTCCTTTTACAAAGATTCAACCGTTGTATCTTGGGAGGTATTCGTGACAGAAACGTGAGCACTAGTAGCGGCGCGTAAATACCTTAAGAAAATCGAGTCAAGCTCGAGCCTCAGTTAGATTTAATTAATTAATTTTACTTTCCATTAATTATGTATTTTCCAATTCCTTTATATATAAATTTGTAACTTCTCTTTACTTCATTGTAATTTCAATTTCGCGAATCCTTTGTCTATAATTTTCTGTTTAGAAGTATTAAAATTGCTTGATCGTTTCTGTGCAATACTTACACCTCTCATTGTTGTATAAATTCGAAGTTATATGCCGTATTGATTTTTATTCAACAGCAACAACAACAAGGGTTGCCAGCCAGAAGAAAGGACTCGGTGCGCAGGCTTCGACTAGAACGCAGAAAGCTGTTGTAGATATATCAATGGTGACAAGGAACCATATATAAACGACTAAAAATACATACCGGATGGCAATGCTTACCCAAATAGAGACGTGTTGGATCCAAGTAAAGTAGTTGATAGATAGAGCCATTTGGCAGTTCATGGTCCAGACCACGCAACTATACATCAGCACGCCAAGGACTTCATAATCAACTATCTTACCATTTCTTCGGAAGGCCTGGTGTAACACTGAGTTGGTTGTCAAGAAGAAAATGATAGAGGAACTAATGAGACCATTAAACATATATCCAGCCAAAAATGCGAGCCCAACTGAATTAAGTATGTTATGTGCTCCCTCTTGGTATAACAAAGAATACTGTACAAAATAATAACAATGGTTAGGAGAAAAGAAAGAAGAAACAACTAAACTTCAAATTTTACTGACTGACTACCAATTGCCAAAGGAAGCTTCAAAGGTGCAAAGGAGATTCCACTCGAGTGAATGGCTCATATAACACTGTATATAGGGGTTGTATATATATTGTAGTGTTTGCAATTCCATTGGGAAATTAAAGATTCATAGCTTTTATTTACATTTTAAGCTTGCCATGAGTTATGTAAATTAATATTCTGTTGGGACGTTGGAATATTTCCAGATCCATTAGGATGAGAAAATATTTTCAAAACTCAAAATGTCCTACCTTTGATGTTTTTCATAATAGTCTAGAAACCTTTATTGGGAAAATAGATTTTGAAGTTCCTTAATCTTATTCTATTTCTAACTGACCAACCATTTTCAGGTTGGATCAATCTATCTCTCAATTCCTCACAGCCTATGTTTACCGGTTAATGTGTTCAACATTTCAGGCTTGACCATGATATCATTGAGTTTTGTCAAATGCAATCATCGATGCCTTCCTTGGCCATTGATGCTCCAATCACCAAAAGTAGAGGTGCAAGAATACTAGAAGCCTTATAAGGCGCCAAGGGACTAAACGAAACACAAACAACAACTATAAAATACATTTGCAACCCTCCTAAATTGCTCGAAAAATGACTTAGGAACAAAATTAATTGTAGTGTACTTAGTCGTGGAGACGTAGTTGTTCCTATACTTGAGCTGAATTTGGTCTAGATTATCAGGATCGTTACAATATACAACCCTTGAGTAACCTCTCTTCCCAATTTGCCCATGCTCCTCTCTAAACGATGACCGAAAACATGAAAAGGAATACAATTTACTAAGCCGTATCTTCTGCCTCATACCTCTAGCCATTTAGTAGAGAAATCAACAATAATAAGCTAATTTATACTAGTAATGACACTGCCAGATAATTAATCGTGAGTGAAGTACTAGTTTCCACATACTTTGCTATCTAATTATCTTACGTAAAACTGGATATTGCAACTCTGTGATTAGGTTGAATTGACATTTTCATAACCATTATTGCCCCACGTGGTGCCCCATGAATTCTTGATGAGAAGGTACTCTTCTCCATCTTGTATTCCACATCTGACGACCAGCACCGCATGGTAGGTGTTCTCATTTTTTACGACCTAAGTAAATGTCGTGTCCTTTGAATCTTCTGAAAGAACCACAGTTAAGGATGACACCGGTCAAAGGTGTCCTTGATAGTATCCTTGCAATATACTCTCGGTTGTACTTCTTGGGATTGACATCCTTATGGTCAGCAATAGACACCTTATCCACCTCATTCAACTGAAGAGTTTTATATGTTAAAATAAAGAACAATGGATAAAAATATAGAAATTTCAATGTGATACAACATACATACTTCATCCATTGCGATAATAACATCAACGTCTCTTCCTCTTGTGAATGGATAGGCTCTAGCTGTGTATATGCTGTCCCTCATCACAAGTTTATAAGCCAGATCAACACTACAAGTAAAACATCCTGCCATATCTTTTGTTTCCTTTTCTATTTTGCTCGGGTATCTTAGAGGGAGATAATCAATGATTTGTTGCACTGATAATCGGACAACGGGTTGATTGCTGGTCATTGCGATACAAGTCGCGATAGCCTCCGAAACTGTTACAACATAGCAACAACCTGACATTTTAGGTAAAACATCAATATTCTCGTTGGAAAAAATATCTGTAGCTCACTTATCAATATTCTTGCTAGAATATGAATGTTAAATCTATATTGGAAAACTAACTACAATTTCCTTGGTGGAAAACATCAAGTAGAACATCTTTCCCTTGCAATGTAAAAGACATTCTCTGGAACAACTTGAAGTAAATATATACCAGACATATTAAATACCAGATGACAATTAGGATCTAGTAAATCTAACACAGTCATATTCTACAGTAATGTGATGACTACTAACTCGTATTATAAATTCTTTATGCGCAATGAACAAAGAAACATTTTCAGGATAAAAATCTTCTCAAATAATTTGAGCTTATCACTTAACTCATTCTATTTAACACCAAAAAATGAAAGCAAGCTTTAAAGCCAAAGGTTGTAGCTAAAACAAACAATATTTTGCTTCTACTAGCAGAAAAGGGAAAATGGTTAGGTAGCGCGATACATGAAAATCTAGCTATATAGGAGTGGATGAACCCACGTTAGAGTCTATATTATACGAATAAAGGTTCCACTGATTTTGCAAAAAAACTTGTTTTCGGGATTTGAAACCGTGAGTTCACCTCACACGACAATAACTTTAGCATCATCCAAAACTATTTTCAGAAAACAACATATTTAAATTTCAGAAATTCTTGTAGAACATAAAATATCAAATAAGCATAACACAGAATGTCTCATGCATGGCACATTGTTGGTAAGCACTAAGCAGCTTAAAAGGTCTAAAATCATTTCCGAATAAGTTAAATACGTGTACAAAGGCTTCTTAGTGAGCAAAAACATAATACACGAAATATAATGATATACGTGAAAATATAAGCAACCAAAAGAGACTGAATGAAATAAAATAAAATAAATCTGAGAGACGAAAAAGAAAAAAAAAACAAAGGTGGAAGAAGAAAATGTCATTTTGTTACCTGAATATAGAAATCATTCAGCAAAATTATTGAAAGGCTTGATGAATGTCTAAAGTGTGTTTACATTGAAATAAAATAACGTGATGTTTAAAACGTCTAAAATCATTTCCGAATAAGTTAAATACGTGTACAAAGTCTTCTTAGTGAGCAAAAACATAATACACTAGCAATATAATGATATACATGAAAATATAAGCAAACAAACGAGACAGAAAAAAAAAAGAAAATACATAAATATACAACAACTTGCACGTCGAAAACTTATAAGCATGCGTAGGATTTCCAGGAATTTTGCACTTTAACATAATTATATATGTATCCATATGTATATCTATAACTATATAAAGTTTACGTTGAAGGGAAAGAAAATCCACTTACTGCAATCCCAATTAATATTAATGGCGGCGTAACTCTCTGCCCTCTTGTGAAATCCCTACTCCAAAAACAAACATTCACACCATAGATGTCTAAGTTAAGCCTTATGACTTGAATGATAACTATATAAAGTTTACATCGAAGGGGAAGAAAACCCACTTATACCAAGTAGTGATATGACACGTTTGAGCTTACTGAGTTTTGCTTAGTATTTGAACCCTTTTGTTGTTAAAAAAAATAAAATAAAGAAGAAGAGATATATGAAAATATATAATTAAGCAACCAAGACGTATTATTATAGTGATATGAGCCTTTTGAGTTACTGATTTTTGCTTAGTATTTGAACCCTTTTTGTAATGATATGAGCAACCAAAAGAGACGGAAACAAAAAAGAAGAAAAAATATGAGAGTCGAAAATAAAAAACAAAAACAAAGGTGGAAGAAGAAAAGGTAATTTTGTTACCTGAATGCAGAAATCTTCAACAAAGTTATTGAAAGGCTATGTATGAGTTTGTTTTCAGTGAAATAAAAGAAACGTGATGTTTAAATAGATGGGTTGGTGAATGTCTAAAGTGTGTACACTGAAATAAAAGAAATGCCATATTATGGTTTGATGTTTATTTACCATAATTTTGGTGCAAATCTTATTCGTTACCATAGATACGTACATACCATGTTTAATTCCTTATTGTAATTTTCTTTACCATTGTTAGCCTCTTACCCTAAGAGCATGTAGTTGTATAGCTTGGAGGTCATGTAGTTTCACGACTATATAAGCCATCTTGTAAATTGTCCTTGAAGAGCATGTGCTGTTATCACGGGTTTAAGTCTACTTTTCGAACACCTTTGCACATTAGGTTCGTAATTATGAACTTATAAGCAATATTTGAGCATAAGACTAATAATAATTGTCTTAAGTTAAACATTTGTAACTGTTATCATGTTAGTTAGATGGAGACTTAATATGATACTCCCAAGTCCCACCTTGGTGACTTATATGCTCGTCGGTCGCACGCAACACAACCTTGGTAAATGAGCAGTATCAGTAAGTATGAGGGAATTAGAATCTTTACGCCAAATGTGTCTGAGTGGGAGATGTTGGCAAATGAAATATTGCAGCCACATTACTTGGTGAATAGGCATGTTTATATGCCTCTTCTTTAATAGTTGTATCTCATCCCAAGTGGTGCATTGCTTCCAAAAGTTGTGTCCATTTGAATGAAGGGACACAAGAGGCAACTCTCTGCAGAATTCCCTCACTTATAAATAACCCCCAAAGGCTCTATTTGCATCTATCAATTTTGTCTCAAACATTCACTTGATAGAGTGAGAGAGAAATAACAATAGGTTTTGTTGTGTGAAACATTGGTAGACTCTGGTAGTCTATTATTTGAAGGACGAATTCAACTCAACAACAAGAGTAGATTTACAAAGCCATAGTAACAAGTAAACAAGTTTTTGGTTTGGTAAAGGTACGCTTCCGCATTTAACTTAGTTATATTTTGCGCAATATAACCCAGTCTAGTGGCAAAACTGTTAATGCTCTTTCTAAGAGGTGCCAAGTTCGAAACTTGCAAAGCATCAATTCAAAATTAATATATATATATATATATATATATATATATTTTTTTTTTTTTTTAATTGAGTCAGCAGCCACATGTCCCCACCAGAGACAGCCACTTGTGGCAATATTATAGGACACCCTTAATTAATAAAAACAATGACGTTTAAGTTGTCTTCTTCACCACAACATGCAAAATTTCGTTTTTAACAATGAAGAAAAACAGTCATGCAAAAAACTATTCAAAAAATCATAACTCGCTCATTTCTTATCCAAATTGAAAGAAATTTGCACCATTGGATTCCTTATTTCGAGTAGAATAAGAATATTGAAATGGTTTTTAAATTCATCACACTTCACAAAGACCCATCAAAATATATACATACATGATACATATATATATATATATATATATATATATATATATATATATATACATAGCATATTATTTTGATGTTAAGCCATTTCACATAAACTTAAAACAAAGAAACAAGTTTCTAATGGCTCTGATACCACTATTATATTGCGCAAAATATAACTAAGTCAAATACGGAAGCGTACCTTTACCGAACCAAAAACTTATTTACTTGTTGCTATGGCTATGTAAATCTACTCATGTTTTTGAGTTGAATTTGTCCTTCAAATAATAGACTACTAGAGTCTACCAATGTTTCACACAACACAACCTATTGCTATTTTTCTCTCACTCTATCAAGTGAATGTTTGAGACAAAATTGATGGATGCAAATGGAGCCTTTGGGGGGTATTTATAAGTGAGAGAATTCTACAGAGAGTTGCATCTTGTGTTTTTAATGGCTATAATATCCCTTACTATAAAACGGACATGCAAATATGTTATAGCTATGGATAGGAAGATAAAACATTTATTTTGTTTTCTCTTCATCTCTTTCTTATTATTTTACATCTGTTTTGATATTATATTTCTATTTAGAATATAAATAAATGGTCTAGTGCAAATGGAAAATTGAAATTTTTTTCTATTTTTTTATAAAAAAATATGTGGTTTATTTATTAAATGCATATATTATTTGCACTATATTTTCTGGTGGGTATGAATGAGTTAAATTATAATTTTCTCATTCAAAATTTTTGCTTATAGTTTATCTAGTTAATAATAAATAAAACCTTGAATGTGAGTGATGATTTTTTAGCCTAGCAAAAATTTCGATCTCACGTCTTGGTAATATTTATTATTGTTAGATTTTTGAATTATGTAGCAAAATTTATGCATATGTATATGTGCTAAATATCCAATATGTGCATAAAAATGTAGTGACATGGCTTCGAATAACAATGTTGTGGCGGACCTCGCTAAAGTTGAGAAACTGGATGGAAATAACTATGATATATGGCATCATAAGATCCAGTATCTCCTTAATGAGCAAGAGGTCTTGGAAACATTAACCCAAAGCATGGAGAAACCCGCTGAGGGTAGTTCTACCCAAAATAAGAAAGAGATGGAGACCTATGAAAAATGGGTCACAAGTGATCGTAGTGCACGGTTTGCTATGTTGAGTTACATGCACAATGATCTAATTGGTGAGTTTGAAAATTAAAAAACTGCCAAGGAATTATGGGATACCTTGAAGACAAAATTTGCTGGCACATCTGCAACTAGGTTGAGAGCCTTGACACTTAAGTTTGAGACTTACAAAATGGCTCCAAACACTAAGATGGTTGACCATATAAGAAAGATGTTGGCAATGATTCGTGAACTCAAGGCAGCCGATAATAATCTCTCAGATGAGCAACAAGTTCTAGCTGTCCTTCGTTCTTTGCTTGACTCCTGGGAGCAAATGAAACTTACTATGACGCATAATGAAATATTAAGACTTTTTCTGATATATCGCGTCATCTGGAGTTAGAGGTTGAAAGACAAGAGGCAAAATGCCTTGCCTCTATGTTTCTTGTTGAGCCTAGCCAACACGGGAATTCAAAGTCCAAGCGTAAGCGTGATGACAAAGCAAAAAAGGACAGAAAAGATGAACAAGCTCAGAAAAAGAAAAAGGGTAGCAACAACCGAAAAGGCAAGCGTGGGAAGGGAAAGTTTAAGGAAAAATGCTACAATTGTGATAAACCTGGATACAAGGCTCGTAATTGCACTGAGCCTAGGAAGGTACAACCTAACCCTTTCAAACAAAATGATTGTTTTGTTTGTAGTCATGTTTTTTGTTGCTCATTCTTTTCCAAATTGGATTATAGATTGAGGAACAACAAGACATGTCGCAAGGGGTAGAATAGGGTTCATCGAATACCGTCAGATTCCTACAGGAACCCAACATGTCTACATGGGGAACAACACTAATGAAGAGGTGATAGGAATTGGGACCTATCAACTTAAGATGCAAACTGGTCGCTCTATACTTTTGTATGATGTTCTCTATGCACCTGGAGTTCGATGTAACTTGATATCTGTAATAGCTATGGTTGGCCTAGGGTTTACTTTCAATTTTAGCATAAACTCCATAGATATCTATTTAGACTTCGTGTTGTATGGTAGTGGACACATTATTGATGGTTTTTATGTACTAGATGTTGATAATAATTTATATTATGATGCATTTTATGCTTCAAATGATAATGATATTACATCTAGTTCTATTAAATGGCATGCTAGACTAGGTCATATAGGACATGAAAGAATGGCAAGATTGGCAAGTGCAGGCCTTCTAGGCTCGCTTACTAAGGTTCATTTACCAACATACGAGCCTTGTTTGGCTGGAAAAGCCACTAGAAAACCTTTTGGAAAAGGTAAACAGGCTTATTCTCTTCTAGAACTAGTTAATTCTGACATTTGCGGACCTATGAATGTAAGGGCACGCCATGGTACTTACTATTTCATCACATTCATAGATGACTATTCACGATTTGGTTATGTATTTTTGCTTACGCATAAATCTGAGGCATTAAGTTGCTTCAAACGCTTCTTAAATCTTGTGGAAAATGAAAAGGATAAAAGCCTAAAGGTTCTTCGCACAGATAGAGGTCGTGAATACTTGTCTGATCAATTCAAGGAATTGTGTGAGGAAAAAGGCATCATTAGGCAATTGACGATTTCCGGTACTTCGCAACAAAATGGTGTTGCAGAAAGAAGGAATCGGACTTTATTGGATATGGTTAGGTCGATGATGACACAAACAAATCTTCCAATTCATTTTTGGGGAGATGCTTTATTAACGGCTGCCTACATTCTTAACCGAGTGCCCTCAAAGTCAGTCAAATCTACACCATATGAGTTATGGACTGGTTTTCAACCAGACTTGAGTCACTTGCAACCTTGGGGGTTTGCAGGATATGTAAAAACATCACATCCTCATGGAAAATTGGGCCCTAAGGCCCAAAAGTGTACTTTTTATTTGATATCCAGACTACTCAAAAGGCTATGTGATGTTACATAAAAGCAATGATGGTGTATTGACTGAAATAGAGTCCCGTAATGTGGATTTTATGGAGGATATTTATCTTAGTAGAGGTGAACTTAGAACAGACATAGGTTTTATGAGATGGTAAATGAAATCTCTACACCATCTCTCGGCGAGGGTAGGGGATTAGTTCCTCAACCGGATGACAATAATCATAATATCGCCGAGGATAGTAGGAGAGATATCTTGGATAGTGGGAGCACTCCATTCGGGGAACATGTTGAACCTAATAATGACTCTCAAAGTCCTCAACTGCATAGAAGTAAACGTGGAAGCATTCCTCGACGCCTCCATGAGGTTGAAAAGAAGTTTTTCTTGTGCACGCCTTTAGAGGACGATGAACCATCTTATCAAGAGGCTTTATCTTCACTTGCTACAAAATAATGGCTAGTTGTTATGCAAGAGGAGATGGATTCTATGGAAAAGAATAAAGTATGGAAGCTTGTTGATCTTCCACCTGGGCGCAAGGCTATAGGAAATAAATGGGTCCTAAAGATTAAGCGCAAGACATATGGATCAATTGACAAGTATAAGGCCCATCTTGTAGCAAAAGGCTACACCCAAAAGGAAGGCATTGACTATGAGAAAACTTTTTCTCCTGTTGTAAGGTTTGCCTCCATTCGCCTTATTCTAGCCATCATCGCACATCTTGATTTAGAACTCTTTCAAATGGATGTGAAGACTGCTTTTCTCAATAGAGACCTAGATGAAGAGATCTATATGGATCAACCTAAAGGCTTTGAGATCAATGGACAAGAGCATAAAGTATGTAAGCTCAATCATTATATTTATGGCCTAAAGCAGTCATCTAGGCAATGGTATTTTAAGTTCCACCAAGCTATGACCTCTTTTGGGTTCATAACTGTGGAAGAAGATCGTTGTGTATACATAAAGCGGTCTGGAAAGAGTTTTCTAATTTTAACTTTATATGTTGACGATATCTTGCTAGCAGGAAATGACATGGGGTTGATAGATACCACTAAGGAGTGGTTATCTTCAAATTTTGACATGAAAGATTTAGGTGAAGCTAATTATGTGCTTGGAGTAAAGATTACACAAGATTGTTCAAAGAAACTCTTGGGTTTGTCTCAAGAGAGTTACATAAAGAAAGTACTTGAACGATTTCGGATGCACAATGCTAAGCCTATAGATACCTCTGTCAATAAGAATCATGGTTTAAGTCGTGATTCATGTCCTAAGACTAATGTTGAAAAGCAAGAAATGACTTGTATTCCATATGCTAGTGCGGTTGGAAGTCTAATGTATGCCATGATGTGTACATGACCTGATATTTGTTTTGCCGTTGGGTTAGTAAGTTGTTTCCAAAGCAATCCTGGTATTGCTCATTGGAGAGCTGTCAAAAGGATCTTACGATACCTTCGTGGAACTACTGATTACATGCTTTGTTATCAAGGTGGTAATGTACGATTACAAGGTTACAGTGATACAGATTGGGGAGGTGACTTAGATGAACGAAAGTCCACCTCAGGATATGTATTCTTACTAAGTAATGGTGTCATCTCATGGTCAAGTAAGAAACAGACTTGCATATATTTATCCACGATGGAATTGGAGTATGTTGCATGTGCTTCAGCCGTTCAAGAAGGAGTTTGGTTGAAGAGATTTATACAGAGTTTAGAGATTGTACCATATGCTCAAAATCCTGTGACCATACATTGTGATAGTATGGCTGCTCTCGCCTATGTCAAAGATCCCAAGTATCATGGGAAGACGAAGCATATTGAGACTCGCTATCACTACATTCGAGATAGAGTCACACAAAAGGAGGTTGTACTTAAGCATGTCTCTACAAAGAATATGGTGGTTGACCCATTTACTAAACCTATCCCTAGGGATACTTTCTTAGTAAAATGTAAATACTTGTAGTACTGATGTATATGTAAAACCTCTGATAGATGTATTGGATGATCATTTATATTAATGGAAGCTTTATGTTTTTTCATTATTAAATGATGCTTGAAATGGATATTTGGTATGCACACATATAAGGAAGATGTCAACAGGCTAGAGGTGTTTCTCACACAACAACCTGCCTCGACGCTTACGTAACATCGAAGATGAGACATAGAATTCTCATTTGTGGGGTGCGAGAATTCAATTTAGATGTCGCCTTGGATTTAGTCCAAGATGAGGTTCTTTAAGTGGAACTGGCATAAAGTTCTCCTACACTTCATGTAGCCTGGTAAAAGGCCGAAGATTAATCTCGAGAAGAAATAGATCGAGACGTGTACTTCGTATGGTAGATTGACATCCTTGTATCTTTATGAGTAACTACCATAACATGTATATTATAATACATGTGGGGGTAAGGCGACCGTATAGGGAGTGTATGAATGAATCCCTGCTTCATTACTGTGTGAACCCTATAGGTTATTTTTCAATAACCACCAAGTGCCCTTTGTGACCTTAGACTATGTCATAAGGTGGATATCTAATTTTTGCTACTTTAGCATGTTACCTATGGCAATGATTGATTCCGTCTAAAGGGGCATGACTAGGAAAACAGTTAGATAGAAACTAAGTGACATGAGGGCGACAGGAAGACATTTCAGTAACACATCATTGGATGATAGATGGTACCTTTAGGTGGCCACCAAACATTTTCTTAAAGGTTCTTTCTCAAAATAAAATTTCTTTTAAAGATTTTTTTTTTTTTAAAATGAGTGTGGTACCATAGAGAGATCAAACATATTCTAAGTTTTTAACTTATGAGGGATTAGAAATGTTTGATCTAATGTGACTAAATATGTTTGGGGCACAGACAAGTTAGGTGTCTTTTGTTTTGTAGAAGGGATGTTATCATGTTAGTTGGATGGAGACTTAATATGATACTCCCAAGTCCCGCCTTGGTGACTTATATGCTTGTCGGTCGCACGCAACACAACCTTGGTAAATGAGTAGTATCAGTAAGTATGAGGGAATTAGAATCTTTACGCCAAATGTGTCTGAGTGGGAGATGTTGGCAAATGAAATATTGCAGCCACATTACTTGGTGAATAGACATGTTTATATGCCTCTTCTTTAATAGTTGTATCTCATCCCAAGTGGTGCATTGCTTCCAAAAGTCGTGTCCATTTGAATGAAGGGATACAAGAGGCAACTCTCTGCAGAATTCCCTCACTTATAAATACCCCCCATAGGCTCCATTGGCATCCATCAATTTTGTCTCAAACATTCACTTGAAAGAGTGAGAGAGAAATAGTAATAGGTTGTGTTATGTGAAACATTGGTAGACTCAGGTAGTCTATTATTTGAAGGACGAATTCAACTCAAGAACAAGAGTAAATTTACAAAGCCATAGTAACAAGTAAACAAGTTTTTGGTTCGGTAAAGGTACGCTTCCGCATTTGACTTAGTTATATTTTGCGCAATATAATAGTAACTATATAGGAATAAAATAGTTAATTTGAGTAATTTGTATGAGTGTTACTGTCATTTAAATTAGTCCCAGAAATTTGCAAAATATTTCAAAATACTCATGACACCACCTCTGTAGAAAACAGCTACCATCACCACCATCTTCATCACAATCCCATTGCATTGGCATTCTAAGTGGTGTCAAAAGTTGCCCACCTGGTGTCCAACTTGCACTATGGGTAAACTCGGACTCAAATAGGATGGGAAATAATTGATTTTAATATGATTAACTATTTAATTGTATAAAGTAATTTGAAAATTATAGGATTTCACTCTAAACTTAAAATATACGAAATTGTCCAAGCTCTTTTTGTAATACATTTTGGAGGATATTAATGAAAATAAGATTAAGAAATCTTAATTATGTTTGTGAAAATGAACTACGTACAATTCTTGTTTTTGTTTTTGGTTCTTTGATTCTTTTGTATACTATTTATGCTTCTTCATTCTTTTTGTTTATTTTTCTTTTATTTAAGGCTTGTGGGTTTGACCAAATTATTTTTGCAAACGGCATGCTCTAGCTGCGAAGAATATTGAGTGGATCCATCCAATAATTAACAAAAAAGGGAAAAAAGCAACTACGATCACTGTGCCACTACCTGGTCTGCAGTTGTGCTGCACTGTACCTCTATCTTGCTCACCAAGAAGTAACAAAAAAAAATCTGTACTGGGCTCGTTAATAGAAAAAATTTCTAATTAGCTAACAAAAAAAGGAAAATAAAATCTCTAAATATACACACATAAAATTCTAGTTGATATTTGATTAAAAAAAATATTTTTTAATAATTAGTTCTATAGATTAGTGTCGTATGTTTAACTACTAATTTGAATGAATTCTTTTAGGACTATTCTATATTTGATTCGAGAAAAGTAGTTTTAAGAGTGTTTTTTTGTAAATTATTTGCATATATTCAAATAAAGATTCAGATATTTGACTCGTAATAAATATATGTAAATTTATCACACGTGTACCGCTTGGTTATTTTTCATAATTATGGGAGTAAATAAGACGTGACAATAACGTCATTCGTAAGTACGGCTAACTCTCTATGTCAATAGGGGTTGAAAACGAGAATTGAACTCTTGCAATATGTGTCAGCAGACTTCAACCGGCCGGACAATAAGTGAGATTAACTATTTTAGTTCTAATTGATGTTTGACTTCAAATAACTATGATTAAGCTTGTGAATGTTCACGTTTGCTTTGGAGTAGCGATTTCACTAGAGGACAGTGTACCTCGCTGGGAATATTCTTACGCCGCCGTTAATCGGTAAGTGAGTTTTTTTCTACTTCGACGTAAACTTTAATAGTTGGGCAACCTTTGACACCACTTAGAAATCCCAATGCAATGGGATTGTGATGAAGATGGTGGTGCAATGGGATTGTGATGAAGATGGTGGTGGTGTCATGAGTTTTTTGAAATATTTTACAAATTTTTGGGACTAATTTAAATGACAGCAACACTTGTGCAAATTACTCAAATTAACTATTTTATTCCTAGTTACAAATGTTTAACTTAAGATAATTATTATTAGTCTTATGCTTAGATATTGCTTATAAGTTCACAATTACGAACGTAATGCGCTAAGGTGTTCAAAAAATAGACTTAAACCTTTGATAACAGCTCTGATACCATGAAAGATTTAGAGAAGAAATAATATTTTATATTCAAGAACAATATATTCAAGGACAATATTTTATTATTTTTTCGTGCTCTGATAATATTTTATTGTTTTCTATATATTCAAGGACAATGTACAGGATGACTTATATAGTCATGAAACTACATGACCTCCAAGCTATACAACTTAGGGTAAGAGGCTAACAATGGTAAAGAAAATTACAATAAGGAATTAAACATGGTATGTACGTATCTATGATAATGAATAAGACTTGCACCAAAATTATGGTAAATAAACATCAAACCATAATATGGCGTTTCTTTTATTTCAGTGCACACACTTTAGACTTTCATCAACCCATCTATTTAAACATCACGTTTCTTTTATTTCACTGAAAACAAACTCACACATAGCCTTTCAATAACTTTGCTGAAGATTTCTACATTCAGGTAACAAAATCACCTTTTCTTCTTCCACGTTTGTTTTTGTTTTATATTTTCGTCTCTTAGATTTATTCTTTTTCTTGTTTGTTTCCGTCTCTTTTGGTTGCTTATATCATTACAAAAGGGTTCAAATACTAAGCAAAAATCAGTAATTCAAAAAGCTCATATCACTATGATAGTATAACTAACGGGAATCAATCCCCTAAACACTTTTATGATGAAATTAATTATTTATGAATTAAATTTTTTTAATAATTATTAGTTGGGCCGCGGACTGAAGTTTTCTAAAAGTTTATCGTTTCAACTCTTCTCCATCGTTTATTAATTTGCATAGCTGCTCTTGGTTCCTCAATTATATCAGATCAGAAGCTGCTACATCAGAACTTCACCCCAAGGTGCAAAGTTTAGTATTTGTTATTGTATAAAACATACGTATGTATGTATGTATGTATGTATGTATGTATGTATATGTGTGTGTATATATACATATGTATATACATACATATATTACTCATATTTTCTTCGTTTTCCCAGCTATTGTATATAAGTTAATGGGTTCTAGCTAGTGTATACGAATAGCTATAGTACCGATTTATGGACATCGTTAACAGAGGAATGCCGTGTGAGCAATTTTGCTGGCTAGTGTAATATATGTATATATATAATTCTCAAAGGAAAAATTTGTCAATTTATTTATAAAATTTATCCATCCTTTTTATTTTCTTTCCAATCAAAACAAAAATTACATATAATTCTTTATGAAAATTTTCCTTTATTACTAAATCCACTCCTTTCCTTTATTATTTTTTTCCTCCGTGAATCCAAACAGACCCTAACCCTAATATAGGAGAAATAAGAAGACGTGATGGCTGACCAAGGCAACGACGTTGCAGATAGAGAAGAAAAGACGATTGTGCTCAATGAAGAAGAAGAAAAAAATGGTTCAGATAAAAGGAAGGGCCATCTCAAGTGAAGCCGCAGTCCAGTTCATCTCTTTCTGATACCGAGGGCAGTGTTGATGATTTGGATCCTCTTTCTGATTCTTCTGATTTGGATCCTCTTTCTGATTCCGAGGAGGGAAGTGTTGGTGGTTTGGATCCTGACTTTTTTAGCGGTGGCGCTTCTTTGGATGATGAGTATCTTATGGATCCTCGGGTGTTTAAGAAATATAACCAACAAATTAGGAATAGTGAGAAGTTTAAGAGATATCGCGAAGAAATTATCGAAAGTGAGGTACACATTATTTTTAGTTTTCGAAACGACAATTAAGTTTATATTTCTTGGATTATTTATTTATGTATGTCCTTAATAATAAATATATGTATGTGTCCGTTTAGGGATTCGACATTTTCAACTTTCCAGGCCTATCTATGTCGACCTCCATTGTTCCCTTGACTGAATTCAGGACGAACCAGAAGAATATGAACGTGTTGTTGAGCTCGCCGACTATAATACCCAGCACGTAAGCTATATATATATATATATATATATATATATATATATATGTATGTTTATCATCGTATTATATTATTCTGTTGGTGTAACTTTTGATTTTTGGTATGTTAGAAAAAGGCATATGAGTTCGTCAATCTGGAGAGAGTGAATGAACATGCTTGTGCGGGTTCTGTTTATTACATCACTTTTCGAGTCGAAAATGTTGAAGCTGGTAATGTCGATGGTGATGACACCCCTCTGGAAACCTTCCAGGCCAGAGTTTATGATGGAATGGAGGAAGTACAGGTGCAGCTCTGCTGACCTAAACCTATGAAGCCGCAAATTTGATTATAGGTATAATATTTTTACTGTGTTCTTTTTTATTTTATCTTTTATCTTTAATCCCTTGTTGAGGGTGTTGCTTTAAAATCTCTGATTGTGACTGATTGATAATTGTTACTTTGTTATGATGGATGGATTGATGATGGTTTCTATATCTTTCAAACCATGAGGCTGGTAATGTGTCGTGAAAGCTGACTAGAAAAATAGAATTTTCAAAGATAATTTAGTAGGCCAATTAAACAATGGCACACAATTTTGCTTGCTGTTTGACTGGCTTGGTTTCCAGTAGCATGAATAGGTTCGGAATTACTTGAAATAAGATCGTGCAGAGACATAATGAATTTTTTTCTGAGTGAAGTGTTTGCCTATTTGAAGACTTTATGGTTATAAGTTTTGTGATGTTATATATGTGTTAGATTAGTTTCTTGTATGAAGCAATTCCTAGGTTGATTGGGTAATATGTAGTTGAGTTATGCGAACATGTATCGAAATTCTTACAGTATATGGGAAAACATATTTCCAACTAAAATATTCTCATTAAGATGACGATGATAACATTGGATGGTATAGAGATGATTCTCTCTTTATGTTTATATAATGTCTATTAGAACCATGTTGGGAGCCCGTTAGTGAGGATGCATCGCACTTCTGGGGAGAGTATTGCGGCTTGAAATGGCATTCCTACTTAATATACTAGATACTTAGGTTAAGTACCTGAATACTATGTGTTTCAAGAATTAATTGTTTTGACTGGATTGGTGGGCAGATTAAACAATGGCACACAATTCTGCTGTTTGACTGGCTTGGTTTCCAGTAGCATGAAAAGGTTGGGGATTACTTGAAATAAGATCGATTGTGCAGAGCCACAATGAAACATTTTCTTTGTGGAGTGTTTGCCTATTTGAATACTTTATGGTGTTCTAAGTTTGTGATGTTAGATTAGTTTCTTGTATGAAGCAATTCCTAGGTTGATTGAGTAATTATATAGTTGAGTTATGCGTACACGTATCGAAATTCCTATATTAAGTAAGAAAACATATTGTTTCCAACTAAAATATTCTCATCATCTTATTAATTTGCAGGTATTTTTGCCAATCCAATGGAGCAAATCTGAGCAACATAATTTTGGTTTTCCTGTTTGACGAATTATGTGTTTTTAAATCTCTGAAGTAATCTTTGATGTAAAACTGGGATTAGTCAGTTATTGCTATCTTGATTATTACTCTAGATCTGCTGTATATCTACTTGCATTAAGATCGCGATGATAACATTGGTAGATGGTATAGAGAGTATTCTCTCTCTTGTCTTGTTTTTATTGTTGATGTGAATATTTCGATAAATGTCCTTATGCTTTTTATTTCTAACGATTCTAGACAAATCCAAATTTGAGGAAGGATGTCTTGAGAACTATTAAAAATTATATTTCAAGGTTTAAATCGGTATTAAATCCGTATTAATAGTAGTACAAAACTTAATTCCATGATGATTGACCTACTTATAATTCCCTATTTGTATTTTAACTTTTCACAAAAGGTGCTATTACCTATGCATAATTCCCCGTCAGTATTTTAACTTTTTTTCCTAATGGTGCGTCTCAGTAAAATATATGTGCTTTTTATATAACGAAAAAGTCACTACCTTAGAAAGTAGCGTATTAAAATTAAACTTGTTTTTAACAATTTAAAGGTTTAAATGAGTTGGTTAATATTTTCCACGGTAAAACACATTGCAATGCAAATCTGCTAACTAATAATTTTAGTTGATGTACTTTCATTTTCTTATATAGTTCCATACGGCATACAGTACACATTCTTCACTAATTAAAAATAACAAAAGAGAGGGATAGATACTCCGCGGTCTCAAATTCACATGTAAAGCATTCACCCATGATTTATTATCAACTTCAATTATTCTTAGGATGAACAAAATTTCTTTTCGTTTTATCAAATTTTTTTAATTTGGAGATGATATTGTCCTGAAGTACTCCTAAATTTTCAAAATAATATTATTTCAGGTACGTTTTATGTCGTTTTTTATTAAAATATTTCTTTAGACAAATACTTAGTTTGCGGAGCATATTCTTTATATTTGTAGATTATATATATATATATATATATATATATATATATATATATATATATATATATATATATATATATATAAGTAAAGAAAATGGATAATCACAAGATCATCAGAACAATTACTTAATTGAAAAAAGTACGTTTGATATTCGAAGTTAATATTGAAGAAGCTCACTTTTAGCAATGGCCCATGCATGACTATTGCACTTAAGTTATAGTTAATCTCCCAGTGCGGCAAAAATTGCCCGTTGTTTAAAAGAGAACTGTTAGCGCTCTCATTAGTTTTCTAAAGTTTTTTAAACTACACTCGAGATGTAAAATAACTGTGGACTAATTTATTATAATTAGAGGTTAATAAACAAACTACTACCTTAGCATCAACTGAAACATTTATTTATTTATTTATTGTTTTAAAACAAAATAAACTAGCAGCTATTCATTTACTTATGCCTTTTCCTTTGTCTTCACTTTCACTACAAAAAAAATCGGTTTCGGCGAGGGACGATTCCCCTCGCCGGGCCAACGCTGAAAGGGTCTCGCCCCTCGCCGAAAGGGTCTCGGCGAGAGGAATCGTCCATCGCCGAAACCTTCATCGGTGAATTGCAGTCCCTTGTCGACCTGATGCCATTCGGCGACAACTCGGTGAGTGACATTTTCGGCGACAACTCGGCGAGGGTAACAAGCCCTCGCCGTTTGCGTCCCTCTCTGTGCCCTCACCGTTTTCATCCCTCTCCGTGCCTTCGCCGTTTTCGTCCCTCTTCGTGCACTCGCCCTTTTCGTCCCTCTCCGTGCCCTCGCATAAATCATCCTTCACCGTGCCCTCGCCAAATTCATCTCTCTCCGTGCACTCACATAAATCGTCCCTCTTCATGCCCTCGCATAAATTGTCCCTCACTGTGCCCTCGCCAAACTCATCTCTCTTCGAGCCCTCGTCGACTCCTTGTAAAATTTAAATAATTATTTTTAAAAACTCTTTATAATTAGATTAAAAAATTTAAATGGCAAAATTTATAAATATGAATTTCATATCAATATTAAATTAATTAAAATTTGACAATCAAAATTCAATTTAAAATTAATATTACAAAATATTTTAATTACATATATAATTACAAAATAGGTATCCCCCAAATCTAACTTAACCCTATGCATTTGAATATTCTCCGAAACCATTCATGAACTTTGAATCTCCAGAAACTCTTGTCATTGATGAATCTTCTCCAAACCTATAAAACCAATCACAAAAACGTCAAACACTCCAAAAATAAAAAATAAATTTCAACTTTTTCACAAACTATTCCAAAAAAACCAATCTGACACCACAAATTTGAAAAATAACTAAATTCTTCAGTAAAAATATATAATAGCACTACAAGTGAAAAAAAACAGTTAACTATTTACCGTGGTTGTCAAATGCCTCAGGAACAACAAGAATAGCAGATTACATATTTCTTTCACTATGCTGGATGTGCAATTTTTCAACCAAAATCCAATCCCATATAGCATGCAGGTCTTCATTTACCTGCACAATGGCCCATAAATGAAAATACGATTTTGTAGGACAAGACGTGATCAACCAAATTAATTGGATCAACATAGCTTTAAGCAAAGCTTCCCATCCACGAATTGAAGATTATAATTAATTAGTTTGGAATATAAAAGCTTAAAATACTCGAATTATAGTGACTATTTCTTTTTCTTTTAAGGGAGGCAAAAATCGGTTATGGCACAATCATCACAGGGAAAGTGTTACTCCTCCTATCCTTCTTCAAGAGTGCACACAAGCAACTGTCTTGGGATAATGTCCACACTGCAAAAGACTATCCAAGACCGAAGTTAGCTAATCAATCCGCGCAACTATTTATTTAATTATTGTCAACATTTCCATTGCAAAGCAAATCAAAGTACAAAGAAAATAGACCTTACAACATTTTTCAAGAGGCCTCTAAAACATCAAATAACTCCTTACATTAATCAATGAAATTAACTTCAATAACATATATGTCGATGATCTCTACCTAAAAAATCTTTATTTCTTTCCAAGGAATAAGCTTAACCCAAATTCCAACATTTAGATAGCTAACTTACTACCTAGCCTTATTAGTTTGCACTCGAAGCTAGAATCTTCTCAATTGAAAGTTCATATGTAAGCTAAGCTCGGTTGTGGTTTAACTATCACTTGAAACTATTACACAACTTATTAACAACCAGGCAACTAACATTCAATATAAAAGCTTCTAGCTAGATTTAATGACTAAACATTCTAGTAAAGACTACATTCTAACTGACATATGAAGTACAAATATCTACTATCTCAATTTATGATTAGCTAGTTATACAAATCAATAACTAAACTACTAAAATCAATAGCTAATCACAAACCAACTTAACCGACCCAAGTAAGAACCTTTCAATTAGCCAACTACTTCCAAATTATAAGCTTCAACTTCAAACAATAGTTCAAAAATTCTACACACCCCAAAACAATAATAAACCACTTACAAAATTAACACCTTACATAGCTGACAAGGGAAGGAAAATAAATAAAAATAAAAACACGGCAGCTCAATAGTCTGTCGGCGCTGATCAGGCCACCAGCGTCGGCGGCGAACAACCCACGCCGGTACTGGCAGCCAGCGCCCTTCCCATTTCAAACACACACTAAACCCTCCCCCCCTCCCCCCGCCCCCCCCCCCCCCCCCCCCCCCCCCCCCCCCCTTTTTTTTAACTCTTATGCAAGCATTCTCAAGTATTCAATCTTTGAAAACTAATGATAAGCTTAACTAAATTCTTTGACAATCTTTCCAGCACTGGTAAGAAATCAAAGCATAAATTTAACTCAAATCAATTTTTATATAAGCTATCCACTAACATAAAATCAAGGAAAATACACAAATATGCAACCCCTCACCTCCAATTAGTTAGAAATGCCAAGTTTGAGCTAAAGGGTAAGCAAATCTAGCATTTTCTTTCTTCTTCCCCTCTCCTCCTTTCTTCACCCGTCGGGTATGCTGCTGTTCTTTTTTTTTTTTTCCTTCTTCTCTTGACGCCGAAGAAGCCGCTACTTATAATGGAAATAGTTCAACAGAAAAATTAATTAAACAAAAACAATATAATTCAATAAATTCCCTAAGCAATTCGGAAAAAAAAGGTTATAAAAATTGAAATAAAACTAAAAAAAAAAAAAATCTTGAAAATTAAAAAAAAATTTGAAAATTATATGTTGAAAATAAAAATTATTTTAACACAACACTTCTCACATCTTAAATAATACAAAACAAAAACAAATAAAATATATTGTTACATATGTATATATACAATATATATATATATATATAAATATGTAAATACATAACAAAAAATTAAAAAAAAATTACCCTTGATGCCGCGGGTGGGGGGTAGGTAGACGGGTAGGGGAGGTAGGGGTGGGTTAACGAGTTAGGGTGGGGGTGGGTGGGTGGGTTCATGGGTAAGGGGTGGGGGGTGGGTTTACCACGTTGGGGGTGGGGTATACGGGTAGGGGGTAGGGTACACAGGTAGGGGGTAAGGGGGTAGGGTATGCGAGTCTAGTAGGTGGGGAGGGTAGGGGATGCGGGTAGGGGGGTGGGTACCTATTGCGCAGCGTGGGGGAGTGGGTTTTTTTGTTTTTTGAAATTTGAGATCAGATGAGGCACGACTACCTCATCTGATCTCATTCTGGGCGACGACCCAGCGTGAGACTAGGCCGCCGCCCAGAAACCAATAGGGAGGCCCATTGGTGCAACCAATAGGCCTCGCCCATTGGATTATTTATAGGAGAAGGTCCGTCTCCTATTTAATATTTTTTTTCAATTTTTTTATTTATTATATTTACAGTTTTTTTTTTGCATACTTAATTTGTTTTACATTTTTTTATCATTAATATTATATAAATTTAATATTATTTTGTTTTTTTTTCACTTTTTTTTACATATTAATTTTTTTAGCTAAAGAATAACATAATTAGTATAATAATTACATATTATATTGTGCGAAGTTGTTTATGAACCAAAAATTTACTACTATATGTAGTAATTTTGAAAAAACACACAAATCAAAATAATTAATTTAGATTTTACATGAGAATATTATATTAATTACATTTTTTTTAATTCTCTAAAATTGAATTGTAAATAGAATAGTTTCAGCGACGGAACGTCACATCCCTTGCCGATTCGGCGAGGGCAAGAGGGGCAACAGCCGACCCTCTCCGAATCGGCGAGGGAAGGAGGGAGCCCTCGCCGATTCGGCGAGAGTAAGGCCTCTCTTGCCTAGCCCTTGCCGAAAAGCGAGGGCACGGCGACGGCCCGTCGCCGAGACTGATTTTTTTTGTAGTATTTCTCTGTATCAGGTGCAGGTGTTTTGCCACAGTTGACAACCGAATTATATAGTTTGGGTGTTCTTATAACTCATTATAAGATTTTCTTCGGTAATTTCAAAGTATTTTCATCTTAATTACATTTTTTTTTTATATTTGGTGGAGACACAAAGTTTGGGGCACAGGATTGCATGAGATCTAGTATTGTTGTCGCAGGTGTATCCTAAGGCAAGCTAATAAAAGAAAAAGTGGTGATAAAAAAGCAAAATTCATCACTATGAGTTCACTCAATAAAAAAATATTTGGAAAAACTTTCGTCAATCAAAAAATACCAGTACCCTTAACCAAGCCGAAGATCGGCAGTTTCCTTTTCTATTCCTAGTAGCACTTTTATGAAGTATGCCAAATCATGTTTTTTCTTTTGATATTAAAATTAATTTTTTTTAGTAATTATTAGTTGGGCGGCGAACTGAAGTTTTATAAAAGCTAAATTTATTTTCATGTACTATTTGTAGACCTCTTGATTTCTACAATTAAGATTAAATAATTCTTAACCCTTTTTTTCTTGCAAAGGTCCTGACAAGCGAGAGGCAACTGAAGCTCGGGATAGCGTCATCTTCTGGCTTCTTTAGTGAGGGATCAGTGTTAGTATCCAGGCTGATCTTGCATACCCTCGAGGGTTCTCTTTGGGTCCCCTAAATAACGTTTTTCACGTCCTCGGGAAGAAATCTTTCCATAATTCTCATCCACTAATTGTGCAGTCTCCGTGATCTCCTCTTGGGGATCCGTCACTTTCCTTCTATATCCTTTTTCCTGTTACCCTTGATTCCAGCTTACCCCTAAGTAGGCCGATCCTCCTATGGGCCATCCGTGGTCGTTACCTGCTAGGGGTGAGTGGGTTGGTAGTTCCTTAGCCCACTATAGTAAGTCCCCCACTCTTCAGGTCCAAAAGGCTTTTGGTCCTGAAGAGTCGACTCCACTTCTGCACCTAATTTATGTGGGCCCGCCTGTGGTTTTTCTCCTAAAAAAGTCAACGTCTGCCCCCACGCTCCTTTGCCTACGCGTGGCCCCAATCCTCAAGCGATTTTCAGACTTCCCAAACCGTGCAGGTACCATCTTCCTACTGCCCATTGCCACGTGTCAGTGTCTTGAAAGGTTATTTTCTTTGCGTCAGTTGAAACAATGCCTTGGAGTGACTTTCCCTATCCTTCATCTTTTTCCCGTCCCCTTCTCCTTGCGCCTTTTGCTAATTTGCATTCCCTATCCATCGTTATCCAACATCTTTTGCCTTGTGTCACTCAGCTTTGGCAATTTTCTTACTGGTGAGTATCCTTACCCCTTTCCTTCCATTAGTCATGGCTATACATTGTCTTCCCCTAGGATCCTACAACCCGTCATCCTTAGTAAACGACGGTAAGATTCCCCATATCTGTCACCAGTATTTCCTTTTCGAGAGTGTCATTCGTCCACCCATTGGCGAGGAACGTGCTGACAGTTATAACCCTCTGTGGGTTTGTGTTTATACCAAATTCTTTGAAGACGGGTTGCGCCTCCTTCTTCCTAGGTTAGTTCACCATGTTTGTCGGCATTTCTGTATCTCTCTAGGGCAGCTTATGCCCAATTCATGGCGTCTCTTGTTTTCCCTGGAGGTGCTTACCGAAAAGCATGGCGTGGATTTTGAACTTGTTGATCTACTTCATTCATACTACCTGAAGAACCACCCCTCGTCCGAGCTAGGCCGATACTCCCTTTCCCTTCGTGCCAGGCATTAGCATCTAATGTCAGACTTAACCACTAGGGACAAGCACTGGAAGGAGTCATATTTCTTTGTCCTGGCCGATACTGCTTTTGGGATTCCCTCAGATATTCCTACCAAGTGGCGGGTGTTCGGTATGTCCTTATGCCTTCCTTTAAGATGCTTGGTTGACACTTTTAACTACCTTGTCTTGCAGATTTGAAGCTCGAGTTCCCTGCCGCCGATCCCAGTGAAGTCTCTAGACAGCGTGTAGGGCAGGTGCTGACGATTGATACTGAGGAGTGTCGTTGGAGACAACTTCTCAAGCCCGATACTCTAATCTCCTGCTATTTCTGGGCTTCGGCTGCAGAACTATACAATATGGTTTTTTTTATTTAAAGCAAACATTTTTAACCTGTCTGCTGACTCTTACTAGGGGAATTTATGGAGGGGCATGTTTCAGCGTTGACTTCCTTAGAAGAAATCCTTCAAAGGCACTGCTTGGTCCTCCGTGCCGATCCCTCTCGAAGGTCCTCAGACACCGAGGGTCACCAAAGGACAAAGCATAGAGATCAGGCTCGGAAGCGCCGCCACCTAGGCGCCACTGTACATCCCCTATGTTCTCCATATTGCCCCAAAGGTGATGCCATGGGCACCGCCTCAGACTTTAGAGCATAGACCAAAAAAATGGACGTAAACGTCGATGCCCCTCTTCCAGAAGATTCCCTTCTTCAAGAAACACCGATTCCCGATATCCCTATTGTCACTGACACCTCTGCCCCAGGATCGGACGAGGGCTTAGGTGCAGACTTGCCACAGTCCCCACCAGATATATATGCTCATGAACCAACCGAGCTTTTGCCTTCAAGGACCAACCGTGGGGCTCGAGTATCAGTCTCTGCTGATGCTGATGGCCCCTCGTTCCCTCAAACTTCTCCACCATTTGTCGTGTCGAACCCTCTACCAGGCTCTCCAGCTCCTCTTGTCAGTTCTATGAGGGGGGTTCTGATTAGTCGTCTCCGCCGGACTGTGTTTCAACCGGGGGCCCAAGGTCAACTGTCGCCTTTGAAGCTACCTTCCACTTCCCTCAGGACACTAGCTTCTTCCGCAACCCTGGGCGGATAGTTCGTGCTCTAGAAACTATGAAATTCCCCGCTGACGTTGATTTTCTCCAGAACCATAGAAGGGATCTTTTTGACATAGTGTCGCGGTTGGCATAAACTAAGTTTTTCTTGTTGATGATTTCTATTATTTCTTGTCTTCCTGCTAAGTGTCCTACCCGTCCTTATAGAATGTGGCTATGTGGAACCTAACACGCCAACGATTGAAGGCATTGGAGAGAGAGATGGCACAAGCAGCGTTGGAAGGCGAAAGACTGAAGGATGAAGCCTGGTACTTCTCCGATGCTAACCTGGCTACGTAATCATCGTTCTCCAAAGCCAGTATGGCTCGTGAAGTTGTCGAGAGAGAAAGAGACGAAGTTATTGCTGTTGTGGCTTCAGCGGAGCATGCCGAAAATGACTCTACGTTAGAATTGTATCAAGCTAAGATCGAACGGGACGAAGCCTTTCATGACACTCAGCGGACGAATACGGCGAAGTCTGAGGTGGAAGTGCGCCACACCCGCTTACTTAATGACTACGGGGATCTAGTAGCGGAGCGTGCCCAATGGCACGCCAAATGCATGGAGCTCCTTGATTAGCTAAGGGAAAAGAACCAAGAGATAGCTACTTTGAAGGGTGAGCTTCGAACCTCCTGCAGCTGCTTCCGAGTCCTGGAAAACAAGGTTGTCTCTCTAGAGAAGCGTTGTGCAGACATCCGCGATGAGAACACCTTGATCACCCGCCTTCAGTGTTACAAGAAGCATGCTGCCGGCCTATCTACTTCCTGGGATATCGATGTGATGAATCAGTTGCTGAAGGATTTGAGAACGGCGCTGGCTATCGCGAGAGCTAGTGCTTTTCAGCCCGTGGATGTTTCGGATGATGAAGCTTCTTCCTCCATCGTGCCTTATCAACCTGATCTTGAAGCTATGGAGATTCCTAATGTTACCTCGCCTTCCAAAGGCGTGTAGGCTAGGTCATTTTTTGTGTGTTGCTTTCTTTTGTAAAGGAAAGTTCCTCGCTGTAATATTAAGTACTGTCACTCTTAATGAGGAGATATTTTGATGAACTGTTTCTTTTTGTAATGAAAAAGTATTTTGATGAACCGTTTCGAGGTTTTTTTTTTTTTTTTAGTGCTTCGGGTAATACTTAGTCGCAGCCCTTGTGGGGTGCTTCTAGCTTTACTTAGCCGCAGCCCTTGTGGGGTGCTTCTGGCTTTACTTAGCCACAGCCCCTATGGGTTACTTTTGGCTTAGCCACAGCCCCTGTGGGGTGCTTCTGGCTATACTTAGTCGCAGTCCCTGTGGGATGCTTCTGGCTTTATTTAGCCGTAGCCCTTGTGGGGTGCTTTTGGCTTTACTTAGCTGCATCTCCTGTGGGGTACTTCTGGCTTTACTTAGCCGTAGCCCCTGTGGGGTGCTTCTGGCTTTACTTATTCGTATCCCCTGTGGGGTGCTTCTGGCTTTAGCTACTATAGATGAATGCAACTTTAGGGTGGATTTTATTCTTATTCAAGTGCCAATACATCAGAAATAATATTTCTTTAAGTGGATGGCATTCCAGCAGTGTGGCAGTTCTTCTCATCTCTTGTTGCATAGCCTGTAAGTCCCATGGCCGGCAATGCCAATAATCTCGTAAGGTCCTTCTCAGTTTGCACCGAGTTTGCATGCGTTGACCTCCACTGTGTTCTGGAAGGTTTTCCTCAAGACCTAGTCTCCCACTGCGAAGCTTCTAAGGCGGACACTCCTGTCATAGCTCAAGGATAACTTCCGCTGGTATTCTGATATCCGCCTCACTGCTCTCTCTCGGTTTTCATCTACAGTGTTCAACTGGTGTTGCATCTCCTGATCGTTCTTATCAGGGGCATGCTCTACGCGATAAGAAGACATTCATATCTCTGGTGGGACTACAGCCTCGGCTCCGTAAACCAGGGAGAATGGTGTTTCCCCAGTCACAGATCGAGGTGTCGTTTTGTATGCCCAAAGAATGGCTGGCAACTTCTCTGCCCACTTACCCTTTGCTTGTTCCAACTGCTTTTTCATGGCCTCCAGGATGGGTTGTAGATTACCATTAGCTTGCGGATGTCGTAATGTACTTCAAACAAATATGTATGGGTTGTGGATTACATATGCTTAATTTTCATATTGAATTGTACGAATGAAGAAGTCTTATTCACTTAAACTTTTCGAATTTTCTACCGTATCATCATTAAATACTGGACCAACATCCTTATAAATTAATGATCAACTAAAAATCATAATAAATTGACTATAAAGTTTTTTAAAAATATGAGTCAAGAGTAGCTTAAGTTTTGTTGAACTTCAAATCTAGCTAAATCCAATATTTGAATGTTTGCAATGCGCTTAATAGACTTGGAGTCGTATCGCAACAAAAAGTTTTGAGTATCATTGATAGTTTGAGTACTTCTTTGCATGATAACAGTTCTAAATATTGTGTACCATCCTCAAATTTATCTTGAGAACCCTCTATCATGTTAACAACAATTTCATCTAGGCTCAAAATCTCTGTACTGATGCCAATGATCTCATATATGCTTAAATAATGTTTGCTTTGGTATAATATTTACAATACACTGCATGCACTTGTTTGAATAAGATTGACTACACTAGATATTATATACTAATCGATATAGGTGTAAACCCGAGCCGGAGCAGGTCCTCCCGATCTGGGGCGGTGTGACCTGGCCTATATCCAACACGCACCACTTCTCCAGCCTGGCAGTCACCTCCGATGTGACATAAAGGCAATACTCGATTTTAACCACTAGAAAATAGCTTCAACCACTGGATAATAGTTTTGTCCGCTGGATATTGAGTTCGGGCAGGCGTGAACAGTGTCGAGCAGCATTAAGTATTAATTATTGCTCGTAATTAATATTAGTATAAATAGTCCGCTCACCAGCCATTATCAAGTAACTCGTGCATATTTATTTCTCTCAACTACCTATTGTTCAGCTCGAACATACTAAACATTCTTGCACCCGAAGGAAAACACGGGTTATCACCCCTGTGGTTCCTTCCCTTCTTTTGCAGATCAGGTTCTTGAAGTCGAGTTGCTGAGGTCGGACAGATCAAAGTTTTCCACCCTCATCACTAATTATGCATAATTTAAAGAATTTTTAATTTGTTATATATTTGTGATGGGAGAGTATAGGTTTGAACCCTGTATTTCTTATATACATGGTATCAAAGTTTAGTCTTGGCCCAATCTTGTCCATTATTCCTCTAGTCACGTGTGACCCATTTCTTTCCTGATTACACAACTCATTGTATCTGCACCTTTAGTCTTAGTTCCTGGTCTCACATAACTCACTTTATCGTGCATAAAGCAGTATCTTCAAATCAGATTATATACAAATGGGTAAAAATATCATAAATTTTAAAACCACGTCGTAACATCTTGAATTACGATCTATCTAATACCAATCGTTTTTTGAATGGAATTCTTTGTGTGTCAACAAAGAATTGTAGTTTATGTTGATGGCAAGTGCTCTATAATTAGAGGAAGTTCCACTTGTGAACAATGATATTGGTTGTCTTTCTTCGATTGCCGTCATTGATGACGACCATGGCTGAACCCAGAGCCTTATCATTATATACCATCACTAATTAATTTGTGATCAATGCTTTTATTTGCGTTGAGAATATTGATGATTATCACTCCTCTTTCACTTTTACGAAAAGAAATTGGTAAATGGCCTCCCAAAATAGATCCATAAGTTAGATGCGTTTTTCCGCCTTGTTTGGCCTATCATTGTGAAATCTTTGATTACTTGGGAGAATTAGTGGAATGGAAATAGCAAAGATTATTTTTATTAAATTGGAACTGATCAACTTTTGAAATTATTCACGAAGTAATGTATGTACTATTGGTAAGATAGAAATATACATGTTAACAAAACAGAAAATGACATTTGGTTCATGTACATACTCTTGAATTTTAAGAAAAATGGTCGAAGTCCATTCAACTTGGAGAAATGTATATATGTTTTGACAATTATGTTGTGAAAAAATAAAAATTATATTTTTTAACACTAAATATATTTAGTTCATGACAAAGTGATTTTTTTTAAAACATTTGTGATTGTTGAAAACAATTAATAAATATAACAAACCCTTCTTTAAAATTTAATAAGATGGTAACTTATGAATCGATGTATGACATTGAAGCCCAAACAATCTTCAAAATTATGACTAAGGTGTAAACATACATTTATGCTTTCAATATGTCGAACCAATCCAGATCCTCTCTTAATCACTAGTGTCTCGTAGTGACTAAGAGGTGTATTGTGATACATTAGATTTCAATGAAAGGATTTGAGCCGTCATTTTAAAAACAGGGCTTCAATTTCAAAAACATATTTTCTTGTGAAGAATGTAGATACTTGTTTGAAAATGTGAAAATAAGGAGGTAGCACACCACAAGGAGAGCAAAGGAAGGTATAAGATTAATTTCATGGAGAAAGATAAGCGATGTCTCGTGTATAGAGATTTAATAGAGAAAAAGACTCCGGACATAAAAAAAGTGACATGGTTTAATCCAAATATTTAACTTAACCTAGTGAAATAAGGCATTGCTCTATATATTTAAACCTACAAAATAAAATAGGACTTGTATGATTCGGTTGAATTTAGTTTGATTCAATTGTACAGTGACTAGTCGCCCTACCTTTCCCGTTTATGGTTTCTAGACTCAATGGAGCCGCCTGATAATTATATATATATATATTCAGTTCCAACTAGTCAATTGCTAGATTGGCGGTGCCCTGGTCTTCTAATGATATATTGACTGGTCTGACAATGAGAACCCCTAACCTTCTATTTATTGCTTCTCCATTTGCAATGTGTTACTTGTCGCAAATTCAACCTGCTAATCTAGTAATGAGTGTCACAACAACCGATAAATCTAGTAACCGAATCAATAAATTATTGAAAATGGTTTAATTTAATTTCAAGGACAAAGAGAATTGATGTCTCTCTCAAAGCATATTTGAAGTATTGGATATAGACAATAAAAATTGAACAAATTTCTCCTCCATTGTGTGCACAAGAACAATTTTGCACACTGGGACACATAAAAGAGGTCATGATTTTTCTGTATATCCTCATTTACAAAAGAATATTGTTGACTGAAGATGAAAAATAAAAGAATTGAGCCATTGCACATTAATGGTAGACCCAACAAATCTACAATTACGGTTATCAGACACTTTCGCCGAACAACCTTTTTTGTCATGATGAGTACTAGCATTCAACCGAATCCAGCAAGCAATCACTTTCATTGCTGCTCCCTGTCTTAAGGAATGGCCATTTCCTCTGTACAGAGATCATAAGGTGCCCAAACATGGTCGACTGGGCATGGTCTTCCTTCATCAAGCCTCACCCATGGCTTTCCTTTTCCACTCCAATGCAGCAAACTAACCGGACCTGGATGCAGAGACCTGCAACTATGCACCACATTGTCCCCTCCAAGACCATGCTGGTTCCACCTATGATCTATGGCCTCAATATCTCCTCCGAATACGAGCAAAAACGGTGGTAGAGATCCCAAGTCATAAATCCTCCTTTCTTTCTGAATCTCCATCCATTTCTCTATTTTCTTCGTGTATTCTCCTTCTCTCCATCTCACCATATCCATGACCATTACTCCTGTATTGTAGTAACACGGTCTTTTTCCTTCAAAAACCTTGGAAAGTTCTCGGTCGAGCCAAAATTCATCTGTGAAGTATCTAGTGAAATTTACATGACAATATTCAGGAGCTCCAAGTACTCTTGAACCAGATAATGTTATGGACCACAGTTTCTTAACGTCATCTACTAATATGATATCAGAATCTAGGTAAATCACGCGATTAACACACGGTTCAATAATGTCAGCCAAGTAGATTCTTGCATAATTCAAAGGGTTCTCAAGAGCGTGACGAATCGATGATGAAATCAAATGCTTAACGCGGTTTTCACTAAAAGGATAAACCTTGAACCCCATAGATGGAAACGTAGACTTAATAATCATAGTCAAGTCATGAGGAGATGGTGTAGTGGAATCAGAAGCAATGAAGTGAAAGAAAACATGTTCAGGGCATGAAGTATGGTTGAGAACAGAATGTATTGCAGCTATGGAACCTCTCAAATACTCCCCATCAAGAGTCATAGCCACATGAATCAAGGAGGGATTACACACAGACGACATTGAAGCCTTCGTATCCAAGCTTGGACATTGATGTCCATTGCGAAGAGCTGGTGCTTCTTTGAACTGTGGCAAACGATCTTCGTCTTCTTTCAGGTTTAACGGGAATGATCGGATCGAATAGGCCGGATGCAGAAGCAAAGAAAACAAAACAAATAGCGAGATTTGCCTAAAGTGAAGCATTTCAGGTTGAGTCGACCGTGCTTGAATCCTAGCACCGACTTCTGTAAGTCCTTGGTTTGAACTAAGTACGAGACGAATTTTGACTACTACAATTCGAAAAAAGGAAGAAGAAGGTGATAGTCTAGAGAAAAAATGGTCAAAAAAACAACCAAGAATTATTGCGAATAACACGCTTCAATTCCTTGAAGATATAGTAATAGGGTAGGTGTGAACATTACGCGTTTCGATGATTAATGCGTGTATGAGCAGGTTCAAATGTTTTTTTGAGTGGCTTAAAAATTTAATAGTTTTAAATTCCAATCTTTTTTTTTTTTTTTGGGTCAAAAAATTCCAATCTTGTTGGCTTCGAGGAACATGAACCAGTTTTGGTTCATGCATCATTGAGAGGACATGTGACCACGTGCCTCGTACATATATTCAATTTGGGTGTACATTACAAGGTTGGTTCAACGACACTTCTTCTCCATTATAAAATTACTCAAATAAAGTTTTAGACTTTGGGTGTATTATGCGGCTTCATAGAAAAAACATTCCTCTGAATCTACCATTACATTGTGAAAGACTAGGAGCAATTGCAGATGGGTGCATGGCTAAGGCCTAAGAATCGGGAGTAAAATTTATCAATATCGTAATTAGCTATCGCTCGAGCTTTGACAAATAAAGATTAGTCTTGTAGAAAAATTTTAAAAACGAGTGACAGTTACGGATGATGAAATCATTGTATCTAATATGTGAGCCCAGCGCATTATAGTGTCCACGCGCATTGTTACATTTTATATTATTTTTCTTAGTCTTTGTTATCAAGAAAGGAGCCATGTTTATCAAGTAAGGAACCATGTTTGAAAAAACTTACAAACCCAGCTCCTATACACAAGTTCAAAATTAATATCCTAACATAGTTTTAGTAGGATAAGGTAAGCTAACAACTAGTTCAAACTTTATGGAGATTGATACAGACGACGTCAACGAATAGGATAATAGTTAGGTTTAATGTAATAGAGTTTTACTACATGGTGTCAAAGAGAAGCAGCGTTTTATATAAGATATTGAAACTCTATTGTACTTTGTAACATTCAACCCCAAGTCCCTTTTCTCAGACCAAACGGGATTATAAAAAGAAAAAAAAAAAAGAAGAAAAATCATGTCCTTTTGTACTCTTTTAACGTGCTTGCAGAACTAGGAAGACTATACAAAAATGGAAAAAAGTGAGAAGGGACGGCGTAGATATTCAATGTATAAACCTTCACGTGTATAACTATTAATTAGTGGTCAAAATTTGTCAAATAATTCATAGTCGAGTTCTACTTTCTGAATTTTCATGTAATCCAAAAAAAGACTATCAGACCAGTCAGAGTAAACAGATAGAGAAACAGAAAATTATTATTAAAATTTAACATAGCGCAACCGACCATTAAAATAAGAATTAAACTTTAATATAGTGCAACCGACCATTAACATAAGAATTAACTATATCAGACGACATAATTGTTCTTTTTTTTCTTCTTAGAGTCATGCTAACAAATAATCAAAAACAACACTTTTGGGTTTTAATGAAATATAACTGTAAAATTGAAATAATGTATATAACAAAGTAATTGCAAGGGTTTTAACTCTAACATGGTATCTGCTCATTGTGGACTAATTGTGTGAAATGTTTTCTAAAATTATCAAAAAGAAGCTCATTGTGGACTAATTGTGTGAAATGTTTTCTAAAATTATCAAAAAGAAAAACAAAAGAACGGTAGGCCACATATTTTATGGCTCACAAAAATATATGAACCAATTAAAAAAAAAATACGTATCGCTATCTCAGGGTGGTCATTTTGAATATTTTTGCTTTATAAGACAAAAAAGTTTCTTTTTCTTCTACTACATGGGTTAAGGGGAGGGGAATTCTACTTGTAATGATCAGGACGTTGGTTAAATTTTTCAGAAAAAACATTTCAGGTTTTTGGTTTTTTTTGGGGTCAAAACCCTTCAACTTTGATTGCATTACTTATAGAGAAAATAGTAACTCACCAATCTCTCTAGGGGAACATCTTTGTACAAAAAGAAAGAAAGAAAATAAAGTCAGTTGCTAACCCAATAAATCCATAATTTTTCAACTCATTTTCTATTGTTTGGCGGATAAAATAAGAGACGAGGAATAAGAAAAGCTTTCCACTTTTTGGAAAATTATCCATTTGTTTCTTCCTGGGTAAGGAGACTTCATGTCATCTCCAAGACTCAACAATTTCTACCGACTATCGTGCGTGCATTACACGCGTAGATAAGAACATACAAGTTATATCACAAGAGAGAGGAAGCAAATATGCAAATGCTCAAAAGCTTAAACAAGAGTCAAAATGTAACCTCTGTATTGAAAGCAGAATTGAAAAAATGTTAAAACATAAGCATCTCAGCTTTACAGAGCTTCATCACTATCCCTTCCCTTCCATAATCTAGCAAAGTATAAGAAAGATGCCACAAAACTTAGTTCCACTACCAGAAAACTGCTACAGCAGAGCAGGGATTCATAATGAACCCCCATCGATCAACGAAATACAAAATTAAACACAACTCTACAACATCATGGGCCGACACTATGTACAACCGACGGCTCAGATGCCATTCAAATGAGAGCTTTCAGGAAATTACGATCCTCACCAACTCCAACTCCTGATTGTTATTTGGATGATTGATGGAAGTATCATACCAAGACACTGCTGGAATGAAGTCTTCGACGAATTTACGCCGCTGCATCCTACAATCAACAAAAAAGCAAAGCTATGAATTTATTCCATATTCGTGTACAACAGGTGTAGTCTGCAATTCCTATCAACACCCATGGAGATAGAAACTGTATATGTACCTTCATTTCATAAAGCAGGCAGTGATATTATAAAGAACCGGCCAAAAATCGGTGGAACCGTTGTACCCTAGCCTGGTCATGGCATGAAGATCTGCTGCCTGATACGTCTCTTCTTTTCCTTCCCAGACGCAAAAAGCTGTCTTCTGTGTCGAGAACATAAGAGATCTGCAAGCACATTAATTGTTAAGAGGTTGAAATTGCTGCCACAGATCGTACCGCTAATCATCCAGTAATAATCTCTTGGGAAGACAGTAGAATAAAACCCTACTTCCACACAATTCCCAAGAGAATGCAACTGTAATCCACTAGCGTGTAGCACCCATGCAGACATCTAAACATGAGGGTCATCTAGATCACACCTCCATGTGCGTTTAATTAGGAATCGAACATGTGGCAAATCCCCAGTCTTGGTAACAAGAGGAAGTACACTCACTGACGACTGGGAAAGATTAAGTAGAAAGTGAAGTATCTTGAGACAAAATTATTAACAAACCCAATCTTAAAAAGAATTTTAAATTTCTATGCAGAAAGCAAACATTCAAGTACTGTAACAAGGAAAAATCAGATAGATAAAATGACAAAAGAAGAAGAAATAGACGCAGCTTAACAAATAATCTAAAACCATCCACACCGGAGCAAGAAGGCACTGTAACAAGAAAAAATCAGATAGATAAAATGACAAAAGAAGAAGAAATAGACGCAGCTTAACAAATAATCTAAAACCATCCACACCGGAGCAAGAAGGCACACACACACACATACCCCTCACAAGAAAACTAGAATTTCATTCAACCAACATCAGGCAATTCACAAAGGACCTGTACAGTTGGAAAGTAAATCTTTGAGCTCATACAAGCATAATGATGGATATCAGATGTATACCTTGGAAGAAGTGGCAGCCATCTTACATTCCAAACCATTCACCACAAGAACGTTTTCCATTGCCATGCATAGAGCATCGGATTCATCAAGATTGGCATATTTTCGCATATTTCTGCAATTTTGAATATTTGACCAAAAAAGAAATAATATTACGAGCATTTAAAAATATTGCCACCCTTTTCTTAGAAACCTTAAATTTACTAGTAACCTGCACAGCATAAAATATGAATTGAATACCTCTTCAAGACGACAGCAGATGATTCCTTTTTCCCATGAGAAACTGAAAGGTAATCATTGTAGAGATAGGCTGCAAAGTTAGGGTCTACAGAAACTGCTACCACTTCAGACTTCTCACTTCCATCATCCATCAATTGGATAGACAAGCATGTTGGTGGGGATGTCTACGATGAGCGCCAGATAAACTCAGAAAGTGTACATAAACATTATGAAGTTACAGGTTCTGCTTGGGAAGGTTGGGGGGGGGGGGGGGGGGGGGGGGGGGGGGGGAAGGGAAGGAAGTAAAGAACAGGTCGCCAGGGGGGTGGGGGAGGGGGTTGCAGAAGACCTACACTTTCAAACCGGTATATATTCTCATCGTGCAGGAGGAAATGAACATTTTCATAATAAACCGAATCTACAAATTTCTCAGGCTTCCGAGATCTTTCATACTCGTATAACTGAAGTAGCTTATTATCCAACTCATCACTTGAAACGGTTTGAAGCTGCAGTCATGAAATTAGACATTTTTTAGAATCCCAAGATGAAAGTCAAAAGCACATGTCAAAGCTTTTTGAAAAGCCAACCTGTTTGACCAACTTATAAATCAACTTATCCAATGTGAAAAGAACATAAGACTGGTTTCCAATAATAGCTCGGCAGTCATCCTCAAATTTGGCATTATCAGCAGATCCATCAAGCAAACTATAGAGTGCACTTATAAATCTGCATGGCAGATGAATAGACACCATATTAGCAAAAGCAGGAGCTTGTTAGTTAACTAAAACATAGGACACAACGCTTTACCTGGCATATGGATCTGAACTGTTATCCTTTCCATTCCTCCATTTTGTTTCAGATAATGCTGAATTTTGTTTTGCTGATAGCAATCGTTCATAGAGTGACTGGTCAAATAGATCAAAGTAAACAAATTACATCCTCCTATAATTTACGACAGGGGAAAACGGCAAAGGTATAATAATTCCAATCTTCATGAATTCTGGATTCAGATTGTTTCTTTTTCTAATTATTTTGCAATATTTGATTATTTATTCATTCTTGAGATTCTGGGGCCTCAGCGAGTCAAGATAATCATATTGAAAACAAAGGAGGAAACGAGTAAAGCAAATATATCCTTACTTGATGAAGTCTAAAGAGCACATAGAAGGTGTCATTTCCATAGAACACGCGTGAATTCTTCTTTTCATTGTCACGTAATGGCAAGACCACATACTTTGCTACAGGCTTAGACGTCTGTAAAAATCGTTCGGAGGATTGCAAGGAGACACCATCTCCTCCAGCAAAGTGAGCTTCACTAGTACCCTCAGCCTCACCTTCACTCTCAGCTTTGCCATCAAGCTCATCATGTTCTCCGTCTTCCTCTTCCTCGTGCTCTTCTCTTGAGCATTCATCAGCAGCGGATTCACTACCAGAAACATCTTCACCAGCCTCAGAAGCATTTTCACTATCCTCATCATCAGCATCTGCTTCATTTTCACCTGCAGCATCTTGACAAGAGGTCTCATCCCTACCCCCATTTTGGTATTGCATGCTTCCATCACCATGATTTGTGTTAGCTATTTGCTGCGAACTACCATCTCGATATGCAACAAAATTGTCTTCTTCAAAATCGCCATTAGGTGATAGCTCACCCTCTTCTTTCTCATTCTTGGCAGGGTCCACGGTACCCTCCTTATACCCATTCCTAGAGCCTTCTGCAAACCCTCCATTTGTCAACATAATTGACCTTGAAGTGTCCCCAACCTTTAATGCACAAGAGGTAAATATATTAACAGCATAATACGAAACCAAGACAATAGGCTCCAAAAAGGTAAAGAACGAAGTTGACATAAATATAAAGGAACTTCAGCCCCAAAAGCAGAATCTCTAAATTGAGCCAAGAATGTAACCCCTACCTCCAATGACGGTCGATCATCCACATTAGGCTTAATTCCATCGGCGTCCTCGGTTGCACTGTTACCAGACCGAAAAGAACTTGCCACACGACCTAGAGAATGAACAATGTGTAGCATAATTAAGATAAAGGAACTTCAGTAAGGAGGAAAAAATCTAAAGAGGTAGTATGAGAAAATACTCCCTGTCCCAGTATCAGAGTGTGAGCATAACTTTTTTGGTCAAATTGAATTTTTCCAAGAAAAAGCTTATATTCTTTTTCAGTTTTAGTGATAGGAAACTAGAATAAAAATACTGTCAAGTGAATATTAAAGATTTCAAACAAGTAAAAAAATATATTTTAGAAAAATCACCGTGAAAAAAGTCAAATTTGACTCAAAAAGGTCAAAGATATCAGCTTGAAACAAGTAAAATTTGGCCAAAAAATTCAAACTAGGGTGCCAATTTTAGGATGAAGATTGTATGAATAATTCTAGCATGGATCTGAAACACTCCCAGATATCAATATCAGCCTTGCCGTTATAATCTAAATGCTCATACCTGAAGCCTCCGAGTTTATTCTTCCATTAATGATATCCGTTCCAATACCAACTGTCCCATCAAAGTTAGGTAACTGTTCATTAGAAGCCACTGTTACTCCATCTTCTTTGGCCAATGCCTCTGCATTAGTGAAACTGGTCCTGCTGGAGTTTCCTCGCATTGGTGATGCGTTTGCACCTCCATTGCAGACTGCCTTTGATTGCTTACTATTGGAATTCATATTAGTTGCATCAACAGCATGGCTTCCATCATTTTCACAAATGCTTGTGGCAGTGCTCTTTGCCGGACAATGTTTTGAGACCACATCATCTTCTGTAGCCTCAGAGCCACGAGGCTTAGGAGAAACTCCCAAAATTGGCTCAAGGAAGGAAGTCCAAAGTCTCATAACTTTGTTGAGTTGTTCTTTCGTTGAGCAAACCTCTTCACAAGAATACTTAACAAGCTTATACAAGTCTTCATGAATTTCAGTATCAGCATATTCAAACTCAAGATTTGGACATAGAGGATGTCTAGTTCCAGCAGCAATTGCAAGCAGCACATCGTCCTCTTTCTGTTTTTTCTCCTTGATTTCTTTGATCTCCGCAACTAAAGCTGTCCTCAGAAGAAGCATAAGAAAGATATGTCAGAATCTAAAGCAGCAATGGGAAAAGGTAGAATAACTAGACCTTGTAAAAGAGATTCATTAGCTACTATAGTACAACATACTGTCTAGGTATAATGACAGAATTATTAAAAAAATAGACGAAAAGAAATGCAGTTCTTGCAAATAATGGTTTAGTATGAGAGGCAAAGACACCTACTGATGTCAAAAGCAGTCAACAGTATAACAATCTCAGATGGAAAACTCAATGCAGTAACAATACCATGTACTAATACGGAGCCAGAGGAAGTATCAAGGTTATGACACTAGTATTACTGTCACTTTGTATTGTCAGAGTGATGAGTAATTTGCCAGAACTTGAACTAACAGAGTGATTGGTTTCATCACTAGCACTGAAGACATCAAAATTTTCCATTTACAAAGGGAATGTATCTCTACAGATATTTCACATTCCTATTTTGCATGATCAATGCATGAAGCCCATCAAAACTGCAATACTTACTACCATATGCAACAGAAGAAGAGAGGACATTTACTTAAATAATATACCTGGGTGGGTTCATACAGGAATTATGAAAGAATTGCATATTGTATATCTAGAAAACAAGAATCTAGAATTCTCATGCATATAAAGGGAAAAGTAAAGGATTTCCTTTCGGGCCAGGTTATTTCATTAATTAGTCACAAAGCAATCATGCATCAAGACCTAACAGACTAAATAGAATGAATGAATGCATTAGAGCATCTGCAGCATCAGAATGCATCCATCCAAAGATGTAAAAGAAAAACATTGGGCGATTTCCCAACCCAAGAAATACATATGCTTTTACATAGAATGGCACTTCCAGTGAATATTCAGAAATACAATGTTTTAAAATATTATCGTTCTATTCAGTTCTTTTCCTCAATCCATTTTTTGTATGTAAATCATTCGTCTTGCAGCATGCCATTCAGTTAGATGGAGCCAAGCAGGCATTCCTCTAATCTTGAGACAGTTTCCTAGCATTAAAAAGCATCCACAAATGCATCTCAAACGGAGCCTACTTACTATTTCACATACGACTACGCATACCACAGCACATATCATACTTTTCACTATTATTTCATTGCCAAAGTTAAGAATATATTATGCAGTCTTTCAATATGATCTTTCTGTAGTAATATGGTCTACTGAATTTTACATAATCTCAGGATTAGTATGTAATATAACCATATTAAATGTATGTTCCCCAAAAATGGAGATAAACCCAATGAGTTTTCGTCAGTACAAGGTGTTATCTTTTACTATGTCCTTTACAAGCTTGACCCGAGGATCTTGCACTCGCCTATATCTAGTATTCCACTTCCCTAGTCTCCTATGATATGCAACATGTAACAGAAATCCATACAATATTCAAACCACAGGAAATAACCACTAGATGTGATAAGGCTTATACTATAATCATATGAGATATGATTCCAATTCCCAACTTACATTTTGTGCTCAAATTCTTCGAATCTTGTTGCTTGAAGTAGAAGCTACGATGATCAAGTGACTTGTAATGATTCTTCGCATAAATTTCAGCCCAAACTTTGTTGAAGTCTTGACGGCACTTAGTCCACTCCTCTTGTTTCTGCTTAAGGCGGGTCAGTATAACGGGCAACGCAAGGGATGGATTTTTACGTAAGATGTCCATCACATCCAGACCGTGGTCACCATACAGACGTTCAATGCATCTTAGATTCAGGACTATAAAGAACAAAAGAAGCCAGCTCAGAAAATATACTCTTCCGTGAATGCAAATTAATGTCTTGACCTTTACAAACCTGTAAAGTGATCTTCAATACAAATAGGACCATCTGCACCAATTGTATTGTCATTGATGCCGTTGAACAGTTCTTCTGCACGCTTGGCAGCTGAACTCACCGACTCCAACAGCATGTCCAGCTCAAATCTGAAATCATTGGTACAAATATAATCAAAATACAAGTCCACCAATGGAAAATCCAGTTAAGAAAACCTATCCACAAAACTACACCTTTCTTTATGATTTTTCAAGATGTGAATGCAAAAAAAAATGATGTTGCCCAACAAGCACCATTACGTCCAATTTATTCTTTCTTCTTCTCGCTCCCTATTGCTATTCTAGTTTTCCCTTTTTTTTCCCAGGTGGGGTGGGAGGAGTTGGGGTGAAAGGTGGTACAACAAGCTCAAAAGTGTGACACTTTACCTGTCATCTTCACATCTAAACAGGCTTTCCTCGTACTGGTTCCTGCGCATGTGTTTGAAAGAATAGTCTTCACTTCCAGATGTCACAGACACCCAATGATCATTTAGCACTTGAGCCCCAAGCTCTGACCTCTGGCTTGCTGTAGGTATTGGATACTATATAGACAGATATGAAGATGTTTTCATAAGAACAAATCTCATATTTGACAAGAGCAAATTACTATACTCAATTCATTTGTAAGTCAACTGCAAAATTATGCACCACAGTATAGCAGGTAACTAAAAGCAAAGATTGAATAGTATATTCATACATCTTCTGGAAGAAGCCGATAACTGGGAGTGCAACGTTGACAGTTCGAGAGATCAAGCTCTTGGATAGACTTTTGCCAATATTTCTCCTTTCGGTCTTTTTCTTTATCCACTTCACGCTTGTGTTCCTTGTCTTTATCCTCCGGCTTAAGAGACCTTGAAGCATGCCCCTCATTCCACATAGATTCTGCAACATGAAAAGAACAACTTCCATCTTAAAACACATACTTTCCAGAGTTTAGAAAAGCTACTTCTACACTTGACAAAAAGTTCACCCCACTATACTCGAGTATGACACAGACACAAGCTCATCAAGGAATTAGTAAAAGCCTACATTACTAGTAAAGAAAGAGAGAATAATTGTCACATACTTTTGCTTATAACACCGGCAAGAAATCCATCTGCAAGAAATGATTCTATGAGAACCAAGAAAAGAAGTCAAGGCAAACAATAATATCAACAGTTAAATTTCAGCACTTACCTATTCGCTCACAACGCTCTAAAAATTCATTGAACCCCTCCATAAGATCAGGATATTTCCCAAGTAGATCACCAACCTGAAACGAGCAAATTTTCATTCTGATGATAGTTGTCAGAAAAAGTTTATAAGGGAATTAAATATCTTCAACTTAGTACAACAAGCTCACAAAGACAGAGAATGACAACAAAGCAACATGTTCACGTTTGTATAATTGCTGAGGTGTACTGTGTTATGGCCCCACGACAAACAATGAGACGCAAATTGACTGGGCAGCACAATATATAGAAGATCCGCGTACTATAGAGAAACAGAATAGATGAGACTACAAGACCAGACCCCAAACTATATTACTTGTTCTTGTGAGAGAGAATCAAACTGAATATTGCTGGCGGAACAAAAGCCTAAAGATGGTAGACGGTCATAGATGAACTTGGATGTTCTGTTTCTTTTTTTTTTTTTCACTACAAGAAAATACAGAATCGCAAGATAACATACCAAACTCTGCAACTCCTTCCTTGTAATAATTTCTGTGCTATAAATATGCAGACATTTCAAGAATGCCTGGTAATTTTCATGACTGCGCAACCTTTCCTTTACTTTTTCACAGAAGGTGAACTCCTGGCTGTACATGCCTGGCATGGTCAAGCAAACCAAAAGTTAGAGGACATCAATCAAGAATGAAAAAATGCAAGATAGGAGTAGTAAACAGATGAGAAATATATCCTGAAATCCAAAACAGAGAACACATCATCTCAAATGTCTAACAAACATTGGGTTAACAAAAATGAAGATGGACACAATGCCACAACATAAGATAGAAATTCCAACTTACAATTCATTCCCCAGATCCAACTTAGATTTGAGAACTCAGAGAATTTGAACCATAATTCGCGATTCACATAAAAAATTATATTATCATCTTCCCTACTTTGTCAATACAAAAAAGATATTATTTACTCACTTCTTAAGGAATCTTTGTCGTCATAAGATGCCAAATTAGCACTCCCTCCAAATTCTTCATTTTTCCTAACAGATTTCCTTTTTTCACTAAGACGATTCATGCTTATGTCCGCATTATTTTCACTGTCAGGTTCTCTGTAGTCCTGATCACGATTCCTCTTTTCTCTGTTCTCCTTCTCAGCACGCTTCTTCTGTTCCTTGTGCAACTTCATCATCGTTTTATCATCATCCATATCAGAACGCTCAACACTAAGATCGTGTTCAGCGTGAGGACTGACAATTCTGTCCCTCCGAAGACGTTGCTAAAATATGTGGCATACAAAGATCATTAAGAAAACACTAGAATCGAAATTTATCTAAAACAAGAAAATCTCTGAGAAAATGTAGATGTATATATGAATCAGAAAAGGAGAAAACAAAAACCTTGTCAACGTGTGGCTGCCGCAATGTGGCCATACCAGAGCTCCTCTCTTCATAGCGATGAAAAGAATTTTGGCCAAAGGAGGTATGTGCAGCTGATGCTGTTGCTGAGGAATCAGGTAAAAATCTTGTGAACTCCTCAAGCAAATCTCCGTGGTCTTCAAACAAGGCCGCAACCTGCATATGTATACACCATAATAGAAACTAATAAAATATGAAAGATATGAAAAGAAAAAGATTGTCTAGATAAATGACCAGTTCACAACAAATACCACGTTGCAGGTACTCACCTCACGGTAGACCTCAGTAATGCCTTTGTGCTCTTTCCGGTACATGTTTAAGATATCCAAGAAAGATTTATACACACGATCATCATTTTGGAAGCGCTTCTGCATAAAAGAACCCAAACATATTGTTATTGGACATCACATAGAAAATGGATCAAGCAACCAGTCAATGACATGTAACTTGATTGCAACTTCACCTTTATCTTGTTCACAAAACTTATAGCTTCTTCAAATTCAACAGTTCGCTTCGGCGGGGCCTCTTCCTCATCAGTGAGGGTGATCTCGTAACCTTTAGGCAAGAAGGTGTTGAACCCAAGGATTAAGTTAGGGTGGCCTTTAAATAACTCTTTCACCCTTGCTATGACACCTGCAGTATCAATTCTGCATGAAACAAGTTATCAGATTTATAGATACCGATGCTTCATGCAGTGGTCAAATTCCACACAAGTCGAGCCTTTCTGGAGAAAAGGAGATACCTTTGAGCCTTAAAATCTTTCATAACATCCAGGAACATGTCATACTTATCTCTTTGATCTTGGAACATATCCTTAACTTCCTTCAAATACGTTAATGCATCATTAGTGGTGAGTCTTTGTGTACTACCACTCCCACCAGCTCCACCAGTGGCACCACCACCACCAACCCCTCCTCCTCCTCCTCCTCCTCCTCCTCCTCCTGCTGCTGCTGCTGCTCCTCCTCCGGGACCTTGAGATTGCCCATACCTTCATCATATAAAGAAAAAACAGTAAGTTACCGTAATAATTGGACAAACAACAAAAAAAAGTAAACCACACCCGACGCTGCAGCATAGTACACTAGCCAATTCAATTTAGTTCTTTCTTTTGTCCCTATGTACCTAAAAAATGGTTTATCACCCGTTTTGGTTGAACCAAGTGGTCACTTTGGTTGGTAAAGCTCTCACATTTTGTCACTATCTGTAGTCAGATTAGACAAAATACCTCAACTGAAAAGGGTTAATTGCATTTATTTGGCTTAGCAGTAACCCAAACTACTCTTTTCTAACCAACAAGCTTGACATAGAGATTAGGGTTTCGGGCCACAGAAACAAAAACAAAGAGAAAAATATAATCTTTTGCAAAACTCAAATAGACACCATGCATAAAGATCAAAACTACATTTTATTTCTGTCCCAAAATTCTCTCAGCATACTGACACATAACCTTATCAAAGTTTATGATAGATTGTAAGACCAGAAGATGTAAAGTTCAAAACTTTGTGACATACACTAAAATGGGATGTTAATCAACCTGATCAATTCCAAAACAAAAAAACATAGAGAAAAAACATTATTGAAAAACAACACCAAATCGGCGTGATCGCTGTGTACAATAAACTCCACGTGGGTACAACCCTTCCACAGACCCCCCCACGGGTGGACCTTCATGCACAGGCTGCCCTTTAAACAACACCAATGAGTACTAAAATCAAGTGACTTACAAGACAAATTCAACAGATTTTGTGGTCAAACAATTAATCGCAACAGAATTATAAAGCAGAATTACATGATACATATCGAATAAGCAAAACTAAACATGAAAAAATTAATAATCATTAAAATTAACATTAAAAAATGATAATTCTGTAGACAGCTAAGAAAGAAAAAGAGCTCACGATTCTCCTCTGGAAGAACCAAATGGCCGCTTAAATTGAGGGTTCGGGTTCGGGTTCGGGTTCGGGTTCACATAACCATCATCTCTTAATCTCTTCATCTCTGCAAAAACAACAGCAAAAAAAGCACATCTTTAGCAAAATTTGAATTAAAAAAATTGAATTAAAATGAGAAAAATGTTTCTCTCATTTTCCAGAAAAACTCACCTGTGAAGTTTCCAGTTTACCTCAGATTTTCTGAGGAGAAAGAAAATAAAAAACACTCCAAGCAGATCTAAGGATCAAAACTATAAATTAAAATTAAAAAGAAAAAGAAAAAAAATTCGTTTTTTTCCTGCTAATTTTATTTTCTATTATTTTCTTTTCTCTTTCTCTTTCTCTTTCTCTATGTATGTTTATAGAGTAGGGAGAGAAACAACAACAAGAACAACAACATACAAAGGAGTGTGTGAGAGAACCCGAAAGATTAAATTTTTATTTGAAGTTGCAAAATGGTAATGCTTTGCTTTGTTAACGTGAATTTTGGTTTATATACTAAGATTGTTGTGTGTGTGTGCGTGTAAATATTGAAATTTCGAAGTTAGGAGATGGATTTTGTTTGAGGATTCAACATGTTGGGCTTCTGGATGTACAAACACTTTGCATGGCTTTGGGCTATTTTGATTGATATATGACTGAAAATTGTCGATATTCATTAGCCCATGTTCTTTTATAGCCCTAAAATTAGGTTAAATCTTTCTTCTTCTTTTTAGGATAGTATCTTCTACTTAATCAAGTTTTAACTTTTTGGATTTGATGAAGTAGGTATTAGTTTAGGTACTTTGGTTGTTAACTATAGGATTATCTTGTGTTTTTTATCGACATGCAGTAATTATTTGTATTAACAAGAATAACGATTAATAACGGTCTACTTAATAAATAACAATGTAACAAAGCCTTTCCAAAAAAGAAATTTAGACCATAAAAATTATTGTTTGATTAGATTCAATTGCGAGATCGAGCTCGATCTACTAGTCAATGATAACGGTCTTTTACTTATAAATAACGAGATAACATAATGATCTTAAAAAACAAATAGAATAGTTAAGATTCCCTTAATATGTAAACGAGCATAAATTTTTCGTTTTGAAAAATAAGAAACAATTGTAAGTATACGTTAAACCATTAATTTATTTTTATTTGGAATGAGCGTGCCACGTATCAAGCAAATGAAGTTTTCAAAAGAATAATAAATTAAAAATTAATTATGAGATATATAACATTATTGTATAAGGATGGAAAATATTTTATTTTAAAATTATGATTCACTCACAATAACTCTAAATAGTCACCATTGAAACGGATAAATAAATCGCACTTTTCTTCATTAATGATGTTTACATGACATTGAAAATTTTCAAATACAAGCCAATGGTTGGAAGCTCCACAATAATCTCTATGTATTTTTAAGGTTTTACAGAGATATGCATGGCTAAGATGGACATAACATTTAATTTTGAGCACTTTTATTTTTTACGGTCAACTTAAAATAACAAACAATAAAATATACTAAGATCTGAAATAGTATCAATGATAAAGAACAACTTTATTTTGATGTATAACTAGACAAAATGCATATGCATGACCTATCTTTTTTCTTTTTTCTTTTTTTCCTAACATGACACAACGAGGTCTAACATCATAATAACGAATTAATTATCAAATCTTTATGATAGCTAGGTCTATTATCTTATCTTCTAGCCCCTATATCTTTTAGATATTTAATCATGTACTTTACTCTTTTATAAGGCAATGTATATACTAAATTGAAGATTTCAATCACAATTACCATGCCTTCATTTAAAGTTTTTGGTATATTTTAAGCATTTTCTAAAATATGTCTTACTCTCATGTACAAAATCACATTATATTATTGGAGAAAATTACAATAAATAAATTTTACCCATACAAAAAATAAATGTACGAGATGAGCTAGTTTGAATGGTAAAGAAAGTATGTAATTAACATGCTTTCTCAATTATGACAATCAAATTTTGTTAATTGAGTGAGGAGATTCTTAGAACAGAATTAGTAAATATTGTAATTATCTCCTTTGTCATGAAATATTAATATGTATCATGAAAATCTAATCTTGTTACTTGAGGTGTTATTTCTCTTCCAAGTATTCCTAATCTGTATGAATTAAAGATTGCAAGAGTCAACAGCAGGCTTGCATCATAAAGGAAGATGATGGCCCACCCTATGCCATATCCAAGAGGCCATAAAAAACAAGAATGATGAAGCCCAATTCATGGCCCAATGTTACTTCACCTCTATTTAGCACATCAATCGTACCACCTGGATAACCTTGATCCATTTTGAAGTCCTACGCATGTGCTCATTAGGCCCGGTAATAGTCCATTGAGAATCTTTTGGGCCATAGTAGATTTGGATTGGAGAGCATATTTCTAGCAATCCAAGGCCAACTGAGGCAGGCTGTTTTAGTTGGACGGGGTTTATATTTTCAAACTATCATACAAGTATCGAAGGCCATTTGACTTAGGCTCCGTTTGTTTGCCGTAAAATATTCTTCCGGAAAACATTTTTTTATTTTTACGGTGTTTGGTAACACCGGAAAATTGGTCAACCGGAAAATATTTTCCAGTAAAAAATGGTGGGCTACTTTTTAGAGATTTTTCGGTGTTTGGTAACACTGAAAAATTGGTCAACCGAAAAACATTTTCTGGTAAAAAATGGTAGGCTACTTTTTGGAGATTTTCCGGTATTTGGTAACACAGAAAAATTGGTCGACTGGAAAATGTTTTCCGGTCAAAAATGACGGCTAGTTCAAAATTTGGGAAAATATTTTTATTTCTTTGGGAGATGAAAACATTTTCCAGAACTTAACAACTCCTATTTTATGTGTATATTTTTTTTTTTTTTTTAAATCTCATGTCGGAAAATATTTTTTATTGTATATCCAAACACCAGAAAATATTTTCCATTATTCTATTTTCCAAGAAAATATTTTCCTCTAACAAGTTATTTTACGGCAAACAAACGGAGCTCAGGAAAATATTTTCTTCTGAAAATATTTTCCAAGAAAACATTTTCCATTGAAAATATTTTCCACAAGCAAGTTATTTTACGGTAAACAAACGAAGGAAAATATTTTATTTTCCTAGAAAATATTTTTCACTGAAAACATTTTCCACAAATAAGTTATTTTACGGCAAACAAACGGGGCCTTAATCTCTCTGTTTTTTTTTTTTTTTTTTGAGTTGAAAGATAAAGTAATTTGATTGAAAGCAATAAAAATCAATTTATCTCTTCGGGAGATAAGCCGTGATACAGAATGGTAGTTAAGTTAAAAAGAGTATTGCTAACCCAATTGTAAGATAATTAGTTGCTAGCTAATCAATCTCCTAAAAAGATTGTCTTCTTCCTAATGAAGTAAAGGCTAATTGTGGGATTAGGAACTTTTCACCTCATCCACCATAAGATCATTTGACTTAATCATCCATAGATAATTCATTTTTTTTTTATGGGTCAAAGCATCAATTATTCAATTTAAAATGTAACGTTGTGAAGCATAAGTCAAAATGTAACTCAGTCAAATCTCACTTCAAAATTTTTTTCTACACTTTATTTTTATCTTTGAGAAAAGCACGATCATTTATGGTTGGTCAAAAGTGAAGTTAGTCCAAGGCTTGCGACTTTATGGATGAAGAATACCATCATAATTTTAAATTTTTATTTGAATCTTCAGTGAGTAATAAGATGATAAAAAAGGGCTTTACTATCAGTTCAAATTTATTGCTCAAACTGCTTGAGAAGCAATTATATAAATATTTTACATTTAATATCTTGATATTTTATGTTGTACTTTAATGGCCAAAAAGCATTCTACAATTTTTTTTTGGTTATGAAAAATGTGTATTTTTTTATCCTATCTTATCAGTTTCGAACCCTGATATTCCAATGGCAAGGGAAAGTAATCTAATACTTAGTTACTCCTGAATCTCGTGAACAATGAAAAATATATAATTTCGCCTCTCTTGAAGAAAAAAAGAAAAAAGTGTAATTTGCCCCTATGCCTTTAAATATAGGCAATAACCACCTTGTCGTTTCGATATTGGTTATTTAACCTTGAAATATTCGAAATGCGCTTATCTACTAAAATTCAATGCATTTATATTTATCGTTTCACTGAAATAAGTTTCTTCTTAACTGGAGCCCAATATTTTCCACGAGACGTAATTAACAAAGTATTTCAAAATTGTTCATCTGTTACCAAATTTTGAAATTTATCGTTTCACTGAAATAAGTTTCTTCTTAACTGGAGCCCAATATTTTTCATGAGATGTACTCAATCAAGTATTTCAAAATTGTTCATCTGTCAACGAATTTCGAAATTTATTATTTCAATAATTGACTATAAATTCTATTCAAGAAATTGATAGTACCCCGCAATTAGTAATACAATAGTTTTCAAAAGTATTAAATATAACAAATAATATAATAAATTCGTTTCTAACAATTTAATATTTTAAATGAGGTGGTCACTTAACAAAAAGATTAAAACCCCAATAATTAATATCTCGCCAAGAATGTCAGTAATGATATCAACAACTAGGTTTATAAATACTTTGTCCCCTGTTTGTGCCATAGAAGAATCACTTTCTCTAGGTCAATAACCCAATTGGTTTTAAGATAGAACATCAGGTTAAGTAATACTTATTTCTTGTTTTGGTTGGCTTCATATTCTTTATTATTTTATCTTCTTTTATATTATAAATTTTATGTTTTAGTTTTTTTAATTGTAATAAAGCCACAAAATGTTTAATCAGAGTATATTTATTTCCAGGTTAATCATCCACAAAATCTACAAGAAAATGAACTTGTTGATTAATTTGAACCCAAAGCGTGGATAAATTTTCTACTTATATCTTAAGCACTTCACCACTAAACTAACCCCTTTGGATAATCCTGATGTATCTTGTACCACCTGGTACCTCTTTTGATGAACTTTCAGATATTTTTCTTCTTTTGGTCAGAGACTATCAAGTCCAATTTTCATCAATGGAATCGTATAAAAGGTCAATAGTTGATGTATCTAGCAGTTTATATGCAACCCTATTATGATAACAACAAATTTGCTTGAAAAACGATTAACAAAATTCAATAAATGATAAATAACTAGTATTTCCACTCAACGTAGACACATAGTTATAGTGTAAAAGAACAAATGTAATTGTCGGCATCTAATCTTGAAATTTGTCAATGAAACTTGTTGTAAGTTGTCAAGATTAGTGCCTTTTACATGACAACAGATTCAGAAAGAAGCTCGAGAAATAAATCTAGGTATAAAACATTTTGTGATACTCTATCAAATACACAGAATAAATGTTCTATGCTAAATCTTAGATTACATGGAGCGTTTTTGTAAATAATAGCTCCTACTTTGTTTGAAGGCTTTCCATATGCCTAATTGCTAAATAATGAACATTTTTTTTTAGTGATATACAGGAAAATATACCATAGAATTGAACACCACAAATAGATAGAAATCATTTTAGAGTTGCAAAGTGACTTTATTACGGATCGTTTAATCAACTGATACACTAATGGGCCAGAAGACCAAAAGAGAAACTTAGTGGATGGTGTTGGTGTTGGTGTTGGTGTTGGGTGTAGTTTGGAGGCTGACCAGTGAATAATACACTCCACTTGGCCCTCTCGCTAACAAGGAAGTGTGTCCACCTTTCTCTACAACCTTACCTTTGTCTAGCACAACAATCATATTACAGTTCTGTATAGTACTCAACCTGTGTGCCACAACCACACTAGTCCTACCTACCATGACACCTTCAAGCGCATCTTGTACAACTTTCTCCGATTGACTATCAAGTGCACTTGTGGCCTCATCTAGCAACAAGATGGCTGGATTTTTCAAGATGGCACGGGCTATTGCAATCCGTTGCTTCTGGCCTCCTGATAGTTGTAAACCTCTATCCCCACACCATGTATCGTATCCATCCTTAAGTGCAGCAATGAAGCCATGAGCATTTGCAGCTTTAGCCGCCTCGATGATCTCTGATTCATCAATTTCTTCTGAAGCCCCATATGTGATATTTTGACGTATGGTACTAGCAAATAATGTTGGTTCTTGACTAACAAGTGCAATGTGTTTTCTCAAAGATCTCAAATGATAAGACCTTATGTCTCGACCATCTATTTTCACCACTCCTCCAATTGGATCATAAAATCTCTCAATTAGGCCTATGATGGTTGATTTTCCAGAGCCACTTTGTCCCACTAAAGCTGTTGATCTTCCTGCTTCAATGTCGATTGAGAAGCCCTTAAAGATAATCACGTCAGGCCTGGCAGGGTAAGCGAATTCAACGTCACATAATTGAACATGGCCTGTTATCTTATCAAGCTTATAGCCATCATGATTTTCAGGTTCAATTAAGGAATTCCGATCTAAGACAGAAAAAATTGACCCAACTGCATCACAACCCTTGGCTAAATCATTAGTCATCATTCCTGCATCTGCAATGACACGACCTGTGCTCCCTAATATTATGAACGTCTGGAAAAATGATTTAGCTTCAATATAGCCTTTTGCAACTAGTTTTCCACCATACCAAAAATTTAGAGCCCAACTGCATGTCATGAGGCTTTGAGAAAAACCAAGTCCGAAACCTGCAAACCATGACTGGCGGATACTTTCTCTCCGAGGGCTTTCCTGGGCTTTTTCTAGCATTTGGAGAATTCGAGCTTGGGAGCAGAAGGCTGTGACTGTTCGAAGATTGGATACAGCTTCAACTGCTAGCTTACTCGTCTCGTACTGGGCTTTGGTGGCTTTCTCAGACATGCTTTTTAGTGAGACCCCCTTCCAATAGTAGCAGATGATGATGAGAGGTAGCACAACTATCGTGACCAATGCAAGCTTCAGTGCAATGACCAGGCCCATGGTGCAAGCAATGACAACTGCTGAGAAAGCTTGGACGAGTAGTGCCATCTTATCACCAACTAATGACCTTACCTGTGGAAATGTACAAGATGGTCAGTTTGTAAGTAGATTCATTTCAATGGAACTGCATTTCACATTATATTTAGAAAATTGCACAAGAATTTTAAGCTTTCTAAAGCACTTAGTTCACATGCCATACTCAAATTAACTTATTTCATATTTGATAAAATGCGTATTGAAGATATGTTTCTCTATTCGACACGGGCGTGAAGATTTATCGTCTTTGACGATCTGCTCCCAGACAGTTAGCCTCATAGGCTGATCTAGAGCTACTGTAACAATACATGATAATGTGGGAGACTATACAGCATCATGTGTGGCCTTATAGAGCTTTGCTAGATACCACCCCATTTTCATTACCTATCTATCACCTCTTATATGGATGTTTAGTTGGCAATTTTGAGTAGACATTCACAATTCAAAATATTATGGATAGACAAAGTTAAGTTAGTAAGCATACCACACTGGCATCTTTGGCCAGCCGAGAACAAATAGCACCAATGGAATTATCATCCTGATCAAACCACCCAATTTCGAAAGTGAGAATCTTGGATAACATCCTTTCTCTGATCTTCTTAGCCAGATATTCTCCCGTGGCTGCAAAGCTGTAATGCTGACTTATGTTGATCAAAACCATAAAAATAGCCAGACCAATGAAGCATAAGGAGTATACTTTTATCTTCTCCTTAATTTCACTAGGATTCGGTAGGAAATAAACCGATATCATCGATCCAATTGCAAATCCGTACGATGGTTGAACTGCACCAACAAGTATTGCACTAATAGCCCCGCAAGTCATTTGTTTCCAGTTAGGCGAGTTCATAGCCAGTAATCTTCTAAATGAAGTTACCGGCAACACTTGTTGAGTTGAAAGTACTTCTCGGCTAGGAGCGGTAAAGCCAGCTGAAATGGACGCGCTCATACTTGACAGCCTTCCGTTATTTGTGTTGTGTATATCAATGTTTGTAATGGACGAAGACACAGAGGAAGTAATGGTATTAGCAATTGTAACTTCTTTGGCTTTTTTAGTTTGCTGGAATCGAATAAGTGATGCGTATAAACCATTTTTTTTCTCAATGAGCTCATAATGTGAGCCAGTTTCTATGACCTGGCCATTTTGGACCACGACAATGATGTTAGCATTTTGTATTGTGGAGAGGCGGTGAGCAATAATGATTGTGGTACGCCCCCAAGCCGCCTTTTCGAGAGCTTCCTGGACAATTCGCTCTGAATCCGAGTCTAGTGCACTCGTAGCCTCATCAAGAAGGAGAATTCTGGGTGCCTTGATAATAGCTCTTGCTATTGCTATTCTCTGTTTTTGTCCCCCAGACATTTGTACACCTCTCTCACCAACCTGCGTGGAAATATAAGGTATGTGATAACCGTAATATAATAATCAACTAATGAAGGGAAAATTCAAGTAGGTAAAATTAAATAGCTCATTTGCAATTACGGAAGAAAACTGTAACTGGCGTCTTTATTTTTGTTTAGTAACAAACATGATTAGATAAAGAATTACTTATAGATGAGATGAAGAGTACCAAGGCACAAACTAACTTACATGCCAAAAACAAGAATTACAATGATGCAGGGGTATTCTAAATAAGAATATATATTCCATTCCTGCCACTTAGAACATAATCTCCTATTTGTATAACTATTAGCATATTTCCTTGAAACTTTGGATCGCACATCAGTCAGATTTTTTCTGTAAAGAAAGATTTGTCTTCAGCACCATTCTAACAGTAGTAAGATATGCTAATGCAACTTGACCAAATGCAATTTAAATATTGGCCAAAAGGGAAATAAAAAGCTTTGTGTTCCTCCAGATTCTTCGAGGATGAAATATTCAACCATGATGAACGAAGTCTGGAAAGCTAAGCTCTTTCACCAAAGTTTTCTACTCCTTAACAGGTGCAAAAGGCTGTTGGATTAAGTATGCTTTACAATGATGAGGTTTTTGTTCGTTTATACTTGAACACATAGTAAATCAACCGTTTGGAAGCTAAGACTCATGAAGTCCAAATAGTGTTGTTTATTATTGCTTTCTTAGAAAAAGATAGAGAAGTCTCAGATAAGGTATCGAGCTAGAGGAGAAAGCAGCACAGACCTGGGTATCATAACCCTGAGGCAACTGACAGATGAAGTTATGAGCATTAGAAGATTTGGCAGCCTGAATAACCTCTTCCATTGATGCATCCTCTTTACCAAATAGTATGTTTTCTTTAATTGTAGTAGCAAACAGGGCAGGCTCTTGACTCACTAGTCCCATCTGTGACCTTAGCCACTTAAGTTGTAGCTTGTCAATGGCAACACCATCAAGAAGAATCTGACCACCAAGCGGGTCGTAAAACCTCTGCAATAATGCAATCACTGTAGACTTTCCGGATCCACTTCCTCCAACCAATGCTGTTGTCTTTCCCACCAGGATTTTCAGGTTAAAATCTTTAAAAATTATGCTTTCAGGCCTCGATGGATATGCAAATTCAACGTGTTGAAATTCAACTTCCCCAAAAACGTTTTGTAAAATTTGGCCTTTCATGCTTTCTACATCAATTTTTGGTACTATATTAATAACTTCCATCAGACGTTCACCAGCTGCACTTGCTTCTGTTAAGTCCTTTAGATTGGACAGAGCTGAACCCAATGATCTATTTAGAAAATATTGAAAAACATAAGAATTAAAGTTCATCAATTAGCCAGTAAACTGCATTCAATTCCCAAAATAAGAAAAAAAAAAAAATACATGTATATGCTTATCAAACTAAGGCGAAAAAATGTGCAAGGAAGGAGGTGAAAGTAGAAGGAATTACAATCCACCAGAGAGAGTGAGTCTGCCAACTATGTAGACAGTGCCTCCCTTTGCACCGTGGTACATGACCAGTCTACTACCATAATATGACATGAAAGACCAAATAGCAAATGTAACTCCATTACTTCCAATGGCTAAGCCTTTAACCAAACCTTGTCGTAGTCCAAATTTAACGTTCTCTTGGAGAGCAGCAGAGTATTTAGCGAGAGTTTTATTCTCCGCAACAAATGAATATACTGTTCTGACTGAGGAAAAGGCCCGTTCCACAATCACATTAGTTCTGCTGTACTCTTCCTTCATTTTACGGGCAATTCTCATAAGGGCCCGTCCATATATCAGACCTGGTATTATCAGAAGCACTATAAATGGAAATCCAACAATTGCAAGCCTCCAAAGCAGGAAAAATCCTACCATATAGGCAGCAACAAAAGCCGATAGGCTCCTTAGAAAAACTGGAACCTGTAACCAATATCTAGTGTTAAAGCAACTCTAAAAGGCGAGCAAGTTGGAGAATCCAATTGTTCCACAAGATTTTTAAAACTAGTATATAAATAATTTATAGTCTAAACTTGAAAAATAATCAATATGACTCCCTAGGGAGCATTGGGTCAATAACAAAAAATACCTTTTCACTAATAACATCTTGAATGATAAGGCTGTCACTAGAGACGCTGTCTATGACATCGGCCGTGCTTGTTACATGCAAATCAAAGTAGCCAATGTCTTGCCTTAACACTGCTTTGAGATATCTTGTTCTTAATCTTGAAACTTGTCTCTCCGCTGTTCTTGTCCAACAATAGCCCTCTACAAAACACAAAAAGAGAAAAATGAATACATAAACCAAGTAAATCACATCGCTATACGAAAAATAGACTTTTTTAAATTAAAAAAAAAAAGGAAGAGAAAATATTTTTATACAAAAAACGCTCTTGAAAGATCCTTTGACTATACTTGGGATACAAAATGAAGTATAATCAAAATTAGTTGGGCACAAATTGTACTTAAATTGGGCATGAGTAAACTATCTATGGACTAATAAGTAAGACTTCGGTCAGTCCAATCGTCCAAAATCACCTAGACATGTGGGTCCCACATGTCAATGGGACACATATGAGCATGAGTGGTTGGATAATGGGCTAACTGAAGAATTTTCTTTGATTAATTCGAACTCTTGAACAAGTTTCTCGCTAGTCCTAAGTTATACCACTAAGCTAACCCATTAGAGGTTTGCAAAATCGAAGGCTGAGGGTTGCAAACCAAGGGTAGAGCTACATTGAGTTGAGTGACATTTATCTTTATTTACAGGCGTGCTCTTGCACTTGGAACCAGTCTAGCTTAATTGGTCCAATCGTCCAAAATCACCTAGACATGTGGGTCCCACATGTCAATGGGACACATATGAGCATGAGTGGTTGGATAATGGGCTAACTGAAGAATTTTCTTTGACTAATTCGAACTCTTGAACAAGTTTCTCGCTAGTCCTAAGTTATACCACTAAGCTAACCCATTAGAGGTTTGCAAAATCGAAGGCTGAGGGTTGCAAACTAAGGGTAGAGCTACATCGAGTTGAGTGACATTTATCTTTATTTACAGGCGTGTTCTTGCACTTGGAACCAGTCTAGCTTAATTGGTTAGTCTCATTTGAGTTATGCGGACATCACACGATCAAACCTTGACAATTGCAGTGTGGTTGTTTTTTTTCCTTTTCCTTTCCTTTTCAGCAGCTACTTTAATATATATTTGGGTGAAGTGCATCAGACCCCCTTGTACTTTAGTAAAAGTGCACAACACCCCCCTATAATTTAAAAACTCCCTGAGTTAGTCCTTGTAGTTTTTTAAAAGTGCACAACACCCCCCTGCCGTTAAAAAATTCGTTAAATTTAACGGAAAGTGTATTTCACACTCGTTAAGTGAGATTTTTTTTTTGATTTTTAACGAATTTATTCATTAAATAATTATATGAATTGACCAAATTACCTTTTTTTTTTTGCCTAAACAAAACAAAAGAGAGAAATGAAAAAAAAAATGAGGGTATTTACGTCTTTTTTACAAAATCCGTTAAATATGACGGATTTTATAACTGTAGGGGGGTGTTGTGCACTTTTAAAAAACATAAGGACTAGTTCAGGGAGTTTTTGAACTATAAGGGAGTGTTGTACACTTTCGCTAAAGTATAAGGGAGTCTGGTGCACTTCACCCTATATATTTTCATAAATGTACATAAAAAATTTATACCTTTGAGTTTTTCTTTTAAGGATTGTGTTTTCTCTTTTTGACTGAAAAAAAAAACAAAAAATGAGAAGTTTGTGTTATGTAGAAATAATATCATGAACATTTGGTTACGATCAAGCATCGGGTGGTGCCTGACTCTGCCTTTGTTGCAAACTACAGTTTGGTAAAAATACAAAAATAACCTATACAGACCAAGAAAACAAGCCACCCATTGAGCGCAGGCCAGGTAACAGAGGTGCAACACATTCTGCATTAATCATAATTTTCACCGATGTTAGCTATGTTTACAAATTAATACATAATGATGGAAATTAATAAAGTGGCAGGGGAGGAGAGAGAGATCACCAACCTCGCGGATGTGCTGAGTAAAATTCTCGGCTATTGTAATAGTTGTATGACCCAAAATGTTGATAAGCTTGCCAATCATAGCTATCGCTAACGGAAACGAAATTCCATCAGCGACGGCCCCGAAGAGGCCAAGGGTCATCAATAACATATCGATACCATCTGCATGCATGAAAATGGACAGCAATGACCCACTCTTTTTGGACTTCACTATTGTTTCTTCGGACTTATTCATATCTCAGTTTAAGCAAAGACGACTGGGAACAAATTAAATGTGAGTAGAGACGGTCATATATATACACGCGTACTTGCACACAAACAAACCTTTTTTTTTTTTTTTTTTGGCATGTGCTAATGCATATTTCAAGCTAGTCAAGGACCAAACAATATTTGTGATAGGACTGTATCAACATCTTCAGTCTTGGTTCTTGGTCTCTTGGAACTTACTTTATCATTCATAAAGCTGCATTTTCAAATCAAATCATATAGAAGGCCAGTGTGATATAATATACACTTATTTCATATAAAAATATCATAAACTTTAAAACCACGTCATAAGATTTTAAATTACGATCTACCTAATACCAATCATTTTTTGAATGAAATCCCATGTTTGTCAACAAAGAATTGTAGTTTATGTTGATGGCAAGTGTTAATGCTCGGTGCTTTATAATTAGAGGAAGTTCCACTTGTGAACGACGATAGGAGTTGTCTTTCTCGATTGCCGTCATTGATGACCCCATGGCTGAACCCAGAACCCTATCATATATATACCATCACTAATTTGTGATCATTGTGTGACATTCCACATCGGAAAAATATAGTGTATTTGTATGGTTTATAAGTGGGTGTTGTGAATATAAGGAATAACTTGGGCTAGCCATTTTGGGACAGTAGAAAAAAGGACTCAAGTAGTTGTTTCTTATGCCTACAATACTAGTTTTGCCGGTGCGAGAGCTAAGTGGTATGTGGGGCAAAGTGCTACACCTAAAAGGTTGGTGGGAGCCACCTCTTGAACCCGTAGGAGCCATTTCTAGAATCCTTCGCCGCTTGGTTGGTCCTAGGTATGTATGCCTCTGGGAGCCACCTCTTGAACCCGTAGAAGCCACCTCTAGAATCTTTTACCGCCTGGTTGGTCTTAGGTGTGTATGCCTCTGTTGAGGACGTCAGATACATTCCACATTAGAAGAATATAGTGTGTTTGTGTGGTTTATAAGTAGGTGTTGTGAGTATAAAAAATAACTTGGGCTAGCCATTTGGGGTCAGTAGAAAAGAGGACTCAAGTAGTTGTTTCTTATGCTTACAACACTAGTCTCGCCTGCAGGTTCGGAATTCTGAGCTCGGGGTGACACATTGCTTTTATCTGCATTGAGAATATTGATGTTTGTACACGTTACATTAATACTATTTTGAGCTATGAGCCCTGTTGTGAGCTTCAATACTTAGTCCGGTACAAAAAATTGTATAATTGAGTGCAAAAGGAGTGGAAAGGACGGGGTTTTAGAAAGGAGGCTCAAATTAGAACAATATCAATAAATTATCGACTGCTTTAACCCAAGTACATAACACTATTTATAACCAATCCGGCAATAATGGCTTTTTCATTTTCTAAGTTGATTCATATGTCTCGAGCTGTTCTTTGATCTTGTGTGTTTTGGAGAATCGAGTGTATCTACTCTAAGGCCTATGAGACATCGATTTTCATTTGAAATTTTAATGTGATTATTACGTGGTGTTAGATACAAAATCCGTCGAGCTGACCTAGACGTTTGTACAATACTTGTCCTAACCGAGAATCTACATAAGTAAAAAAAAGAAACAATAGGGGTTATTCTTCGTGTTTCTCATTAGGCATGAAAATTAGTAATTTGGCTATGAAATTATCCAACAGACAACGAATTTATAAATTGGAGTGTCTATTTATAATAATGTTTGATGATTTTTTGATGTGGTCCCCATTTATTCTTATATTTTATTTTCGTGATAAGTGTCTTATTGTAACGATTATTTCTTTTGTCATCATGGACCTTGGGCTAATTTAACACTTTGGCCATTTTTGATATTCATATCACATGGTGCGAGATTTAATGACAGGGTCTCAAGGAGTGACAATATTTGATACTCATTGCAATAAAGTGACTTATAGTTCCTTGACAGTATTAGGGAAAGTCGGGTAATTGTTGATAAATTAACTCAAAGGGAAGGATATAGTGCTTGTTGATTGGAGACGCATTTACTTTCTATTTGTATTTATTGGATATAGTGCTTGTTGATTGGAGACGCATTTACTTTCTATTTGTATTTATTGATGGTACACAATGCTTGTCGATTGTATATGCATATGTTAAAATTGGAAAGGTACGTGGCGCATATCTTATCACGATCTAGTACGGTTTAGGCTCCGTTTGTTTGCCGTAAAATATTTTTTTAGAAAATATTTTTTGGATTTTACGGTGTTTGATAATACTGAAAAATTGGTCAATCGTAAAATGTTTTTCGGTCAAAAATTGCGGCTGCTTTTTCTTAATTTTACGGTGTTTGGTAATACCGAAAAATTGGTCAACCGTAAAATATTTTCCGGTCAACAATTGCGGCTAGTACAAAATTATATAAAATGTTTTCATGTCTTTTGAGAGAAGAAAACATTTTACAAAATTTACGGCACATCCAAACACCAGAAAATATTTTTCAGTATTTTATTTTCCAGTAAAATATTTTCCTCCAACAAGTTATTTTACGGCAAACAAACAGAGCCCTGTAAAATATTTTATTTTCCAGGAAAACACTTTCCACAAAAAATATTTTACACAAGTAAATTATTTTACGGCAAACAAACGGAGCCAATACTGAATAAATCTTTTACTACTTTGACAAAATGGAGATGAACTAGAATTTAGGACTTTAATCGACCTTTAGATGTAATGATAGATTTACAGACTCCAAAAAGAAAAGAAAACGTAACGACTCACATTGTACGGAAGATGAACATGGAGCTCCAACGTGTGTGGCTCACAAGTGCACCAATGTCCCGCCTAAATAAATAAATAATTCAACGGCACATGCATGTCTAACAATTTTCGGAACAACTTTGTCGAAGATGGACAGGGCCATCAGGCCAAAAGAGAAACTTAGCTGATGGTGTTGGTGTTGTTGGGTGTATTTTGGAGGCTGACCAATGAATAATACACTCCACTTGGCCCTTTCGCTAACAAGGAAGAGTGTGAACCTTTCTCTAGAATTTTACCTTAGTCTAGCACAGCAATCATATCACAGTTCTGTATAGTACTCAACCTGTGTGCCACAACCACACTAGTCCTACCTACCATGACACGTTCAAGCGCATCTTGTACAACTTTCTCTGATTGACTATCAAGTGCACTTGTGGCCTCATCTAGCAACGAGATCGCTGGATTTTTCAAGATGGCACGGGTTATTGCAATTCGTTGCTTCTGGCCTCCTGATAGTTGTAAACCCTTATCCCCACACCATGTATCATATCCATTCTTAAGTGCAGCAATGAAGTCATGAGCATTTGCAGCTTTAGCCGCCTCGATGATCTCTGATTCATCAATATCTTCTGAAGCTCCATATGTGATATTTTGACGTATGGTACTAGCAAATAATGTTGGTTCTTGGCTAACAAGTGCAATGTGTTTTCTCAAAGATCTCAAATGGCATGACCTTATGTCTCGACCATCTATTTTCACCACTCCTCCAATTGGATCATAAAATCTCTCAATTAGGCCTATGATGGTTGATTTTCCAGAGCCACTTTGCCCCACTAAAGCTGTTGATCTTCCTGCTTCAATGTCGATTGAGAAGCCCTTAAAGATAATCACGTCGGGCCTGTCAGGGTAAGTGAAATCAACATCACATAATTGAACATGGCCTGCTATCTTATCAGGCTTATAGCCATCACGATTTTCAGGTTCAATTGAGGAATTCCGATCTAAGACAGAAAAAATTGACCCAACTGCATCAGAACCTTTGGCTAAATCATTAGTCATCGTTCCTGCATCCGCGCTGACACGGCCTGTGCTAACTAGTATTGTGAAGGTCTGGAAAAAAGCTTTAGCTTGAATATCGCCTTCTGCAACGAGTTTGCCACCATACCAAAAATGTAGAGCTCAAGCGCTTATCACGAAGCTTTGGGAGTAACCAAGCGCGATACCTGCATACCATGACTGTCTGATACTTTCTCTTCGGGGACCTTGTTGATGAGTTTATAAGTTTTTTCATTTCCTTCGGAACAAAGTATCTAAAGGTCATAAGAACACACAGTGGTAGAGCCAAACACCCGAGGTTAGGGGGGGTGCCGCTCCGCCGTCCAGATTATTTATGTATAAATCAATATTTTTAAGTATCAAAACACACACAACGTAGGACTATTTTTAATTTTATTATTTTTTTCTTCAATAACAAGAGAAGCCTTAGAAGGAATTTGTAAGTATCACAACATATTTCGTTGGTCAGCCATGCTCATCGCAAGACTATTTGGGAACATTTTTGGTATGTATATATAAGATTTTCTTATGTTCGGGAGATCTTACCTAATCAAGTAAAATAAACAAAGAAAAAAAATCATCCAAAGTTGCTAATTTCATCATTATTGTTTGATACGTGCCTCCAGCTCCTTTGTTGTGGCAATCAAAAGTTGTTTTTTCTTCTTCGTTCATCTGCAGATCTTTGGCGAAGGTAAGCTTTCTTGACATGATTCAAGATTTTAATTTTTTTTTAATATAATATATAATAGAAAAGGATCTAAGTATTTTGGGTAGGTTTGTGGTTGTGTGTGATTTTGTGGGTGTGGTTTGTAAGTCGTGAGTGTTTGTCTGTATTTCTTTTGCTGATGATGTTGGTTGTGTGAGAAGAAGAATTAAAAGGATGAGGATGAAGAGGAACAAGAAGATGAAGAATGAGGGAAAAGAGTTTGATCTTGTGGGTGGGTGTTTTGTGTGATGACACCTTTTAATTTAACCAACTCCTAATATAAGGGATCTCAATCACACTTAATAAAAAATAGGGAGTCTAAGTCTTCTTTTTAAAAAAAAAAAAAAAAGAGGTTTAGATAAAAAATACCATTTAATTTAATCACTATATTATAATTTATATATGTACCCCTCAATAAATGAGGGTGGGCCAAGGGGTGCATTTGGTGGACCAGGAGGTGCATGTGCACCTCCTCAGCCCTTACTGGCTCCGCCAGTGAGAACACAAATTCTAAAATTACGATATAAGATATTACGCTACTTTTTTTTAATACTAATTGATTTAGGACTGAAACCCAGAGAAGTCTAAGATACAGTATCGCGCTAGAGGAAGAACTAGCACAAACCTGGGTATCATAACCCTTAGGCAACTGACAAATGAAGTTCTGAGCATTAGAAGCTTTGGCAGCCTGAATAACCTCTTCCATTGATGCGTCCTCTTTACCAAATGGTATGTTTTCTTCCCCAAAAACGTTTTCTAAAATTTGGCCTTCCACATTTTCTAGATCAATTTTTGGCACTCTTTTAATAACTTCCACTATACGTTCACCAGCTGCAGTTGCTTCAGTTAAGTCTTTCAAATTAGACAAAGCTGTACCCAACGCTTTGTTTACAATATGCAAAAATAACGTTAGAAAGTCCATAAACTAGTGAGCCAAACCCATTCACATTCTCAAAAAAATCAATAAACAAGAGTTAGATGTATATGCTTATTTAATTAAGACTCTTGTTTGCAGTAAAATATTTTTCTGAAAAATGTTTTTCAAATTTTTCGATGTTTGATAACACGAAAAATTTAGTCAATCAAAAAATAATTTTCAGTTAAGGAAAAATTTTAGTTTAAAAGAGTGGAAAATATTTTTTTTGTCCTTTGAGAGAAAAAAATATTTTTTTGAAAAAAAAAAATATTTTTCAGAACTCACCTCCTTCCCATCCACCCCCATCCTCTATCCTCGCAGTGAACATATATATTATATGTGTATGTTTTTATTTATTTATAAAATTTTATGTCGGACTGTACATTCAAATACTAAAAAATAATTTTCAAAAAAATATGTCCCTTAAAATATTTTCCCCCAATAAATTATTTTACGGCAAACAAACGGAGCCTAAAGTGAAAGTGTGCAACAGAAGAAGTGAAAATAGAAGGAATTACAATCCACCGATCATAATGCCAATGCCAACTGCGTAGACAGTGCCTCCCTTTGCACCGTGGTACATGACCAGTCTACTACCATAATATGACATGAAAGACCAAATAGCAAATGTAACTCCATTACTTCCAATGGCTAAGCCTTTAACAAAACCTTGTTGTAGTCCTAATTTAACATTCTGTTGAAGAGTAGCAGAGTACTTAGCAAGAGTTTTATTCTCCGCAACGAATGAATACACTGTTCTGACTGAGGAAATGGCCTGTTCCACAATCACATTAGCCTTACTGTACTCTTCCTTCATTTTACGGGCAATGCTCATCAGTGCCCGTCCGTAGATCAAGCCTGGTATTACCAGAAATACTGTAAATGGTAATGCAACAATCGCAAGCCTCCAAAACAGAATAATTAATGCTACTACATAGGCGCCAACAAAAGACGATACGTTCCTCCCAAGACTTGGAACCTGTAATGAATATCAAGTGTTAAAATTATATTTCCTCACAAGACTTGGAACCTGTAAAGAAATACGTTGTTAAATTACGAAATTATAATACCGGTTCATAATAGCATACTGTAAAGTCGTTAGATAGGGATTTATTTATTTATTTATTAACTAGACGCATACATACACGAGAGGTAAAATTATGGTCTTGTACGTATACATATTAAACAATAACAATGAAACTTAAAGTCATGATTATTTTAGTAATGTAAACTCTGATATTATATTAAATAATTAGCTCATGTAAAAGCATGAAAAGATGACAAATACCTTTTCACTAATAACATCCCGAATCACAAGGCTGTCGCTAGAGATGCTGTCTATAACCTCGGCCGTGCTTGTGACATGCAAATCAAAGTACCCAACATCTTGCCTTAACACTGCTTTGAGATATCTCGTCCTTAATCTTGAAGCTTGTCTCTCTGCTGTTCTTGTCCAACAGTATCCCTCTACAAAACCAAGAATAGAGGAAAATGAATCAACAAATCAAACCATGTAAAATCATGCTGCTATAAGAAAAGAAAAGAAAAAAAAGAATACAAGAAAAGCCAGATACATACCAAGAAAACAAGCAACCCATAGTGCACAGGCCAGGAAACACATGTGTATCACATTCTGCATTAATCGTAATTCGCACCGATGTTAGCTAAACCAATCTAACACCGTAGTTTGTAGCTACATGCTCTAATCCTACATGCCTACAGATTTAATACAATGATGTAAGGTGGCAACGGATCAGCGAGAGACCAACCTTGCGGATGGCATGAGTAAAATTCTCGCTTATTGAAATAGCTGTAAAACCAAGATTGTTCATCATCTTGCGAGTCATCATAGTCAGCATTACTGGAAAAGAAATCCCATCACCGATGGTTCCGAAGAAGCCAAGGCTCATCAATAACATATCAACACCATCTGCATGCTTTTTCAAAATGTATCGAAAAGACCCACTGTTTTTGTTCCTTACTGTTGTTGTATCTTTGGACTTATTCATATCTCAATTTATGCAAAGATTGAGAACAAATTCAAGAAGATCAGTGAGATTTTTTTGATGGCCATATACATGCCTACTTCTACACATGATCAAGAAGACTTTCAACATGTCAAACATTAAGGTTAGTATTATTGAGGACTATTGTTTATGTTAATGGCACGTGTTGTTGCTCCATGTTTAAAGGAAGTGTCTACTTGTAATCTGAGATACGATCGTCGATCGTTGATGTCGACCATGTGATTGGTGCATTTTTTACGTTGAAAAACTTCTATTTACAATAAATTGCTATTTAATTATTTTATCTTATTTTTTAGTATAATGTTCAAAAATATTGATGATTATGATAAATAGAATTATTACTCCTGTTTCAGGTTTACTACAAAATTGTTAAGTGGCCTTCCAAAATGGGTGAAATGCATCAGATCTTCTTGTACTTTAACGAAAGTATATAATACTCTCCTATAATTTAAAAACCTCCTGAATTAGTCTTTATAGTTTTTTAAAAGTGCACAACACCCACCTTACCGTTAAAAAATCCGTTAAATTTAACGAAGAGTGTACTTCACACGCGTTAAGTGAGATTTTTTTTTATTTTTAACGAATTTATTCATTAAATAATTATATGAATTGATCAAATTATCATTTTTTTTTGCCTAAACAAAAGAGGAAATGACAAAAGAGAGAAATAAAAAAAAGGGTATTTAAGTCTTTTTTACAAAATCCGTTAAATATGACGAATTTTATAACTGTAGGGGGGTGTTGTACACTTTTAAAAAACATAGGGACTAGTTCAGGGAGTTTTTGAACTATAAAGAGGTGTTATGTATTTTCACTAAAGTATAAGGGGGTCTGGTGTACTTCACCCCTTCCAAAATAGATCTATAAGTTAAATACAATCAGTAAGTCGCGCAATCATACATACATTGACTATTATTATATACGCCTCCAGCAAAGAGAGGGAAGGAGACACACTGATTCTTATTCTTGTCTTGCAAAGAGAGAGATTTAAAATTTATCATGTTTACTAAGAAGCCAATAAATACGTAAATTTGTTGATTAACTATGGCCTCTAACAGTCTCTTGCCTTTTTAGAGTTTTTGATTTGTCGAGTCAATTAAAACTGCTCGTACAGAAGGACAAAAGAGGTTAAACATCTCTGATGAGTCTGTAATTTTTCCCTTCAAATCTATCATTGTGCATGCACAATTGAGTTAATTAATGATAAATTAAGGCATGATGTTCCATTTTGTATGCAAGGTGATCGTAGCGCGAATCTTGCAATTTTGATGAAACATAAGAGCGAAATAAAATTAGGATCAATGGAGGGTCAAGTGCAATTAATCGGGCCACTTACAGATCGATTGGGACGCATCAAGGCAACAAAAGAAGAAAAAAGGAGCCCCCGATTGATTGGGCAAGCTTCCCGATCGATCGGGAAGCCTAGCAAAAGATTGAAGACTCTGCATGATCGATCGGGCACTGCTACTGTCAAATTTTTATTATTCAAACTCACGTTTGACCTGCTTTTAGCCTATTTATTGCCCTTTGCACGACCTAAGAAGGATCTTTTGCCCAATTTTTGAAGCCCTAGCACTCCAAGAAAGCTCTCCAAAGCTTTCAAAGGGAAGAACAACACAAGATCAAAGGAGAGTGCATCTTGTTTGTGGACTAGGAATTGTATTATATTTGTTGAAGTTTTCTTAAACACGTATATTAAAGTTTTATCCTTTGGCATGTATTGTTTTATTTATTTATTTATTATTATTTACTAGCATTTTATCCCATTACACATCGAATATTAAATATTACATGACTTACATATGATTTTCAAAATCCAGAAGATTTGGTACCATTAAACTATGCATTTACAGAATTATTTCCTCTTTGCACGTTTAAACCATTGGATCTTCGGCAATTTTCTAAGCGATGTGGGTCTCCTGTAAGTGAATAATAATTATTTTCCCGTTGTATGGGCCCAAGAAGGCATCATAAACTAAATGAAGGTTTATACTTTATTTCTCCAATGTGTATTTTTGGTCAGTTGGAAATACACTTAATTGTTAAATATTTTCGCCAACTCATTATCACAGGATTTCATTAACTCACATCTTTGCTACATGTTATTTTTAGAGCATTTCATTCAGTTTTTATCAGCTTATTGCATTGACTCGCTTTGTATTAAGTGTTGGGTTAAAAAACATGTTGGACCGCACTATTTTATTTCTAGCGCGCAAACCCTATACGTTGGCAGGATCCTCACATTATTAGGGAACATTTTTAACATCCACTATTTAAAAAACTTTTCTTGTATTAGTTTTACCCCTCTCATTTGTTTACTCTAAAGCATTTACTTTGCGTATGAAAAAAGGGTTTCAAAGAAACTTTCGTGAGACTTTGTATATTAGAATTCATTTTAATTACCATGTGGTATATCGCATATGAAGCATTTACTACGCCATCTCTATATCTTATTTAAAGTATGTTCCTGATGACTCGTTTTTTTTTTTTTTTTGAAAGAAAGAAATTAAATGTTTTGCCGGAGAAAAGTAAATGCTAGTTCCCTGCATGTGACCTTTGGAGACTTGAATTTCTTTTGTTTAATGCAGTTAAGACCTTTTTAAGTTTGGAATTTTTTCCTGTGTTAAGCTTGTGATGCTTAAGACTTGTGGACTTATGCAATTGGTGTCTATAAACTATTTGTGGTTCTAGTAGCTCAGAGCTTGCCGCGCTTTTTGTTATGATGTCTATTTGTTATATTATGTGATTTGGTGCCTTGCAGCTTTGAGAAGGGTATCCTTCGTAAGTAGTAATTTTTTAAGTTTAGCATACTAGTCTTGATTATGAGTATAAAGTTTAAAGTTTGGGGCTTGATATAATAGGAGGGAAGGAAAGAGAAGGAGAAAGAAAAATAAATACTATTTAATGATAACAACATCAAGTATGTAAATAAAGTATCTTAGACAATGAAATTTGACTCATCTCTTGTACTGTTTAACTCTTTAATTCCTTGAATACTCTTAAATTTGAGGATGTAAACCTAAATCGCACACCAAAGAAGTTATATCAATTTTCTCATTTCTGCCTTTTTACTTTATTTTATTGGGCTTTCTGTTAATTTATTAGAAAAAATATTGGCTCGTGGAAAAGTTATTTGTTGATCTAAACCTTGCTGATTTAAGAATTCTCCATTTTATTTCTCAAAAAAAGAGTTGTTTATTTCATAAGGCTGTTTACGTCATGCCATTATTTTGGCTTGATGGTCATTGACATGATAGCAAACATAGAGCTGACTATGCATATCAGTTTTGATTGGCTTGTACTCCAATAGGGCTAATTACAATCGAGAAACGATAATGGCTGTCTTTGCAACCTTTCATATTTTGCTGCTTATATTTGCATTAGATTTCTTCTGTATTGACAGTTAGAATAAAATTTAGCCCTGTTTCTAATTGGAGGTTTGAACATTCTTGGTTCAGGGTGCTGGTATAATGGTGAGAGCTGCCAAAAATGTTTGTATTGTTTGAAAATTATGGTGTTAATTATCTCTGAATTCTGAACTTCCCATCTTTCTAGTCTCGTTTTAACTGCATTAGCATCGTGCATTATCACTCTCCAATGTGAGTGGCACCTGTGCGGCCTACAGCCAAAAATGTTTGTTTGTTGTAAAATATTTTACTGTGAATGTTTATTATTTTTTGGGTATTTGGTAACACTGTAAATTTACAGTGTGAAAGGAAAATGTTTTATATTTAAAAAAAAAAAAAATTCACTCACCTTACCCCACATTCACCCACCCCAACCACACAACTCAGATTTACCTCGTCAACAAAAACTAATTTTTGCAAGCTGTAACTTGTCTATTAGAACAAAATAGCAAATCGGAGCTTTCTGGTTTGCTAAAACTTTCTCCAAATTGATTAAACTTCCGTCCACTAAGACATTTGAAAAAAATGAAAACCATCTCTCTGAAACTGAATATGGTTCTAACTTGTCTTTGAAACTTCTAGATTACATTTGTTAACATAAATTTATATTATTCATAGATCCGTTTAGGATTTGAATTCTCTCATTTACTTATTTTCTTATCCACTAGATGAGGTGTAATATGGAATACAAGATTTAATTTTTTTAAATATCAATCATCTATTTTAAATTTAAGTTTTAAAAACCGGTAGTTAAAATAAATTTGAAATAAATGATTAAGATTCTAAAAGACCAAATCTCATGATTTATATTACACCTCATTTAGAAGATGAGAGAATAAGTAAAGAAAAGAACCACAACCAATATTTTCAACCGATTTATTAATAGTTGGAGACTTTGAACACTAGAACAAGTATTTAAAACCGTTAAAATGACATAATTTCATTTAACTATATATGTGTAAAGATAAATTATTTTCTTATATACATCTATATGTTTGATAAATAGTAAAATTGTAACTAAATAATCAAAAGGATACAAGGATGTTAATAGTACACAGAGTTTTACAAATTATCATTACATCACTTAGAATGATTATTCAAAAAATTGATCTCTTGACCACTTTGACTTTCTTAGTAAAGAGATGGTCTAGGTACCGGTACCACTTGTAATTGATATCACTAATCTGATGTGCAGTAGGCTCCCCACAGATTCTTTTCCTTGGCCTCGCGGACGGGGCCGAGCTCTTACGGGCCCTGGAAGCTTCATTGGGCTCACCGTTTAGCTTTGAGCCATTGGTTTTGAAACCTAACCCTTTGATCATTGTGATCAGTGGGCCAAGTGGGGTTGGAAAAGATGTAAAAGTTATAAAACAGCTGAGGGAAGTGCAGGAAAGTATTCATTTTATAGTTACTGTAATGAACAGGCCCCAAGGCCCGAGGAGGTTGCGAAAGGCTTACTTTGTGAGTAAAGAAGAGTTTTTGGAAATGATTGAAAGGGATGAGTTGTTAAGAGTATGCATTAGTATATGGTGATTATAAGGGTTTTTGATTATGTGGTGGCGAGTAGAGAAGGTGAGTTGGAGAGCTCAGTGAAGTTGATCGAATTAGTTATTGATATCGAGTGTCACATCTTGAGTCCATAATTCTAGACTCAAGGACGAAATTAGTATTCTAGGCATAAGAAATAATTATTTGGACCTCTTTTTTATTGACTCAAATAGTTAACTCAAATTATACTTTCTAAACCATACATATACATTATCTTCCACCGTTGTGAAATATCACACTAAGAAAGCTCGAGCGAATCAAAGGACTATCATGATACGTAATATTAAGTTTGTCATCGACATAGGAAAGCGTCACCATCTTCCTTGAAGCCACCAATACAAATCCTCAAGTTTGACTTGTGGATAGACACCGTCTCCAGTTTGATGCACTTCTCATAATTGTATTTTTCTCTTGTTAGTTTATTGAAAGAGAGGGAAATGAGTTGCTAAAGTATTTTCGTCATTGACAAGCCTGATCTTGTATATGTGTAAATTAGCTTTGAAATAGGCTCTATATGTGTAAATTAGCTTTGAACTAGGCTCTTGGAATCACATCCAGTAGTGGTCAGAAAACTTAGCTGTCATGGGGAAGACTATTGGAGCGAAAGAAATTCTGCATTCGTAGAACATGAAATCCATTGTTGTGGCAACACAACATTGTAAAACTCTTCAAACCATAGCTTTTAAGGATTTGCCTAAAATATATGGCAAAATCCCAAGCAATTTTATCTGTTTAATTAATGGAAATCTGTAATATCAATCATTGATTAGATACTTTCCCCCCTCTTTTTTTCAGGCTTGGGACCGACTATGTTTTGTATGGGCAAGAGTTACAAGAGTTACCTAAATTAATGAAAAAGAGGAAACAAGAAGCAATGAAAAATAAAATACACTCGCTCCTAAAATGATAGAGCCACCTTGTACCCTCGTGGTTGATGGTAAAATGATCGCTAAGTACATGAGCTAATCCATGATTAGAACTGATAGTATTGTACTATCAAATTATGGTATCCTATACAAAACAGAACCGTGATATCTCAAATATAAGGAATAATTACATAATTATATCATATAACAAATTATTGACCATCAATGTAATTTTTCATATGATAGGTTTATGTCAATCACTTGTACTCAACAAGTGTTTATACATCTACTAAGGCAACATGAGACACGTTGTCTAATCAGTAATGTCTTATATTAATCAAGGTAGTAGACTGTATACCAATTTATCTTGGATGAATTAACACTCAATTAATTCATCATAGACTGAAGACTTATTTAGAATATACTGTCAATTTATAGATCTTGTCACTCATCAAACACAGATAAACTAAAAGCGTATGATCTCACATGGACACACACATTCACAGATTGATAAGGAAACAAAATAACTCATCTCCCATCACTCACACTCATTAATAAACCAAAAATTTATATCCAATCTAAAAACATATACACACACATTGTGATGTATATACAAAAGAAACTAAATGCATAGAAAGACGCAATGATACATGAAAAAAGGAAAATAATAACTTACCTCCCATTTGTAAAACATAAAGACAAACACAAACACAAACACACTAATACATATACAAACCAAACACTTATCTCCCAAGTCCCACCTGAACATATATAGAGATGGAAATTGATAAATGTACACAAAAAAATCGTGAAACTGGTCTTCCATATGAAAACACTGACAAACACACACACACACACACACTTATATTAAACCAAAGAATTATCTCTTATCTAAACACACACACACACACACACTGTCACGCCCCAACCCGACCCCTCACTGAACCAAGTCCTAACCAGACAGAAAATGGGCATTATAATGCCTGTAATACGCCATTAAAACAAATAAACCTGTACAATTACTCATTTAGCAATAAAAGAAAGTACACTGCATATAACCTAGACATTGCGCATTCATATAAGTTTACATGACCACCTGGAAAGGGTACTTTAAACTTTACATAACAAGTACAAAGGTTCCAAAATAGTCTAGCATAAGTCTAGCAATATATACATAATCACGATAGACTTGTAACTTTACAATAAAAGTCCTTTAAACTTCCAAACTTTAAAGTACATAACTTAAACTTAACAAATGATACATATTCTCAACAAGCCTTAAATACATATACAACACAAATTACAAAGTTCCAAGGTAACATAAACATCAACCAACAAGTAAATCAAGCCTCAGGCTCATCCACATTGTCTTGAGGCACGTACTGCACGTATTCTATCTCGGGCTCACCTGAAATGTTAGCAAATGGGGTGAGCTTACACAAGCTCAATGAGGGGGTATAAAGGAAGGTTTTTAAAAACATTTTAACTTTGAAAACCCTTTCGAAAACGTGCATTGAAACAATATATAACAATAAACACATTAAACTCGAGTAATAATAACAATAAGAGCAACTAACTCAAGTAAGATCAACGCTTTATAAACAGTCAAGAAGGATATGCTTAATAGTATTGATGCCGCTTACACATTCGTATTCCATTTATTGACAACTGCGACCCATCACCCCATGGGCATTCTCCATCCAATACGGGTAAGAGAATTGGATCATAATCCCACTCAGTAAAAACTACGAACCAACACCCCATAGGAGTAAGAGAATTGGATCAAGGGCCCCTTTATATAAGTTACGACCCAACACTCCATAGGAGTAAGGGAATTGGATCAAGATCCCCCTTTATATAAGCTATGACCCAGCACCCCATAGGAGTGGGGGAATTGAATTAAGGACCCCTTTTACATTCGCTTCGCATTCGCATTCATTTGCAACACTTTTAACACTTAGCCATTTCTGACATCACTTGACACCACGTTTAGCATTCAATCAACACTAACATCAACATTTAACAACTAATGATAAACCAATGTTTTGCAACACATTCATAGACACTTGACAACAATTCTGAGCTACACTTATCCAACTCATGATGCCACCTAATGCACATTCATATACCAAGTATTTATGTAGCAATGTGAGCAATTAAACCACCCAAAAAGGTAGCCCACACAGAAGCATAATCACAAAAGCAACATAGTGGAACTCAATAGCTTTCAACTCAACACTTTGACTCATTTACAACTCATAACCACAAGCATTTAACAACTCTCTCGTAACCAACAAGGCAATACATTCACACACATGTACATCTAACTTGTAAGAAGGAAAGTACTTTCAAGCATTTAGGCATTTCCGAAACTATTCAACAACACTTAGCAACACTTTAACAACAACATTTAACAACACTTCAATTCCATTAGTCACCACTTTAACAATAACTTTTATCAATACACTTTATAACCTACAATGTAATACACATATACAAGTATTCATCTAGGCATTTAGAGAGCAATTTAAGCAAGCAAGTAATCCACTAAGTAGGCAACCCGTACAACAACACATTCAAACAATACTTAAAATCAACAATTACAACCACATTTAGCGACACTTTTACAAAGACCTTCCACAACATACAACATAATACATTTACACATTCGTATACCTAACAATTAAGGAGTAAATTAGGCATATAACTATGCAAAAAAGCACCCCAATGGGGCTGCTACAGTAAAACGCTGGAAAATTTCAGCAACTATACCAAACTCTATTCAACCTCCAATCCTGCTTCGAAAGTCTTAATTCATGCCATGAACACACACATATATATACATATAGACTCCTTATACAAGCTATGAACCAGAGATTTAACTCATATTTAGATAAAACAATTCAATATACAACTCCAAATAGCAAGCTATAAGAAATCACGGTTCAATCTAACTAAAAATGAAATATGTTGTTCTCAAGACATCATATGGCAAGAATCTCATGCAATATCATTAATATATATATGCAAGTTCATAAAATAAATATCAACTTTAAATTTATGTTTGGAAAATTCCCTCACCTTTTGTGGAAAGAAAAGCTAGAAATAGGTAGTATGCACCTAGATTAAGCAAGAACGAGCTCCAATTTGAGTTCAAAGGCTTTGATCTTCTTCTTTTTCTTCAAATTTTGCTCAAACACCCTAGAAAGCACTATTCCCTTATTCCCTCTTGGTCTCGGCTGAAGTACATGTATTTTGGGGTTTTTGGCTTTTAATTTTATGTATATAATGCATAGCTTGGTCAAAGGAAGGGTCAAAGGTAGATATAAGGTCTTCAAAGTGGCAAATGACTAAGTTAGCCTTGCATTTTGCTTCTAATTTCAAGTTTGACACACTAGCAAATATTTAAAGTGGTAAAAGACAAGTTTAGGCATGTATTTGACTAGTATTTACAAATTTACCCTTGCTTGGTCAAAGAAGATAAAGAGTCAACTAAATGCAATTCAAATGAACTTTAAATATACATTTCACTTAATAACTCTATGAAAACCATATAAATGCTCATATTATGTACTAAAATATATATAAACACATAATTGCACATAAAGCCTATGCTCGGGTCTCACACACACCAACATATAAACCCAAAACTGATCTACTGATATGAATGCAAAATGTCATATTTCTCTTCATTAATGTTTAATATTTTACACTTATTTGATGCCAAAAAGTATTCATTATGTTTATATTTTGATTTAGGATGCAAATGGAGGCGTTAGGAACAAAACAAAGTTAATTCGCGCAATTCTGGACAGCTTCGACCCTGTTACATTGTTTGGGCATAACTTTCTCATCCGAACTCCGATTAAGGCGATTGAAGATGTTTTGGAAAGCCACGAAGAAGATATAAAAATTTCATGTTTTGAGTTTTGAGAAATAAAGGCTGCATCAAAGCCGAAATTGGACGTGAAGTTGCTGTACTTGTACTGTTTAATGGTCTGGAATGTTCTTTATCTAGAAGCTTCCAGTTGATGGTGGAGGATGTGGTGCACGAAAATTTCAGCTATTTTAGCTATCCTAATTGTATTAGGATTTTTTCTAGTTGTTTTAGGCTTTCCTAGTTATATTAGTAGTTTACTTTACCTTTAATATTTTCTTATTTTATTTAGATTAGGATTCCATTATCTTAGGAGATTTGGTAGGCTTCACAAACTATAAAGGGGAGAAATCATAAGATTTCGACCTCCTCTCTCTCTCTCCCCTTTTCTCCTTCAAAATTTCTTTATGGCTCTGCGTGGCTAAAACTTTTATTCTTGGTCGAAGGAAATTGAAGCATCAGAATCAAGAAAACTGTGAGATCTAATTAGTTTTCATTGTTCAATTTATGCTTTGAGTATTGATGTTCTTCTGTGGTTATTTTTATGATTCTTTCGTTTAATTGCTAGGGTGGCCAACTAGTTTATTATTCGTTATAATCTATTGCTAAGTTAGATATCAAATCCGTAATTGTTTGATCCCTTTAATTTGTGAAGCAACTAAGATTTAATAATTTGTTGCGTCAGAAATTATTAGATTTTAGAAAGAATGTTCAACTAAATTAAATGCAATCTCGTGTGCTTGTGTTGTTTAACTTCATCGATCCTTCTAATTCTTAAGGGAGCTACTAGATTAAACCTTTAGCGCGTGTCTGAAGTTGTTTAGTGGTTAGAGTTAATTAGGTCGCATGTATTCTAATTAACTACGACTAAGGAGAGATAGAAAAATAATTCCAACGGTGAATATTTAAAGTTTGAATTGATATATACTTGCATCAATGATCAGTTACAAGATTCCGATGGTAGATGTTGACTTAGACCAAGGTTCGTCTTCTTGATTAAATTCAATATTTTTAATTTCAGTAATTTTTCTTAAGTTTTCTTTATATACTCAAACCCCCCCCCTCCCCCTGTTTATGTAGCATAAAATTAGGCTAGATACTCTCTGTGGGAACGATCCTTACTCACACTACTACATTTATCTTTAGGAGTACAGGTTTTATTTTTGATTGCCTGTGACAGCACACCATCTACCATCAAAACACACACATGAGCACACTAATACACAAAATAAGAATTCTTATCTCCTATTTGAACACACATACAACACACATGGTACACATACAAAGGAAACCAAAACTTATATCCATCTTAATGCACTTACACACACATAGACACACAAAGAAATCACACGTGTCTCCATCAACACATGCATACACATTAAAATGAACCAAACATACTTATCTCCCATATGAGGAAACACATACACCTAAGACACTAATAATGAAACAAAAGATGTACTGAACAGATACATATATAGACACACACTAATTAAGAAATCAAAACTCATATCTCGTTTACACATACACAAACAATCATAAATAAACTAGAAACTTATATCCAATATGAAAACAAACACACACATACACACTCTGATGCATGTAAAAAAGAAATTGGAAACTCATACACAAACAGATTGATAAACATAGAAAGAAACTAAATACTCATCTCCCATTTGAAGGCACATACAAACACACAAATGACACATAGAGACAAAGAATTCCAATCTTATCTCCTATCTGAATACACACATACACGCATAAACAAACTAGAACATATACACATACCCTCAATCACTTAACAAAAACCGTGAATGACTTAAATATGGCCAACCACCAAGAAATCACTCCTTGAATGAAATTTAGTATTGTGTGTGCATGCCATAAACTATGCTACGCTAAGCTAAGATGAACTAAGTTAGTAAGCTAATTAAGCTAACCTAAGCTAAGCTAGACTAAATTAAGTAAGCTAAGTAAGCAAGCTAAGTTATGTAAACTAAGTAATTAATTTAAGCAAAAGTAAGTAAACAGACTAAGATAAGCTAAATAAGTTAAGTTAAACTAAGTTAAGCTCATTAGTAAACTAAGAAAGCGAAACAAGTTAAGTAAGCTAAGTAAACTATGTAACAAGTAAGCTAGCTATGTATTTGATAAATAGTAATAAACTACTTAAGCAAAAATAAGTAAGCAAGCAAACTAAGATAAGTTAAGTTAAGCTAAATAAGCTAAGTTAAGCTTATTAATAAACTAAGCCAAATAATCTACGTAGCAAGTAAGTAGGCTATGTATTTGATAAATAGTAATAACTAACTAAATAAGAAACTAAAAAAACTAATACTAAGTAACTAAAAACCTAAGTAAGCTAAGTTAAGAACTAAGTAACTAAACAACCCAACAAAACTAACAAGTAACAAATAAAAAACTAAGTAAGTAATTAAGTAAGTAAAACTAGGAAAGTAAGTAAGTTAAGTAACTAATAAAAATATAAGTAAGGATGTAAATAAATAACTAAGTAAAACTAAGTAACTAAACTAAGTAAAAATAAGTAAGTAAAACTAGGTAAGCAAGTAACAAAATAAGCAAGCTATAAGCTAAGTAAGAACCAAGGTAATTAAGTAATAAATAAGTAAGTAATAAAATAAACTAATTAAGCTAAGTAAGCAAGTAAACTAAGTAACTAAAAACTAAGTATGTAACTAATAAGCAAGCTATGTAGGTAAGTAAGCCAGTAAGCAAGTAAGAAAGCTAAGAAAATAGTAAAATAAACTAAGCTGAGTAAGCAATTAAGTGAGAAAGCTAAGTAAGTAACTAAGTAAGCTAAGTAGATAAGTACGTAATTAATTAAGTAAGAAAGCTAAGTAAATAATTAACTAAGCAAACAATCTAAGTATGTATGTCAGTAAGTAGGCAAACAAGTAAACTGTGAAAATAAGAAAAGTAAACTAACCCAAGTAAGCAAGCAAGCTAAGTAGGTAATTAAGTAACTAATCAAGCTAAGTAGGTAATTATGTAACTAAGCAAGCTAAGTAATTAATTAAGCAAGCAACCTAGCGAAGTAGGTAAGCAAGTAAACAAGCTAAGAAATAAGAAAACAAGCTAAGTAAGGAAGTAAGCAAACAAAGAAAATAAGACTAAGCAAGCAAATTAATTCAGTAAGCAAGCAAGATAAGAAAATAAGACTAAATAAGTAAGCAAGCTAAGTAATTAAGGAAGCAAGTAAGCAAGCCAAGAAAATAAGACCAAGTAAGCAAACTAAGTAATTAAGTAACAAAACAAGTAAGCAAGAAAATAAGAAAGCAAGCTGAGAAAATAATACTAAATAAGTAAGCAAACTAAGAAAATGAGATGAATGAATGAATGAATGATGTTAAATGAATGATGATGATATTGAAGAATAAGAATGATGAGATGATGATGATGATGATGATGAGGTGAGAATGACGATGATGATGAGGTGAGAATGACGATGATGATTAATGACGAGTAAGATGATGATGAATGATGAGTAAGATGATGAGGAATGATGAGATGATGATGAGAATTAGATGAAGATGATATGATAAATTAATGATGAATGAAAAATGAGGGGATTCTAAGGTAGCCCAATTGGTTGGTTCTGTCTACTAGCATCTGGTTGACTAGGGTTCAAATCTTGCGGGTTGGGGGGTTTAAAAAAAAAAGTTAAGAAAATGACACCAAGTAGGTAAACAAGCTAAGTAAGTAACTACCAAAGCAAGAAAGTTAAAAAAATAAGAAAGCAAAGCGAAGAGTGAGTAATCTAAGTAAGCTAACCTAAGTAACTAATCTAAGCCAAGTAAGCTTTGTAAGTCTAAGCTAAGGTAAGTAAGCTAAGTAAGTTAAATAAGTTGAGTATTTAAAATAGGTTAAGTCACACTAAGTAAGCAAGTTAAGTAAGATAAGCTAATTTAATAAGCTAAGTTAGTAAGGTAAGCTATGCTAAGCTAGTAAGTAAGTAAGTAAGTAATCTAAGCAAGCTAAGCTAAGATATGTTAAGCAAAGTAAACTAAGATAAACTAAGCTAAAATAAACTAAGGAAAGTAAGTTAAATAAGCTAGGTAAACTAAGTAGCAATTAAGTAAGCTAAGTATATTGATAAATTTAAACTAAGCAAGCTAAGCTAAGACAAGTAAGTTAAGACTAAACTAAGTAAAAAGTAAGCTAAGTAAGTTAACTAAGTTAAAGCTAATTAAGTAGAGTAAGGTAAGTAAACTAAGCTAATTAAGCAAAGTTAAGCTACATAGTAAGTTAAGTATGCAAAGTAAGTAAACTACGAAACAAGTAAGCTAACTATATGATGAATCTTGATAAAGCTTAAAAATAAAGAGAAAGTGAGAGTAGCAGGAAAAGACATTGAAAATAAGATAAAAATTTGAGAATTAAGACCCAAGAAAGTGGCATAATTACCTTTACTCCAATAGACACTATGTAGGTGTATTTGAAATTTTCACTAGATGAGACATCTTTTTCTGCAAATGAAAAAATAAAATAGATCCAAACTCGAATGAAAATATATGCATCCTATATCGAATGAATCCTAAAACCTTGAACCTTAAAACCTACATTTTAATCCTTAAATTGTAAATTTTACACCAAAACCTTTAATCCTATACCTAAACCCTAAACATTAAATTCTAAATTCTAAATTCTAAGCGAAGTAAGCTAAGCAAGCTAAGTTAACTAAGCTATGACAAAAAAAAACTAAGCTAAATAGTCAAGTAGGAAAAGAAAGCGTCTATCTTCTTTTATTAATAAGAGTGAGTATTTTTCCTTTATTCAGCTAAGTACGTAAGCGAAGCTGAGCAAGCTAAGCTAAAGTAAGTAAATTAAGTAAACTAACCTATGTTAAACAAGTAAGTAATCTAGTAAGCTAAACTAAGTTAGTAGGCTAAGCTAAGTAAGTCAAGTTAAGAAAAGTATATAAGCTAAACTATGAAAAATAAGTAATCTAAGCAAAAGTAAGTAAACAAGCTAAACTAAGATATATTAAGCGAAGCAAGCTAAGCTAAGATATATTAAGCGAAGCAAGCTAAGCTAAATTGAGGTAAACTAAATAGAAAACTAAGTAAGCAAAGTAAGTTAAATAAGCTAGGTAAACTAAGTAGCAAGTAAGCTAAGTATATGGTAAATAGCTATAAATTAAGTACGCTAAGCTAAGACAAGTAAGCTAAGACTTAGCTAAGTAAGTAAGTTAAGTAAAAGGTAAATAAACTAAGTTAAGCTAATTAAGTAAGCTAAGTAAATAAACTAAATATATGATAAACTGTGATAAAGCCCATAAATAAAGAGAGAGTAATGGTAGCAGGAGAAAACATTGAAATAAGATAAAAGTTTAAGAATTAAGACCCAAGAAAATGACATAATTACCTTGCACTCAAGTAGACAATTATTCTAGAATTGACCATTGTTTTTGCATCTTTCAATAAAAATTATCAATAAACCTGCATACTGCTTTCAATTAGGCAAATCATCTATTTTCTTCAAAGAGAATAAGTAGAACAAACTTAACACATGCACATACCTTATCCAAACTTGAATCACAATATATGTGTCACATGGGAAGAATACTAAATCCTAAAACCTAAACTCTAATCCTTAAAACGTAAACCTATACCTGAACCCTAAACCTCGAACTCTAAATTTTAAACTCCAAACTAAGATAACTAAGCTAAGTAGTCAAGTAAGAAAAGAAAGCGCATATCTTTTTTATTAATAGGAGTAGGTAATCCTTTTTTATTTGAACACTTTATCTTGTTTAGCTACGAAAGCAAATTAAATGAAGTCTCTAAATAACTAAGTACGTAACTAAGTAAATAACCAAGAAACCAAATAATTAAGAAAAACTAAGTAACTAAGTATGTTAAGGACTAAATAAGTAAGTAAACAAGTAAATAACTAAATAAATAAGTAAACTAAGTAAGCCAAGTAACTTAGTAACTAAAAGTAAGTAACTAAGAAAACTAAAACTAAATAAAAGAGAAAAATAAAAACAAGAAACTAAGAAATTATATAAAACAACAAAACTAAAAGTAACTAATAAGTAACTAAGCAAGTACCCTAACTAACTAAGTAACTAAATAAGCTAACTAAGTTAGTGAGTGAGCTAATAATCTGAGCCAAGGGAGTAAGTAAATTAACTAAGCTAAGTAAGTAAGTGAGCGAGCTGATAAGTAATTAAGTAAGCAAGCAAGCTAAGTAATTAATTAATTAAGTGAGCAAGCAAGCTAAGTAATTAATTAATTAAGTGAGCAAGCTAAGTAAGTAAATTAGCAAAGCAAGTAAGAAAGCTAACAAAATAAGTAAAAGAACTAACCTAAGTATGTAAAAATAAGCACGCAAAGTACATAGGTAAGTGAGTAAGCAAGCAGGCTAAGTAGGCAGTGTAAGTGAGTAAGCAAGCTAAGTAGGTGAGTAAGTAAGCAAGCTATGTAAGTAAATAAGTAACTAAGTAATTTAGAACGTAAGTAATTAAGTAAGCAAGCAAGCTAAGTAGGTAAGCAAGTTAAGTAGTTAAGTAGGTAAGCAAGTAAGCAAGTAAATAAGCAAGTAAATAAATAACCAAGCTAAGAAGATAAGATAAAGTAAGCAAGCAACCAAGTAATTAAGTAAGCAAGCAAGCAAGCTATGAAAATAAGACTAATTAAGTAAGCAAGCTAGGTAATTAAGTAACTAAGCAAGCAAGCAAGCAAGTTAAGAAAATAAGACTAAGCAAACAAGCTAATTAATTAAGCACCAAAGAAGTAAGCAAGCTAACTAGTAAGTAAGAAAGCTAAGAAAATCAGCTTAAGGAATTAAGCAAGCTAAGAAAATAAGACTAAGCAAGCAAGGCAAGAAAATAAAACTAAGTAAGCAAACAAGCTAGGAAAATAAGACTAAGTAAGTAAACAAAAAACTAAACAAACAAGTAAGCAAATTGAGCAAATAAGTAAGCAAACTAAGTAAGCTAAGCTCAATAAGTAAGCTAAACTAAGCTAAGTAACTACACTAAGTAAATAAGCTAAGCTAAGCTAAGTTAGTCAGTTAAGGGTATCTCCAATGGGGAGGGCACAATACAAAACTTACCATTTTTGGCTATTTTTAGAGACCTGAGTCTTTAAAAATCATTATTAAGGCTATCATCAATGGAGGCTCTAAAATGTAAAACTTTATATTTTTGGGTATTTTTAGAATTGTTGAACAAAATGGAGCCTGAGGCTCTATTTTGGCATCTTTTAAGCCAAAAGTGGTGGATCTCAAGTACTTTTTCTATGAATAGTACTACTTTTTAGGGTATGTGCTCTAAAAATACCAAAAAATAGAAAGTTTTACATTTTAGAGCCCCTATTGAGCTTGTCCTAATGATTTAAATATACATGGTGCCCATCACTTTTGCCAACTTTTGAGTTAAAATAGAGACCAGTTGGTTCTAATTACTACGCTCAACTAAACTAAGTTAACAAAATAAGACCAAGTAAACAAACAAACAAAGTCATTAAGTAAGTTAGAAAAGTAAGCGAACTAACAGAAAAGACTAACTAAGCAAGCTAAGTGAATATGACTAAGCAAGTAGTAAATAAGCAAGCTTAGAAATGAAGAGTAAGTAAACAAGCTAAATAAGGTGTAAGCAAGCTAAGAAAATAAGTAAGCAAGTTAGCTAAGCTAAGCTAACTAAGAGTAAGCTAAGTAAGCTAAGCTAACCAAGCTAAACTAAGTTGAGTAAACTAAGTAAAATAAGTAAGCTTAATAAGTCTAACTTAAGGTAAGCAAGTTATGCCATGCTAAACTAACTAACCTAGGCTAAGGTAAATAAACTAAGCTAAGCCTAAGCTAAGTAGGTAAGTTAACTAATCTAAGATTTATACTAATCTAAGCTAAGCTTGTGAAGCCCCAGACCTAATTTCTGAGCATTAGCATATTAATTGGACATTACTTATGATTGAATTGCCTTACATGTCTGGTGTTCGTATTTTCTATGTTAATAAGTAATTTAACTTAGAAAACATAGCAAGTCAAGCATATCAAACTAAGCATTCATTTCAAATCAAAAGGAAAAGATTAACTCGGTAGGTATAATAGATAGCTTGAGTATTAAAAGGTTAGAGTTATTAAAATTTTGTAACTTAGTATATAATGTTTTGCTTGTAGGATAGAAGAAGAAAGGTTAACCTGGGATAGTTTGAGCATTAGGAAGATTAAATCTAGTCTTTCATTTGGATTGAAGAACTTCTATAGTTTTACTTGTTTATTTATTTCAGTTAGGGTTTGATATGAAATATATATATAGATATTAACTATAGTGCTCTACTTTATTTTAGAACATGATTAAATGTGATTCATTGTCTTAGGGTTAACTAGGAATACTGTAGTAAATCTAACTTATGTGACGAAAAAAAAAGGGAATTAGGATACTACCTGAATAACTTAGAATATGATAAAGTATTTGAAGACACTTGGATATATTATGAGGTCAATTAACTAAGATAGCACTTTACCACTTTTTATTTAGCTATTAATTATTATTATTAGAATAAGGCTTATAAATATTTTTGGGATAATAAAATTAGGATGAGATATACTACTTCTAGATAACTTGTATGGCGTTTAAATGAGATTAGTCAACCTTACCCCATAGATATTAAAACAAAAACTTGCTAAGACATAACTTAATATACATTTAGGTAGTATGAATTAGGTTAAAGGATATATATATATATATATATATATATATATATATATATATATATATATATATATATATATATATATGTTGGGATTATAAATTAACTAAGCAGTGAAGGTAATAAAACTATATAGGAAATTTTAGGATGTTAGCTAAATAAGTTCATTGGATACTTTAAATATTTAAGTTGCTACGAATAAAGTAAAAGTGTTAAACTTATATAGTATTTCGTGAGTAAATTACTAGTTTCATATAGAATTCATTAGGTCTTCCACTATCTCTTAATCAGTTATTATTAGATAATTTTAGAACATGCATTTATCTAGCTTGAACCAATTAGTACCTAAATTATAGTTATAACAAGTAAAAGTACGTAACATGTAGTATAGAAATTATAATGGTACCTTACAAGGCTCAATTAAATTTATCATTCGATCACAAAATCCTATATTAGTTTACTATTAAATTGGGAAACTAGTATTTGCCTACATATAATATACACTAACAATTAATATAGTTGTAGTTCAAGTAGTTAAAATATTTAACCTATAATATGTGTAACCTTAACATTAAAAATGTCCATGCACAAGTTTTACCTACCACGTTTTTATCACTGATGAATCACCAACTTAAGCCCACTATAGTAGTCATTATCTAAATCATTATAACCTAGTAACACGCGGCAACTTAATTTCTTTCCATCAGCAAGCCTATGATCGGCTAAGCTAAACACAACATAGTCCTACCAAGTGTTATCACCAATTGCTCAAACACATATACTATCATCATCATTCACAAACAGACAAACGATACTGCCACATTAAACTACCTAAGCTATTGTCGAATGAATACCTATAGTCCTAGTAAGCAGCTTGCACCATCCTAAGATGCAGCTTGCTGGGAAAATGCCACCGCTACCAATAAACTCAGCTATCAAACACGTTAATCCTATCCTACCACTAGCATGGAGTCGTGGCATGCACTTATGAAATTTCCATCAAGCCAACAGCCATGATCAGTACACTTCTACACGATATTGTGCCTCTACGCAGCGGCTTAGGAGTTATAACAACACTTCATTATCAACTAGACCAGCGTTGATTGCCTACAATTAGCTTTGCGTTGCTGTCACCTTGCACACGAAATGTTTGCCGCCACCAAAACCCAATTAGATCAAAGCTAAAACCATATATAAACCTCTCACCTTCGACTTTAGCAAAACAGATAAGCCAATAGTTGTGTATGTTTTGTAGTTTTGCTTATAGGTTCAACGGCGCACACAATAGACAATTCCTTAAGCTTATTGGAGTACCACTAAAATCAGATCAAGAATTCCACGATTTAAGGTAAGGAATTTTCATAAAAATAGCATTTCTATTATGTTAATTAGTTTAATATTAATATTACATGTTTAATAATATTCTTTACTTTTTAAATGTATTAATTGATCTAGAATTAGCTTAGTCCTCTTGAAATGTCTAGCTTGGGAAAATTTGCTGCTAGTCAACCTAATGTCTGCTTGTTTGGGTGTGTAATCTTAAGCTGGGGCATGTAAAGAGGTATAACTACTAAACCTAATTATTTGATTAGAAATTAATTGGACGGGACTGTCAGAGGCGCTAAGAATTAAGTTGACTTGTTTTTAATAGTAATAAACTTGTTAATGGATAAATGGACACATTGTTATCTTGTCCTATCTAATAAACTAATAAAGGAATACATTAGAACCAATCCAAGAGTTGTTAGTATAGTTACATGAACAAGCCTTACTAAAGTACTCAGTTTACTTAACTAATTAAGTAGGGTTTAATTTACTTAAAGGTTATTTACTTTGATATTTGAATTGTCTACTTACTATCAACTAGACGTACCTTGACATTTAAACTAACTACTTGTTATCAACTAGAATAGTAATAACTAGAGATTTTAAGTGACAACATTGGGTTATTATGGATTACATCTTGTTGCTTGTATTAATTGTTTGCCTATATTAATATTTTTAATTGTTAAAGATACTTGTTTGGGGACAACCTCTTTTGTTGATCCCCACCAATGAAATACTATATGCTGTGTGTTATATGACTATTTGTGCATGCTTGTGTGCTGCTTGGGGATTGCAACCTCAGGCACGATAGCGTTTCACGAACGCCGGGCAGCATAGGGCTTGCCGGTGCTCCCGTGACTATCGTGGTCCTATTCCCTCTCCCGCTTGGCGATCTCCACCCTCAGGGAGTTGGGTCGTAGATTTTGGGTATAATCCGGAGTACCCTCTTGGGAGAGATAAGAAGTTGAAATTGTGATCAAGGCTGATCACCTCGTGAAATGATCGGATTGTTCCTACTCTCACTTGGTACCACCCTCGGAGAGTAGTGTCGTACTCTCGCTTGGCATTCTACCCTCGGAGAGTAGGTTGATATGTGTTGTGGATATATTCCATTAAATGTTACTATTACTGATACGTGACTCGAATGTGATAGTAATTTCTACTAGTTATCATATGATATTGAATCTTGACGTTACCACATGTGGATATTATCTAAATGTACTACATCATGATTTCCAAAAGGGACTGACCAAAAGCGTTTTCAAAACTCTTCTATTCCATCCTCACTGAGCTTCCCAAGAGCTCACCCTCTTTTCTCCTTCCCCCCCTCCCCCCCGTCCCCAGCCCCCAGCCCCCAGCCCCCAATTGCAGATGCAACTTAGCTTGAGATGGGAATTGACTTTATATGCTGAAGTTGAATGTTTACATGCTCGCAGTCCCTTGGCTGTCATATTTTGATCCAAGTTGTAAAAGTTAGAGTTTGTTTGTATTGATCTCGGGTAGAAGGGTTGTAACGCCCCGATCCCTCACGAGACCGGAGGCTCTAATAACTATGCTATTCTCAACCCAATACCAAACCCGGTCACAAAATTTTAGGAAAAAACGGACAGAGTTTCCTCTGTACCGCGGACATTTTTCAAACCTGTAAATACTCAAAATAGCCACAATATACTAAAACAAGCTTTTATAATTAAAATTCAAAGGTTTAAGGTCATCCAAGCCAGGAGACAAACAACAGCTCCAAATCACACATGCATGCACCCAACTTAACTTTTCATTAAACCTTTTTAACATGCCATCCTATGATAACATTAGAGCAATTTTAGAAGTTGAAATCAACACCTCTAAACATACACCCCCAAGCATGCAAGAACTAAAAGGAGAATTAAAAGTTATTACAAACCATAATATCTCAAAGCTAACATTACAACTAACAACTTTCAACTTGCAACTACAAGAATATACATAGCCTTAAGGCCACAAAATAGATCATGCTATAGCAATACAAGTACACCATGTAACAACAAGAAGGCAAATCCACCTTAAACAACAAACACACAACAACTAGGGCAAAGGCTCAGCTTGAACTTTTTCCTCTTCTACTAGCACCTCAACTAGTTGGGGTTCACCCTCAGCACTTCCTGAAACATGTTTAGCGAGGTATGAGCAATCACAATTGCTCAGTGAGGGATAAGGTCTACCGGGGACGTGCAATGCAACAACTTAACACAATTAATACAATAGATAAACAGTGAATAACAATTCTAATACCACATTTTAAAAGGATACAATCGATAACCCTTATCACTCCAAATCTTCGATCCCCGATCCACGATCCACGAACCACGATCTCGATCTCGATATGCCGGCATCCCTTACACCAATGGGTACTCCGGATGTACCCAATCCTACGACCCAACACCCCCTAGCAATCTCCGGACCAGGCGAGTGAGGGAATAGCAGACGGAGCTAAGGCAACCAACACTGGCAAGCTCGATGCCGCCCAGCGAGGCCATCGCATCCGCTGCGACAATGAGGTTGCGCAACCACGATGCAATGCAAGAATGATAACAATGACAATATAATCAGGAAACACATTTAAGGACAAAGTAAGTTGTTCTCGCACTAAGTTACAATTTAGCAATAATAAGCATATATCAATTACGCAATTAAACTAAACAATATACTCTTTTAGAAAGAAAATAAACTATGATGCACGTAAGGATGCAGGTCTCTCACCTCTACCGAGCTCCAAGATGTAAGTTTGAATCACATCATTTCCAGTCACCTTGAACCTATGAGCAAACATTACTTCAATTACTCTTTAACTACAACATTCATTCTAAGTTAGCTAACTTATAACTTCGCTTATTTAGCATATATACAATATCTATTAGAATTCTATTTTTAACAAAACACCACTTTTTTATCCTTTAACTTAACATATATTCCATATTTTCAATAGTCTACAAGTTAATTAAGAAGATAGTTCAAAAACTTAAAGGAGAATGATTCAACCAGCATGCTATAACTAGATATAAACCGAGCTAGAATTTAGTTTAACTAAGATCAACACATGAGCCTGCAGTTACTCATACTATTTCTCATTTGACTTTAGTTAATAACTTGTACAAGAAACTAATTCACTCCACATACAATAAACTAGCCATTAACTCAACTCAAAGAATTTCTCCAAAGAATTTATAGATAATAAAGGTTAGGTTACTTTAATGTTCAAATGACACATTCATTCATAATGACACTACCCAGTCTTTTACTACTTTAATGAACTTCTAATTCATATTCTACTTTACTTACAATATTTAGTAATATCTCTATGAAGATAGCCCAACATTAGCACATAGGGAAAGAAATGCATTTATCAACTAATAGAAAAGTTAACTATCAACCATTTAATAACTAACATACTTTTTTAGTAAAATAACTATACTTCAAGCTAAGATTCTAACATATCACTAGTAGTATTAACTTAAGTTAATTACATTTAACATATAATAGACAACTATCAACTTACAATTAACCTTACATGTAGTTTCAAAAAGCATTAAACACATTCTTCCACATAGTTTACTTGACCTTTCTAAGTGTTCACTAGTTGCACATTGATAACAACAACTAATTCTAACAGTTGAATTGTTTAGCATATATAGAAACATTACCTATGTCTAAAGGTGGTGACCATCACAACTCTACTAGTATTTCTCATTCACAGTCGAATAGAATAGCTTTCAATTTAAATTAACTTTACTAGCAATTAGATTTCAATTACAATTCATGAAAACAACATAACTATAAGAGCCCCATTACGTTATTAATCATCCAAGGACACTACACAATAAGGTCTTGATCGAATACATCCAATTAGAACTGAATTATATCATTACTATAGCAAAATAACAACAAAATTCAGATTCTCACATAACAGGACATTTCTGACGCATCTCACCAAAATGATCATAACTTGCTCTAGACAACTCCGATTAATGCACCGTAAAAAGCTGTAGAAACTAGACTCGTAAGGCTTTCTAATGGTATATAATTCAACCCATAATCCTTCTCCAATTAATACAGTTTTAAGCTCGAAGTTGCCTCAATGCAGTTAGAATAGAAGCAGTTTATACAAGCAAATAAGTAGTTTTACAAAAGGGCATATACAAGATATAACTAGAATTACATCAAAAGTTTCACACCAACTTGAAACTACATTTAATCATTCAAGAAGTCATGCCAAGGTCTTAGAAGCGCGAGACAACCGAAATTGCACCTAAACCCCTTTGTTATTCAAGCTATTTCTCCTCCAAACCAAAGTTAATGATTCAAATTTAAAGGAAAACTCTACCAACCTTCTAACTAACCCTCAAGGAACCCTTTCAACCCTCTAACTCATTCAAATGCCCGCAATAACCTCGAAAGCCCCAAATTCCCTCTTATAGCTTTACACTACACCTACCTCATCCGGGCTTCAAACAAGGATTAGCAAAGCTTCTATAGCACCTAGGTAGCCTAAGGATACCAAAAGTAGAGCCCGAATCCACCCGGATTCGTCTTAACCCCGAAACCCCTTTATTAAAGTCGACTATTTTACGTTTTATGCGATTTTAGAGTAATTCAAGTGCACGGGGCTATTAGACTACCTTCATTAGCACCTAAGGCATCTATTAGGAGTGTTGAATCAAGCTAATTCGAGCAATTACACAAAACCCTAGAAAAAACGTCACTATTTACCTCATGAATTAAACTAACGATTCCAACCATTTAAAAAGCGAAACAATGGTTCAAATATGTTCTCTAGCACTCATATACAAGGTATAATAGCATAGATAATCAATACATTAGTATTTGAACACATTTTCAACAAATCAAGAAAATAGCAACTATTTTAAAATGCGAAAATAAGCCGTGAAATCCCTCACCAATGCGCGTAGGAGCTCCTAGGAGGCTAGTAGACACCCTAAACCACTTGCACCTAGCTTGGCTTGGCTTGGAATGAGGATTTGTTGAACAAAAAAACTCTATTTCTTCTCCTATGCAATTCTCGGATTTGCTACAGTGTTTTCAGCATGCTTTTTTTTTTTTTTGTTTTGTTTTGCCAAGTTATGAGCTAATGTGTGTGTTGTGTGAGTTATATATTAAATGGGGCTAAGTTGCTTGCTTAAATGGTTCACTAAATGCGCTTAGTTAGCTTAAAACGAGCCTAGATAGTAAAATGAATGCTAGCTAATTCATTCCCTAAGTTATGTTACGTAATACTATTCATACAACTACAAAAATTATTTTATAAACAGACTCTCCTATCGCCTCTAGCTCAAATGCACATTTTTCCCACTACTCTAACAATTAATATGATTTAATAAAAATGTTAATTCGCTAATAGCATGAAGTTAAAAACAGAGTGAATAGTAATTTAAGAAGACAGTTAATAATGCACAGAAGGAAATGCGCAAACAAGGGATGCAACAGTAATTGAATGCATGGCTAAAACTCGGGCGTCACAAGGGTAGCTGTGTTGAAACCCTAGTTTGTAAATAGCCGGGTAGTTCTCAGGTCTCGAATAATGTAACACCCTTTGTACCGAGATTATTATTGAATAGCTGGTTATTGTTAAAGATCTTTGTACTTTACTTCAATGTTATACAAAGTTATATTCATGAGACCGCAACGACAGTAAACACAGACTTTGACCTAATCTTGAGAAGGGTCGGGTTGGGGTCGTTACAAAGTTAATTTATAAAGTAAGCAAGCTAAAGTATGCTAAGTAAGTAAGCAAATAAGGAGTAAGCTAAGTAACTAAGTAAGCAAGCAAATAAGGAAGTAAACTAAGTAAGTAACTAAGTAAGCAAGCAAGGAAGGAAGGAAGCTAAGTAACTAACTAACTAAGCAAGTAAAAAAGGAAGCCAAGTCGTAAGTAAGCAAGCTAAGTAAATAATAAGTAGTCAACAAAGGACGTAAGCAAGTAAAGAAAATAAGACTAAGTAAGCAAGAAAACTAAGTCATTAAGTAAGGAAGCAAGCTAAGAAAATAAGACTAAGTAAGCAAGCTAAGTAATTAAGTACGTAAGTAAACAAGTAAGCAATGTAAGGAAATAAGACTAAATAAGTAACCAAACTAAGAAAATGAGATGCATGAATGATGAATGATGAATGACGATGAATGACGAATGAATGGATGGTGAATGATGAATGATGAATGGATGGTGAATGATGAATGGTGAATGATGAATGATGAATGATGAATGTTGATGAGGTGAGAATGATGATGATGATGATGAATGAGATGATGGGATGATGAGATGATGGGAATGAATGACTGAGATGATAGTGATGAATGTGAGATGATTCTAAGGTGGCCCAGTTAGAGGGTTACCTCAGATTAAGCAAGCTAAGCAATTAAGTAAACAAGTAAGCAAGCTAAGGAAATAAGACTAAGTAAATAAGCAAGGTAAGAAAATAAGACTACATAAGTAAGCAAGCTAAGAAAATGAGATGCATGAATGATGAATGATGATGAATGAATGGGTGAATGATGAATGAATGGTGAATGATGAAAGTGTGAATGGTAATGAGGTGAGAATGATGATGGTGAATGAGATGAGTAAGATGATAAGGAATAATGATATGATGGTGATGGATGATGATGAGAATAAATTGAGTGAGATGAAGATGATGAATGTGAAAGGATTCTGATGATGATGAAATTAACATAACTAATAAGCAAGTTAAACTAATAAGTCACTCAATAACTAACTAAATAAGTAAACAAATAAGCTAGTAATAAGTAGGTAAGCTAAAGCTAAATAAGCAAGCAAGTAAACTAAGTAACTAACCAACTAAATAACGACACTAAGTAAAAAATTGAGTAAATAAAAGTAACTAACTAAATAAGTAATAAGTACAAAAAAAAAAGTAACTAACTAATTAACTATGTAACTAAACTAAAACTAAATTAGCTAAGTAAATAAGTAAGCTAAATAGATAAATAAATAGCTAAGCTGAGCTAAACTAACTGAAGTAAAAATAAGCAAAGTAAGCCAACTAAACTAAGTAAATAAGCTTAATAAGTCTAAGCTAAATTAAGTAAATAACATAAGATAAGCTAAGTAAGTTAAGCCTAAGCTATATAACTAAACTAAGTAAAGAGTGGTAACTAACCGAAGTAAACTAAGCTAAGCAAACAAGCAAAACTAAGTAAGTAAACTTAATAAGTCTAAGCTAAACTAAGTAACCTAAATAAGCTAAATAAGTTAAGGGTAAGATATATAAGTAAACTAAGTAACGTAAGCTATGCAAAGCTAAATAAACTTACCTAAGCTAAGTAAATTAAGATACACTAAGTTAGGTAAATAAACTAAGCTAAGCTAGTAGTCACACTAAGTAAAGCAAGCTAATCTAAGCTAAGCAAAGCTAAGTAAGCTAAATTAAGTACTCAAGTAAGAAAAGAAAGCGCCAAAGTAAGTTAAGTAAGCTAAGCTAAGCTAAACTAACTAAGTTAATCTAAAGACAGTAAATAAGTAAATAACTAATAAGTAAGAAGTATGTAAAATAAGCTAAGCTAAGTGAGTGAGTGAGTGAGTGAGTATGCTAAGTAAAACTATGTAACTAAGAGTGACCAAGCTAAGTAAGTATATAAGCTAAGTAAATAATTAAACTAGCTAAATAAGTAAAACAAAAACTAAATAAGTAAGCAAGCAAGCTATGTACAAACTAAATAAGAAAGTAACTAAAAGTAAGTACGAAAGTGAGTAAATTAAGTAAGTAACAAAAGAAGTAAGATAACTGATAAGTAAGTTAGTAAAACTAAGCAAGTTATGAATTGAGTAAACAAATAAGCAAGTAATTAAACTAATAAAATAAGTAAAACTAAAATTAAGTAATAAGTAAGCATGCAAGCTAAGCAACAAACTAACTAAAAATAATTAACAAAAAAGTAAGATAAATAATAAGTGAAACTAAGCAAATAACTAAATAAGTAAACAAATAAACAAGTAATTCGTATGTAAGCAAGTAATAAGTAAGACAGCTAAAATTAAATAGGTAAGCAAGTAAGCTAAGTAACTAACTTAACTAAGAAAAAGTAAGAAACGAAATAAGTAAGAATAAGTAAGTGAAAACAAAATTTTTAAATGGCACCAAACTTTAAATGAATATGATGTATATGGTGGAAGGCCTAATTCCATAAAAGTGCATATTGATGATGTGATAGTGTTTCAGAAGCGCACTAATATAGTAATAGAAATTTTCAAAAGTAAAACCTAAGATGACATAAAAATTAGAAGCAAAGCTGGTATATCATCAATATTTCTAGAAACATAGCTAATAACTATAGAACAGTAGAATTCCGGGAACAAATTATAACATGACTGACATGTAATGGAAAATTCCAAAAATAATTGATATGGCATGAGATTTGCAAAAGTATACAAAATTTTGACAACAAAATTGCAATGAAGCATAAAAAGCCCAACTCAAAGATTGAAGAACTATACTGAACATTTATAAAAAAATAAGGGCGTCTATTTCATTTCAAAATGAGATAAGCAAGAATGAGAAGCCAATTTACCATGAATTCTCATAGCAGATTAATCTATCTTAACTTCCTTTTCAAAATGAGATAAGCAAGAATGATAAGCCATGTATCTGAATTTCTCATAGCAGATTAATCTATCTTCAATTTTTTTTTTTTTCCGAATCCTAATTTCATCATAATCCCAATTAGGGTATGGAAAAACAAATGATAAGTGAATGGATTCGGTATCTAAGAGTAATTGAGGATGTGTTTACTTTTATAGAAGATTTAGGCTTACCTCAAAAAGTTATGGTGTGGCTTATAGATTCATCACTTGCAAACATCATCCATGATTTTTTTGAGAAATAAACATCATCCATGAATTAACTTGTCAAATTTGTTGTTTTGCAGGTTTTTGCTACAAAACAGAAAAAATAAGCCTTAAAACCACTCGCACGAGTAATTAGAACCATACAGATTATAAAACAATTCAAAACTACCTTTAGCGGGACTAGTGGAAAGCTTTTGGCTGTTACAACTACATTACCTGTGAAGGATTTGCAACCTCATAGGGAAAAAGGGGAAAAAGAGTTCTAGTCCTTTTAGTCTTGAGATACACCTAAAAAGCACAAACCTAACATGACGAAGATGAAACAAGTTAGTTGCAATTAAGCTATCAAACCAACTGAGTTTTCCTTTGATAGTTGCAAGTTGAAAACCTTTCCAAACACTTATTCTCAGACCCTCTGCTTATAACTTCGAATTTCTCTTACATTTAACGTTCCAGCAGCATTCGTTCTCCCTTCCACTTCTTCCATTCACACCAAGTGAAACCTATCTTATTGTTTCACTCTACTGATCCCACTTTCGAAACTAAATATTTTAAAGGGAATTGATTTTACGTAATGGAGAACATTGCAGCTACGAACTAAACACTTCAAAAGAGAAGCAAGAAATAAGCAATAAATAAAAAAAAACAACCAAATTAAGTCTTCCTTCCCCTACAAATGAGACATCAGAAAATTAAGGGCAGTGATGTTTGACATCAGAAAATTCACTAAACTTCTTAAGAATTTTGTGAGTCTTAATAGGTCACTGCAGAACTGTGGTTTTAATTAGATGAACTAACCTATTTGTTAATAATAAATTATTTTGAGCTCTCTATATGTGCATGCTACCAGAAAATGAATTTATGGCATTCACACTTTAACACCTTCCAAAAACAAAACTAGGATTCAGATGATAATGACATCACAAACCATCCTGAGAAAATCTATCCCTCTCCCCCATCAGCTAATCTAACTTTACCAGGGGTTCGTAAAATCCAATTAGCGATGCCATTTTGATTGCATTATATTTCCATTAACACTTCAAACTATTATTCCTAATTAGTTCCAACTATAAAAGGTGAACAAATCCTTCTTCTTTCACACAAAAAGACCTTAATGTGTTGAGTGGATATCAGTTGTAGGGCTATTACAGTGAATCAAATCCTACACAAACATTTTGTGTTGTTCAAAAGTATATTCTCAGATCGTTTCAGTTGCTATAGAATGCCACAAAATCAACAATACCTACTTTGTAGTTTTCTTTTTCAAGAGAAACGATGATTTATAGAACAGTCTTATATATAATGGCGGAGAACTAATACATATTAGAAGTGCAACAACAAGTAATTATATACAACCACAACAACACCCATCTATATGCTAAAATTTGCATGAAATTAAGAAATTAAAACATAAAAGGAAAAAAAAAGAACTTATTGCTGGATAAAGGATCATTTTATAAATGTAACAAAAGAGGTCAATAAAAGCTTACTTGATGGAGGAACTGAGAAAGAGAGAATGATATTTGACGTGAATACAAATCCATGTACATATTCACCCAAATACTGACGAAGTAAATTAGATTTGGCCCCACTTCTTTTCATTAGATGGATATTAAAGAAATTAGAGGTTGACAAAATTCTAAATTGAATTTCTCCATAGAATTATCTTATTCTCCATCCCACGCCTTTCACGTGTTGAGGTCAGTTGTTACAGCTGGTATGGATTACAGTGCCATCAAACCATGCCTCCCATTTTGAATACTGGCTACTAGTAGGCTTTTTTTAAAATAAACATGGAAGACACATATGAATACTAAGACTTCAATCAGGAAACTATTCAAAAAATGATCTAACGAAGTTTCAGAGGCATACTGAGGTAGTATAAAAAGTTGTTAGAAGCAAAAACCAAGATGGCACAAAAATGAAGAAGCAAAGCTGGTGCATCATCAATACTTCTAGAAACATAGGTGATAATATAACTGATAATTACAAAAGAATATATTCCAGTAGAAAATATAGTACTAGATTAGGGAAGTATGACTGACATGTAATGGAAATTCCAGAAAATAATTGATATGCCATGAGATTTGATTAAGTGTGATTAGTATTTATTGAAAATTTTCAAAACAAAATCAAAATGAAGAATGAAAAAGCCAACTTAAAGATGAAAGATTAAGACTCAAACAATTTTTTAGAAAATAAGGGTGCATCTTTTGTTTCAAAATGAGAAAAGCAAGAATCATGAACTTACTTCATGAATTTCTCACAGTATATTACTTATCTTCAATTCTTTTTTTTTTCTTTTTTTTTTTCAAATCCTAATTTCATCATAAACCAAAGCATTCACTGTCACAACTATTTTCCCTTGTAGAATAAATCAAATTACTAAAGATTCATCACTTTTCACCTCAATGCATTCAAGAGTATCAAATTTATGTAAAAGAATAGTAATAATTTTTCACTTAAAGACTTACCTCAAACACTTATATTGTAGGTTACAGCTTCATCACATGCAAACATCATCCATAAATTTCCTTGCCAAGTTGTTGATTACTAAATGCTGAGAGAGTGAGAAGATAGTGAGATTTGTATTGTTTGCTTCAAAAACTGACCAAAGTATGCCTCAACTTCACCCGCACCAGCAGTTGGAACTACAGAGAAAATAAAACTACCCAATATCAGCCAAAAACTTTGATGCTGCCATAGATACTCTGTTTGCTCCCAAAACTTGGATAGAGATATCATGTCAAACTGAGGACCTAATGTGAATCACACTAAAGAACTTATGCTATTCTCACCCTACACATCCTATTAAACAGATTATTTCTTTTAAATGTTGTCTTCACCTTTTCCAATAGCATGTGAATCAAATTTGAAGAGTAATATGTCGATGATCACATATTATTAAGAAAATATAAGAATTTAGCTTATAACCGACTCAACGAACTAGATAAACCAGCTAATGTAAGTACAACAATTTCAAATTAGGTAGGGTTGCTGAAAACTATCCATTGTTGGTTCTCCTAATATTAGAGTACCATGGGTATAGGTAAACGGCCAAGCTACCATCCTAACCACTTTCCATAACATCAACTTAGGATGCACTGATGTACTGTTACTGAGAGACTTTTTACTTAGTGATTTCAAATTTCTTGGTACTTAATAAGAATAGGGATAAGTTTATTGCAAGATAATCAGGATATCTGAGCATAGGATGCCGCACTTTGCTTTTTAGTATTCTTATAAATGCATAAACAATATCACCATAACTGACTGGAATGTCAAACACACGACAACCACATAATAAATGTCCCAAGCAATTTTCATGCAAGTATTCATATATGTAGTAAATATAACTCAATCAGGTCAAGAAAAGAAAGCCAAACCTTAAGAGCCATATAAACACAACCAGAATATAACTCAATCTGGTCAAGGAAAGAAAGCCAAACCTTAAGAGCCATCCAATCATGACCAAGTATATGTCTCTCATCCTTTGCAAACTTAATATATGAAATAGATGCTATTATCTTAGTGCAAAACAATCTTGATCCATGTGCCTCTTGTTCCTCAAACCTGATACAAAATAGAGTATTAATATCTCAGCAAGTGTTATATTGGTTAAATGCATATCAACAAAATGCTTTAAGAAAAAAGAGACTGCTGAACAAAACAAACAATTAGCACCACCTTCCGTTCTCATTCCCTTTTCTTGATTAGAAAAAAGGGCTTTTCATGTATAATTGTCTCAAGCAACAGTTAAGCATGACATATGAGTATACTTCATTTGAGTACTTACAAGTTGGTATGAGTTGCTCAAAACTGATCGCGCATATCAATAAGACGTACCAATCCTTTTGAACTACTATACACTGAAGAGTAAAACGGGTAGGATGAAACGCTGAGGATGTCTGCAAGAAGTTACAGATATTAGGGTCAAGACCCGTGGAAAAACTTGTAAATCTTAAACATGATATTCTCTTTGAGTAATAAGCTAGGTTTCATAGCATTATATCCTTAAAAGTAGAATCCCCCCCTTCTCTCTCTCTGTCTCTCTTTCTCTTCCCATTGTATAGAACAAGAAAAGAAAAGAGAAACATATAGAGGGAGTTGTTTCTTCCACATACTAACAAGATCAATTCAAGACTATACTATGCAAAGTAAAATTAAAATACTACCCCTAGCTCATCTTAAGAAAGGAAACTAGCACTAGAGCAGTGTCTTGTGCAAGAAAACCCAAAAACTAGAGTTGGAAAAACAATATTGGAACTTTGACTACTTATTTCCAGGTTCCACAGGTTTATTCACAAATCTTCAGCAGATATAAAAGTTCACCATCACTACAAAGTACAGTAAAGAAATAGACTAGTTGAAATTTTAGGAACTCAAATTATATTAAACCCAGTTAAATTACTTGCAGCAGTACCAAGGGCTCCTTTTTAACTTGCAGCCATGATTATCAAAACATGAATTGAAGGACATATAACTCTCTAAGTAAGGAAAAGTGGATAAGGATTTAACAAATATTAAAGAAAATAATCACATATTTTGAGTTAGCCAAGAAAAGAAAGAATTGTCTAGGATTACCTTGAATGGACCACTTGAACCAAATGGATCCAAGTCATCAAAGGAAAAACGACGACTATCATCGAAACCCGGGCTACTGTTAACGGAGTCAAACCTTCTCCCCTCCAGGAGAGGAGCCCCGATCATATGTACTAAAGGAATCGTATCTTGAGAAACTGTCAAAGAAGGGATGCCCTAACCTAACATTGTATCTTGGTGGAGAATTGTCCATCCTTGAGAGTGGAGTCTCAGGAATAGGGTCTTCGAAAGTAAATGGACTACTCTTTTCAAAGATACTCTCTGCCCTGGGGAATTCTGTTCTTGTTGGATTTCCACCTGAATTACTGGAACCAAATAAGTAATTCTCACCGTGCTTCTCATCATCCAATCCTATGGCAAGATACAATTTAGGTTGTTATGACACAAATAAGGTGATAAATAAAAATACAATTTTACTTAATCAAGGTAATCAATGCACAAATAGACAAGCATTCAACATATAATCCGAAAAAGAATCTTCAACAATCTAACTTAAAGAGATCATAGAAAATTTGTGTGTACCTGCTCGTGTGAACCTTTTACCGCTCGTAGCACAATGGTCATTAGTACTTACTAATCAAGAACTGCGAACAACAATAGAAAAAGTAAAAATTGTAGAAAATTATTATCATACCGATTACAGTTCAAGCAATATAAAACATTATTCAAAAAGATATCAAACTATTACTCGCGTAACATAGTATATTACCCTAATAGATACGTAACATAATATATTACTGCACTTACGTGTGTTTTCTACTCAATTTTCTCACGTACCTCCAAAAGCTTCACTACTCATTGCGAGAACAAACCAACGCCCACAAAGAGAAGAGAGGAATTAGAGAGTAAAGGGGAGTGTGAGACGGATCGTGTGTGTGTATTTGTGTGTGTTTTTTAGCGGAGGAATGAGAGAGAAAAAACATTCTCATACACCTGTAAACGGATACTTACCTAACAAAAACAAACAAACAAACAATTAGTTAATTTCTAAGGACACATAAGAAATATACATCAAAAAATAGATGAAGCAAATAAGTCCTACCATCACTGCCAATTAAAGTCGTGTTAGACGTTCATCATAGTCAGTATATACTTGGAAGCAATTTCCAAAACTGTAAAGCATCATGAATGAAGTAAACAATATCTTAAAATGCTTATATAAATAAGTTTAAGTATGATACCCCTTTTCTTGAAGTGTGAAATAGTAACTTGTATTTTTAGATGCTATCCATCTGTAATTGGTCAATTTCTTTTCAAATTATACACCCTTAAAATATAAATCAGATCACTAAAGAATCATTACCTTGCACCCTAATAATGCTAGAGTATCCAATTTCTGCAAAACAATAAATACGCTAGCAAAATTTTCTTACCGAACCCAACATCTAAAATGAGTATCTACTGTGCAAGAGCATTCCCAACAACAATTAAAAGTCGGCACCTTAAAAATCGTCACTCTTTCCACTAGATTCTGCAGAGATGAAAGATAAGGACTCATCACAAATTTGCTACCCTTGTTTTTATGCTACTACGGATCAGTAGGCTTAATTTCCGAAAGCGATATAATGAATCGTTTTAATTTTTCAAAACTTATCTCAAATACTTAAAATGCAGGTTATCGCTTCATCACATGCAAACATCATCCTTGCCAAAGCTGTTGATTACTAGATATTTGAAAAAAGTAAAGAGGACCAAAATATTACCTTAGCCTGAGAACAGGTACCCCTTAAACAGCCCCAGCCAAAAATCGATAGAGCCCTAGTACGACGTTGGCATGGATCCTTTTCGAGGACTCTTGCAAGATTTGTTGATTTGTTCACATAACAAAGGGTTAGACTTGATTTGTATACTTAGAAGTGAACATTAATGTAAAAGAAAGATTCACCATAACAAAATATTTCTTTACGTAATTGTGTGGTTAGAAATCGGTACGTCAATACTTGGATTTTGATCTAACATACATTATGGAATATATCATCTCACGAAGTTCGATATAGCATAACCAGTAACCCCATAGTATGATATTTGTTATATAAAACAATTCTCGATAAAGGATACTTGAGCTGTAATTTTTGTGTCATAAAATCACCACGTGACACTTTAAAAAGGCTAATGTTACACAACAACAACAATTTAGATTTAACTCTTGAAAGATAAGATAAAACAGCTGAAAAGTATTCAATAGGGAAACAAAAAGAACTCTTCCTAACCTTTCAGAATGAAATAAAAAGAAAGTAATAAAGTCAAAACTTGAAAAGACAGATTTAAATTCAAGAAATTAAATGTTAACACTTTGAACATTCAAAGCAATTGGTGACAAAATATTAGAAAGCAGAAAGTAGTAACATGATCAATATCATTTATAGGGTTATGTGATTGTTTGGAATAAAGTCACACCTAATAGAGCATTTAACATTTCCGTATGTTTCTCACTTTTATGCAGGAATAAATATATTTATGGAAAAAGAAAGTTTATCTATCTTAGTATAATTGAGGAGCTGTGTTTATTTTTATAGATTATTTAAGCTTACCTCAAACACTCAGAAATAAAGCTTACCTCAAACACTCATAAATAAATGATGATCATTATCATATTCTCTTTCCTTTCATTTCATAATTATAAATATGCGTCTTGATTATACAACTTGTGTGTTCATGATATCCAAACTTGAGTGATAGAATAAACTTTCCATATTGGATCAATCCTAAAACCCTAAACCTTAAACCTTAAATCCTATACTTTAAACCCTAAATCCTATATTCTAAACCCTAAACCCGATATATTATGAACTATATACTATACCTAATCCCTAAACCTTAAACTATTTTGTGAACACATGAGTTGTATAGTCAAGATGCATATTTATAATTATGAAATGAAAGGAAAAAGAAAATCTGATTATCAGTTTTTTTTAAGAGAACATGCACCCTTGTTATGAGTCTGGTCAGTTTGACTTGTCTAAGTTATCAATGGTCTATAAGCAGGAAAATATAGTTGAAAAATGGAACAAATTAAAGGTTAAAGGTTTATTAATTTAGATAACTAAATAGAAACTATTGAAAGTAGAGTCATTTCATATTGATTAATTCTACAAATTTCAAGCATAATTCATGGGTTTCGAAAGAGAAGAAAACAAAATTTTTAAATGGCATCAAACTTTAAATGAATATGATGTATATGGTAGAAGGCCTAATTCCATAAGTGTGCATACTGATGATGTGACAAAGTTTCAGAAGCGCACTAATATAGTTAAAAGAAAATTTCAAAAGCAAAACCTACGAAGACATAAAAAAATAGAAGCAAAGCTGGTATATCATCAATATGTCTAGAAACATAGCTGATAACTATAGAATGGAAGAATTTCAGGAACAAATTATAGCATGACTAATACGTAATGGAAATTCCAAAAAATAACTGATATGGCATGAGATTTGCAAAAGTATATAAAATTTTGATAGTAGAATCACAATGAAGCACGAAGAAAAGGCCAACATAAAGATTGAAGAACTATACTTGAACAATTTCCAAGAAAATAAGGGCGTGTCTTTCATTTCAAAATCAGATAACCAAGAATGATAAGCCATGTACTGTGAATTTCTCATAGCAGATTAATCTATCTTCATTTTTTTTAATCCTAATTTCATCATAATCCCAATCAGGGTATGGAAAAACAAAGGATAAGTGAATGAAGCTGTTATAACTACATTACCTGTTAAGGATCTGCAACCGCACAGGGAAAAGGGGAAAAAGAGGAAAAACTAGTCCTTCTGTGTAACACCCCGATCCCTCTCGAGACCGAGAGTTCTATCAATCAATCTAATCACAACCCAATTCCAAACCCGGGCATAATTTTTAGGGAAAGACGGACGGAATCTCCTATGTTTCTAGGCAAAATGTAAACCTGTGACAGCATATAAGTGGACCAGCACCGTGTCCAACCATACAGACACCTCAAGGCCATCCGAGCCTTGTTTCTCAACAATTAAACACAACAAGTATATATACATTTCCAGTTGAAAAAACTATCCTATCTCTTCTCATCTTTGACAAGTACATTCATGCTTGGCAATTAAACTATACTAACCTATTGCATAAAATAGACTATCATACCATTCTAATAAACCTAGTTAAGTTAATTACATAACCTTTAACACTAAATACAAACAATACATGAAAACATACATCTTTGCATCTTTCTACAACTCAGCCACATAACACGCAAGACAACTCTTCAAGCACGATCTTTCACGTAACCACGAACTTCCAGCTAACATGGCATTTCCTAAAATGTGGTGGTGAGGAGTGAGTATACACAACACGTATACTCAGTGAGGGCGAGACAAATATGGAGGTGAAGAGAAAGAAAGTCGTGTAATGCAAATAAGGCAGTTAAGCAATATAACTGACAAGTAAGCAATCAATATAAATAATCAATACAATAAGCAATTAATAAAAGCATTAACACAATCATTCAAAGCTATACCACACTCTGAAGGCTATGGTTCACTCATACGAGCAATGTACCATGCGATTCGATTCCACGAGCATTACATCAATCTCGAGCTTGATGTTGACAACGATGACAATAAGCGCACAACCACCTTATAACATCCACTGTGTGTACTCCGGATGTACCCCGACACATCTACGACCCAAATCTCCAGGGCGGCATCCTTAGCGAGAATGGGAATAGGACACGGAGCTAGAGCAAACCAACCCTGGCAGCCCGAAACTGCCCAGAGAGGCCCATCACTCACGCGCCTGACACTATGCAATACAATACGAGATACAAGCAATAAACGAGTGATAGCACAAAAGTACAGATTAGTGACGATAAACGAGATATCAAGCATTTACAATCAATAATAGCAATCAATTAACTTTTCAAACATGATTATCATTAATATCAACAATAACATCTATCAAACCAGTAATAGCAGTTCAAACACGAAAACGACAAATATCACTATTCAATCTCTAACTTCCAAAGGCAATTACGAGCAAACGAGCTACAGGATTAGGAAACCGATTTGGCTACATTCACTTAGGTACTACAAGGCACGTTTCTATTTCACGAAACTTCACTTTCTCACACGAAGCCTGAAAGTTCACCTACTGCATTTGAACTACAGCTATGCTAACCGGTCACTCAATCAACGCCACAACAGCGCCAAAAGTGCTTCCATGCACTCAATAGCAAAACCCCCAACTCAATTCTAGCACGGTCAACACTTGGTCAAACGGCCCCTTTACGTTTCTTTGTCTAATTTCTAATTTTAACAAAGGCCGGTCCCTTTTTATTGCACATTTTATCTTTCTATCACTAATGGCACCTATCCAAATCAAGAAATCGCAATTCGGATCAAAATCCAAAATTCTAGGGTTTTACTATTCAAAATCACTATTTATTATTCTTCCCCAATTTCAAATTTGCGTTTCTAGCCGTAAAAATCACTAAATAACTAACAAGCAATGCTCTACGAACTCAAAGGAAGCTATATCAAGCAATTATGGGCATTATAACACAATATATATCAAATCTGAAAATTTGAAACAATAATCAAATTTCACAAAATATGCACAAAAACGTGAAAACCCTCACAGAGATTGAAGACCAAGACCCGCAAGAACCTTAGCCACGATCCTTGCTCGATTCCACGCATGATTGCACAAGAAAATGGAAGCAAAATCTTTTTTTTTTCTTGGGGAGTTTCGGCCAGGGGGGGGGGGGGGACTTGGGTGGTATTTTGGTTTTGTTTTTATGATTATTTTGTTAATTTTTTGGCTATTTAAAAAGTTGACAAAGCTCAAGGGCAAAATGGTCATTTAGCAAAGTCAAAATTCAAGTTAAATTGGTCAACTAAGGCTATTTTGGTTATCATTTGGTCTAGCTCAAGTTAAAACAATGCAATTAGATGGAAAACAACTAAAACTAGCTAAATTAAACTAGAAATGCTATTCACGAAAGTCGAGAAATATTCTTCTAACTTTCATTTTCAAAATGCTACGATCGAACGGTCAATAAACAATCGCTAATCAGATGATAAGCAATAATATAAAACTATAATTTTTTTTGAAAGGTAGAATAATAGAATAGTTTATAATTCACTCCGGCTCGGAGTTACTTTTCTTATTTAATTGAAACCCGAGTAATTTAATACAAGAAAATAAAACCGATTATTAAAATAATCAAAATAATCAATTTTCATTTAAAAATAAATAATTTAACTATTTCTAGAATATTTTAAAGAATTATAAAATTAATGCTAGGATACGAATGAACAAGTTAATATAAACACGTAATCAAATGCAATTAAATACTAACATTTAAGATGACACTTAATTAAATACAAAAAAGTAAATCTAATTTCTATAAATAATAAAAATAGGTGATAATATTTTAATTAATCAATATAAAAATTATTGAATGCTTCTAAAAGAAATATCAAAATAGTGCAAAATGGATGATTAACTAATTAAACACTTAATTAAATGCAGTTAAATGCTATTAAGTGCATGCCGGGTTCGGGTTATCACATTCTGAGTCTCAAGATAATCTGTAAAGGACAAACCCAAAATGACAAAGATGAAATAAGTTAGTTGCACGGTATCAAACCAACTTAGTTTTCCTTTGATCTTCAATACATAGAGAACTGGTAAACAACAAATTCTATACAAGATAATACGAGATTACTAGAGTACTGTAGGAGGAACAATTTAATACAAAATGACAAATTGAAGCTCCAAATAAAATTTAAAAATACAAAAAAGAGAGTTGCAAGTTGAAAACCTTTCCAAACACTGATTCTCATACCCTCTGCCTATAATTCGAATGTCTCTTACATTCAATGTTCCTGCAGCACTTGTCCTCTCTTCCATTTCTTCCATTCACCCCAATTGGGACCAATCTCATAGTTTCACTCTATTGATCCCACTTTCGGAACTAATATTTCAAAGGGAATCGATTGTAGGTAATAGAGAATGTTGCAGCTACGAACTAAAACGCTTCAAAAGAGAAGCAAGAAATACACAATAAATGAAAAAAAAACAACCAAATTGAGTGTTCCTTCCCCTACAAATGAGACATCAGAAAATTCACTAAAGCTATTAAGAATTTTCTGAGTTTTAATAGCTCACTGCATAACTGCGGTTTTAATAAGATGAACTAACCTTTTTGTTAATAATAAATTATTTTGAGCTATCTATATGTGCATGATACCAGAAAATGAATTTCTGGCATTCACACTTTAACACTTTCCAAAAACAGAACTAGGATCAGGATGATAATGACATCACAAACCATCCTGGGAAAATCCATCCCTCTCTCCCATCAACTAATCCAGCATTACCAGGAGTTTGTAAAATCACATCCGCAATGCCAATTTGATTGCATTATATTACCATTAACACTTCCAACTATTATTCCTAATTAGTTTCGACTATAAAAGGGGAACAAGTCATTCTTTCATGCCAAAAGACCTTAATGTGTCAAGTGGATAAAGATGGAAGATGCATTGAACTGATGAAGTTCAAAGGCATACTGATTTAGTATAAAAAGTTGTCACTAGAAAAAACTAAGATGACTTAAAAATGTTGAAGCAATGCGGATGCCTCATAAATACTTCTAGAAGCATAGGTGATAATATAACTGATAATTACAAAAGAATATATTCCAGGATCAAATATAGTACTAAATTAGTGAAGTATGACTAACAAGTAACGAAAATTTCAGAAAATAATTGATATGGCATGAGATTTGATCAAGTGTGATTAGTACTTATCGAAAATTTTCACAACAGAATCAAAATGAAGCATGAACAAGCCAATTTAAAGATTAAAGAATAACACTTGAACAGTTTTTGAGAAAATAGGGGTGTATCTTTCGTTTCAAAATGAGATGCATGAACCATAAACCTACTCCATGAATTTCTCACAATATATTACTTATCTTCAATTTTTTTTTTCAAATGCTACTTCATCTTAAACACAAGTATTCACTTTCACTACTATTTTCCCTCGTAGTATAAATTAGATTACTAAAGATTCATCACTTCTTACCCCAATGCATTACTATTCTTTGAGAGACTTACCTCTTCAAACACTTATATTATTGTAGGTTATAGCTTTATCACATGCAAACATCATCCATAAATTTCCTTGCCAAGCTATTGATTACTCAATGCTGAGAGAGTGAGAGGAGACTGAGATTTGTATTTTTTGCTTCAAAAACTGACCAAAATATGCCTTAAAACTACCCGCCCCAGCAGTTAGAACTATAAAGGATATAAAACTACCTAATAGTAGCCAAAAACTTTGATGCTGCCATAGATACTTTGTTTGCTCCCAAAACTTGAATATAGATATCATGTCAAACTGAGGACCTAATGCAAACCACACTAAAGAACTTATGCTATTCTCACCCTACACATCCTATTAAACAGATTCTTTCTTTTAAATGTTGTCTTCACCTTTTTCAATAGCATGTGAATCAAATTTGAAGAGTAATATGTCGATGATCACAGATTATTAAGCAAATATAAGAATTTGCCTGATAACAGACTCAAGGAACTGGATAAACTAGCTAATGTAAGTACAACAATTTCAAATCAGGTAGGGTTGCTGAACACTATCCATTATTGGTTCTCCTAATATCAGAGTACCATGGGTATAGGTGAACTGCCAAGCCACCACCTTAACCACTTTCCATAACATCAACTAAGGATGAAGTGAAGTACTATTACTGAGAGACTTTTTACTTAATGATTTCAAATTTCTTGGTAGTTAATTAAAATAGGGATAAGTTCATTGCAAGACAATCAGGATATCTAAGCATAAGATGCCTCGCTTTGCTTTTCAGTATTCTTATAAATGCATAAACAATATCACCATAATTGAGTATGGAATGTCAAACACATGACAGTCACATGACAAATATCCCAGGCAATTTTCATGCAAGTATTCATAAATGCGGTAAATATAACTCAATTAGGTCAAGAAAAGAAAGCCAAACCTTAAGAGCCATATAATCACGACCAAATATAACTCAATCTGGTCAAGAAAAGAAAGCCAAACCTTAATAGCCATAAAATCACAACCAAATATATGTATCTCATCCTTTACAAATTTAATATGTGAAATAGATACTATTATCTCTGTGAAAAACGATCTTGATCCAGGTGCCTCGTGTTCCTCAAACCTGATATAAAATCGAGTATCAATATCTTAGCAAGTGTTATATTGGTTAAACGCATATCAACAAAATGCTTTAAGCAAAAAGAGATTGCTCAACAAACAAACAATTGGCACCACCTTCTGTTCTTGTTCTCTTTTCTTGATCAGAAAAAGGGCTTTTCATGTATCACTGTCTCAAGCAACACTTAAGCATCACATATGAGTATACTTCATTTGAGAACTTACAATTTGGTATTTGAATCGCACAAAACTGATCCCGTATATCGATGAGATGTGCCAATCCTTTTGAACTACTATACACTGAAGAGTAACAATGGGTAGGATGAAACTCCGAGGATGTCTACTAGAAGTTACAAATATTAGGGTCAAGACCTAAGGAAAAGCTTGTAAATCTTAAACACGATATTCTCTTTGAGTAATAAGCTAGGTTCCACAACATTATATCCTTAAAAGTAGCATTGCTTCAGCATCATGCCCTCCACCCCCCAAACCAACACCTCCTCTCCTCCCCCCCCCTCCTCCTCCTCCTCCTCCTCCTCCTCCTCCCTCTCTCTCTCTCTTTCTCTTTCTCTTCCCATTGTGTAGAACAAGAAAAGAAAAGAGAAACATAGAGAGGGAGTTGCTTCCACATACAAACGAGATCAATTGAAGACTATACTATGCAAAGTAAAATTAAACTACTACCCCTTGCTCATCCTACGAAAGGAAACCACCACTGGAGCAGTGTCTTATGCAAGAAAACCCAAAAACTAGAGTTGGAAAAACAATATTGGAACTTTGATTACCTATTTACAGGTTCCACAGGTTTATTTACAAATCTTCAGCAGATATCAAAGTTCACCATCACTACAAAATACAATAAAGAAATAGACCAGTTAAAATTTTAGGAACTCAAATTACATCAAACCCAATTAAAATTACTTGCTGCAGAACCAATGGCTCTTTTATAACTCGCAATTTATAAGGTGCTAAAAATAAAAAATAATAATAATAAAAAAAACAATTTTACTTAATCAAGGTAATTAGTGCACAAATAGACATTCATTCAACATATAATCCGAACAAGAATCTTCAACAATCTAACTTAAAAAGAGCATAGAGAATTTGCGTTTACCTGCGCGCGTGAACCTTTCATTGCCCATAGCACAATGGATATTAACACATACTAATCAAGAACTTTGAACAATGAATATTGTTAGAGATATGCCCTAATGCTACATATTTGGATGACATATATTGGGGCATTTTGACATTAACTTGTACATTATGACATCTATGTCTATATATGTGTGTTTTCTATTGATATAATTAGCACATTCATATTCTCCTTCTTTTATGTGTATGAATGAGTCCCTAGTATTTTCATTATAGGAATGTATTCTAAAAGCGTTTAGAATATGTTGGCGTATTTCCTTAATATGATAAATACTATTCTTAGTCCTTAGATTATTTGATCGGGACTTCAATAATCTATTACGGATTATCACATGTGTTGTTATATTTGATTAACATATGGATGTTAATGATAAAGGATGGTGAGCCACGTGTCATAACAGTATAGGGATGCGATTAACAAATATGTGGGTAACTATTAGTTGAATAGATCACTGAATGTGACGGAAATAACAAATTACATGACTTTAGATTAATAATTTGTTATTCGTTGTGATTGTGCATGTAATCCTTAGACTTGAGACATTACGACTGTCATATGTATTGGGGTTTGATTCTAGCGTTTGGACAATGATTGTTTCGACAAACGAGATGAGATGCGTCATCTCGCAGTTTCATTTGTTCAGTATAGGGATTGACAGGTAGTGGTCAAGATAAGATCCATTAACCTCCGATGTGAGGTGATGTCCTATGCGATCTAAGCTTGGTTATTCAATGAGGAAATCCTTGGCCAAGGTGTGAATGATGGAGAAAGAGTTTTTCATGTGTCATCTCTTATTATACCAATTAGATCTATACATAGTATCGAGTTTATGAACTTAATCGAATCATGGTTCTTGCTCGACAGGATAATTAATGGAAGGATTGGATTGTACGATAATCGACGACCATAAATAGATTCACTTGAATAAGAATTCATTGCTTTATAAACTGTCTTGATACGTTAGTAGCTAGAACGTCACTCAAGAACTCTGAGGGTGTTTTGAGAATGACGGGAGACATTCTTTAAACAAATCGAATAGTTTGATTAATATTGAAAGTGTTCAACGTTTCTTTAGTGCTATATAGTGGTGAATCTAGAAAGTCACACACAATAGAGCACGGTGAATGGTTTTTCTATTAAGCTTGATTTAGTTTCTCTTGAGTTGTTAAAGTGTTAACAATTGCATTTAGTTTTCTTTTGGATTGTTAAAGTGTTAACAATAATATTTTGTTTCTCTTGAATTGTTAAGGAGTTAACAATGGTGTAATTGGCCTTTAAAAGTTATTGGGGCCAATATGCAATTATTATTAAGTGTTGGGGCTAATGTAGAAATATGAAAATATTATTTTCATAATTTCAACTAATGGTGATTAGGTTGAATATTTAAATGTCTTAGTAGAAGAATACTACTCAATATACATATGATGTATATATGTATATTATTACATTAGTGAAAGAATACTACACAATATACATATGATCTATATATGTATATTATTACATTAGTGAAAAAATACTACACAATATACATATGATGTATATTTTATCTTTCAACAAAAGCTAGACAACACAACCATAATTTAAGAAATGTTGTCTTCTCTTTTCTTTCAAAAGGGAGACAAGGCTACCTTGAAACATGGCTTGTCTTCTTTTCATGAGAAAAAAAGGTTGTCAACCTTTTCTCTCTCCAAGCTCCTACACGGATGAAACACAAAAGAAAGATAAGATGAGTAGTCTTCTTCTTCAACTCTTCAAAGAGAAAAACACCATGGCTGAAAAATGAAGGTGAACTAGATGAATTTGTCTTCTCTTCTTCTTCATGAAAACGCAGCCAAGAACAAGGAAGAAGAAGAAAATGGTTTGGCTCTCTTCTTCACAAACAAGCTCATAAATCTTCCATGGTAGATCTAGCACAAAATAGCCATGAAGATGGAGAAGCCATTCTTTGCTCGTGTGGACCGACTAGAGCTCTTGTAGTTTTAAAAGGAGGTGTCTTCCATCAAGTGTGCAAAAATTCAGATCTATGGCTTCCATGAGTTATCTACAAGAGGTATACTCTTCTACTATCTCTCCTCAATATATATACTTGCTATATATATATGTTTTGCATATGTTAATCACATGATATCAAGATTAGAGTTTTATATGAACATTATGCTTTGAAATTACAGAAAGTTTTTGAACTTCATGTTATGCTTCCGCTCGATTCTTAGCTAGATGATGTTCATAGCTCTAAATATAAATGATCTTTCAAGTGGTATCAGAGCAAGGACTTGATGTTCATGTGATTACATATGTGTTTGCTTAAAGTTTCTAAAGTCTTGAGCACAAAAGAACAAGGAAAGAGTTTCAACATTTCTGACAATGTTTCTGTCCACTGTTTTTGCGTGACTGTTTTGACATAGTAAATGTTGTTAGACTTGGCTGATTTTTGGATATGTTAAGCTATAGAAATAGTAGAACATTTCATCCTCTAATATTCATCTCCTAATTTCATGGCTAAGGGTTTCAAAAAAAATCAAAATCAGTAAGTTTACTGATTCTCGCGTAAAGCTAGACAGTTTGCGCAATTGTGTTCTAAGAGGCATAACTCAGTAAATTTAACTCCGAATTAAGTTCCGTTTGATTCTAAAACTATCTACACTCGAAGTGCTACGTCTCTGTAAAATTTCAGAATTTTTGGAGAACCGTGGATAGGCTAAATGAGTCAAAACAGTTGGTGTATGTGCAGCAGATTTATGATGGGTCATAAATTGAAAGCAATGACTAATTGGTATGATTTTGGTTAAGTCCAATAGGCTTAAAATCAGTGGGCTTTAGTCTAATAAGATTAGATGAGATTATTTTTCTTAGTGAAGATTAAAATGAGCCTTGGAACTCAAATTGGGCCATAAAATTAACAAAGGATTTGCATTGGGTCTTATTAAACAAGTATGGACTTAAAATTGAGTTTAACTAGTTCTTTGTGTTGTTTAACATGAGATGGTAAAATCTCAAGATATGAAACTTATTGCAAACATGCCTTTTATTTATTTAATGTATTGGATTCATTAGTTTGTGTTAGCTTGCTTGTTTAGCTTTATTGTTTATGTATATGATGCATATCCTATGCTTTATGGGTTTTATCTTACATTGTGATGTTGGATGATAAATGGTGAATTTGATCATGGACTTGGTTAATGAATGGTTAATTAGTTATAATTTCATTAGATGACATTGTAACTAATTATATCATTTATTAGTATGTAATTGAGACATAAGTCTCATTTTATTTTATTGCAATTGAGAGAAATTTGCAGTGAGACATAATGTATGTAATTTCTACAAAAAGTTTGCAAGAAGACCATTAGAGACTTTCAAGGAGTTGGAGGTACTTTGGATTTTTGAAGAAATCAAGAAGACAAGACCAAAGAAGACATGTTGATGTGTTTGTTTAGGTTTTATTTTTGTATTGATTTAATTCATAGTCCAAGTCCATGATCCACCATGATGTATGATTTTGTATGTTTGTTTATTTATTTGCCTATATGTGATGTATGCTTGCAAATGAACTAATGTGCAAAGTGAGACCTAATTAAATTCAAAATCTTCCTACATGCAAATATATTAGATTGTAAAGCGGTAAAAGTGTTTATCGTTGCCCTCCACTATCTTAGGTTATATTTGCTCGATTTGGTATGTCTTGGCTATCCCAAAGGTAAGAAAACATATTCCATGAAAGTATTATATTTACCTAGCAAGCATAGTGATGTTGTATTGTTCCAATATCACGAGGCATCAAAGACATAAAATTCAAGAAGGAAGAAAGAAAAGAAAGCAGGTTCTTCAGTTATCTGGAACTATGCAAAATTCAAGCAACAAAGGGACAACCCAAACAAAAGGACATGAAATGAGAAGGGAAAAGAACATGACACTTGATGCTGAGGCATCAACATCACTAGGCAATAAACATGTTTGATATACAAAGAGGATGAGGAAGCTGAAAACTTTAGGTAATTGCATGCTACCCAAGAATATCGCTGACTAACTCATAAAAACTGGTAATTGATTATAACAATGAGAACTAAGATTGTAACTAAGAAGGAAAAGGGAGTAGGAGAACGACAAAAAAAACTTTCTTAGGAAGGTGAAAATCCATCCAAAGGACAACATAACTGTTGAATCCTAGGAGGAGACCATCAATACATTGAAAAAATAATCTCTTTTAAAAAAAAAACCTATAGATTAAAAGGCAATTTATATCAATCTGGTTTTCAAGAGTTTCATAGTATTGAAAACATATCCATAATTTGTGCATCTAAAGAAAATAATTAGGTTAGAATGGAAAAGACACGTGAAATATCTCAGGTTCATGGATCTGAAACTCTGTCTTGTAGTGAAATTCTGGATGTCAACTAACTGAATAGTCTATCCTCTCTAAATCTCTTCAGTTCCGGCCATGCTAAAAATCAAAACAAGGGGAAAAAAAAAGTTGTGGCAGATAAATAACTATAAATTAATATGGGCTCCATAACTAATAAATGAAAATGCATGGTAAGCATCCTATCTCTTTTGTATCAATCCTCTCAAATAACACCACCTGGCCTCCACAGTCACCAGCAACAAGATGTCACCAGTTTTATCAAACTCGATAGCAGAAGAGATGATATCAACTGCAAAACCAAAGATAAACAAACTGATGAGAAGATCTCAATTCATAATAGTCAACAATGACACGCATTTTTAGAACAATGACTTTACGGATTTAATGTAAGGATGAATCAGATATGCACACCAACTAAAAGCAGTTTAAATAATCTCCAACTATATATGAAAATTTGGTAATACTGCAGATCATATATGATGACAGCGGGGCATTATTCTCTCAATCGAGCATCCATCACAATCTTTTTAAATTAATAGAAATATATTCAGATATAATTAGTCCTCACAATCTCCTGCTTGACATTATGAAATGCATTTCAATGCTGGCCAAATTGGTTCATGAAATTTGACATGGTCAGCTGATTTGCAATCATGACCACGTAAAGTTCCAAAACTTTATGACATCATATCTATTCATTCCTTTACAAGGTGCATAAAGTCTGTAGCATTTTTTTTATATATGTATTTGCACACATCCTTAGGCTCACCAACGTTTATTAAGAAATTAAGACTATTGGCTTTGAACAAAATACAGAAGCAGCAAAACTTGAAAATACAACAAAGTAATAGACCAGTAAAAATTTGTGGAACTCAAATATCATGAAACCCAATTAAAAGTACTTGTAGTATAACCAATGGCTCCTTTATAACTTGAAGCCAAGATTATCAAAACAAGAATTGAAGGACATATAACTCTCTACATAAGGAAAAGTGGATGAGCATTTAACAAATATTAAAGAAAATAATCACATACTTTGAGTTAGCCAAGAAAAGAAAGAATTGCCTAGGATTACCTTGATGGACCACTTGAACCAAATGGATCCAAGTAAGGAAAAATGACAACTATCATCGAAACCCCTGTGGCTGTTAACGGAGTCAAACAGAAAAATGGACCACTGGAACCAAAGAAGTAATAATCACCGTACTTCTCATTATCCAATCCCATGGTAGGATACAATTTAAGCTGTTATGACACAAATAAGGTGATAAATAAAAATAGAAATTTTATAAAATAAAAAAAAGAAAACAATTTTACTTAATCAAGGTAATCAATGCACAAATAGATAGGCATTCAATATATAATCCAAACAAGAATCTTCAACAATCTAACTTAACGAGAACATAGAGATTTGCGTGTACCTGCTCGTGTGAACCTTTCACTGCCCGTAGCACAATGGATATTAGCACTTGATGATCAAGAACTTTGAACAACGATATGAGATTGTAGATAATTCAAATAAAAAAAAACATTACCAGTTAAATCTTCCAGGTTTTTTTGGCTTAGCATCAACAATATTGGAACTTTGATTACTTATTTCCAAGTTCCACATGTTTATTCATAAATCTTCAGCTGTTATAAAAGTTCACCATCACTACAAAGTACAATAAAGAAATAGACCGGTTAAAATTTTACGAACACAAATTACATCAAACCTAGTTAAAATTACTTTTTGCAGAACCAATGGATCCTTTATAACTTGTAATTTTATAAGGTGATAAATTTTATATAAAAAAGAAAAAAAAACAATTTTACTTAATCAATGTAATAAATGCACAAATAGATAGGCATTCAAAATATAATCCGAACAAGAACCTTCAACAATCTAACTTAAAGAGATCATAAAGAATTTATGTGTACATGCTCGGGTGAACCTTTCACTGCCCGTAGCACAATGAATATTAGCACTTACTGATCAAGAACTCTAAACAACAATTAAACAAGCAAATATTGTAGAAAATTATTATCATACCAAATACAGTTCAAGCAATATAAAACATTATTCAAAAAGATATTAGACTATTACTCGAGTAACATAATATATTGCTGTATACATAACATAATATATATTACTATAGTTACGTGTGTTTTTCGCTCGATTTTCTCACATACCTCCAAAAGCTTCATGATTCATTGCAAGAACAAATCAACGCCCACAAAGAGAAGAGAGGAATGAGAGAAAAGAGAGGACTGAGGAGTGTGAGATGGTGTGTGTGTTTTTTAGTGGAGGAATGAGAGAGAAAAAATATTCTCATACACCTGTAAACAGATACTTAGCAAACAAGAACAAACAAACAAACAATTAGTTAATTTCTAAGGACACAAAAGAAATGTACTACAAAAATTAGATGAAGCAAATAAGTCCTACCATCACTGCCAATTAAAGCCATGTTGACGTCCATCATAATCAGTATACACTTAGAAGCAATTTGCAAAACTGTAAAGCATCATGAGTGAAGTAAACAATATCTTAAAAAGCTTATATAAATTAGTTTAAGCATGATACCCTTTTTCTTAAAGTGTGAAATAGTATCTTGTATGTTTAGATACTATCCATCTGTAATTGAAAAAGTAAAAACCATGAGCATAATTTCAAATATATAGTAGATGAATCTATCTTCAATTTCTTTTCAAATCCTAATTTCAGATCATAAACCCAAGTACTCCTGTCACTATTATACACCCTTAAAATACAAATCAGATTACTAAAGAATCATCACCTCGAACCCTAATGCATTCGAGAGTATCCAATTTTCGCAAAAGAATAAATAGCCTAGCAGAATTTTCTTACCAAACCCAATAGCTAAAAGGAGTATCTAGTGAACAAGAGCATTCCCAGCAGCAAGTAAAAGTCGACACCTTAAAAATCGTCACTCTTTCCACTATATTCTGCATGGAAGAAAGATAAGGACTCGTCACAAATTTGGTACCCTTGTTTTTATGCTAATGCAGATCAGTAGGCTTAATTTCCAAAACCAACAAAATGAATTGTTTTAACTTTTGAAAACTTACCTCAAACACTTACGATGCAGGTTGTTATTTCTTCATCAAACCAATATAGGATTACTAGATTACTGTACGAAGAACAATTGAATATAAAATATGACAAATTGAAGCTCAAAACAAAATTTAAAAATACAAAACAGAGAGTTGCAGTTGAAAACCTTTCCAAACACTGATTCTCAGACCCTATGCCTATAATTCGAATTTCTCTTACATTAAACGTTCCTTCAGCACTTGTTTTCCCTTCCACTTCTTCCATTCACTCCGATTGAGACCAATCTCATTGTTTCACTCTACTGATCCCACTTTCGGAACAAATATTTTAAAGGGAATTGATGTTACGTAATGGAGAACGTTTCAGCTACGAACTAAAACGCTTCAAAAGAGAAGCAATAAATAAAAAAAGCAACCAAATTGAGTGTTCCTTCCCCTACAAATGAGACATCAGAAAATTGAGGGAAATGATGTTTAACATCAGAAATTCAGTAAAGTTTTTAAGAATTTTCTGAGTTTTAATAGCTCACAGCAGAACTGCGGTTTTAATTAGATGAACTAACCTTTTTGTTAATAATAAATTATTTTGAGCTCTCTATATATGCATGCTACCAGAAAATGAATTTCTAGCATTCAAATTTTAACACCTTCCAAAAACAAATCTAGGATCAGGATGATCATCACAAACTATCCTGGGAAAATCCATCCCCCTTCTCCCATCAGCTAATCTAACTTTACCAGGGGTTCGTAAAATTGCATTAGCAATGCCAATTTGATTGCATTATATTACCATTAACACTTCTACTATTATTCCTAATTAGTTCCGACTATAAAAGGCAAACAAATCCTCATTCTTTCACATAAAAAGACCTTAATGTGTAAAGTGGATATTTATTGTAGGGCTATTACAGTGATACAAACATTTTGGGTTATTCATGTCACGCCCCGACCCGACCTTGCAAAAGGCCAAGCCCGGACCCGACACACGGACGGAGTCTCCTCTGTACTGCGGACGATCCGAAAACCCTAAAATCATCATAATACTTGCGCAAGCCATAAAACAACTCAAACAAGCCAACTTTCTTTGAAACATACATTTCCTATTAACCAACTTTGCAACCCAAAAATGATATGCATACTACACAAGTATTTATGCCACTAATCAATTCCATTAGCATGCATTTCCTTGCTAGTCACAAGAGTATAAGTTTACAACTTTACATTCTTTCAACTTATACAACATAAGACCATAGAGGCCTCAACCTAGAAAATACATACAAGGCTACAAGCCTCAAAATTTAGCGACTTCCAAGCAATATACATATCAAGCAAGGCTCGCACAAAATCTGGTAACCAACCACCAGCAAAGCAAAGAAGTGCTATCACGGGAACACCTCCACCTGTTCCTCCTCCTCAATTACCTCAATGGGGTCTGCTTCAACTACTCCTGTAAAAAATATAGTATAGAGAGGAATGAGCAAAAACTATTGCTCGGCGAGGGCAATTGGTCTCAAGGACGGAGATGAGAGGAGTATGCAATGCAATTAGCCAAGCAATGCATACAAATATCATACAGAGATATAATAAAGCCATCAATAAAGCAAGGCAAGTATTTAAAGCTGTAACACTCATTCAAAGGATACGATACTCTTTCACGAGCAACTTTCAAACTCGAATTCGATGACGACGCGCCGGCCCAAACCACCTTATAACACCAGTTTGGAATACTCCGGAAGTATCCATCAACCTACGACTCAAAACTCCCTAGGAGGCAACCCAAGCGAGAAAAGGGAATAGCAGCGGAGCTAGAACAACCAACATTGGCAACCCGAGGCTACCCAGAGAGGCCCATCACTCACGCGCGAGACACTATGCAATGCAAGACTCGATACAAGGCGATAACAAGCGATAAAGCCACACGTGGGAGAATAACAAAGTAGGTTACTCTCGCACGCAATAGCAACAATTGACAAGCATTTCAATCCAAACCAAATCAAACAAGAATATCAAGCAACCCTAAGCATTCTATAGGCATAAAATCAAGAAAACAAGCAAAAACACAAATCGGCCCCAACTATCAAAACACTACCATTTCCAAACGAGCCACGAGTTCTGGAAACCGACTTCGCCAATCCTCCTAGGTCACCATAAGGCACGTCTAAGGACCCCGAAACCCTACTTAACCCTAGAATTCACGCAAAGTCCTGATTTTTCCCTTTGCTCGTTTGAACTACAACTATATCAACCAAACACCCAACCAACGCCATAATCGCACCAAAAGTGCTTCCATGGCCTCCCGTAACAATGCCAACACGCAAAACGAGAAAATGCCAAACTCGACCTAAACGACCCCGACTTTCACCAAGGCTTAATTCCCGTTTTTTTCATTACGCAACCCAAACAAACCATACATGTAGGCATTCTAGCACACCTAGCACAATTCTACATCAACGGACAGCATAACGGAGCAACTTCAACGTTTCAAGGGTTTACTATTCATAAAACACTATTCAACAACTAATTCAATTTGCAATCTCAACATTTAACCGCAGAAAATGTTAAAAAACTATAAATACACGTTCTACAATTGCCAAGGAACATTCTAGAAGTATCAAAACAATTTAAACAACAATCTACGGATAAAATCTAAAAATCATAAAGTTGATACACTTGACATTTAAATGCGCAAATAACATGATTCCCTTACCTTAGGTACTCCTAGTCGCTAGGAAAACAACGCTGGTCACCTCGGAAACCACCCCGCACGAGCTCACGCGAAGATTGAACGATTGGAAGTTGAAAGGTTTTTTTTTTTCCTCTTTGAAGCTCACGGCCTGCTCTCTGTTTTAGCTGCTATTTTTTTTTTATTTTGTTTTGTTTTAAGCTTATTTAAGTGCTAAGTCTTTGGTCAAAGGTCAAACCTTGGTCAACTACTTAAAATTGGTCAAAAATGACTTATTTCAATGCATTTTAAGCTAAAATAACTATCACCAATATAAATTTCAGCTAGCAACAAATAAAATATAAAATTTAAGTCATCTAAATACTAGTTTCACTATTTACTGAGGACTAGAAACTGTTCTCTAGCTATCGCTTCCTAAATGCAATGCACGTTGCGATAGCAAAGAAGTAACAATTAATTCTAAAAGAATTTAAGGAAATATAATTTTCAAAATAATAAACAAAGAATTTTCACATTCCGGGCTCGGGTATTACACCCTCTCCCCCTTAAAACAATTGCGCCCACGCAATTCTTGCCTGGTCAACAAACAACTCCAGATACTGATTCCGAACCTGGTCTTCTTTTTCCTAAGTCGCTTCCTCAAACCCATGATGATTCCACAGAACCTTTACTAACGGAATACTCTTTCTGCGAAGCTCCTGAACTTTTCGATCCACAATTCGAATCGGTTTCTCTTCATAAGACAACTTCTCTTCAATCTGCAAAGGCTCTGGTTCAAGTACATGTGAAGGGTCTGGATGGTATTTCTTTAACATAGACACGTGGAACACATCGTGCAGTCTCGACAAGCTCGGAGGCAAAGCTAACCGATAAGCCAAAGGACCTACCTTTTCGGTGATCTCATACGGACCCACATACCTGGGACTAAGTTTCCCGCTCTTACCGTGCCGAATCAATCCCTTCCGAGGAGAAATCTTAAGAAACACCCAATCTCCTAAATCAAACTCAAGATCCCGACGGTGCTTATCCGCATAACTCTTCTGACGGCTCTGAGCTGTAAGCATACGCTGGTGAATAAGGTGAACATTATCTACCATCTTAATCATCTCAGGTAACACAGTCGGATCAACTGTTCTCATCTCTCGAACCTCTTCCCAATATAATGGGGATCTCCATTTTTGACCATACAGTGCCTCGTAGGGAGCCATACCTATAGTAGATTGATAACTATTGTTGTAGGCGAACTCCGCTAAAGGCAAAAACTTCTCCCAATTCTTCCCAAAGTCTAGCACACATGCCCGAAGCATGTCTTCCAAGATCCTGATAGTTCTCTCAGACTGGCCATCAGTTTGTCGATGATATGCAGTACTGAAGCTCAACTTAGTACCCAGGGCCTCTTGCAACTTCTGCCAAAAACGAGATCTGAATCTGGGATCTCTATCTGACACTATACTCTGTGGCACACCATGCAATCTCACAATATTAGCAACATAAAGTTCAGCTAGCTTATCAAGGCTATCCTGTTTGTTCACGGGAATAAAATGTATAACTTTAGTCAAGCGGTCCATAACAACCCAAACAGAATCACACCCTCTCGGATATCTAGGAAGATCGGTCACAAGGTCCATTGTTATATGTACCCACTTCCATTGCGGAATCGACAACGGCTGTAGAAGCCCAGCTGGCCTCTGATGCTCAACTTTAACCCTCTGACAAGTCAAACATCTGGATACATACCCAGCAATCTCCCTCTTCATATTGTTCCACCAGAAGTGTTGTTTCAAGTCTCTATACATTTTAGTACTGCCCAAGTGAATCGTATACCTCGAATTATGTGCCTCGGACAGGATCTCATTCTTCAAAGTCGAATCACCAGGAACACATACCCTGTCCCTGAATCTGAAGATACCATCTGCATGTAATTTAAACTTCGACTCTCCCCCTTTAGCTTTTTCTTGGATTTTCAAGATGTAAGGATCAGTATTCTGAGCCTTTCTGATCTATGCTAGCAACCCTGACTGAATCTGTAAACTAGCAAATCGAATCCCTACCTCAGTAGCTTCTGGCTTCCATGAACAAATTTCTTCCAAAGTCTCCCAATCTTTGATAATTAAGCTTGCAACAATAGCCTTTCGGCTCAAAGCATTAGCAACAACATTTGCCTTACCTGGCACGTAGTTAATAGAACAATTGTAACCACTCAATAGCTCTAGCCATCTCCGCTGCCTCATATTCAAATCCTTATGTGAAAACAAATACTTGAGACTCTTGTGGTCAGTAAAAAATTTCAAATCTGCTACCCCACAAGTAGTGACGCCACTTCTTCAAAGCAAACACAACTGCAGCTAACTCAAGGTCATGTGTAGGGTAATTGACTTCATAAGGTTTCAACTTCCTAGAAGCATAGGCAATCACCTTACCATTCTGCATTAAAACACAGCCCAAACCTTCTTTAGATGCATCGCTGTAGACAACAAAGTTCTCTGTTCCCTCAGGTAAAGCTAATATAGGAGCTGTAGTTAGTCTCTTCTTCAATTCTTGAAAACTGGATTCACATTTAGCATCCCAGTTGTAAGCAACTTTCTTCCGAGTCAACTGGCTTAAAGGCCCAGAAATTTTGGAAAAGTCTTTAACAAATCTCCGGTAGTAACCTGCCAACCCAAAAAAACTCCGAATCTCTGACACCGTCTCAAGTCTCTTCCAAGATGAAACAACTTCAATCTTAGCTGGATCCACTGAAATTCCTCGATCTGAAATGATATGGCCTAGAAAAGATATCTGATTCAACCAGAACTCGCACTTGCTGAATTTAGCAAAAAGCTTGTTTTCCTGCAAAGTCTGTAGCACAATCCTCAAGTGTTGTTCATGCTCAGCCTCATTCTTTGAGTACGCTAAAATGTCGTCAATAAAGATTATGACAAATTGATCAAGATAGGGTCTGAAAACTCTCTGCATCAAGTCCATGAATGCAGCTGGAGCATTCGTCAATCCAAACGGCAACACAACAAATTCATAGTGGCCATATCTAGTCCTGAATGCCGTCTTCGGTATATCGTCACTCCGAATCCTAAGTTGATAGTAACCCTACCTCAAATCAAATTTGGAGTAAACACTCGCACCCTGCAACTGGTCAAACAATTCTTCAATCAACGGCAAGGGGTATTTATTCTTAATCGTGACTTGATTAAGTCCCCTGTAATCAATGCATGACCGTAGCGTGCCGTCTTTCTTTCTCACAAACAACACAGGCGCCCCCCACGGCGAAGAGCTAGGTTGTATAAACCCCTTCTCAAGCAAATTCTGAAGCTGAATTTTTAACTCCTGAAGTTCAGCCGATGCCATTCTATAAGGACTCCTAGAAATTGGCGCAGTGCCTGGCACAAGATCAATCACGAACTCAATCTCCCTATCCGGTGGTAAACCCGGTAATTCTTCGGGAAATACACCAGGGAAGTCTCTAACAATCGGAACCTCATTCAAACTCAACTTATCAGTAGGCTGATTGATAAAAAAAGCTAAGTAAGCTTTACAACCCTTATTCAACAACTTAGAAGTCTTGATCGTTGATAAAAGAAGAATTCGGGCAGCCCTGCAGTTCCCAACAATCTCCAGTACCGGTAGGTCAGGAACCTGAAGATAAACAATCTTTGTTCTACAATCCAACTGAGCATAGTACTTCCCCAACCAGTCCATTCCCAAAATGATTTCAAAGTCACGGAATGGCAATATAATTAAATCAGCAGGAAATTTACGGTTCTCAATGCATATATCACAAGATTTGCAAATAGACTTAGTAACAAATTTTGCACCCAAAGGTGTACTAACTTCAACTTCATGCGGCAGTTTATCAATGCAAACATTCACAGATCGTGCACATGCAGGAGTTATAAACGAATGTGTAGCTCTGGGATCAATCAAACCTTTAATTGGCTGAGTATTGAGAAGAAAGGTACCTTCCACAATAGCTGTAGTATCGGGTAGCTCCTCTGCATCCAGTGCAAAGACCCTAGCCTGAACCCTCTGTGCTGGACGTGCACCGGCAGCCCTATTCTGAACACCTTGGCCTCCAGTACGGCCCTGAACATTGTTATACTTAGGGCAATCTCTCACCCTATGGTCATCACTGCCACAACCCGTACATTTACCACTCTTCCTCTAGCAATTAGCTTCAATATGCCCCGATCGATTACAATAATTACACTGCTGATTTTGCCTAACTGCAGTGTTTCCTGTAGGTGCTGGGGCTCTGGCAGGGGTAGGAACTGTACCTCCCTGCTGGGGTCTAGTCACAGCTGGCCTAGCCTGAATCTGCTGCTGTGGCTGATACGGACGTTGCTGAGGAACCTGTGCAGAAGTCTGATACTGCCTCGGCTGACTCTGGCTGCTCTGGCCCAAATACTGCTTCTTACTCGGCTGACTGCTCTCAGCTAACATCTCAGCCTTCCGTTTCTCAAACTTTGAGGCTGCCTGAAATGCCTCGGGAAAAGTAGTGTAGGTCTGCCCAGTCAAATGCAACTGTATGTCCATTCTCAGCCCACGGACAAACCTATGAATCATCCTCCTAGCTGGCCGTACCAACTCTAGCATATACCTCGACATGCTAACAAACCTAGCCTCGTACTGTGCAACAGTCATATTTCCCTGCTTCAGGGCCACAAACTCATCTTCCCGCCTTTCCATAGCCATCTCGGGAATATACTTGTCCCGAAACTCACTTACAAAATCATCCCATAAATGTGGAACATCCTCACAATCCCACCTCAATCTGACAGTATTCCACCACTGCTCTGCGTCACCCTCAAACAGGAATGATGCATAATCTATTCTTGCCTCATCAGTGTACCTCAAAGCGGTGAAAATTTTCTCGACACGGTTAATCCATCTCTCGGCCGCCTCATCATCCGGCTCTCCAAAGAACTTTCCCGGCTCGTACCTCAGAAATTTCTCTAACAGATTATTCTCAACTCTATACCCCTGTCCACCAGGATTAGCTTGATTTCCCTAGGGATTATTATTCCTGTCTTGCCTCTGCTCATGCAGCACCTGTGTAATCCGGTCAACCGTTGTAGTCATAGTAGCCATAAACTGCTCAGGCAACGGTTGCTGACCCTGTTCTGCTGCCTCTTCATCTGACCCTATACCTTGAGTACCACGACGTGGCGGCATAGTAGCAATTCACAATAGCTGGCAACATTTAAAAGCAGTTTATAGACAGAAATATAGCACATAAGATTAGATAACACTCAAGTCAATAACAATCAAACATTCTAACACGCAATTCACATAACACAAGATTGACATGCCAAACTAATTCACTTTAAACACATAAGCACTACAAGTTCACAAGATCATGCTATAACACTTTCTTTCCACTTAACAATTATACAATAACATTCTAGCATTTTGGACCTTTACCCCACAGACCGAGAAACATATCCCGGCTCATGCAAGACTATCATGCTCTGATACCACCTAAAGATGTCACGCCCCGACCCGACCCCGCAAAAGGCCAAGCCCGGACCCGACACACGGACGGGGTCTCCTCTGTACCGCGGACGATCCGAAAACCCTAAAATCATCATAATACTTGCGAAAGCCATAAAACAACTCAAACAAGCCAACTTTCTTTGAAACATACATTTCCTATTAACCAACTTTGCAACCCAAAAATGATATGCATACTATACAAGTATTTATGCCACTAATCAATTCCATTAGCATGCATTTCCTTGCTAGTCACAAGAGTATAAGTTTACAACTTTACATTCTTTCAACTTATACAACATAAGACCGTAGAGGCCTCAAACTAGAAAATACATACAAGGCTACAAGCCTCAAAATTTAGCGACTTCCAAGCAATATACATATCAAGCAAGGCTCGCACAAAATATGGTAACCAATCACCAGCAAAGCAAAGAAGTGCTATCACGGGAACACCTCCACCTGTTCCTCCTCCTCAATTACCTCAATGGGGTCTGCTTCAACTACTCCTGTAAAAAATATAGTATAGAGAGGAATGAGCAAAAACTATTGCTCAGCGAGGGCAATTGGTCTCAAGGACGGAGATGAGAGGAGTATGCAATACAATTAGCCAAGCAATGCATACAAATATCATACAGAGATATAATAAAGCCATCAATAAAGCAAGGCAAGTATTTAAAGCTGTAACACTCATTCAAAGGATACGATACTCTTTTCACGAGCAACTTTCAAACTCGAATTCGATGACGACGCGCCGGCCCAAACCACCTTATAATACCAGTTTGGAATACCCCGGAAGTATCCATCAACCTACGACTCAAAACTCCCTGGGAGGCAACCCAAGCGAGAAAAGGGAATAGCAGCGGAGCTAGAGCAACCAACACTGGCAACCCGAGGCTACCCAGAGAGGCCCATCACTCACGCGCGAGACACTATGCAATACAAGACTTGATACAAGGCGATAACAAGCGATAAAGCCACACGTGGGAGAATAACAAAGTAGGTTACTCTCGCACGCAATAGCAACAATTGACAAGCATTTCAATCCAAACCAAATCAAACAAGAATATCAAGCAACCCTAAGCATTCTATAGGCCTAAAATCAAGAAAACAAGCAAAAACACAAATTGGCCCCAACTATCAAAACACTACCATTTCCAAACAAGCCACGAGTTCTGGAAACCGACTTCGCCAATCCTCCTAGGTCACCATAAGGCACGTCTAAGGACCCTGAAACCCTACTTAACCCTAGAATTCACGCAAAGTCCCGATTTCCCCCTTTGCTCGTTTGAACTACAACTATATCAACCAAACACCCAACCAACGCCATAATCGCACCAAAAGTGCTTCCATGGCCTCCCGTAACAATGCCAACACGCAAAACGAGAAAACGCCAAACTCGACCTAAACGACCCCGACTTTTACCAAGGCTTAATTCCCATTTTTTCCATTACGCAACCCAAACAAACCATGCATGTAGGCATTCTAGCACACCTAGCACCATTCTACATCAACGGACAGCATAACGGAGCAACTTCAACGTTTCAAGGGTTTACTATTCACAAAACACTATTCAACAACTAATTTAATTTGCAATCTCAACATTTAACCGTAGAAAATGTTAAAAAGCTATAAATACACGTTCTACAATTGCCAAGAAACATTCTAGAAGCATCAAAATGATTTAAACAACAATCTACGGATAAAATCTAAAAATCATAAAGTTGATACACTTGACATTTAAATGCGCAAATAACATGATTCCCTCACCTTAGGCACTCCTAGTCGCTAGGAAAACAACGTTGGTCACCTCGGAAACCACCCCGCACGAGCTCACGCGAAGATTGAATGATTGGAAGTTGAAAGGTTTTTTTTTTTTCCTCTTTGAAGCTCACGGCCTGCTCTCTGTTTCAGCTGCTATTTTTTTTTATTTTGTTTTCTTTTAAGCTTATTTAAGTGCTAAGTCTTTGGTCAAAGGTCAAACCTTGGTCAACTACTTAAAATTGGTCAAAAATGACTTATTTCAATGCATTTTAAGCTAAAATAACTATAACCAATATAAATTTCAGCTAGCAAAAAATAAAATATAAAATTTAAGTCATCTAAATACTAGTTTCACTATTTACTGAGGACTAGAAACCGTTCTTTAGCTATCGCTCCCTAAATGCAATGCACGTTGCGACAGCAAAGAAGTAACAATTAATTCTAAAAGAATTTAAGGAAATATAATTTTCAAAATAATAAACAAAGAATTTTCACATTCTGGGCTCGGGTATTACAGTTCAAAAGTATATTCTCAGTTCGTAATGTCTATCGGTTGCTATAGAATGCCACATAACCAACAATACCTACTTTGTAGTTTTCTTTTTCAAGAGAAACAATGATTTATAGAACAGGCTTACATATAATGGCAGAGAACCAATACATATTAGAAGTGCAACCACAAGTAATTATATATAACCACAACACCCATCTATATGCTGAAATTTGCATGAAATTAAGAAATTAAAACATAAAGGGAAAAATAAAATATTGATGGATAAAGGATCATTTTATAAATGTAACTGATGAAATATCTGTAAAGAAGAATAATACAACTACAATAGCTGATTGGAGAAGTAATGGTCCAGTTGACTTAGTAAACATGTCAGCAGCTTGCTCGGATGATGTAACAAAACAAAGAGTGATAACCCCTGAGCGGACTTTTTCTCGAATAAAATGGATATCAACCTCAATGTGTTTTGTCCTCTCATGAAGGACTGAGTCAGAGGACAACATAATAGAATATTTATTATCACAGAACAAGGTAAACGAGTCAATTACTGGAAAGCCCAACTCAGTCAGAAGATAGCATAACCAAAGAAGTTCACATGTTTCTTGGGCCATAGCATGGTACTCAGCTTCAGCAGAAGATTGCGAGACAACTGCTTGCTTTTTACTTTTCCATGAGATAAGGTGATTGCCATGGAAAGTACACATACCCGAGGTAGAACGCCTATCACTTTTCGACCCTGCATAATCAGCATCAGTGTAACAAGACAATCCTTTTTGTATACCAATTGTATAGAAGATACCAAGACCAGGAGAAGATTTAAGATACCGGAGGATATGATAAACAGCATCCAGATGAGAAGTACGAGGTGCATGCATGAATTGACTTACAATACTCACTGCATAGGTTAGGTCTGGCCTCGTGTTAGTCAAGTAGATAAGCCGACCTACAAGTCTCTGATATACTGATGGCTCAGCTAACAATTCCTCTGATTATGTTGTCAATTTAATATTTGGGTCCATAGGAGTAGAGACAGGTCGCAACCTAGCATACCTATATCTTGAAGAAGATCCAATGCATACTTTCTTTGTGACAAAGATATACCCTGGCGATTTCGGGCCACTTCAATACCAAGGAAGTATCGAAGCATGCCCAAATCTTTAGTGTCAAAGATCATCCCAAGGTCTTGCTTCACTTGATCAATTCCCTGAGTGATAATATCGTCTACATATACTGAGATAATGATACATCTACCTTGAGAATGGCGTCGAACAAAGCATGTATGATCAGAATGGCACCTAATGAACCCCATTGTAAGGACCACATCACTAAAACGGCTAAACCAAGCTCGAGGGGATTGTTTAAGCCCATAGAGAGATTTACGAAGGTGGCAAACTTTCCCGGAATACTCCCCCTGAGTCCGAAAACCTGGTGAATGATCCATGTAGAGAATCTCAGAAAGATTACTATTAAGAAAGACATTCTTGACATCTAATTGGTGAAGAGGCCAAGAATAAGAGGCGGCTAAGGAGACCAAGAGCTGGACAGTAGTTAATTTGGCAACAGAAGCAAATGTGGCACCAAAGTCCTTACCTGGTGCCTAAGTAAACCCTTTAGCAACAAGGTGTGCCTTATACCGATCGATGGTGCCGTCAACAAGGTACTTCACACTAAACACCCACTTGCACCCAACTGTCCGTTCACTAACTGGAAGATCAACCAGCTCCCACGTCTGATTTTGCTATAAGGCATCCATCTCTGTTTTCATAGCGGCCACCCATAAAGGATCCTGGAGAGCCTCATGAATGGAGTGAGGGATAAAGACTGAATCAACCTGACTAAGGAAAGATTTATATTGATCGGAAAGACCCTGAAATGACACAAACTTGGCAATAGAATGATTAGTACTACATGAAAGTAAGTAACGAGAAGGTGGACGCCGTTCACGAGTTGGGTAACGAGGAGGCGCAGGTTCAGGGACCAAGGAAGAAGAAGGGTTACCTGAATCCAGAGAAGAATCTGGCAATGGAGCAGAAGCACGAGGGCGCCGAGAGTAAACTTGTAATAGAGCGGGAGAAGAACTAGGTGATAGAGTATTACTAGAGCGCAGTGGTAGTTCATTAGTGGGTTGAGATGTGTCAATAATAGGAATAGGAAGAGGAAAAGGAGGGTCCTCTGCAGAGAGCACCCCAGGAAGTTGTTCTAAGGCGGGAGAAGTAGAGAAAAAAGGGACAGCCTCAAGGAAAGTGACATCTACCGAGTGGTAAAACTGGCGAGTCACAGGATCATAGCACCTATATCCTTTAGACATGGAAGAATACCCAAGAAAGACACAACGTATAGCTTTATCATCTAGCTTAGTACGAGTCAGGCTATGATTTTGAACAAAGCATGTACAACCAAAGACTCGCGGGAGAAGAGAAAAAAGAACAGTATTTTGTTGGAGAATATGCAAGGGTGTTTGACTTTGGAGGACACGACTAGGGATACGATTGATGATGTATATAGCAGTGAGTACAGCTAAATGCTAGAAATATTTTGGGACATTTATTCCAAATAGAAGACATCGGACCATAGAGATAATGTGATGGTTCTTTCGTTCTGCCACACCATTCTGTTAAGGTGTGTAAGGACAAGTAAGTTGCCGAAGAATTCATTTTTTATTGAGTTCGGCTCGAAAATCGTTGGTTAGGTATTCTCTGCCATTGTCAGACCTAATATTGCGGACAACAGTGTAGAATTGGGTTTTCACCATTTGAAGGAAATAAGTGAAATGGGTGAAGACTTCAGATTTTTTCTTCATTAGGTAGACCCAAGTACACCGACTATGATCATCTATAAATGTCACATAATAACGATGTTGAGAGAGTGCTGTGACAGGAGAGGGACCCTAAATATCATAGTGAACAAGATCAAATGGACATGGAGCTTGATGCATACGAGGAATATATGTAGTGCGAGTATGTTTTGACAATTCACAAGTCACACAATTAAATTTAAAATCCTTGCATGCTTTTTTAAAAGAAGGAAATAACCAACATAAATATTGAAAGTTTGCATGTCCTAAACGAGCATACCACAAGTCTAAATTTTGAATAGAACCAATAGGAGTATCAAAAACTGGAGACACAGAAGCATGTAGACTTGACAAGGGTATTATAGAGGTTGGAGGTTCGCCAAAGTAGTAAAGTCCATCGTGCTTATATCCCCTGCCAAAAATCTTGTTTGAAGTTAGGTCCTGTAGAAAGCAACGGTTGGGTAAAAAAATAGCTGCACAATGAAGACTCTTGGCAAGACGACTAACAGACAATAGGTTATAAGCAAAGTTGGGCGCATAGTAAACTGAGCGAAGAGTTATATCTGAGGATAAACAGGCATCTCCCTTACAACGAATAGGAATATATGTTCTATTGGCAATTTGAACGGATTGATTTATGGAAGTGACAGGAGAAGAAAAAATGAAAAACTCACCAGTCATATGATTATTGGCCCCAGAATCCAGAATCCAGAATCCAAGATTGTTGGCCCAACTTACCATGAAATGCGATAGGAGTACCTGTAGCAAGGGCAGCTGTAGGGCCAGGTGATGAAGATAAGCCCAAGTGGAGTTGTAGTTGAGCAATCTGAGCCTAAAGTTGACTATAATCGGGTTGGGCCGAAACTAATTCTGTTGAGGTTGATTCGGCTATAGCCCCAATACGAGGAGCTCATTTCTTTTGCCTACCACCACGGTTTTTAGAGTATTGTTGCTTTAATTTAGGATGAAAGGTAAAGCATCGGTCAATGAGATGACCAGTTTTCCGATAGTGTTGGCAATAAGGATGAGTGCTGGTTTGCCTAGAACTGAAAAGAGCAACAAATGCCATCTGGTCCATAATAGGAGAAGTGGGCTCTAGTGCAAGGAGTAGACGCCTTCATTCATCACCATCCACAGTTGCAAATGCCTCAAATAAAGATGGTAGAGGAGATGTATTTAAAATCTGAGTCCGAAGATTCTCGAATTCAGGTTTTAATCCCATCAAGAACTGATAAGTCTGATGATGTCAAGACGTTTAGCCTCAACCTCAGCATCATTTGGAAAATCACTCAAAGGCTCATATTGAGCTAGCTTTTCCCATCTAGTTTGGAGATACTCGAAATAATCTGCAACATATAGTCCCGAAGTTGCTTGAGAAGCATGAGAAATTTCACGGTAAAGCTCAAAGATTCGAGAATCATGGCGTGCATGGGCATACATCTTTGTCAAGGTAGTCCTTAGACTATGAACTGTCTCGTGATACACAAACATATTATAAATCCGATCCTCCATAGAATTGAACATCCAACCCAAAATTATACAATTGTCCGCATCCCATTGATCACAATCAGGATCAGTTTCTTTCGGCTTTTTCTCTTTGCCTAAATCCACCCAATTTTACGTTTTCTACCAAGATACAGGCGAAACGAACGGGACCAAGCATGAAATTTTTTTCCATTCAATAATACACTTGTAACACGCTGTGCTTGAGCATTAGATTCACGATAAAGGTCTACACGAGAAGTAGTAGATGCCTGACTTGTTTCTGCCTTTTCAGTGGTCATTGATGCAATAACTTGAATGTAATAGTCTTTGAATAAAATATAATAGCTTATAAAGACAATTTTTGGTCAACTTTTCAATATACCATCAGAATAAATGAAATAAAAGATTAGATAAAACCAAAGCAACAAATGCACTAACCACAACTGGATTCGGCAAAGGCACTTAACGATGATGACGGCGACGATGGAGGTAGCCGGACACTCGGATACCTCGACTGTAGGTGACTGAAGACGATGACTGCTTACCACATCAAAGAAGAAGGAGTTGGAATTGACACAACGATGACAAGATTTTGAGGCAGGCCAGGCAGCGACGACAAAACAACACTGGGTTGTGGTGGCGCTGATCGTAGCAGTCGAGGTCACAGGCAGAAGTTTTCTATTGTGTTCTATTTTCAATTGTTTCTGATTTTTTTTTTATTTGAGTGTGTGTGGGTTGTTCCTATAACGTTTTGGCTCTTGATACCAAAAAGGAAACAAGGCTGAAAAAATATAATACATTGATCTCATGTTCATGTAATGTATTTGAATGTAATACAATGTAATGTGATGTTACAGAGAATTACAAGGTATTTATAGGCTATAACATAAACTAAACAATGATGAAATGAGGTGTCAAATGCAGTAGAAATGAGCTATCAATGTGCAGCTCATGAACAATAAACATTACAGCTAGCCAATCACATGTGCAGCTGTATCCTTCATCTTCTTTACAGCTATTGCAGCTGTATTATTCTTCTTTACAGATATTTCATCAGTAACAAAAAAGGGCAATAGAAAGCATATTTGATTGAGGAAGTGAGGAAGAGAGAGCGATATTTGACGCGAAGACATCCATGTACATATTCACCAAAATACTTACGAAGTAAATCCGCTACGGCCCCACTTCTTTGCATTAGATAGATATTAAAGAAAATAGATGTTGACAAAATTCTAAATTGAATTTCTCCATAGAATTATCTTAATCTCCATCCAACGCCCCTTACATGCATGAGATCAGTTTTTATTTTTAAAATAAACATGGAAGATATATGAATACTAAGACTTCAATGAGGAAAATATTCAAAAAATGATCTGAAGAAGTTTAGAGGCATACTGATGTAGTATAAAAAGTTGTCAGAAGCAAAAACTAAGATGACATACAAATGTAGAAGCAAAGCTGGAGCATCATCAATACTTCGAGAAGCATAGGTGATAATATAACTGATAATTACAAAAGAATATATTCCAGGATCAAATATAGTACTAGATTAGGGAAGTATGACTAATATGTAATGGAAATTCCGGAAAATAATTGATATGGCATGAGATTTGATTAAGTGTGATTAGTATTTATTGAAAATTTTCACAACAGAATCAAAATGAAGCACGAACAAGCCAACTTAAAGATTAAAGAATAAGACTTGAACAATTTTTGAGAAAATAAGGGTGTATCTTTCGTTTCAAAATGAGATAAGCAAGAACCATGAACCTACTCCCTGAATTTCTCACAGTATATTAATTCAATTTTTTTTTTCAAATGCTATTTCATCTTAAACACAAGTATTCACTATCACTAGTATTTTCCCTTGTAGTATAAATCAGATCACTAAAGATTCATCACTTCTCACCCCAATGCATTCATGAGTATCAAATTTATGTAAAAGAATAGTAATAACTTTTCATTGAAAGACTTACCTCAAACACTTATATTGTAGGTTATAGCTTCATCACATGCAAACATCATCCATAAATTTCCTTGCCAAGCTGTAGATTACTAAATGATGCAAGATGCAAAAGTGAGAGGATAGTCAGATTTGAATCTTTTGTTTCAAAAATTGACCAAAATGTGCCTTAAAATCACCCGCACCAGCAGTTAGAACTATACAGAAAATAAAACTACCTAATATTAGCCAAAAACTTTGATGCTGCCATAGACACTTTGCTTGCTCCCAAAACTTTAATATAGATATCATGTCAAACTGAGGACCTAATGCGAATCACACTAAAGAAGTTATGCTATTCTCACCCTATACATCCTATTACAGATTTTTTCTTTTAAATGTTGTTTTCACCTTTTTCAATAGCATGTGAAATCAAAAGTTGAAGAGTAATACATCGATGATCACATATTATTAAGCATATATAAGAATTTACCTTATAACTAACTCAATGAACTAGATAAACCAGCTAATGTAAGTACAACACTTTCAAATCAGGTAGGGTTGCTGAACACTATCCATTGTTGGTTCTAATATTAGAGTACCATGGGTATGGTAAAATGGCCAAGCCACCACCCTAACCACTTTCCATAACATCAACTTAGGATGAATTGAAGTACGTTTATTGCCAGATAATCAGGATATCTAATCATAGGATGCCTCACTTTGCTTTTTTAGTATTCTTATAAATGCATAAACAATATCACCATAGCTGAGTATGGAATGTCAAACGCACAATGGCCACATAATAAATGTCCCTGGCAGATTTCATGCAAGTACTCATATATCCAATTAATATAACTCAATTAGGTCAAGAAAAGAAAGTCAAACCTTAAGAGCCATATAATCAGGACCAAGTATATGTCTCTCATCCTTTGCAAATTTAATATGAGAAAATAGATGCTATTATCTCAGTGAAAAACAATCTTGATCCAAGTGCCTCATGTTCCTCAAACCTGAAATACAATAGAGTATCAATATCTCAGCAAGTATTATATTGGTCAAATGCATATCAACAAAATGCTTTAAGCAAAAAGAGACTGCTCAGCAAAACAAACAATTGGCACCACCTTTCGTGCATTCTTGTTCCCTTTTCTTGATCAGAAAAAGGCTTTTCATGTATAACTGTGAAATCCAGATTTTACCTTTGCATAGAATTGTGTGTTTTGATCTGTTTATGTGTTATATGAGTTAGAATGTGCTAATTCTGTGATTTATATTCCTATTACATGCTATGTGTGCATTCATGAAATTTTTATCAAAATCGGTATCAGAAATTTTATCGTCGGTTTTTGTGAATAGTTTTTTGAACGCACGTCAGCTAAAATTTTGACACGGGTATTTTTAGCGTTTGAAAACCTAGTCCTCTATTATTAGTAGACTCATGTTTGATAAAAATTGATTCTGAAACGGAATAGGAATTTAAATAGACTTTTCGGGCGAAAAGTAACGTTTTTGAGCTAAATAGTGATTTATGCTAAACCCGATTTTTGCATTGATTTTCATTGACCTAGTATATATTAATATAAATGTATTTATATGTGATATTAAATGATTTTAGATTAATCGTGCATTCAAAAGATATTGGAAAATAAATAATATGACTTTTCACAGTCTTTTACAAAAATCGAGTTTTTAACCGAGTCAGGTGTTAATATATGTAAATAAAAATTGTTGTCACCTAAAATAAACTACCTAAAAATATTCCAAGTGTTAAATGCATGTTGGTGAGCAAAATAGTCAAGAAAAATAATTAAAAGACTAAAAATACTAATTAAAAGACTAGAAAATCAACTTTGACTTTTATTATTTTTGTTGACCTTGAGCTTATATCATCAACACACACTAAAATAACACAAAAACACCTCCAAAAACACCTACATAACCGAAAATGCCAAGGGAAACAAAGAGAATGCATTTTCTATGGTTTTCAAGTGATTTTCTCATAGATTTTGCAATTCAAGTCCAAATCACTTCATTCAAAGCTTGAAATTTCTTGTTGGACATCCATTATACTTATTTCTAACCTTAGTTTACATCAAAGGTGAGAAAAAAATTTTAGATATCAAAATGCTATTTTTATGTCAATTCATATAATTGAATTTTTAGCCGTTGAAATATTGAACTGATGTTAGAATATTGCTCAGTAGCTGCTAAGGATCATTTATATGGGTTTATAGCTATTTTGAACGGTTGTAGCATATAATTCTATTTTTCGGGTATTAAAATTGAGTTATTGGCTTGTTGTTGATTTAATGGAGTTGTGGTGGTTGGAATTGATTGTTGTTAGCTTCTAAAAGTTTGTTAAATACGTGGTAGTAATATTGTAATGCCGAAATTTTGATTGAGATGTCGTGGTGAAAGTCCAGAAATTTCAGCCATGGTGCATTGAGGTTTTAGGGTTGTTGGGCTTGTTTTGGATGGATTGTGCTTGGTTCCGAGGGGACTAATGTAGTTGCTTGAGTGGGTGAGTGATAGAATCTGGTTTGGAGTTTATTGGATTAGTAGATTGTAAGTTATGATTTTTAGAAGTTTGAGTAGTCTTTCTTTAAATGTTGAAATAATGTCTTTAGTTGTTTGAGTGGTTTTTGAGAGGGTGAATCATGGGCTGTTGTTGGTTAGATTCGGGTTTGGGTGAGTGGGTTAGTGCATGTTAAGTTGGGTGGCGTACTTTGTCATCTAACTTAGTTGTTCAGTTGTTAATTGATTAATTGATGTTATGTTGTTGAAATAATATTAACTGATTGATTATTGATGAAGCCGGGAGATAGGCAACCTACTTTGTTGTCCTCCTGTGATATGAATGATTATTATTATTGTCATGAGTCTTGGTATATGTGTGCCACCTCTCGAGCAGCGTTGGGCTGTCGGGTTGATAACGACATGACTATCATAGACTACCCCCAGCTCGCATGGGCGGAGGTGCCATGGAGGGAGGGGCTAGTGAGGTACCTCGGGTGCGTGAATAATGGGGAGTTATAAGAAGATGGTTGAGATCGTGATGGCGTTTGGAGCTACACCAACTAGAGTATCCTTATTGATTGGTTATTATTATTGTTGTGCTTATATTATTATTGATGTTTATTATGTGTTTACTGCTTAAAGGATGATTTGCAATGAGTGTAATAAATACTTGTAAAAGATCTATTGAATCCTCACTGGGCTTGTTTTATATAAGCTCACTCTCATTCGTTATCTGCATTCAGGTGTTACTAAGCCAGACTTTGTGTACGTTCCTCAGGAAGCTGAGTATGTGCCTTCTGTGAAGGAATCTTATGTGCCGGAGTCAAATTCACGAGGTTGTCTTAGTTTTTGTTGTATGATGTATTGTATAACTTACTTAAAGATAAAGAATTATATAACTCTAGTTTAGTAGTCTTTCATTTGAACATTTTATAGGTTGTTAGACTGGTTATAATCTATTTTGCAAATGTATGATATGTCCTATGGTTGATGTTGGAACGGAGGTGTATAACTTATGAATGAACTGATGAATGGATGTTTAATATATGGGAATTGTTGTGTTGTATGTTGTTGATTTGGTTGTGGAGTTGTTGTTGATCTTTGGAGTTGGTTATATGGAATTATGAGGGTTGGTTTAGAGCCCTGATGTCCATGTTACTATCGTTATACTGTCGAAATTACGTTACGTCCTGACTGATCGTAAGTGGGGGACGAGTTGGTGCGTGATATTAAGTGGTATCAGAGCGCATGTTTAGCTGTCAGCTAGGGTATCCTCGGAATGTGGGTAGTGGTCTAAGCATTCAAGTATGTATTAAGTGAAAGAAAAGCGAAACATATGTTAATATGTTTATGTGATTAATTTACTTATGTGACTAACTTTCTAAGTGATCAATATGCTTTATGTGTTAACTGAATTAAGGTGGTCAATATGCTTTATGTGACAACGTGCCTTATGTACTCAATGTGTTGTAATTAATGTACATTATGTGATTAATGTGTATTATGTGACAGATGTATTTTATGTGATCGAAGTATCTTGTGTGAAGTTAGTTGTTTATCTGGTTTTAATTGTTTATGACTTGTTTATATGAAACAACGTGCTTTAGGTGCTCAATGTACTTTAAGTGACTAATGTGAGTTACGTGATCAACTTTCCTTATGTGAAGTTTGTTGCTTATGCGACTTTAATTGCTTATAACTTGCTTACGTGATGTAACCTGCTTAGGTGATATTTGCTTCCTATGTGCTGAGTTGTACGTTATGTGATAATGTTGCATTGTATGATAATTGTGTATTACGTTGTACTTGTCTTTCATATGATATAGTTGCATACATGTTTAACTCGTGAGAGACCATTTAATGCTAGAGAAGCTGCAAGAGCTTTCGGAACCAGAGGTAGGCTGTGATTTTGAGTTATTATTATTTTGATAGTTTATCATTGAGATCTTGATTATTATGCTTATGGATTTTACTCTCAGTTTAATGGATCTGTTCTTGATGTTCCTTTAGCGAAAATGAAGTTGTTCGAGGATATAACAATATATCTTGATGATTATAATTACTTTTCTTGGCATGTTTAACATGTTATTACTTGGAGATGGATCATAAGTTGAGGTTTCCTTAGGGTTGTGATCATTCACTTTTGGAGTCTCAACTCAGAATATACTTTCTTGAGGTTATTTTAGAATGAATTTATTTGAGGAATTGGTGATGTATATTTGTAAATGAAATGAAGTGCAGTATAACATGTATATATTTCTACTACTTGGGATTGTTATCTTGTCAAAGGTTATTTTGGAGGTTTGATCTTTAAACCTTGGAGCCAATTAGAATGATTCCTGACTAAAGTTACTTTATTTGAAGATGTAATTGTTGGGAGATAGAATTGTTTGAGGAAATAACAATGCATTTTGGTGACTGAACATTTACTTGCCTAGATCGAGATTTTGAGTTCTAGGTGGTATGACTTTCTAAATTGTTGATTGCGTATTCTCTTGTGTTATAATGGGCTAGTATGAATCTGTATTGTATTATCAGATTTTGGAGTCTTCATCAGTCAATCTTGTTGGGTAATTGGTGATTTATCTTGTTTGATGATTGGTCGGGTATGGAATGTAAATTTTGGAGTGATTGTATGACTCCTCAGGTTCTCTAGATCTCCTTAGTGTCTTAGGTGGGACACCCTTTTTGTGCTTCCTATTCTATTGGTCTTATTATTCTTTTCTACTATATTCTCACTTATTTGAGAGAGAGCTACACTTTTCTAGCATATCAATTGTTTCTTGAAAGTTTTGCTTATTGGATTAATGGATCTTATACTCATTTGACATTGTTTCTATTCTTAACATTCATATTTGCTTCTTATAGCAATGTCGCTTATTGTAGTTAAGGTTTGAGACTTCTATATTTCATTCTATATCTCTAGCCATTGATTTCAATATTTCATTTCATCCTATTACTATTCATTTGAAAGTAATTTTTCATTTGGTATACCATTTTACTTGTTCGAATTTCACTTGCTTGATGTACTCCCTACCGAAGTACATCATTGTCATTCTTGTTGATCCTTGTTAATCCTTTTGTTTTATTATTAAATGCTGAGCCATTACTTTGCTTGTAATTGCTCACTCAAAGTACTCGGCACTGTCCTGTTGTTATCATTTCTTATTCGTACTTCTTTCGTATTGTGTGCTGAGATACTCTTGCCACTCATATTTTCTATTGAATTAATCATTTCTTATTTTTTATTTTATTTCGCCTCAAGTACAACTTACTTGTTGGTTCCTTGAATAATCATCGAGAATTGAGATGTCTACTTGTTCAGGAATTTTTGTTCAACATATTCATCACTGTTTTGACTCGTCATCATCCTTTGTTCATACTCATTTAACTTATAGGTGCTGAGACATTTCTTATCTTAGTTATCATGCTTCCTTATTAAACTATTAGGCACTTGATTCTCTAACCTGTTTGACCTCTTGTTCACTTGATTGTTGGCTCGAATATGACTTTCCATATCCTTATTTCCTTGTAAATTTCATAATAGCTATATTCTAACCAATGTCACTTTTGAGATATTCCCTTGATCAGTAATCATTCATGTTATCGTGAATGAGTTTTTAAATCCTCGGGGTGTTCATAGAGCTCTTTTATGTAGTAGTGGATGATTGATAAATAGTGGTGTTATCCTAAGACCTTGGAGTTGCAATTTCTTTCATATGCAATATGATGTTAGGTGGGAGAGAATTATGAATTGAAGATTGTGTTGGAATTATGATCATCAACTTGCAGTCAACGGAGTTTATTTCAATTGAGGTATTTGTTTAGGTGTCATCCTCAGAGATAAATAGGAACTAAGAGAAGTATTGTTAAGTGTAACGATTAATGATTTAATTGTCTGTCAGTTCGAGAATTGCGCAAACACAATTTCTTAAGGGGGGGAGAATGTGAAATCCTAGATTTTACCTTTGCATAGAATTGCGTATTTTGACTTGTTTATGTGTTATATAAGTTAGAATGTGCTAATTCTATGATTTATATTCCTATTACATGCTATGTGTGCATTCATGAAATTTTTTATCAAAATCAGCATCAAAAATTTTATCATCGGTTTTTATAAATAGTGTTTTGAACGCACGTCCGCTAAAATTTTGACACAGGCGTTTTTAGGGTTTGAAAACTTAGTCATCTGTTATTAATAGACCCATGTTTGATAAAAATTGATTCTGAAACAGGATAGGAATTTAAATAGACTTTTCGGGCGAAAAGTAGCGTTTTGAGCTAAATAGTGATTTATGCTAAACCCGATTCTTGCATTGACTTTTGTTGACCTAGTATATATTAATATAAATGTATTTATATGTGTTATTAAATGATTTTATATTAATTGTGCATTCAAAAGACATTTGAAAACAAATAATATGACTTTTCACATTCTTTTGCAAAAATCGAGTTTTTAATCGAATCGGGTGTTAATGTATGCAAATAAAAATTGTTATAACCTAAAATAAACTACCTAAAAATAGTCTAAGTGTTAAATGCATGTTTGTGAGCAAAATAGTCAAGAAAAATAATTAAAAGACTAGAAAATCAACTTTGACTTTTATTATTTTTGTTGACCTTGAGCTTATATCTTCAACACACACTAAAATAGTACAAAAACACCTCCACAAATACCTACATAACCGAAAATTCCAAGGGAAGCAAAGAGAAGACATTTTTCTAAGGTTTTCAAGTGATTTTCTCATAGATTTTGCAATTCAAGTCTAAATCACTTCATTCAAACCTTGAAATTGCTTGTTAGACATCCATTCTACCTATTTCTAACATTAGTTTGCATCAAAGGTGAGATAAAAATTATAGATCTCAAAATGCTATTTTTATGTCAATTTATATAATTAAATTTTTAGCCGTTGAAATATTGAACTGATGTTAGAATATTGCTCAGTAGCTGCTAGGGATCATTTATATAGGTTTATAGCTATTTTGAACGGTTATAGAATATAATTCTATTTTTTGGGTATTAAAATTGAGTTATTAGCTTGTTGTTGATTTAATGGAGTTGTGATGATTGGAATTGATTGCTGTTAGCTTCTAAAAGTTTGTTAAATAGTTGGTAGTAATGTTGTAATTCCGAAATTTTGATTGTGATGTCGTGGTGAAAGTCCAAAAGTTTCAGCCATGGTACATTGAGGGTTTAGGGTTGTTGGGCTTGCTTTGGATGGATTGTGGTTGGTTTCCGAGGGCGCTAATGTAGTTGCTTGAGTGGGTGAGTGATAGAAACTGGTTTGGAGGTTATTGGATTAGTAGATTGTAAGTTATGATTTTTAGAAGTTTGAGTAGTCTTTCTTTAAATGTTGAAATAATGTCTTTAGTTGTTTGAGTGGTGTTTGAGAGGTTGAATCATGGGTTGTTGTTGGTTAGATTCGGGTTTGGTTGAGTGGTTTAATGCATGATAAGTTAGATGGCCTACTTTGTCATCTAACTTAGTTGTTGATTTGATAATTGATTAATTGATGTTATGTTGTTGAAATGATGTTAACTAATTGATTATTGATGAAGCCGGGAAATAGGCAACCTATTTTGTTGTCCTCTTGTGATATGAATGATTATTATTATTGTCATGAGTCTTGGTATGTGTGTGCCACCTCTCGGGCAGGGTTGGGTTGTCGGGTTGATGATGGCATGACTATCATAGACTACCCCCAACTCGTATGGGCGGAGGTGCCATGGAGGGAGGGGCCAGTGAGGTACCTCGGGTGCGTGAGTAATGGGGAGTTATAAGAAGATGGTTGAGATCGTGATGGCATTTGGAGTTACACCAACTAGAGTATCCTTATTGATTGGTTATTATTATTGTTGTGCTTATATTGTTATTGATGTTTATTATGTGTTTACTGCTCAAATTATGATTTTCAAGGAGTATAGTAAATACTTGTAAAAGATCTATTGAATCTTCACTGGGCTTGTTTTATATAAGCTCACTCTCATTCGTTATCTGTATTCATGTATTACTAAGCCAGACTTTGTGTACGTTCCTCAGGAAGCTAAGTATGTGCCTTCTGTGGAGGAGTCTTATGTGCCGGAGTCATATCCATGAGGTTGTTTTAGTTTTTGTAGTATGATGTATTGTATAACTTACTTAAAGATAAAGAATTATATAACCCTAGTTTAGTAGTCTTTCATTTGAACATGATTAGGTTGCTAGATTGGTTATAATCTATTTTGCAAATGTATGATATGTCTTATGGTTGGTGTTAGAACGGAGGCGTATAACTTATGAATGAACTGATGAGTGGATGTTTAATATATGGGAATGGTTGTGTTGTATGTTGTTGATTTGGTTGTGGAGTTGTTGTTGATCTTTGGAATTGGTTATATAGAATTATGAGAGTTGGTTTAGAGCCCTGATGTCCGTATTACTGTCGTTATACTGTCGAAATTTCGTTGCGTCCTGACTGATCGTAAGTGAGATCGAGTTGGGGTGTGACAATAACTGCCTCAAGCAACACTTAAGCATTACGTATGAGTATATTTCATTTGAGAACTTACAATTTGGTATTTGAGTTGCACAAAACTGATCGCGCATATCAATGAGACGTACCAATCCTTTTGAACTACTATGCACTGAAGAGTAACAATAGGTAGGATGAAACTCCGAGGATGTTATCAACTCTGCAAGAAGTTACAAAATATTAGGGTCAAGACCTGAGGAAAAGCTTGTAAATCTTAAACATCATATTCTCTTTTGAGGGGATTTGGCCATAAGTCCTCCTTTATAATCTCAGCAACCTGAAAAAATAAATGGGATCAAATTAGGCAAGTACAACATTTGGCAAACGAGGCCGCTAATCACCAACTTAAACTTAACTCTAGAAATTGAAGAGGTTACCCCATCATGAATCTCATCCATATCCTCATCTTTCTGCTGGGAGTCACTGAACCAGGTAAAGAAGTTGTATCCACAACAATTGAGGGATAAGACTAGCATGCACAAGCATACCAATGATTGATTTGATTATATTTTTGACATTTTTGGAAATGGAGAATGAATAGGAAAATCTGTTATCATATATCATGATGATGATCGCATCTGGTCTAGAATGGTAACTCAATGTTATCCTACAACAATTTTGGGCAGATGGACAGAACCGTTTCAAATAATTTGGGGACTTTGGACGATTTTCTAAATATGAGCCTTAATAATTAAGTTTTTTCTCAATAAAAAAATTCTAAATTTTCTATTAAAATAATCACTACAAATAAAAAACAAAACACCAAAATTAAAATTATAAAATAACATAATATTACAAGTTAACAAAAAGATAGACCTATATAAAGATTGACCAAAATTAATTTAGAATAGACTTTTATCTTTAAAAAAATAAATAATTTCTTTAAATTGAAACCCATAAATTAAAGGACTTTGGACACAAATTCAAACGACACATAGCTTGGGCCGGCACGGCAAATGGATCAGCTCACCGACAGCAGTAAGCAACAAGATGATAGTGAATCCTGCACTTACGTAAGGTTTCTCCAAAAAGCAGCCAACATTTTCAACAGAAATTTCGTTCGTACAAATAATAATACAAAAAAGAAGCACTTTGAACAAACCTAACCATTTCCCAGAAAACCACAAATAACAAGAACGAAGGTTTCTTCGTGAAACTTCTGCCTAGTCTTTACTTTACAAAGTGGGAAAAATGCCAAATAAAACTTGCTAAATCTTTAAGAACTCCTACTCAGTCCTACAATCGAAGTCGAATTTCAATACACACCAGGCGTCTGGATATGATCCATTTGTAGGTAATATGCATCAAAGTTACAAGAAAACTTACCATGCTTTCTTTCCACTTAATTGGTGTAGCAGTAATTTTTGTTGTTCCTTCCTGAAGGAAGGTGAAAGTCTTTGTGAGCTTTGCATCTTCAAAGAAAGGATTGGGATTGAAATTCTGGTAGAGCAATAGGAAACACAATTGATAATATCTTCACGCAACCAAATGGAATAGGAGGCGTATTGGCAGTATAAAAGAAGTAGGACTTACAAACGATATAGAGTAGCCCGATTTCACATCCTTAAGATCTTCCACTTCAATGGAACTTAGATAGTTGAAAATCTAGCATCACCAAGTGCAATTATAATCACAGCTTAGTCAAAAGATCAAGTGAAGATACAAAGAAAACACTAGCACTTTTATGTAAGCAATGATACCAAATTCCAGAATGCAGGGAAAAGGATACAGATATTAAACACCATAATAGCTTAAAAGAAGAATTTAAAACGACGGGCGGTTGAATGCAGAAGCCAAACCTTTTGATCTTCCTCAGTTAGAAGCTCACCAAGAGCAGGATGACCCATGAACTGCAAGGAAGAGAAGACCGGTTAGCTGTAAAGAAGTTCTGAAAACATCTCGGTTAATGGGGAACAGAAGTTTATGCATTTCCAAAACAAAAGAGATCAGAGGATCACTGACAGCGATGAACCAGAAGTGTGGAATGGCTTCAACAATATCATTCCGCTTATCGTAGATGGGTTTTCGAATCTCATTATACTTTTGTTCTACTTCCAGGACTTTATCACTTGCTTCTTCATTGTTCTGTTAGAAAGGGAACAATAAAAGCAGTTAATGCCAGTTTCAAGCACAGAGATCATTTGAATCCTGAATTGCAAATGAACTATATTTAAATGATAGAACATGAGAACGTAAATAACTGAAATGATGAATGTGAACCTTGACTCATATACATTCAATGCAAAGGGAACATAAAAGTGCATAAAAAAGAATGGAAACGGATACCAATGTTGCCAGCAAAAACAAATCACAGACCTTGTCAGTCTATCAAAATAAGTAATATAATAATGTACTATATATTATAAACTAGACTAACATGCCTATAGGTACAAAATCTTATTCTAGCGATAACCGTTTTACATCATTTTTTGCCTTTCACCCAAGGTAAAATCTCTACTGGTAAAACATACTTTTGGACCGGCATGTAAACATCAATGGCTAGTGTAATAGCAAATTGAAAAGAAAACACAGCTCAGATTATGGTTGAACAACTTCTGAATTTAGACGTTAGAACCTATGAAGTAGAAGGTAGCAATTTATGTAGTAGCTAGCAAATGTGCTGCTAACTACTTTCACTGCCTGTAGCACAATGGACATTAGCACTTACTGATCAAGAACTTTGAACAACAATATGCGATTGTAGAAAAAAAGTAAAAACTGTAGAAAATTATTATCATACCAATATAAAACATTATTTAAAAAGATATTATATTATTACTCGAGAAATATAATATATTACCTGAATAGATATCAACGTAACATAATATTATATTATTGCACTTACGTGTGCTTTTTGCTCAATTTTTCCACGTACATCCAAAAGCTTCACGACGACTCATTGCGAGAACAAACCAATGCCCAACAAAGAGAAGAGAGGAATGAGAAAGAAGAGATCCAAACTTATTTCGAGGATTTAGTAATTTTTCTTGGATTTATCAGTCAGGAGACAATATACCTTGATATTATTGATCATTCTTTGATTCAAAGAATCGTCCCATCTCAATTGAAAAAGCAAATAACGTTTCAGGATGATATTTAGTTTTGCTTCCGTGTTACTTTTGTATTGTTTTTTCTTTTTACCTTTTTTCATGGCTGACCCTACATAATCTTCTTCAATATCTTTTTGTTGATTTGTTAGAATGGATCCAAAATTACCTTGGCTTTGGATCCAAGATCTCCTTGGTCTATGGATTCTTCTTGATTTCAGAGCTTTATTTTTTATTCGATGGTATAAAAAAATCCACCCTTTGTTTTCCATTGATGTTTTTATTTGCACCAACATTTTCGTTTCTATTCCAATTTAAAAGAAGTAATTTGCTTGGTATAACCCACAGTTTCATTTTATATGCATTATAAAGTTGCACAAATTCTGGGAAGAACCAAAGTTCCAGATTCGATATCGGACGATTTAGTATTTCTTCATTCATTTTCATCCAATCAAAACAGACTTTTTGAGGGTTTATTGAATTAATTTTTGGATCTTGATGAATCGTAAGATAAAAAAGATCTTTAAAAAAAAAATATATATATTTTATCAATTATTTTATAATTATGAGTACTTTGATTATTCTTGGTATCGATCTTGGTCCAGGTCTCAATATCGACTTTTTGTCTAAGATAAAAATTGATAATTTTCCAATCCAAATATTTTTTATCGAAATTTTTTTCGATATATAAAAAACCGTCCCCTCCTGGATAATTATTGATAGCGGTACTCTCCAGGATATCAAAAAGTTGTCTTTATGTGTGTTGGAATTATAAGAAATCTCTTGGTTCTTATTTATTTCAAATTGCGATCCATAAATAAAGGAGCCCCCATAATTAAGAGATTTATATGATAAAAGATCATATCTATAGTATTTTGAAAAATTCTCTTTTTGATTCAATAATGAATATACTTCAAAATCATTTTTTTTTGTAAAGAATTAATTGGTCTTTTTCATATGAATTCCATTTGTTTAAATTTTTATTTTGAGTCATACGACATTGATTAATTCTATTTCGCCATTTTTGTGGTATTAATCTAGACCATCTAATCTGAGATAAATCATATTGATAATGTCCTCTTAACCAGTTTTTCCACTGATTCATTCTATAATTCTTAAGTTTCTTATGCCTTAATTCAGGTTGAAATATTCTTAGTGTTCCAAAAGAATCCTTTATTTCAGTCTTAAGAAAAAATGATGGTCCCTGATATTGAAGAAGATATCTTAATTTATACAAATTTCTAACTTGGGTTTATGATAACTTGTAAAATACATATGCTTGTGACAAGTAAGATAAATCACTAAAAATATGTGAATATTTCTTACTAATATTATCAAGTGACTTTTTTTATAGTTGAAATAAAGCGAATTGTATTTTGATTTTGTTTATTAATTTTTTCTTGACTTGGTTCATTATTGTAAATGTATTCATCAATAATTTTTTTTGTTGATTCAGGAAAAAGTTGTGTATTGATTCTGAGAATATTAATGATAGATAAAAAAAATATCTATGTACATTCTTTCAATGAAAATTTTTAGAAAATAATGTAATTTATAGGTTAATCGAGGATTTCTTCTTTTTAATATTTGCCAAATATTTTTTGGCAACTCTAATCTTTTAGCATTATAACTTCTTTTGTTAAGACTAATATTTATTGCTAGAGTTACTTTTTTTTTTCTCTTTTGTAATTCTTTCTATTTGATTTCTAATGATACTTATTCTATCAGTCAGATCTTTCATTTTTTTCTATCAGTGAAGAATTTGTCCAATCTGGAGATTGAATTTGACTAAATGATTCATGAATTATCTGATTGCTGATTATATAATCTTTTTATTTTTGAGTTTCATTCGATTCATATACTTCTCTTAATCTAAATAATGGAATTGGATTAACTTTTGAGAGTTCGTTTCTTATTATTTTTCTAAATATAATGTTTTTCATAACCCATTTTTTTGTTTCTTTTGAAATTTTTAGAAGTAATTTTGTTTTTCCTTTTAAAACCCTTAGAGCTAAAAAATACTTCTTTTTTAATTTTTCCATTTTTTTTTGAGTTCCCTAATAATGGGCTCAAAAAAGGAAGGTCGTTTTCGAGGAGAACCAAAAGGAAGTTCAGCTTCCATTCTCGAAACTGTTAAAAAACAAAAATCATCTTTTTTTTTTTGTTCGATCTCTATGAGAGGATCGTAATTTAGGTATGTGCCAAGGTTTCAGACGGAAAGAAAATAGGATTTTTATCTGAATTCGAATGCTCCTACCTCTCGGCAAAGATCGTGTGAGTGTGTAGTTATGCTTTGGATGCTTCACCATAGAATAGATCAACCCAGTTCCCATTGATACCAACTGTAACGACCCCAACCCGACCCTTCTCGCGATTAGGTCAGAATCTACGCTTATTAACGTTGTAGTCTCATGTAAATAACTTTTTATAACAATATAAGAAGTAAAGTATAGAAATCTTCAATAATAACTAGCTATCAATAATATTCTTGGTACAAGATGTGTTACATCACTTGAGCCCTGAGAACTACCCGGCTACGTTACAAACTAAGAATCCAGCATATTACCCTTCTACCTCGAGAATAATACAAACAAACTTTAACTCTTTCATCTTGGGTCGAAACATGACAGGCAAGAAGCTCCGAGCACGTATTTATTCAACTTCAGCACACAATGTCAACCTGTTTTGAGCTAAGCTGCACCTGTAACGGGGGGTGAAAGGGTCGTGAGCTCAAAAGAACTCAGTGCGGGAAAGTCAACCGGGGAAAATTTTGAAAACATTTTCGAGTTTTGAAAACCATGATGCAATGCAAGCATATCAGGAATATCAATATATAAATTACATGTATATGTCACGTTGTAGAGGATACGGATCATCTTTAAGGTGGCCGGCCAAAACAAGCTCATAACTTCTTATCTCTCCCAAGAGGATACTCCGGATTGTATCCAAAATCTACGACCCAACTCTCCGAGGGTGGTACTAAGCAAGAGAGGGAATAGGTCCACGATAGACACGGGAGCACCGGCAAGCCCTATGCCGCCCGGCGTTCATGCAAGCTATCGAGCCTGAGATTGCAACCCCCAAGTGGAACACAATCATGCACAAGGAGTCATATAACACACAACCGATATTATGGGATCAACAAAAGAAGTTGTCCCGGACAAGTTCATTCATTGATTTAATAAAGTCAATTCCCGGTAACGGCATAGTAAGGTAAATTACTTAATTATACTCATTGTTGAATTAGTAGATAGTTGATAATAAAGGTGGATAACGATTTATACATATTAAAAGTAGATAATAATCTAGTTAATAACAAGTGAGTAGTTTGAGTAGTTAATTAAAATAGTAAAATAGATAACCTTAGTTAATTGAGCATTGTAGAACCAAGAAATCTAGTAAGCAATCTTATGAGTGTAATGATTTCTTTTTAAACTCCATTATTCTTATAAGATCTTATGTCGAACAAAGTTTATTGTCTATTTGGCAAGATTAGGAATCTTGTAGTAAGTAGATAATTCTTAATTAAAACCCTAGCTAGTTATTTTATTCCAACTTATAATAAATTCCCATGTCGTTCATAGATCTTGATTCAGTAAGTGGTTATTGTAACACCCCGATCCCTCTTGAGACTGAGAGTTCTATTAATCAATCTAATCACAACCTAATTCCAAACCCGGGCAAAATTTTTAGGGAAAGACGGACGGAGTCTCCCCTGTTTCTAGGCAAAGTGCAAAACCTGTAATAACATATAAATGGACCAATACCGTGTCCAAACATTCACAATCCCTCAAGGCCATCCGAGCCTTGTTCTCAACAAGCAATCACAAGCAAATATACATTTCCAATTTACAAACTAACCTACCTCTTCACATCTTTTGCAAGTACATTCATGCTTGACAATTAAACCATACTAACCTATTGCATAAGTTAGACTATCAAACCATTCTAACTCTTTTCCTTTGGACATTACAAACATGCATTGAAGTTAAACTATACTAACTGAATACATAAGCTAGCTTTTCGAATCACTTTAATAACCTAATAAAATTTATATTACATTCTTTTTATCACTAAATACAAACAACACATGAAACATACATCTTCGCATCTTTGACAACTCAAGCCACATAGCACGCAAGACAACTCTTCAAGCACGAACTTTCACGTAATCACGAACTTTCCCACTAACATGGCATTTCCTGAAATGTGGTGGTGAGGAGTGAGTATACACAACACGTATACTCAGTGAGGGCGAGACAGATATCAAGGTGGAGAGAAAGAAGAACGTGCAATGCAAATAGGTACAGTTAAGCAATACAATCAATAAAAAGGCATTCAATATAAACAACAATATAGTAAATAATTAAAGAAAACATTAACACAACCAATCAAAGCTATACCACACTTTGAAAGCTATGGTTCACTCGAGCGAGTAATGTACCGATCACGATTCCGATGACTTTAACGATGACGCACCGGCTCACCCACCTTATAACTTCCGTTTAGAGTACTCCGGACATACTCTGTCAATTCTACGACCCAAAACTCCCTGGGCGGCAACCCAAGCAAGAAAGGGAATAGGACACGGAGCTAGAGCAACCAACACTGGCAACCTGAGGCTACCCAGAGAGGCCCATCACTCACGCGCCTGACACTATGCAATGCAATACAAGATACAAGCAATAAACGAGATAACAAGCATTTAAAATCAATAAAGTAACAAGAATAACACTAACATGCATTATCAACAATTGATATACAATTCAATCATAACCAACTTTAACAAGCATAACAAGCAATATTAAGCAATCTATAGGCATTATGCTATGAAAACACACAAAATCACAAAATGACCCCTGTCATGCCCCGACCCCACCCCGCAAAAGGCCAAGCCCGGACCCGACACACGGACGGATTCTCCTCTGTACCGCGGACGATCCGAAAACCCTAAAATCAACATAATACTTGCGAAAGCCATAAAAACAATTAAAACAAGCCGACTTTATTTTAAAAACATACATCCTCTTATTAACCAACTTTCCAAACCAAAATGCCATGCATACTACACAAGTATTTATGCCACTAAACAGTTAACTATTAGCATGCATTTCTTTACTAGTCATAAGAGTAAACTTTTACAGCTTTACATTCTTCCAACTTATACAACATAAGACCATAAAGGCCTTAAACTAGGAAATACATACAAGGCTACAAGCCTCAAAATAAAGCGTCATCCAAGCATTATACATAACAAGCAAGGCTCGCATAAAATCTGGTAACCAACCACCAGTAAAGCAAAGAAGTGCTATCACGGAAACACCTCCACCTGCTCCTCCTCCTCTATTACCTCAATAGGGTCTGCTTCAACTACTCCTGTCAAAATATAGTATAGAAAGGAATGAGCAAAAACTATTGCTCAGCGAGGGCAATTGGTCTCAAGGACGGAGATGAGAGGAGTATGCAATGCAATTAGCCAATCAATTCGTACAAACATTATATAGAGATACAAACAAAGCCACCAATAAAGCAAGGCAAGCATTAAAGCTATAAACACTCATTTAAAGGATACGATACTCTTTTCACGAGCAACATTCAATCATGAATTCGATGACGACGCGCCGGCCCAAACCATCATATAACACCAGTTTGGAATACTCCGGAAGTATCCATCAATCTACGACCCAAATCTCCCTGGGAGGCAACCCAAGCGAGAAGAGGGAATAGCAGCGGAGCTAGAGCAACCAACACTGGCAACCCGAGGCTACCCAAAGAGGCCCATCACTCACGCGCGGGACACTATGCAATGCAAGACTCGATACAAGGCGATAAAAGAGCAATAATGCCACACGTGGCAGAATAACAAAGTAGGTTACTCTCGCACGCAATAGCAACAATTGATAAGCATTTCAATCAAAATCAATTCAAACAAGTATTTCAAGCAACCCCAAGCATTCTATAGGCTTAATATAAAGGAAACAAGCAAAAACACAAATCGGCCCCAACTATCAAAATACTACCATTTCCAAACGAGCCACGAGTTCTGGAAACCGACTTCGCCAATCCTCCTAGGTCACCATAAGGCACGTCTAAAGACCCCGAAACCCTACTTAACCCTAGAATTCACGCAAAGTCCCGATTTCCCCCTTTGCTCGTTTGAACTACAACTATATCAACCAAACACCCAACCAACGCCATAATCGCACCAAAAGTGCTTCCATGGCCTCCCGAAACAATACCAACACGAAAAACGAGAAAATGCCAAACTCGACCTAAACGACCCCGACTTTCACCAAGGCATAATTCCCTTTTTTCCATTACGCAACCCAAACAAACCATGCATTTAGCCATTCTAACACACCTAGCACATTTCTACATCAACGGTCAACATAACGGAGCAACTTCATCGTTTCAAGGGTTTACTATTCACAAAACACTATTCAACAACCAATTTAAATTGCAATCTCAACATTTAACCGTAGAAAATGTTAAAAAGCTATAAATACACGTTCTACAATTGCCAAGGAACATTCTAGAAGAATCAAAACGCTTTAAACAACAATCTACGGATAAATTCTAAAAATCACAAAGTTAACATACTTGACATTTAAATGCGCAAATAACATGCTTCCCTCACCTTAGGCACTCCTAGTCACTAGGAAAACAACGCTGGTTGCCTTGGAAACCACCCCGCACGAGCTCACGCGAAGATTGAACGATTGGAAGTTGAAAGGTTTTTTTTTTCTCTCCAAGCTCTCGGCCTGCTCAAGGTTCTGTTCAGCCTTATTTTTTTTCATTTTGCTTTGTTTTAGCTTAATTAAGGTGATAGGTTGGTCAAAGTTGGTCAAGCCTTGGTCAATATAGCTTAAGTTGGTCAAATGACTTATTTTTTATGCATTTTTAGGCTAAAACAACTAAGGAAATGTTAATATTAGCTAACAACAATTAAAATATAAAATTTAAGTCATCTAAATACTAGTTTCACTATTTGCTGAGGACTAGAAACCGTTCTTTAGCTATCGCTCTCGATATGCGATGCACATTGCGACAGCAAAGAAGTAACAATTAAATCTCAAAGAATCTAAGAAAATATAATTTTCAAAATAATAAACAAGAAATTTTCACATTCCGGGCTCGGGTATTACACCCTCTCCCCCTTAAAACAATTGCGCCCACGCAATTCTTACTTGGTCAACAAACAACTCCGGATACTGATTCCGAACCTGATCCTCTCTTTCCCAAGTTGCTTCCTCAAACCCATGATGATTCCATAGAACCTTTACTAACGGAATACTCTTTCTGCGAAGTTCCTGAACTTTTCAATCCACAATTCGAATCGGTTTCTCTTCATAAGACAACTTTTCTTCAATCTGCAAAGGCTCTGGTTCAAGTACATGTGAAGGATCTGGATGGTATTTCTTTAACATAGACACGTGGAAAACATCGTGCAGTCTCGACAAGCTCAGAGGTAAAGCTAACCGATAAGCCAAAGGACCTACCTTTTCGGTGATTTCATACGGACCCACATACCTGGGACTAAGTTTCCCGCTCTTACCGTGCCGAATCAATCCCTTCCGAGGAGAAATCTTAAGAAACACCCAATCTCCCAAATCAAACTCAAGATCCCGACGGTGCTTATCCGCATAACTCTTCTGACGACTCTGAGTTGTAAGCATACGCTGGCGAATAAGGTGAACATTATCTACCATCTTAATCATCTCAGGTAACACAGTCGGATCAACTGTTCTCATCTCTCCAACCTCTTCCCAATATAATGGGAATCTGCATTTACGACCGTACAACGCCTCGTAGGGAGCCATACCTATAGTAGATTGATAACTATTGTTGTAGCCGAACTCCGCTAAAGGCAAAAACTTCTCCCAATTCTTCCCAAAGTCTAGCACACATGCTCGAAGCATGTCTTCCAAGATCCTAATAGTTCTCTCAGACTGGCCATCAGTTTGTGGATGATATGCAGTACTGAAGCTCAACTTAGTTCCCAAGGCCTCTTGTAACTTCTGCCAAAAACGAGATCTGAATCTGGGATCTCTATCTGACACTATACTCTGTGGCACACCATGCAATCTCACAATATTAGCAACATAAAGCTCAGCTAGCTTATCAAGGCTATCCTGTTTGTTCACAGGAATAAAATCTGTAACTTTAGTCAAGCGGTCCACAATAACCCAAACAGAATCACATCCTCTCGGAGATCTAGGAAGATCGGTCACAAGGTCCATTGTTATATGCACCCACTTCCATTGCGGAATCGACAACGGCTGTAGAAGCCCGGCTGGCCTCTGATGCTCAACTTTAACCCTCTGACAAGTCAAACATCTGGATACATACCCAGCAATCTCCTTCTTCATATTGTTCCACCAGAAGTGTTGTTTCAAATCTCTATACATTTTAGTACTGCCCGGGTGAATTGTATACCTCAAATTATGTGCCTCGGACAGAATCTCATTCTTCAAAGTCGGATCACCAGGAACACATACTTTGTCCCTGAATTTGAAGATACCATCTCCATGTAATTTAAACTCTGACTCTCCCACTTTTGATTTTTCATGGATCTTCAAGATGTGGGGATCAATCTTCTGAGCCTCTCTGATCTGTGCTAGCAACCCTGACTGAATCTGCAAACTAGCAAATCGAATCCCTAGCTCAGTAGCTTCTGGCTTCCATGAACAAATTTCTTCCAAAGTCTCCCAATCCTTGATAATTAAGCTTGCAACAGTAGCTTTTCGGCTCAAAGCATCAGCAACAACATTTGCCTTATCTGGCACGTAGTTAATAGAACAGTTGTAACTACTTAATAGCTCCAGCCATCTTCGCTGCCTCATATTCAAATCTTTCTGTGAAAACAAATACTTGAGACTCTTGTGGTCAGTAACAATTTCAAATCTGCAACCCCACAAGTAATGACGCCACTTCTTCAAAGCAAACACAACTGCAGCTAACTCCAGATCATGTGTAGGGTAATTGACTTCATATGGTTTCAACTTCCTGGAAACATAAGCAATCACCTTACCATTCTGCATTAAAACACAGCCCAATCCTTCCTTAGATGCATCACTATAGACAACAAAGTTTTATGTTCCCTCAGGTAAAGCTAGTATAGGAGCTGTAGTTAGTCTCTTCTTCAATTCTTGGAAACTGGATTCACATTTGGCATCCCAGTTGTAAGCAAATTTCTTCCGAGTCAACTGGCTTAAAGGCCCAGAAATTTTGGAAAAGTCTTTAACAAATCTCTGGTAGTAACCTGCCAATCCAAGAAAACTCCGAATCTCTGACACCATCTCAGGTCTCTTCCAAGAAGAAACAACTTCAATCTTAGCTGGATCCACTGAAATTCCTCGATCTGAAATGATATGGCCTAGAAAAGATATCTGATTCAACCAGAATTCACACTTGCTGAATTTAGCAAAAAACTTGTTTTCCTGCAAAGTCTGTAGCACAATCCTCAAGTGTTGCTCATGCTCAGCCTCGTTCTTCGAGTACACTAAAATGTCGTCAATAAAGATTATGACAAATTGATCAAGATAGGGCCGAAAAACCCTCTGCATCAGGTCCATGAATGCGGCTGGTACATTCGTCAAACCAAACGGCAATACAACAAATTCATAGTGGCCATATCTAGTCCTGAATGCCGTCTTTGGTATATCGTCACTCCGAATCCTAAGTTGATAGTAACCCTGCCTCAAGTCAAATTTAGAGTAAACACTCGCACCCTGCAACTGGTCAAACAATTCTTCAATCAACGGAAAGGGGTATTTGTTCTTAATCGTGACTTGATTAAGTCCCCTATAATCAGTACATAACCGTAGCGTGCCGTCTTTCTTCCTCACAAACAACATAGGCGCACCGCACGGCGAAGAACTAGGTTGTATATGTGACACCCCGATCCCTTTCGAGACCGGGAGTTCTATCAATCAAACTAATCACAACCCAAACCAAACCCGGCAAAATTTTCAGGGAAAACGAACGGAGTCTCCCCTGTTTATAGGCGAAATGTAAAACCTGTAATAGCATATAAATGGACCACCACCGTGTCCAACCATACAACCACCTCAAGGCCAACCGAGCCTTGGATCTCAACAATTAAACTCAGCAAATATACATACATTTCCAACTTTCAAACTAGCCTATCTCTTTTCATTTTTGACAAGCACATTCAATCTAGACAGTTAAATCATACTAAGCTACTGCATAAAATAAACTATCATGCCATTCTAACTCTTTTCCTCTAGACATTACAATCATACATTGAAATTAAGCTACATTAACTAAATACACAATCTAACTTATTAAACTACTTCAACAATCTAAAGAAACTTATATTACAATCCTTTTGACATTAAATACATATAATACATAAAAGCATACATCCTTACAGCTTTGACAACTCAAGTCCCCCAGGCACGCAAGACAACTCTTCAAACACGCACTCCCACGAAATCACGAACTTCCCAGCTAACGTGGCATTTCCTGAAATGTGGTGGTGAGGAGTGAGTATACTCAACACGTATACTCAGTGAGGGCGAGACATATATCGAGTTAGAGAGAAAGAAGATCGTGCAATGCAAAAAGGTACAGTTAAGCAATACAATCAATAAAAGGCATACAATATAAACAACAATATAATTAAACAACTAAAGAAAGCATTAACACAACCAATCAAAGCTATACCACACCTTGAAGGCTATGGTTCACTCGAGCGAGTAATGTACCGATCACGATTTCGATGACTTTAACGATGACGCGCCGGCCCAAACCACCTTATAACACAAGTTTGGAATACCCCGGAAGTATCCATCAACCTACGACCCAAAACTCCCTGGGAGGCAACCCAAGTGAGAAAAGGGAATAGCAGCGGAGCTAGAGCAACCAACACTGGCAACCCGAGGCTACCCAATGAGGCCCATCACTCACGCGCGAGACACTATGCAATGCAAGACTCGATACAAGGCGATAAACGAGCGATAAACAAGATATCAAGCATTCTTAACAATGGATAAACATTTCAATCAACAACCAACTCTAACAAGCGAAATAAGCATTAGCAAGCATAACAAGCAATAATAAGCATTAACAAGCATTCTATTAGCAATATTATCATGAAACACACAAAATCACCAAAAAAGCCCCAACCTTCAAAACGCCACTACTTTCAAACGAGCCACGAGTCTTGGAAACCGACTTCACCAGTCCTCCTAGGTCACTATAAGGCACGTCTAGAGACTCTGAAACCCTACTTAACCCTAGAATTCGTGCAAAGCCGATTTTTCCCCTTTGCTCGTTTGAATTATTATTATACCAACCAAACACCCAACCAACACCACGACCGCCCCAAAAGTGCTTCCATGGGCTCCCGAAACAATGCCATCACGCAAAACGAGAAAACGCTAAAGTCGACTTAAATGACCCCGACTTTCACTAAGCCATTTTTCTCCGTTTTTCTATTATACATTCCAATTAAACTACACATTTAGGCATTCTAGCATATCTAGCACATTTCTACATCAACGCACAGCATAACGGAGCAACTTCAACGTTTCAAGGGTTTACTATTCACTAATTACTATTCATTAATCAATTTAAATTGCAATCTCAACATTTAACCGCAGAAAATCTTAAAAAACTATAAATACATGTTCTACAATCAACAAGGAACATTCTTTAAGCAACAAAACGATTAAAACAACAATCTACACATAAAATCTAAAAATCAAAGTTTAGATACAAAATTTTTAAATGCGCAAATAAGCATGAAACCCTCACCTCAGACACTCCTAGACACTAGGAAAACCTCGTAGAGTGCCTCGGAAACCACCCCGTGGAAGCCCTCGCGAAGAAATGAAGATTTGAAGTTGAATTTTCTTTTTTTTCTTCTCCTTATTTTTCGGCCATGGCTGCTCTGTTTTTTCAGCTTTCTTTTTTTTTTGTTTTGTGTTATTTTAAGCTATTTAAAAGATAACAATGGTCAAAGGTCAAGCCCCCTTGGTCAAACCACTTAAGATTTGGTCAAATAAGCTTATTTTATGCGTTTTAAAGCTAAAACAACTAACATAAATTCAATTCTAGTTAAATACAATTTAAAACACTAAAATTAAAACACTAAATACTAGTTTTCATTATTTGTTGAGGACTAGAATTCATTTCCTAACTATCTCTCTCGAAATGCTATGCACTTTGCGACAATAAAAGAATAACGATTAAATCTCAAAGAATTTAAGAAATATATCATTCTTGGAAAGCATCATAGTTTAAAATTTACTCCGGTTCGGAGCTACTTCTCACTTAAGTCAAATGCGAGCATTTTAATGCAAAACAACCAAAACTCATTATTAAAATAATCAAAAGAATCAAGGTAATCAATATTCATTTAAAATAATTAATCTAACTATTTCTAGAACATTTTAAAGAATTATGAAGTTAATGTTAAGTTACAAATGAACAAATAAATATAAACATGAAATCAAGTGCAATTAAATATCAACATTTAAGATGACACTTAATTAATCACAAGAGAATAAATTCGATTACTACATTTATTAGAAATAGGCAATAATATTTTAATCAATTAATATAAATCCTTTTCGAATTCTTCTAAAAGAAATAGCAAAACAATGAAAATTAGATGATTTAACTAATTAAACATTTAATCAAATGCAATCAAGTGCAATTAAATGCATGCCGGGTTCGGGTTATCACAGTATAAACCTTTTCTCAAGCAAGTTCTGAAGCTGAATTTTTAACTCTTGAAGTTCAGCCGATACCATTCTATAAGGACTCCTAGAAATTGGCGCAGTGCCTTGCACAAGATCAATCACGAACTCAATCTCCCTATCCGGTGGTAAACCCGGTAATTCCTCGGGAAATACACCAGGGAAGTCTCTAACAATTGGAACCTCATTTAAATTCAACTTATTAGTAGGCTGATTGATCAAATAAGCTAAGTAAGCTTCACAACCCTTATTCAACAACTTAGATTTCTTGATCGCTGATAAAAGAGGAATTCGGGCAGCCCTGCAATTCCCAACAATCTCCAGTACCGGTAGGTCAGGAACCTGAAGATAAACAATCTTTGTTCTACATTCCAACTGAGCATAGTACTTCCCCAACCAGTCCATTCCCAAAATGATTTCAAAGTCACGGAATGGCAATATAATTAAATCAGCAGGAAATTTACGGTTCTCAATGCATATATCACAAGATTTGCAAATAGACTCAGTAACAAATTTTGCACCCAAAGGTGTACTAACTTCAACTTCATGCGGCAATTTATCAATGCAAACATTCACAGATCATGCACATGCAGGAGTTATAAACAAATGTGTAGCTCCGGGATTAATCAAAACTTTAACTGGCTGAGTATTGAGAAGAAAGGTACCTTCCACTATTCCTGTAGTATTAGGCAGCTCCTCTGCATCTAGTGCAAAGACCCTAGCCTGAACCCTCTGTGCTGGACGTGCACCTGCAGCCCTATTCTGAACACCCTGGCCTTACGTACGGCCCTGAACATTGTTATACTTAGGGCAATCTCTCACCCTATGATCATCGCTTCCACAATCTGTGCATTTACCACTCTTTCTCCAACAATTAGCCTCAATATGCCCCGATCGATTACAATAGTTACACTGCTGATTTTTCCTTACAACAGTGTTTCCCGTAGGTGCTGGGGCTCTGGCAGTAGTAGGAACTGTACCTCCCTACTGGGGTCTAATCACAGTTGGCCTAGCCTGAATCTGCTGCTATGGCTGATACGGACGTTGCTGGGAAACCTGTGCAGAAGTCTGATACTCCCTCGGCTGACTCTGGCTGGTATGGCCCAAATACTGTTTCTTACTCGGCTGACTACTCTCAGCTAACATCTCAGCCTTCCGTTTCTCAAACTTCGAGGCTGCCTGAAATGCCTCGGGAAAAGTAGTGTAGGTCTGCCCAGTCAAATGCAACTGAATGTCCATTCTCAGCCCACGGACAAACCTATGAATCATCCTCCTAGCCGGCCGTACCAACTCGGGCATATACCTCGACAGGCTGACAAACCTAGCCTCGTACTGTGCAACAGTCATGTTTCCCTGCTTCAGGGCCACAAACTCATCCTCCCGCCTTTCCATAGCCATCTCGGGAATATACTTGTCCCGAAACTCACTTACAAAATCATCCCATAAATGTGGAACATCCTCACAATCCCACCTCAATCTGACAGTATTCCACCACTGCTCTGCATCACCCTCAAACAGGAATGACGCATAATCTATTCTTGCCTCATCAGTGTACCTCAAAGCAGTGAAAATTTTTCTCAACACGATTAATCCATATCTCGGCTGCCTCATCATCCGGCTCTCCGAAGAACTTTCCCGGCTCGTGCCTCAAGAATTTCTCTAACTGATTATTCTCAACTCTATACCCCTGTCCACCAAGATTAGCTTGATTCCCCTGGGGATTATTATTCCTGTCCTGCCTCTGCTCATACAGTACCTGTGTAATCTGGTCAACCGCTGTAGTCATAGTAGCCATAAATTGCTCAGGCAACGGTTGCTGACCCTGTTCTACTGCCTCTTCATCAGACCCTATACCTTGAGTACCACGATGTGGCGGCATAGTAGCAATTCACAATAGCTGGCAACATTTAAAAGCAGTTTATAGACAGAAATATAACACATAAGATTAGATAACAGTCAAGTCAATAACAATCAAACATTCTAACACGCAATTCACATAACACAAGATTGACATGCCAAACTAATTCATTTTAAACTCATAAGCATTCTAAGTTCACAAAGTCATGCTATAACTCTTTCTTTCCACTTAACAATTATACAATAACGTTCTAGCATTTTGGACCTTTACCCCATAGACCGAGAAACATATCCCAGCTCATGCAAGACTTGTAAGAATATAACCAATTTCTCAAAAACGTCTTAATAACAATCAAGTAGAAAGATAACATTACTCGTTATAACAATTCAATATAACAATTACAAGATAATTGTCCCACCATGCACTCTCAAGATTAGAGCTTCAATGACTTCTGGACTTACAAGAAGAATACAAGAAAGAAAGACTAACTTAGGATTGTGTTTGGAGGTGTGTTGTGGATGAAAATGATGAACTAATGTATGCCTATTTATAGAATTCAGCTAGCCCACCATAGGAGACTTTCCTATCAAACATTTCAATCTTGGTTGGCTTTACCAACCATGTTCAAAGTATTAGCCACCCATATTTATCACATGGGTGGCTACAATTAACCACATGGGTGGCTAGCATCTAAGTCAACTTCTAGGAAGTTTTCTTTGGTCAAGTTGGCTAACTTTAGCATTGTATCATCCCGACGTCATCTTAGGTAATTCCAAATTCCCGAACTTCTTTCTTGTAGCCATCGCGATCTCTTTTGACCTCATCGACGTTTAAGTCGGAATCATTAATTTATGCTACCATATAATTAACGATACTTATTATGAAGAGGTGGATATTGACATATATCAACACCCCCCCTCAATGTTCACCTCATGTTGACTAAGCTATTGGGCCAACACCTAATGTTTGAAGATGCTTGTTCAATTGGACGCTCCCTAACGCTTTAGTGAAGATATCTGCACAATTATCTTCTGTAGGGCAGTACTCCATGTAGATTTCACCTTCCTCGATCAGTTCCCTCACATAGTGATACTGAATCTCTATGTGTTTTGTTCTAGCATGAAATACCGGATTCTTTGACATGGCTATACAACTCTGACTGTCACATTTCAACATCATTGCTTCCTCTATTAGAATGCCAATATCAGTCATGATGCGTCATAGCCAAACAGCTTCACAGGATGCTACACAAGCAGCCTTGTATTCTGCCTCCGTTGATGAAAGTGCAACGGTGGGTTGCTTCTTACTAGCCCATGAGATGACTCCACCACCGAATGTGAATACGTAACCTGTAACAGATTTTCTTGAGTCAATATCACCAGCCCAGTCTGAGTCACAGTACCCAGATAAAGTATCTCCAGACTTGTATGATATCCTATACTCCAACGTGCCTTTGAGATATTTGAGGATCCGCATCCCTGCTTGCCAGTGACTTTGTTTCGGTTTATTTGAAAACCGACTGAGAACTCCCACAGCATAACTAATATCAGGTCTTGTGTTACAAAGGAATATTAAACTTCCCACCAACCTTCTGTAGAGCTTGTTATCAACTTGTTCTGAAGGATCGTCAATTGATAACTTTGTATTCACTTCCATCGGGGTGACAACTGGTTTGCACTCGGACATACCAAATGCAATCAGAAGCTCACGAACATATCGTTGCTGCGAGATGAAGATAGTATGAGGTTTTTGCCATACCTCGATTCCCAAGCAATAATGAAGAAGACCAAGATTTGTCATTTCAAATTCTTGGCTCAACCATTCTTGCGTATTCCGAATATTATCTTCATGGTTACCTGTGATTACAAGATCATCCACATATAGGACTACAATTACCTTATTTCCTTGTTCACTTAGAACATACAAGTTAGAATCTGATTTGTTTCTACAGAAACCATGCTGCAAGAAGAAAGAGTCTATATGTTTGTACCAAGCTCGTGGTGCTTGTTTTAACCCATATACAACCTTTTTCAATTTGCAAATTTTTTCTTCTTCACCTGGTATTTAGAAGACAGGGGGTTGTGCAACGTAGACTTCTTCTTCAAGTTGCCCATTAAGAAAAGCTGACTTGACATCCATTTGATGTACATTCCATTCATAATGCGCGAAAGCTGCAACAACTAGCCTGATTGTTGACATTTTTGCTGTTGGAGCAAAGGTTTCATATACATCGAAACCTTTGACTTGCGAAAATCCTTGTGCTACAAGGCGTGCCTTGTATTTTTCAAGACTTCCATCTGCCTTGTACTTCACTTTCCAGATCCATTTGGTGCCGATAATTTTTCTGTTCGGTGGCTTTTCAACGATCTCCCAAGTATCATTTTTCATGATACTATCATACTCGGCTTGCATAGCTGCTCTCCAATTTGGATCTGACATGGCTTCCTCCACAGTTACCGGTTCTTTTACCGTCTTGATGATTTGGGTCATCAAAGCCATGTTTACTAGTTGTTGTCCTGATCTGTTCTGCTCTTCTATTCTCTTTGATCGTCTTAGTCCATCAGGACGTGGACTATCATCAGTAATTCCTGGATTTCTTCCATCAAAGAGCTGTTGGAACCACTTCGATTGTGGCTTCCTTGTGGGTACAACAGGTTAGTCTTCAGTCTCCTCATCATTAGATACTTTTTCATTGTTCAACGGTCGTTGTTCAGGCACTTGGTGGATTACTTCATTGGTTGATGACGAAATGGCAGGACCGCTATCCTCCATTGAGTGTGGTCGCTCATTACACACCACATCTCGGCTTATGATCACCTTCTTGGCCTCTACATCATAGAGTTTGTATGCTTTAGACTCTTCACTATATCCCAAAAAAATGCCCTTCTTGCTCTTGTCATCCAATTTCTTTCTATTTTCATTTGGAATGTGTACAAAACACTCACACCCAAATTTTCTTAAATGAGACACAGAAGGTTTCGTACCATAATAAGCCTCATTAGGAGTCTTATCGTTGAGTGCCCTGGTTGAGCACCGATTGAGGATGTATACCGCTGTGTTGACTGCTTCAGCCCAGAATGTGTCAGGTAGGCCAGCACCTTTCAACATGCATCGAGCCATTTCTACAATTGTTCGATTTCTTCGTTCCACAACTCCATTTTGTTGTGGTGTGTATGGAGCAGTCAATTGGCGCTTAATCCCAAGCTTGTTGCAGTAGTTGGTGAACTCTGTAGAACAGAATTTCCCCCCACGATCGGTACGAAGTTTCTTTAACTGAGTTGTGTTCTCATTTGTCATAAGTTTGTGCCACACTTTAAACTTTTCAAGAGCATCAGCCTTGTCCCGAAGGAAGTACACCCACATCTTCCTACTATAATCGTCGACTAACAACATAAAGTAGCAAGATCCTCCCAACGCCGTCGTAGTCATTTTTCCGCAGAGGTCAGCATGTACCAACTCTAGAGGAGCCTTTGATTGGTTATGACTCTCTTTGGGAAATGACTGTCTATGTTGCTTGCCCAGCATACAAGCTTCACATGGTCCTTCAATTTCTTCAATTGAAGGCAAGTCGGCCACCATCTTCTTCTTTTGCATTTCCTTTAACACAGGATAGGAAATGTGCCCGAATCTTTCATGCCAAAGTTGACTTGTTTTGGCATCCACGACAGTAGAAAGAGAGCTGATTTCGTAAAGATTATTTTTGCGAATACCTTTACTTACGATATTTTGATCCTTGTCAAGAATCAAAGCTTCCGTCTTCTTGAACCGCACTTCTAGATCATTATCTGTAATAGCAGCTACAGATAGCAAATTTCTGGTGATCTGGGGTACAAAGAGTACGTTGGACAGCTTCTTGCTTCCTCCATCTTTAGACACAAGCGAGATGGTTCCAGTGCCCTCAACGGGACACCTAGCATTATTCCCGACGATAACATTCATTGGTTCTTGTAGAGGTTTTATGGAGTCATATAACTCCTTCTTGCTGGTCATGTGTCGGGAAGCTCCACTATCTAACACCCATGCACTTGTTTGATGTACATGTGAGCTAGTACACGTTTCCTCTGATACATCTGTTACAGTAAATAGATGTACTTCCGTTTCAGCCGTATTGGCAGATTCTTTATTTCTCCAATTTGGCTTTAAAGTTCCGTTCTTCTCGTCATGGATTCGTTTCCTGCAATCTTTGATAGCATGACCTATCTTATTGCAGTAGTAACACGATCCAGAGAACGTCTTCTTCTTTGCTTTCTTCTTTTCTTCTTGGTTACTCCTCGCCTTGGCTGTAAAGGCAGAGTCAAGTTGATTTTCTATGCTCCTTAGCCTCATCTCCTCCTCCATTAACATGGCAGTGAATTCTTCAAACGTCAAAGGAGGAATGTGAACTTGTGTATTGAGTGCTGTCACAAGGCCGTCAAATTTTGGAGGCAACACTCTAATGCACCTTCGAGCTAGTTCCTCGGTTGATTTGGCAATACCAACTGCAGCCATTTGATCACGTAGGTTTTTCATCCTACTGATAAATGACTCAGCTGCTTCATCTTCACTTAATCTTTTAGCAGCTAACTGATTTTCCAAGTTCTGAATGCGAGTCTGGTTCCTTGTTTCATACTGATTTTTCAGTATGTTTCAAGCTTTAGATGCCTTGGTTGTGTGTTGAATAAGAGTGAGGACATAATCTTGAACACTTGTGACTTTCGTCTCCTCCATTCTTTGACAAGCTGAGGATTTAGAGGTGTGACCTTTTTTGTGTCATCTTCAGCACGGACTGCAACTGGTTCTGCATCTGTGCCTAACACTGTATCAAGGAGTTCGTAGGAGTCCAGAACTGTAGTGATTTTGAACTTCCACAAAAGATAGTTCATGCCATCGAGCTTTCCTTCCGTGAAGGTAGGGGGACGGATACGAATTGTCGGTACTAAACCGGAACTAGAACTGGTAGAAGAAGAACTAGCACCTTGAGTAGTCATAGTTGTTGAGCTTTACTAGACAAGATTGTTGTTAAGAGCCCCTTAAGCTCTTGATACCATGTAAGAATATAACCAATTTCCCAGAAACGTCTTAACAACAATCAAGTAGAAAGACAACACTACTCGTTATAACAATTCAATATAACACTTACAAGATAATTGTCCCACCGTGCGCTCTCAAGATTAGAGCTTCAATGGCTTCTGGACTTACAAGAAGAATACAAGAAAGAAAGACTAACTTAGGATTGTGTTTGGAGTTGTGTTGTGGATGAAAATGATGAACTAATGCATGCCTATTTATAGAATTCAGCTAGCCCGCCATAGGAGACTTTCCTATCAAACATTTCAATCTTGGTTGGCTTTACCAACCATGTTCAAAGTATTAGCCACCCATATTTATCACATGGGTGGCTACAATTAACCACATGGGTGGCTAGCATCTAAGTCAATTTCTAGGAAGTTTCCTTTGGTCAAGTTGGCTAACTTTAGCATTGTATCATCCCGACGTCATCTTAGGTAATTCCAAATTCCCGAACTTCTTTCTTGTAGCCATCGCGATCTCTTTTGACCTCATCGACGTTTAAGTCGGAATCATTAATTTATGCTACCATATAATTAACGATACTTATTATGAAGAGGTGGATATTGACATATATCAACAAGACAATCATGCTCTGATACCACGTAAAGATGTCACGCCCCGACCCGACCCCGTAAAAGGCCAAGCCCGGACCCGACACACGGATGGAGTCTCCTCTGTACCGCGGACGATCCGAAAACCCTAAAATCAACATAATACTTGCGAAAGCCATAAAAACAATTAAAACAAGCCGACTTTCTTTTAAAAACATACATCCTCTTATTAACCAACTTTTCAAACCAAAATGCCATGCATACTACACAAGTATTTATGCCACTAAACAGTTAACTATTAGCATGCATTTCTTTACTAGTCATAAGAGTAAACTTTTACAGCTTTACATTCTTCCAACTTATACAACATAAGACCATAAAGGCCTTAAACTAGGAAATACATACAAGGCTACAAGCCTCAAAATAAAGCGTCATCCAAGCATTATACATAACAAGCAAGGCTCGCACAAAATCTGGTAACCAACCACCAGCAAAGCTAAGAAGTGCTATCACGGAAACACCTCCACCTGCTCCTCCTCCTCTATTACCTCAATAGGGTCTGCTTCAACTACTCCTGTAAAAATATAGTATAGAAAGGAATGAGCAAAAACTATTGCTCAGCGAGGGCAATTGGTCTCAAGGACGGAGATGAGAGGAGTATGCAATGCAATTAGCCAAGCAATTCATACAAACATTATATAGAGATACAAACAAAGCCACCAATAAAGCAAGGCAAGCATTAAAGCTATAAACACTCATTTAAAGGATACGATACTCTTTTCACGAGCAACTAAAAAAATGTTAATCTTAGCTAACAACAATTAAAATATAAAATTTAAGTCATCTAAATACTAGTTTCACTATTTGCTGAGGACTAGAAACCGTTCTTTAGCTATCGCTCTTGATATGCGATGCACGTTGCGACAACAAAGAAGTAACAATTAAATCTCAAAGAATCTAAGAAAATATAATTTTCAAAATAATAAACAAGAAATTTTCACATTCCGGGCTCGGGTATTACAACCCCAACTTGTAAAACGCTACTACTTTTAAACGATCCACAAGTTTTGGAAACCGACTTCACCAATCCTCCTAGGTCACTATAAGGCACGTCTAAAGACCCCGAAACCCTACTTAACCCTAGAATTCACGCAAAGCCCCGATTTCTCCCTTTGCTCATTTGAACTACAACTACCTCAACCGATTACCCAACCAATGTCACAACTGCACCAAAAGTGCTTCCATGACGTACCTCGACAATACCTTCACGCAAATCGAGAAAATTTCAAACTTGACCGAAACGACCCCAACTTTCACTAAGCCTTTTCCTCCGTTTTTTCCATTACACAACCCAATTAAACCACACATTTAGGCATTCTAGCATATCTAGCACCTTCCTAGATCAACAGAACGCATAATGGAACAACTTCATCGAAACGGGGGTTTACTATTCATAATTTACTATTCATTAATCAATTTAAATTGCAATTTCAATTTTCAACCGCAGAAAATGCTAAAAAGCTATAAATACATGTTCTACAATCAACAAGGAACATTCTTTAAATAACAAAACGGATAAAATAACAATCTACGCATAATTTATAAAAATTAATGTTTAAACACAATTATTTCAAATGCGTAAATAACGATGAAACCCTCACCTTAGACGCTCCTAGACGCTAGGAAAACCACGCCGGATGCCTCGGAAACCACCCCGTGCAAGCTCACGCGAAGATTTGGCTTGAAAATATATATTTTCTCTCTCTTTGTATTTTCAGCCAGCTGCTCTCTATTTTTTTCAGCTTTGTTTCTTCTATTTTGCAATGTTTTATCCTTAATAAAAGATGACAACAAGTCCTCTAGTCAATGCCTTGGTCAAACTACTTAAAAGTTGGTCAAATAGGCTTATTTCTTGCATTTTAAAGCTTAAACAACTAACACAATTTTAATTCTAGCTAACAACAACCAAAACACTAAAATTAAAACACTAAATACTAGTTTTCACTATTTGCTGAGGACTAGAAATCATTTCCTAACTATTGCTCTCTATATGCTATTCACTTTGCAACAATAAAAGAATAACAATTAAATCTCAAAGAATTTAAGAAAATATAATTTTCGAAAAGTAACATAGTTCAAAATTTACTCCGGCTCGGAGCTACTTTTCATTTAATTGAAAACCGAGCATTAAGATGCAAGAAAAATAAAACCGATTAACATAAATATGAAAATAAAGCTACAAATGAATGTTTAACTAAAAATAAACACAAATTCAATACTAACATTTAAGATGACACTTAATTAGATACAATTAAATGCCATTAAATGCATGCCGGGTTCGGGTTATCACATCCTTCCCCCCTTAAAACAATTGCGTCCTCGTAATTCTTCTTCCAATAAAACTTAGCATCATCTGAAATCCAACTCTGACTGATCTGCATCGGTTGCTGGGCAAGATAGTGAATAAGGATGCTCATAGGAAAACCTGAATAGAAATCCCAACCAACAATGCCGAGAAAATAACAACTAAAGATTGAAGCAAAGATACTCATGCAGTGCTTATTACCATAAGCAGACCTAGCTGAAAATTCTGTAAAGGAATATGGAGAAGATTACCAAAGGCCAATCTCTAAATGAAATCCTCCAGTCACTGAGTCCCTCCCGCGTCATCTTAATAAAACAGCAAGTATAAATTTTCCCCTGTGTGGAAAAGGCCGAAGAAGAAGCCCGAGTAGTACCGCCCAGAATTTCCAAAATAATAAGGCCAAATAAAGGCTCTAGAGAATACCAAATAGATCCCAAATAAAAATCTTATTAGACATGAATGCCATAATAGAATCCCAAGTACTGCTCAGAAAGACTCCAGACAAGAAATCCAGTCAATCATATTACAGAAGTTTCAAGGAAGTCTTTCAAAATATATAGCTCAAGAAGCATCTGAATAGGGAATCCATAATGTACGTCAACATATATATAATTATCAAAAGTCCATGAATGAACACCAAGCTGAATAACCAAGTAGATTCCCAAAATAATACTGCTACCGAATATTGGGTAAAATACCAGAGAGAATGTCGTGCAGGTGCATCATATACTATTGAAGAATTCTAATCACGATTGCCGATAAAATATCAAGAAAAGCCAAGAGCGGAGATATTGTAGATAATATTATGCATTAAGTCCGATAAAAATTCCGATTGCCAAGTCCACTGAGAAATGTCCACAAGGAATACCAAAGTAGTACGCTTCACGCAAAACTGATCATTGAAAGTAGACTCAAATCAAAGTTCCCCATAAGAATACAGAAAGAACACCAAAGGTTGATTAAAATCCCAACCAAGTCCCCCACGAAATACCAATATAGAAATACCCGATGAATGCCCAACAAGAAAATATTAAGAAAATGCTCCAAAGAATAATCATGTAGAACTCCAAAGAAAGTCATTTATACTAAGCATCGGAGATAACCTTAGAGGAATCCCAATAAACAAACTCCAACTACCAAATAAAGGCTAGTCAAATACTGCTCATTCCCGTCAATCCACATAACTTGGAGGGCCTGCTACTAACCACTTCTCTTCAGGGGAAGGAAGAAGTCTTTCTTACCATTTCAACAGGACATGTATGAATGCCAAGATATCACATTTATACACATGCCTTAAACTATTATGCAAGCAAGTTTACAAAGGAGTTTATTCAACAAAGTCACTCAAGCACGACAATCAAGTCAAACACAACATAATCAATTCAAATCACGGCATAACCAATTCAAGACATTTCAATACACACATTGCAAGCAATACTTCAAGCAAATAACAATTCATGAGGTCGATTCGATTCACGATGCCAATTCAATGGGTCAATTCAATGCACAACTAGGCACTTCACTTCACTTAGCACACAATTTACACATAACACATAACTATATCACATAGGAGCACACATTCAGGTCAAGACACACAATCTCACATACAAGCATACACTTTCAAGACATGCTTAACAAGCACACATTCAACGATCACTACCCACCAGACCGAGGACCCTGTCCCAGATTATGAGCTAAACAAGCTCTGATACCACTTGTAACACCCCGATCCCTCTCGAGACCGGGAGTTCTATTAATCAATCTAATCACAACCCAATTCCAAACCCGGGCAAAATTTTTAGGGAAAGACGGACGGAGTCTCCCCTGTTTCTAGGCAAAGTGCAAAACCTGTAATAACATATAAATGGACCAATACCGTGTCCAAACATTCACAATCCCTCAAGGCCATCCGAGCCTTGTTCTCAACAAGCAATCACAAGCAAATATACATTTCCAGTTTACAAACTAACCTACCTCTTCACATCTTTTGCAAGTACATTCATGCTTGACAATTAAACCATACTAACCTATTGCATAAGTTAGACTATCAAACCATTCTAACTCTTTTCCTTTGGACATTACAAACATGCATTGAAGCTAAACTATACTAATTGAATACATAACCTAGCTTTTCGAATCACTTTAATAACCTAATAAAACTTAGATTACATTCTTTTTATCACTAAGTACAAACAACACATAAAACATACATCTTTGCATCTTTGACAACTCAAGCCACATAGCACGCAAGACAACTCTTCAAGCACGAACTTTCACGTAATCACGAACTTTCTCGCTAACATGGCATTTCCTGAAATGTGGTGGTGAGAAGTGAGTATACACAACACGTATACTCAGTGAGGGCGAGACAGATATCGAGGTGGAGAGAAAGAAGATCGTGCAATGCAAATAGGTACAGTTAAGCAATACAATCAATAAAAAGGCATTCAATATAAACAACAATACAGTAAACAATTAAAGAAAGCATTAACACAACCAATCAAAGCTATACCACACTTTGAAAGCTATGGTTCACTCGAGCGAGTAATGTACCGATCACGATTCTGATGACTTTAACGATGACGCGCCGGCTCACCCACCTTATAACTTCCGTTTAGAGTACTCCGGACATACTCTGTCAATTCTACGACCCAAAACTCCCTGGGCGGCAACCCAAGCGAGAACGGGAAAAGGACACGGAGCTAGAGAAACCAACACTGGCAACCCGAGGCTACCTAGAGAGGCCCATCACTCACGTGCCTGACACTATGCAATGCAATACAAGATACAAGCAATAAACGAGATAACAAGCATTTAAAATCAATAAAGTAACAAGAATAACACTAACAAGCATTATCAACAATTGATATACAATTGAATCATAACCAACTTTAACAAGCATAACAAGCAATATTAAGCAATCTAGAGGCATTATGCTATGAAAATACACAAAATCACAAAATGACCCCAACTTGTAAAACGCTACTACTTTCAAACGAGCCACGAGTTTTGGAAACCGACTTCACCAATCCTCCTAGGTCACTATAAGGCATGTCTAAAGACCCCGAAACTCTACTTAACCCTAGAATTCACGCAAAGCCCCGATTTCCCCCTTTGTTCGTTTGAACTACAACTACCTCAACCGATTACCCAACCAATGTCACAACTGCACCAAAAGTGCTTCTATGACGTACCTCGACAATGCCTTCATGCAAATCGAGAAAATTTCAAACTTGACCGAAACGACCCCAACTTTCACTAAGCATTTTCCTCCATTTTTCCATGACACAACCCAATTAAACCACACATTTAGGCATTTTAGCATATCTAGCACATTCCTACATCAACAGAATGCATAATGGAGCAACTTCATCGAAACGGGGGTTTACTATTCATAATTTACTATTCATTAATCAATTTAAATTGCAATTTCAATTTTCAACAGCAGAAAATGCTAAAAAGCTATAAATACATGTTCTACAATCAACAAGGAACATTCTTTAAGCAACAAAACAAATAAAATAACAATCTACGTATAATTTTTAAAAATTAATGTTTAAACACAATTATTTCAAATGCACAAATAACGATGAAACCCTCACCTTAGACGCTTCTAGACGCTAGGAAAACCACGCCGGATGCCTCGGAAACCACCCCGTGCAAGCTCACGCGAAGATTTGAAGATTTGGCTTGAAAATATTTTTTTTTTCTCTCTTTGTATTTTCGGCCAGCTGCTCTCTGTTTTTTTCAGCTTTGTTTCTTCTATTTTGCAATGTTTTATCCTTAATAAAAGATGACAATAAGTCCTCTAGTCAATACCTTGGTCAAACTACTTAAAAATTGGTCAAATAGGCTTATTTCTTACATTTTAAAGCTTAAACAACTAACACAATTTTAATTCTAGCTAACAACAACCAAAACACTAAAATTAAAACACTAAATACTAGTTTTCACTATTTACTGAGGACTAAAAATCATTTCCTAACTATCGCTCTCGAAATGCAATGCACTTTGTGACATAAAAGAATAACAATTGAATCTCAAAGAATTTAAGAAAATATAATTTTCGAAAAGTAACATAGTTCAAAATTTACTCCGGCTCGGAGCTACTTTTCATTTAATTGAAAATCGAGCATTAAGATGCAAGAAAAATAAAACCGATTAACATAAATATGAAAATAAAGCTACAAATGAATGTTTAACTAAAAATAAACACAAATTCAATACTAACATTTAAGATGACACTTAATTAGATGCAATTAAATGCCATTAAATGCATGCGGGGTTTGGGTTATCACAGTTATCCTATGAAAGGGCTTAAGTTAAGTTTTTTTTTGAATGTCTAACTGGCAAAGTAAAACTTAACTTAGTTGCACAAGTTTACATGTTCTTCAAATTTCCTCAAGTTATTACACCTGAAATATTAAATCCTTAATTCAAGTTTTTCCTGTTTTCTTCGGTTTGCTTTTTATTTGGCTTTGTTTTTGGTTACTACATATATGTATAAGCTATCTAATAAAGTTAACTTAACTAGCCCACATGAAATTAACAAGCTGAGTAGATAATTTATGAATTACACCTAGTATTCAAACTAAACTATTGTCAATTTTTGTACATATTGTAACTGGTCACATTATATAGTTTAAGCCTACCCGTAACAAAGATGTAATCCTTAGAGCATAAGTTATATATATACACAACCACTATAATAATCAAAAAAGACAAAGTCAGTAATGCATATTAAAAGATAAACCTGCCTTTTAACTAGTTGATTTAAAAAGAAACTTCCCGTATTCACAACAACATTGCTTAACCAATACATATAACTTGTAAATTCATATGTAAACACACAAGAATATTCTTATAGCAAATAAGGATTCAAGGACTAGCAATTAAGGTTCAATAATGCTTTTTAAATAAAAGACCCGTACACATTCTGTACAACCTAAACACAAGTATAGAAGTATTATAATGCATTTTGAAAAAGACCGCAACTGATCTTGCGTTGTTCACGGACTGATTTTGGAACTAAGAAGGTATGAAAGCTAATATATTTGTTGTTGATTGTTGTGTATCTAAACTGAGTTCCTAACAGCCTTTTTATAGGCGCCACCATTTGATCTGATTGGCTCCCTTGATAATGATAGCAATGTAATTAAATAAGCAGCTGCGTGTCTCAGTTTCAAAGGGATTATTTCATGCAGCTTGTGGAAGATGGACAACAAAACAATGGTTATGATTTGCTATGGTAATCAAGTACTTGCATGTAAAACTCTAATTTCCAAGCTGCTGCGTGCCTTCTTGCATGTTATCCTATCGTGGAATGCGAACAAAGCTGTTGCGTGGTGCTAGGTAATGTGGTTCTAATTGCTGATCCGAAGCTTAGCTCTTTTGTTTTGTTGACAGTACTAGTGTTTTATTGTAGGTAATGATTCTAGCGACTAAGTCTAAGCAACTGCGTGCCCTAAGGACACCGTAATGGCTGCATGCAGGCGTTTGAAAATGGACAGCAAGGCTGGTTGTGTAAGCTGCCTCCGTATTTGTGAATGTTTCAGTACCACCTAGCTATTGATATGTAATGATAGCATTTAACTAAGTCACCTAGTAGACTTTGGATGACTAACCGTGGTGGAGTTTATATTTATTCCACAGGCTGCTCAATCGGATCCTAAAGTTATGATGATGCGTCAAATGCTTAGAGTGACGCAAATAGTTTGGTTCATCTAGTTGGCGTGGTGTATGGCTAGCGGTGTCGGGTCTGATATTTGGTAATGGTACGACTTAATTAATAATACTCTAAATAGAACCAATGTTAGTAGTAAAATGTTTTAAGAGATGCCTAAACCAAAATATTAAAACCTCTTTTAGTAAAGGCTGATCAGACTCAATTGAAATAAATCTTCTTTTTCTTTTCAAGCTAAAATTATTCTACAATAACATCCTGTCTTAATTAATCTAATTCTTCCTTTTATCATTTTGAATCTTAAATTATTCCTTTTTAACAGATAACGAGTGTCCCTAATTCCTTTGAAATCCTTTAATACTATCCAATAAACTACACTTTTCGTCTTATTAACATTATTATTGTAGCACCCAACCTTATAATATATCCACGTGCCCTCAAAATCATTCCTTGTAAGATTAAACCATCCAGTCAGTATCTATCAATTCTAATTCCCAACTACAACTAATCCAAATCACCTGATAGTAAGTCTATTATTATAACTATACCATTACCGGGCAACTCCCTTAATCCAAAAGTAGTATAATGTGATTCAATTACCTACCAATAAATCCTAACATTTCCTAATTCTAATGTTTACCAAAAACACATTACGGCGGCCAGGGAGGCTAGTTAGATCCATTCCTGCCAGAGCCTGGTTAAGAAGGGTCCAATCCCAGCTTCTGAAAAAAAAAAGAGTGAATTGACTAAGCTAAGGGCTTCCCTTACTCCATTTCCAAAAGGAAATGGCGGGGAGATTAGCTACTTTCATTGGGTCATTCGGTCACTACCTCGTATGCACTATCCCTTACGCTTTTTGGGCTACATGAGAGTGCTATGAGTACGTTCCTTCACTCCCAACGAGAATCGATACCTTAATGTCGAGTCTTAGCGAGTTTTAAGTATGCCCTACTGGCTCGGAGGAGCTGCCATTAATGTCCTTAGTATCATTTTGGCCTTCCACCGGAAGTCCCTTCACTCCCATTCTGTAGCAAGGAGTCCTTAATGGGGCATTTTACACAGTAGTTTTAGATGTTTATAATCCAAAGCCGAAAGCGAGGAAAGACTAGTTAGATCCGTTCCTGCCTTTCCCCATAAGACAGTCACTTGCTAGGATAGGAAGAAATGATTTTAATTCTTACTTCTAGGGCTGTCTGGTACTAGAGTCTCCCCGTGGAAGGATCCTCGGGGAGGTACCATTCCTGCCTTCGCCCAAAAGTCAGTCACTACACTTTAGACATTCCTTAGTACCACTCGTGCCCCATACCAATAGGTCACTTCACTACTTTCAGTACCGATAAGGATTCCCTGCTTCATACAGTTTCAATCAAGTTGGTATTTGCGTAGGTGATCTAAGACTATTCACGCCAAGTTGTCCCATATAACTGCAGTCATTTATAGATAGCAGCGATGAGGAATGTGGAAACTCACGGCCGTGCAGAGCGTAGTATAGGGAGAAGGCTCATATTAGAACGACCTGTTGGGAAGTTCTGTTAAGCGCCCGAGCCTCTAAGGGTGGTGTCCTCAAGCATCGGGTAGCGGCGTGCCATACTTGAAGAACCTGGCTCTATACTAGGACTTGTTCTTAGGGATGGTCAAAGTGGCAGAGAGTTTAAACCTTCCTTATTGTGATGTTAGGAACGTAAGGTCTTATTTAAGGGATATTTTACGGGGAGTTGTAAACACTATTCTTACGGTGAGGTTGGTTAGAACCGAGCAAGGAAGGAGTTAATTAAGAGGCTTAGGCCATTACCCCTAAGAAATACAAATGCACCGGTTGGAAGTCCGGTGTTCCCATTACTATCTAGAGTGCATGCTCCATACCCACAGATCACGAACTCTAGATAGGCCTTAGTACTGTGCGTGCCCTATATAAAGGGTCAGTGTACTCCTGACACATAACAGTAAGGTCTATCTAATGTACTTGTTAAATCCGCTTTTTCCCCTTAAGAACCCCAGGAAGTGAAGAAAAGCAGAGAGAAGGCCCTTGCTAGTAGGATTGTAGCTGCATTGCTCAACCTGCTCCCTTAGCCTTTCGGTCAGGGAGCTACAGTAGTTCCTGGGATTACAACAAGCTTTTATACAGAAAAATGATACTTTGAAATGGCTCAAAACAAGGAAGGAAGAAATCAAATGCCAGTCTCTTTGATAGGAGTAAGCTTGGAATTGAGGCAAAAAACACGGTCTTTTAGAAAACTGGCATGATTGGAATTAAGAAAGGAAATTAGGCATATTTTTCCCAACGGTCTCAGTCCTACGACTGAAAATTGTGTATATCGCGTAGTCTAGCTGCCGTGAAATCTTGTTTCTAAGGTCGGATTGATGCAAGTTTTTTTTTGCCTGAGAAAACTTATTCTTAGTCGGGAAATCAGACTAATAAAGAAAATAAGGAGCGGGAAGACCGTTTAAATCTGTTTATCGAACGCCTAGGGCTGGCCGCTCCCAAGAGGCATAGAATCTGAAATTGGATGGAATAGGTAGTGTAACACCCCAACTCGACCCGTCCTACGATCAGTCAGGATGCAACAAAATTTTGGCAGTATAATGACAGTAACTTGGATACCGAGGCTCTAAACCAACCTCTTTGTAACTCACACAACCAACTCCACAAATCACCAATCAACTCCACAATCAAATTGACAACATACAAGGAATCCATAATATACATTAAACATTATTTTACCATTTCATCCATAAGTTATACGTCTCCATTCCAACATCATACATCACTAAGTAAAACCATATACATTCATAACATATTATACTAGCTTTGCAACTTAATTAAATCCAAAAGTAAGACAACTAAACTAGCATAATACTTTTACTAACTTTAGATCAGTTTATACAATACAACCTTTAAAAGCTCAAAACTATACAACCTAAGTCATACTACAAAATAGTATAAAACATTCCAACTAAACATCACGATATGACTCTGGCACATAAGACTCTTCAACCAAAGTCACATTCTCATCTTCTTGAGGCACATACCCGTATTCAGGTTAAGTAACACCTGCTTGCAGATAATGAATGAGAGTGAGCTTATATAAAACAAGCCCAGTGAGGAATTAATAGATCTTTAACACATAACAAATATCAACATCAATATAGATATAACAATAATCATAACCAATCAATAAGGATGCTCTAGTTGGTGTAGCTCCAAACGCCATCACGATCTCAACCATTCTTCTTATAACTCCCCATTACTCACGCACCCGAGGTACCTCTCTAGCCCTTCCATCCATGGCACCTCCGTCTATGCGAGCTGGGGATAGTCTATGATAGTCATGCCGTTATCAACCCGACAGCCCAACGCTGCCTGAGAGATGGCATACACATACCAAGACTCATGACAATAATAATAATCATTCATATCACAGGAGGACAACAAAAGTAGGTTGTGTCATGCCCCGACCCAACCCCGCAAAAGGCCAAGCCCGGACCCGACACACGGACGGAGTCTCCTCTGTATCGCGGATGATCCGAAAACCCTAAAATCATCATAATACTTGCGAAAGCCATAAAACAACTCAAACAAGCCAACTTTCTTGAAACATACATTTCCTATTAACCAACTTTGCAACCCAAAAATGATATGCATACTACACAAGTATTTATGCCACTAATCAATTCCATTAGCATGCATTTCCTTGCTAGTCACAAGAGTATAAGTTTACAACTTTACATTCTTTCAACTTATACAACATAAGACTGTAGAGGCCTCAAACTAGAAAATACATACAAGGCTACAAGCCTCAAAATTAAGCGACTTCCAGGCATTAAGCATATCAAGCAAGGCTCGCACAAAATCTGGTAATCTACCACCAGCAAAGCAAAGAAGTGCTATCACGGAAACACCTCCACCTGTTCCTCCTCCTCAATTACCTCAAGAGGGTCTGCTTCAACTACTCCTGTAAAAATATAGTATAGAGAGGAATGAGCAAAAACTATTGCTCAGCGAGGGCAATTGGTCTCAAGGACGGAGATGAGAGGAGTATGCAATGCAATTAGCCAAGCAATGCATACAAACATCATACAGAGATATAATAAAGCCATCAATAAAGCAAGACAAGTATTTAAAGCTATAAACACTCATTCAAAGGATACGATACTCTTTTCACGAGCAACTTTCAAACACGAATTCGATGACGACGCGCCGGCCCAAACCACCTTATAACACCAGTTTGGAATACCCCGGAAGTATCCATCAACCTACGACCCAAAATTCCCTAGGAGGCAACCCAAGTGAGAAGAGGGAATAGCAGCGGAGCTAGAGCAACCAACACTGGCAACCCGAGGCTACCCAGAGAGGCCCATCACTCACGCGCGAGACACTATGCAATGCAAGACTCGATACAAGGCGATAAATGAGCACTTAAGCCACACGTGGGAGAATAACAAAGTAGGTTACTCCCGCACGCAATAGCAGCAATTGATAAGCATTTCAATCCAAATCAATTTAAACAAGTATTTCAAGCATCCCTAAGCATCCTATAGGCGTAAAATCAAGAAAACAAGCAAAAACACAAATCAGCCCCAACTATCAAAACACTACCATTTCCAAACGAGCCACGAGTTCTGGAAACCGACTTCGCCAATCCTCCTAGGTCACCATAAGGCACGTCTAAAGACCCTGAAACCCTACTTAACCCTAGAATTCACGCAAAGTCCCGTTTTCCCCCTTTGCTCGTTTGAACTACAACTATACTAACCAAACACCCAACCAACGCCATAATCTCACCAAAAGTGCTTCCATGGCCTCCCGAAACAATGCCAACACGCAAAACGAGAAAATGCCAAACTCGACCTAAACGACCCCGACTTTCACCAAGGCTTAATTCCCATTTTTTTCATTACGCAACCTAAACAAACCATGCATTTAGGCATTCTAGCACACCTAGCACATTTCTACATCAACGGACAGCATAACGGAACAACTTCATCGTTCCAAGGGTTTACTATTCATAAAACACTATTCAACAACTAATTTAAACTACAATCTCAACATTTAACCGCAGAAAATGTTAAAAAGCTATAAATACACGTTCTACAATTGCCAAGGAACATTCTAGAAGCATCAAAACGATTTAAACAATAATCTACGGATAAAATCTAAAAATCATAAAGTTGATACACTTGACATTTAAATGCGCAAATAACATGCTTCCCTCACCTTAGGCACTCCTAGTCGCTAGGAAAACAATGATGGATGGCTCGGTAACAACCCCGCACAAGCTCACGCGAAGATTGGAAGTTTTGAAAGTTGAAAATGATTTTTTTTTTCTCTTCAATATTTTTGGCCAGCACAAGGTTCTGTTTTAGTTGCTATTTTTTTTTTATTTTGTTTTGTTTTAAGCTTATAAAAGGTCTACTTGGTCAAAGGGTCAAAGCCCTTGGTCAAACAACTTAAAACTTGGTCAAATGGCCTTATTTTGTGCATTTTAAAGCCATTTTAACTAAGGAAAGATTAATTATAGCTAGCAACAATTAAAATAAAAAATTTAAGTCATCTAAATACTAGTTTCACTATTTGCTGAGGACTAGAAACCGTTCTCTAGCTATCGCTCCCTAAATGCAATTCACGTTGCGACAGCAAGAAAGTAACAATTAATTCTCAAAGAATTTAAGGAAATATAATTTCCAAAATAATAAACAAGAAATTTCACAATCCGGGCTCGGGTATTACACCCTCTCCCCCTTAAAACAATTGCGCCCACGCAATTCCTACCTGGTCAACAAACAACTCCGGATACTGATCCCGAACCTGGTCCTCTCTTTCCCAAGTTGCTTCCTCAAACCCATGATGATTCCATAGAACCTTTACTAACGGAATACTCTTCCTGCGAAGCTCCTGAATTTTTCGATCCACAAGTCGAATCGGTTTCTCTTCATAAGACAACTTTTCTTCAATATGCAAAGGCTCTGGTTCAAGTACATGTGAAGGGTCTGGATGGTATTTATTTAACATAGACACATGGAATACATGCCCGAAGCATGTCTTCCAAGATCCTGATAGTTCTCTCAGACTGGCCATCAGTTTGTGGATGATATGCAGTACTGAAGCTCAACTTAGTTCCCATGGCCTCTTGCAACTTCTACCAAGAACGAGATCTGAATCTGGGATCCCTATCTGACACTATACTCTGTGGCACACCATGCAATTTCACAATATTAGCAACATAAAGTTCAGCTAGCTTATCAAGGCTATCCTGTTTGTTCACCAGAATAAAATGTGTAGCTTTAGTCAAGCGGTCCACAACAACCCAAACAGAATCACATCCTCTCGGAGATCTAGGAAGATCGGTCACAAGGTCCATTGTTATATGTACCCACTTCCATTGCGGAATTGACAACGGCTGTAGAAGTCCGGTTGGCCTCTGATGCTCAACTTTAACCCTCTATCAAGTCAAACATCTGGCTACATACCCAGCAATCCCCCTCTTCATATTATTCCACCAGAAGTGTTGTTTCAAATCTCTATACATTTTAGTACTGCTTGGGTGAATTGTATACCTCGAATTATGTGCCTCGGACAGGATCTCATTCTTCAAAGTCGGATCACCAGGAGCACACACCCTGTCCCTGAATCTGAAGATACCATCTGCATGTAATTTAAACTCCGACTCTCCCCCTTTTGATTTTTCTTGGATTTTCAAGATGTAAGGATCAGTCTTCTGAGCCTCTCTGATCTGTGCTAGCAACCCTGACTGAATCTGCAAACTAGCAAATCGAATCCCTACCTCAGTAGCTTTTGGCTTCCATGAACAAATTTCTTCCAAAGTCTCCCAATCCTTGATAATCAAGCTTGCAACAGTAGCCTTTCGGCTCAAAGCATCAGCAACAACATTTGCCTTACTTGGTACGTAGTTAATAGAACAGTTATAACCACTCAATAGCTCTAGCCATCTCCGCTGCCTCATATTCAAATCCTTCTGTGAAAACAAATACTTGAGACTCTTGTGGTCAGTAAAAATTTCAAATCTGCTACCCTACAAGTAGTGACGCCACTTCTTCAAAGCAAACACAACTGCAGCTAACTCAAGATCATGTGTAGGGTAATTGACTTCATAAGGTTTCAACTTCCTAGAAGCATAGGCAATCACCTTACCATTATGCATTAAAACACAGCCCAAACCTTCCTTAGATGCATCACTGTAGACAACAAAGTCCTCTGTTCCCTCAGGTAAAGCTAGTATAGAAGCTGTAGTTAGTCTCTTCTTCAATTCTTGGAAACTGGATTCACATTTGGCATCCCAGTTGTAAGCAACTTTCTTCCGAGTCAACTGGCTCAAAGGTCCAGAAATTTTGGAAAAGTCTTTAACAAATCTCCGGTAGTAACCTGCCAATCCAAGAAAACTCCGAATCTCTGACACCGTCTCAGGTCTCTTCCAAGATGAAACAACTTCAATCTTAGCTGGGTCTACTGAAATTCCTTGATCTGAAATGATATGGCCTAGAAAAAATATCTGATTCAACCAGAACTCGCACTTGCTGAATTTAGCAAAAAGCTTATTTTCCTACAAAGTCTGTAGCACAATCCTCAAGTGTTGCTCATGTTCAGCCTCATTCTTCGAGTACACTAAAATGTCGTCAATAAAGATTACGACAAATTGATCAAGATAGGGTCTGAAAACTCTCTGCATCAAGTCCATGAATGAGGCTGGTGCATTCGTCAATCCAAACGGCAACACAACAAACTCATAGTGGCCATATCTAGTCCTGAATGCCGTCTTTGGTATATAGTCACTCCGAATCCTAAGTTGATAGTAACCCTGCCTCAGATCAAATTTGGAGTAAACACTCGCCCCCTGCAACTGGTCAAACAATTCTTCAATCAACGGCAAGGGGTATTTATTCTTAATCGTGACTTGATTAAGTCCCCTGTAATCAATGCATAATCGTAGCGTGCCGTCTTTCTTTCTCACAAACAACACAGGCGCACCCCACGGCGAAGAACTAGGTTGTATAAACCCTTTCTCAAGCAAATTCTGAAGCTGAATTTTTAACTCCTGAAGTTCAGCCGATGCCATTCTATAAGGACTCCTAGAAATTGGCGTAGTGCCTGGCACAAGATCAATCACGAACTCAATCTCCCTATCTGGTGGTAAACCGGGTAATTCCTCGGGAAATACACTAGGGAAGTCTCTAACAATTGGAACCTCATTCAAACTCAACTTATCGGTAGGCTGATTGATCAAATAAGCTAAGTAAGATTCACAACCCTTATTCAACAACTTAGAAGTCTTGATTGCTGATAAAAGAGAAATTCGGGCAGCCCTGCAGTTCCCAACAATCTCCAGTACCGGTAGGTCAGGAACCTGAAGATAAACAATCTTTGTTCTACAATCCAACTGAGCATAGTACTTCCCCAACCAGTCCATTCCCAAAATGATTTCAAAGTCACGGAATGACAATATAATTAAATCAGCAGGAAATTTACGGTTCTCAATGCATATATCACAAGATTTGCAAATAGACTCAGTAACAAATTTTGCACCCAAAGGCGTACTAACTTCAACTTCATGCGGCAATTTATCAATGCAAACATTCACAGATCGTGCACATGCAGGAGTTATAAACGAATGTGTAGCTCCGGGATCAATCAAAACTTTAACTGGCTGAGTATTGAGAAGAAAGGTACCTTCCACTATAGCTGTAGTATCGGGTAGCTCCTCTGCATCCAGTGCAAAGACCCTAGCCTGAACCCTCTGTGCTGGACGTGCACCTGCAGCCCTATTCTGAACACCCTGGCCTCCAGTACGGCCCTGAACATTGTTATACTTAGGGCAATCTCTCACCCTATGGTCATCGCTTCCACAGCCTGTGCACTTACCACTCTTTCTCCAACAATTAGCCTCAATATGCCCCGATCGATTACAATAGTTACACTGCTGATTTTTCCTTACAACAGTGTTTCCCGTAGGTGCTGGGGCTCTGGTAGTAGGAACTGTACCTCCTTGCTGAGGTCTAGTCACAGCTGGCCTAGCATGAATCTGCTGCTGTGGCTGATACGGACGTTGTTGAGGAACCTGTGCAGAAGTCTGATACTGCCTCGGCTAACTCTGGCTGCTCTGGCCCAAATACTGCTTCTTACTCGGCTGATTGCTCTCAGCTAACATCTCAGCCTTCCGTTTCTCAAACTTCGAGGCTGGCTGGAATGCCTCGGGAAAAGTAGTGTAGGTCTGCCCAGTCAAATGCAACTGAATATCCATTCCCAGCCCACGAACAAACCTATGAATCATCCTCCTAGCTGGCCGTACCAACTCGGGCATATACCTCGACAGGCTGACAAACCTAGCCTCGTACTGTGCAACAGTCATATTTCCCTGCTTCAGGGCCACAAACTCGTCCTCCCTCCTTTCCATAGCCATCTCGGGAATATACTTATCCCGAAACTAACTTACAAAATCATCCCATAAATGTGGAACATCCTCACAATCCTACCTCAACCTGACAGTATTCCACCACTGCTCTGCATCACCCTCAAACAGGAATGACGCAAAATCTATTCTTGCCTTATCAGTGTACCTCATAGCGGTGAAAATTTTCTCAACACGATTAATCCATCTCTCGGCTGCCTCATCATCCGGTTCTCCGAAGAACTTTCCCGACTCGTGCCTCAAGAATTTCTCTAGCTGGTTATTCTCAACTCTATACCCTTGTCCACCAGGATTAGCTTGATTTCCCTGGGGATTATTCCTATCCTGCCTCTGCTCATGCAGTACCTGGGTAATCCGGTCAACTGCTGTAGTCATCGTAGCCATAAACTGCTCAGGCAACGGTTGCTGACCCTGTTCTGCTGCCTCTTCATCTGACCCTATTCCTTGAGTACCACGACGTGGCGGCATAGTAGCAATTCACAATAGCTGGCAACATTTAAAAGCAGTTTATAGACATAAATATAGCACATAAGATTAGATAACACTCAAGTCAATAAAAATCAAACATTCTAACACGCAATTCACATAACACAAGATTGACATGCCAAACTAATTCACTTTAAACACATAAGCACTCCAAATACACAAAGTCATGCTATAACATTTTCTTTCCACTTAACAATTATACAATAACATTCTAGTATTTTGGACCTTTACCCCACAGACCGAGAAACATATCCCGGCTCATGCAAGACTATCATGCTCTGATACCACCTAAAGATGTCACGCCCCGACCCGACCCCGCAAAAGGCCAAGCCCGGACCCGACACATGGACGAAGTCTCCTCTGTACCGCGGACGATCCGAAAACCCTAAAATCATCATAATACTTGCGAAAGCCATAAAACAACTCAAACAAGCCAACTTTCTTGAAACATACATTTCCTATTAACCAACTTTGCAACCCAAAAATGATATGCATACTACACAAGTATTTATACCACTAATCAATTCCATTAGCATGCATTTCCTTGCTAGTCACAAGAGTATAAGCTTACAACTTTACATTCTTTCAACTTATACAACATAAGACCGTAGAGGCCTCAAACTAGAAAATACATACAAGGCTACAAGCCTCAAAATTAAGCGACTTCCAAGCATTAAGCATATCAAGCAAGGCTCGCACAAAATCTGGTAACCAACCACCAGCAAAGCAAAGAAGTGCTATCACGGAAACACCTCCACCTGTTCCTCCTCCTCAATTACCTCAAGAGGGTCTGCTTCAACTACTCCTGTAAAAATATAGTATAGAGAGGAATGAGCAAAAACTATTGCTCAGCGAGGGCAATTGGTCTCAAGGACGGAGATGAAAGGAGTATGCAATGCAATTAGCCAAGCAATGCATACAAACATCATACATAGATATAATAAAGCCATCAATAAAGCAAGGCAAGTATTTAAAGTTGATACACTTGACATTTAAATGCACAAATAACATGCTTCCCTCACCTTAGGCACTCCTAGTCGCTAGGAAAACAACGCTGGATGGCTCGGTAACAACCCCGCACAAGCTCACGCGAAGATTGGAAGTTTTGAAAGTTGAAAATGATTTTTTTTTTCTCTTCAATATTTTCGGCCAGCACAAGGTTCTGTTTCAGCTGCTATTTTTTTATTTTGTTTTGTTTTAAGCTTATAAAAGGTCTACTTGATCAAAGGGTCAAAGCCCTTGGTCAAACAACTTAAAACTTGGTCAAATGGCCTTATTTTGTGCATTTTAAAGCCATTTTAACTAAGGAAAGATTAATTATAGCTAGCAACAATTAAAATATAAAATTTAAGTCATCTAAATACTAGTTTCACTATTTGCTGAGGACTAGAAACCGTTCTCTAGCTATCGCTCCCTAAATGCAATGCATGTTGCGACAGCAAGAAAGTAACAATTAATTCTCAAAGAATTTAAGGAAATATAATTTCCAAAATAATAAACAAGAAATTTCACATTCCGTGCTCGGGTATTACGGGTTGCCTATCTCTCGGCTTCATCAATAATCAATCAGTTAATAACATTTCAACAACATAATATCATTTAATCAATTAACAACCCAACAACTAGATTAGATGACCAAGTAGGTCACCGAACCTAACAAGCATTAAACCACACAACCAAACCCGAGTCTAACCTCCAACAACACACGATTCAATCACTCAATACTACCCAAAGCACCCAAAGACAATAGTTCGATATTTTAAAGAAAGACAACTTAAACTTCTAAAAGTCATAACGTACATTCTACTTATCCAATAACCTCTAAATCATTTTCTATCACTCACCCACTCAATCAATAACATAATCCCCCTTGGAAACCAACCATAATCAATCCAAATCAAGCCCAACAACCCTAAAACGTCAATGCACCTAGGCTAAAGTTTTCAGACTTTCATCTCGACATCACAATCAAAATTTTGGCATTACAACATTACTACCACGTATTTAACAAACTTTTACAAGCTAACAACAATCGATTCTAACCACCACAACTCCAATTATTTAACAAATAGCCAACAACTCAATTTTAATACCCGAAAAATAGAAGTTCATGCTGCAACGGTTCAAAACTTATATAAACACATATAGCTGATCCTTAGCATCCACTGAGCAATAATATAACATCAATTTAGTATTTCACCAGCTAAATAAACAGTTATATAAAAAGACATGAAAATAACACTTTGAGATCTAAAAATTTTCTCTCGCCTTTGATCCGAAACAAGCCTATGAATATGTGCCCAACAAGCGGAATCCAACTCAGTTTGCAAAACTATGGAAAAAAACCAAGTTTTTCAAGTGAGTTTTGCTTTGAAAACCTTTGAAATTTTCTCTCCATTTTCCTCTCCAAACTCTCGGCTATGTGTGTGTAGTGTGAATGTGTTTTGCGAGCTTTTAATGTGTGTTGATGCTTAATAGCTCAAAGTCAAATAAAATTTAAAAAGTCAAAGTTGAGAAAAGTTAATTTATTTGTATTTTCTAGTCTTTTAATTCTATTTAATGACTATTTTGCTCACAAACATTAAATTGACACTTAGACTATTTTAAGTAGAATATTTTTGGGTGACAACAATTTTCTCATGCAAAGACTTTCACCCGACTCGGTTAAAAATGCGATTTTCACAAAAGAAAGTGTAAAAACCTTTAAAATTTCAAAACCGATTCAAAATCCATTTTAATCAGACACATGTCTTTTAATATCCGAGGACTAATTTTTAAAACATTTAAAATACCCCTGTAAAAAATTTAGTAGACGTGTATTCAAAATACTATTCACAAAAATTGTCGATAAAATTTTTGATGTCGATTTTGATAAAAAATTAATGAATGCACACTTAGCATGTAATAGGACTATAAATCACAAAATTAGCACATTCTAATTCATATAACACATAAAAGGCCAAAACACGTAAATCGGGGCAAAAATAAAATATGGGGTCTCACAGTTAGTGGACGTGATAGCCATTCAAAACCTTAGGGTTCAAATACTGAATGAAATACCTATTTTGAATGCTCCAGCTATGTTGTTCTACAAGAGAAAGGAAATGAAGGAGAATAAGGGAAGGTGCCAAGCCCGATTACAGCACGAGTAAGGGATTAAGATGGATTGCCCATTTCCAAATAGACGGAATTAGAGCTAGCCATCTTTCATGGAAGGGGGAATTCCATTACAAAAAAGAATAGGAATTGAAAGAGTAGAGCAGAGAGATCAGAAGCAAGTAGGCTCTTTGATGGGCTTGGGAAAAAAGAAGGGGATGGGGGACTTTCAGAGCTCTTCCCTTTGCTATAATAGGGTGGACAAGCACAAGTAAGCTAGGAATTTATATAGTCTAAGATAGAAAGCGGGCATATCCCCTAGTTCGAAAGAACTCCCTCTTAGCAGTAGAAGAGAAAATGCCCTATCCTTTCTACCAAGAAAGAGGCTGCAGGCTGTGATACACCGAACCTGGCATGTATTCAATAGCATTTAAAGTTCATTTAAATTGCATTTTATTGACCTTTCACCTTATTTGACCAAACTAGTTGACTTTTAATCTACATTGACCAACTAGGACAAGGTGAGAATTTTTGAAATGTTTAATAAAGGGCAAACTTGGGATTAGAAATAAAAAAAATGCAATGTTAAGTTAGTCAAATTTTGGGTCAACTTTGGAATTAAATCTGAACCAATTGGGGAAGATTTAGGTAGCAAATTATTTATGGTTGGAAAGCTCTATGAGTCTAGTTTCTGAGGCTTCAAACCGTTCGTGAATTGGAGTTTTCTAGAAGAAGTTATGGCCGTTTTCGTAAGGTCGCGCATAGCTGTTTTGGTTTAGTGGGTTGACCGAAGCTTTGACCATTTGACTTCAACTTGTCATCTTATATATGCATAATACATTACAAAAACAAGCAAAAATCTGGAAAAAAAAAGAAAGGGCCAAAACCATAGGAGAAAAAGAAAAAAAAAAGATTTCAACATCAAAACTTCAAATCTTCGCAAGAGCTTGCACGGGGTTGTGTCCGAGGCTTCCAGCGTGGTTTTCCTAGCGTCTAGGAGCGTCTAAGGTGAGAGTTTCGTTGTTATTTGTGCATTTGAAATAATTGTGTTTAAACTTTAATTTTTGGGTTTTAGCCGTAGATTGTTATTTTAATCGTTTTGATGCTTAAAGAATGTTCCTTGACAATTGTAGAACACATATTTGTAGACTTTTAGCATTTTCTACTGTTGAAAATAGCAATTAAAATTTTAAATGCTAATGGAATAGTAAAATATGAATAGTAAACCCTCGTTACGTTAAAGTTGCTTCATTTTGCGTTCTGTTGATGTAGGAAGGTGCTATATATGCTAGAATGCCTAAATGTATGGTTTAATTGGATTGTGTAATGAAAAAATGGAGAAAAATGGCTTAGTGCATGTTGGGATCGTTTAGGTCAAGTTTGGCATTTTATCGTTTTGCGTGAAGGCATTGTCATAGTATGCCATGGAAGCACTTTTGGTGCAGTTATGACATTGGTTGGGTGATCGGTTGAGGTAGCTGTAGTTCAAATGAGCAAATGAAAAAATCGGGGCTTTGCGGGAATTCTAGGGTAAAGTAGGGTTTCGTGGTCTTTAGACATGCCTTATGGTGACCTAGGAGGAGTGGTGAAGTCGGTTTCCAAAACTCGTGACTCGTTTGAAAGTAGTAGCGTTTTGAAAGTTGGGGTCGTTTTGTGTTTTTGTTGGTTTTCATAGTGTTATGCTTGTAGAATGCTTATTATTGCTTGTTATGCTTGTTAAAGTTGGGTATGATTGAATTGTATATCAATTGTTGATAATGCTTGTTAGTGTTGTTCTTGTTACTTTATTGATTGTAATTGCTTATTGTATCGCATGTTGTTACTAACCTGCACTTCAGTGCCTTGCTCGATTATCGTTATATTCCTCGTATTGCATTGCATTGTGTCAGGCGCGTGAGTGACGGGCCTCTCTGGATAGTCTCGGGCTGCCAGGGTTGGTTGCTCTAGCTCCGTGTCCTATTCCCTTTCTCGCTTGGGTTGCCACCCAGGGAGTTTTGGATCGTAGAATTGACAGAGTATGTCCGGAGTACTCTAAACGGAAGTTATAAGGTGGGTGAGCCGGCGCGTCATCGTTAAAGTCATTGAAATCATGATCGGTACATTACTCGCTCGAGTGAACCACAACCTTCAAAGTGTGGTATAACTTTGAATGGTTGTGTTAATGCTTTCTTAATTGTTTATTGTATTGTCGTTTACATTGAATGTTTCCTTATTGATTATATTGCTTAACTGTACCTATTTGCATTGCACGAACTTCTCTCTCTCCACCTCGATATTTGTCTCGCCCTCACTGAGTATACGTGTTGTGTATACTCACTCCTCACCACCACATTTCAGGAATTGCCATGTTGGCTGGAAAGTTCATGATTACGTGAAAGTTCGTGCTTGAAGAGTTGTCTTGCGTGCTATGTGGCTTGAGTTGTCAAAGATGCAAAGATGTATGTTTCATGTGTTATTTGTATTTAATGTTAAAAAGGAGTGTAATTTAAGTTTTACTAGGTTATTGAAGTGATTTGAAAAGCTAGACTATGTATTGAGTTAGTATAGTTTAATTTCATTGCATATATGTAATTGTCTAAAGGAAAAGAGTTAGAATAGTTTGGGTACTTGGAAATATGTATATTGTTGTGTTCAATTGTTGAGAACCAAGGCTCGGATGGCCATGAGGTGTTTGTATGGTTGGACACGATGCTGGTCTACTTATATTCTATTACAGGTTTTACATTTTGCCTAGAAACAGGGGAGACTCCGTCCGTCTTTCCCTAAAAATTTTATGCCCGGGTTTGGAATTGGGTTGCGATTAGATTGATTGATAGAACTCCCGGTCTCGAGAGGGATCGGGGTGTTACACAAGCCAACTCGGAAAAGAAGGAGTTGCTCTCGAATTTGAATAGGCTGTGGCACTTTTTCAAAGGGAATGATTGGACAAATAGACCACCTAGATAAGGGCGAGACAGATATTGAAATCACAGAGGAGTAAGGTAGTGAATACCCGCTTTTTTATGGCTTACCTTCGTACCCATTTGACCCACAAAGTCCAGCTTTCTTGTGAAAGTCTTGGCTTGCTCTTTTTCCATGTCTGTTGATGGCGCTTGCTATTGAATGTCTTGATTGCGCATAGCATAGCCCTTTCATTCATGCTTCTTTGTAGCATACTTACGATGCTCCAGGATAAAGGCTCTTTGAAGGGTATTGAAAGGTAAATGAATGCTTATCCTGTGGATGCGGCATTAGCGGTCTTAGCACTTTCCCTCTTAGAGGGAGGAATTCACGAAGGCTAGGCAACTTATTCAAAAGGAAGAGATTCATCTTTCCAATGGCCAGCGGAAGAATGCCCTGTGGGACTTTTGGAATAGAGTAGGGTGTTAGGGAGGAATTGGACAAAGCAAATGCCTTTTTGTTTACATATGATTGATGCCCAGAAGATAGAAAGGATTGTAGAAAAGATTGGACAGCAAGTCTATAAGGAAGGGACTGAATTCGCTAGTGAGACATGCCCATAACAATAGAGCTAGTAAGGCAATCAATCAATACACGAATCCCTTTCCGGGGTGAAGGAAGAATCCGTTGGGACTTCTTTCCTTGGCACGAATGGTCTAATACTAGCAGAAGCAGACGGTTTAGTGCGTCTAACCCTTCCTTTTGATTTTAGATAATATGATTTGATCTGGCTATCCAGCATTCAAAGCGTGCATATACAATCCGATCTTTTCCTTTGCTTTGGGGGTTCCAATGGTAGCAGGAAGAAATCCACTATGCTTTGAGCTCTCACTCATCCCTGTGGGCGATGCTTCTATTCTTCTTGGCTTGGCCACTAAAGATGGACTTGTTTTTTCTTTTGACCAAGCTAGCCAGATTTACTTCATTTCTGTAGCAAGCTTTTACTTATCCGTGATAGGCCCCTTATTCAAATCTAGACATAGTAGGAATACCCGATTTTCTGATTCACTTTCTCACTCGGATATAGCCTTTGAACCATTCCATTCTTTCAGGAATTAGGCTCAGGAGGATGGCCCGGCCAATATGCTGCTGGGAGTATAGTGCGTATTCATTTGCTAAGGAATTAGTTTATGGAGCGCCAGTTCATTGCGATCCTACCGTGGCATCAGCAGTCATTGGTGATTCCGTGAAAGACAAGATAGGCCAGCCGGGAAGGCCTCAATTCATGCCTCGTTCTTGCTTGCACATAAAACCTCCCTTCTAGTCCTTGCTACTATTTGTAAGTCAGATTTGAAGCTCTTTGATATAATAATTTCGAGGTTGAGAATTTGGCTTTAGATTGATTTATTGAGAAATATATAAGAAAAGTATTTGAGAATGAAACTGCCTTTTCTAGTTCTATACTAGCTACTATTGGAATTTCCCATTGCTATTATAGTATGCTCTGGCTAGTGTCAAAATGTCTGATTATGAATGAGCGAGTCATTTTGGTATTATTATTTTCTTACTTCCTATGTGGGCTTATTAGCGGGCTAAGCTAATCATTGGATATTTCAAACTTTCGGTCTAAGCCATTTTTCGTTAGCGAGAAATCGACACACATTGATATAGGATGTTGAGCGCGCTTGTGTATCCTAGGGCAAGGCCCATCTGTATTATCCTTTGTTTGACCCACTCTGTAATCTTAACATAGGTGTCACCTGCCATTGCTGGATCAGCGATTTTGGCTTTCTTTCTGGTTCCCATAAAATATGTATGAATTTCTCTGTTGACCCCCAAAAAAGAAAGCTTTTTGTGCCCTCCGGAAGTTGTTTCTTTCTCTCGGTACGCAGAAAGGAGAGCATGGCCCGTCTTAGGCAGTATATCAGTCGGTAATGATTTTCCAGAGCATATCCAATTGAAACTCTAATCCCAACCTCTTTCGAAGGAACTCCAAAAAAACTTTACTTCAGAGCGAGGAATCTTCCTACAAGTGAGCACCAACTCAAATGTGTTTAAAAATGGCTATACCACCGCCTAGAAAAAAAATACGACTTTTTTGCACCCTCATGGGAGACATTGGATGTTGTCAACCAGCCTTAAAATGCTAAAAAAATAGATTCCTCCTTTGACTTTGTTTTTTCTCTCCTTTGTCTCTAGTAGACTAAGCTTGATCCTATTTTGTGAGTACAAACAATAGGTCAAGGTATTATTTTTTTTGTTTGAGGGAACATGGTAGCCCAGATCTAGCTAAGAAATTCTATCTCATTCTGATTTCGTTTTGAGGAAAATAGGTGAGGCGAGGCTAAGACGAGATATGGGACTTCCCGCGCTAAGTTATTTTCAAATCTATGTACTAAGTAACTGAATTCGGCAGTGCTGCTTACTATGAGCTAGATTTGTGCGTACAAGGGTAAAGAAGTAGACAGAGCTACCTTTTCACTAGAAATCCTATACCTGAGTGCTATTTGATCAAAGTGAGATGTAACTGAGCTTTATTTAGTTGCTCTCGTATTGAAGTATATGGACAACTCATTGTCGTGAGATCGGTTGGCCCCCTCCATAAAGAAGGTTGGTGAGTAGGATCACAGGTGCGGAATGTCAAAGGTAAGTTACAATCTTGTATTGTGGATGGAAGAAAAAAGAAAAAGAAAAGGCTTCGAGGATCTAGGAGGATCTAGTTTCCATCGGTTTATACTTTGTAGGTTCCTGGGTGAAACTTGTAAATATGCAAAAAATAGCCCTTTCTTTTGGTGGTGTACAGTTGTGGTTTTGGAATCAATCTTTCTAGAGCCCAGCCAAAATCGACAATTTAAAAAGGGCTATTCGATAGAATAATAGATCCGAAGGGGCCATTTCTCCTCGAGTCGATTATATGTTGGATCCAGGCTAAGAACTAAGGATAGTTATATGCTTAACACATAGGATTTCCAATTTCCCAGTGGAATCCCGCAAAGCTTCGTCCATGAGCGGTCTGTAGAGTGTTTTGCCACTATAACCGGCTTTCTATCTCTAACTCGAAGTGCAGCTTGGATTACAGACTGTGAGTGAGGATGCGTATCGTATGGGGCATTCGAATGGAGCGAATTTGAAAGGATTCATTTGTGTAAAGAGGGTCAGGCCATAGCATAAGACATTCAACCGAAAGGATTGATCTCATACGATTGAGCCACTAGAGGAATCAGCATAATAAAGTAGGAAAATTGACTGAAGAAGTTCGGGAAATATTCTTAAAAGGTCTTCTTCGATGTGGTACACATCTAGACAGTATTGTAGAGACGAGCTGGTTATCAAAATTACAGAAGGAGGATTCATGTTGCTGAGTGCAGTAAATGCTTTTGACTACACCTCCCGTTGTTCTCTCTGCTATAGCACTTCTTCCAATCCTGGGTGGGGGATAAAGTGCCTTTTCGATTCTTCCATCCTGCTTGTGTGATTTCCCTAAGAAAATTGACTCATTCTAGCTCTCCTCTACTTCAACCACTAAGCGCTTCGCTCCTTTAATTAAGAGTAGAAAATCTCGCCTTTTTTGGCATGAACATATAACATGTGTGCCGTGAGGTCAAGCACTCTCAGTTCTTCTTTAGAAATTGTCAAACATGATGAAGAGCTCTTATCGGCTTGAGGCTTCTTTTCAAGCCTTTTCAAGCTGAGTAGAAATATCATAAGAGAATAAAAGAAATGTATGCCCGGTTCACCAGGTTCTACCACTACGGGGCCCAGTTGCCATTCACCCTTTACTAAAGTCATCCAAGGGATAGGATCCCAGGCTTTCAAATGCGGATTGGGTTTATCTTTAAGAAGCGGTGGTCATACGCTTGTATTGTTCCACATGGGGTGAGGGGGAAGCCCCACTCTCCACCTTAAGAGGGCCGACGGTCGAATAGATCATTAGAAGAGGTTGTCATCATAACTGCTGAGGTTGTGGTGGTGGAAGCTTCTATTTAACTATTGAACATGCAACAGTTATTTCGATCACTTCTTAGGATAGAACAAATATTTATAGGAAAAGTAACTTCCAATAGTTCGACCATTTCCATTTTCAATAGAATTTCTGGAGTTTTGCTTGTCACTATAGTTTTGTTTTTTATCTTCTTTATCTGAAAATGAGTTTGATTTGCTTCACCTATCATCCTTTCTTCAAATGCTTCTTTTCTTCATCAAAACTCATTCTAATAGGAGCGACACTAAAGGCCTTAGCCCAGTCCTATCATCTGTTTACTGGGGTTCGTCATATGATTTTAACTTTTTCAGGAAAACCGATTTTTGGGTATCTAGGCATGGTTTATGCCATGATCAGTATAGGTGTTCTTGGATTTCTTGTTTGGGCTTATCATATGTTTACTATGGGCTTAGATGTTGATACCCGTGCCTACTTCACCACTTGGCAAAACCTAATCCAACGCTGGGAATGCCAAGCTATACGAAGGATGCTCCTCTAGGTTTTTCCGGGCTTATGTGGCTCATCGTGGGTGTTTGGGAGTTTCCTTTGGATTTTTTTTTCATATGGTCCAAATAGAGACTGATATGTTGCCCTGTGGAATTCGGGGAAGGCATCATCTTCGGTACCCTTCCAACAACCACATGGGGCTCCGAAAATTCCCAGGACCTCCTTTGGAATGAGCTAGACCAGCCTTTGCTGGAGGAGAAGGAGCACGCTTTACAGCTCCGGGCGAAGCTCGCAGACATATTGGATTTTCGGAATCAAACTGTCCCCAATACTCTTCGCTTCGAGCACGAGGTTCAAACCCATGTGGATGTCAAGATAGAACTCGAAAAAGGACTTCGCATGGAAGGATATTTCCCCCGACAAATAAATAAATCTCGGGAGGAAATCCGAGAATTCGTGCTCTTTACCAAAAAGGGCAAACCTGTGAAACTCCAGTTTTCTTCTTTACCTTGATTTGCGTGCTTTTGCCTCGATTTGCATGATTTGACCTGTTTATGTGTTATATGAGTTAGAATATGTTAAAAATGTTATTTATATTCCTAATACATGCTATATGTGCATTCATGAAATTTTCATAAAAAACAGAATTAGAAATTTTATCGTCGGTTGTAGTGAATAGTATTTTAAACACCTTTCCGCTAAAATTTTTACAGCGGTGTTTTAAACGTTTTAAAACCTAGTCCTCAGGTATTAATAGACCCGTGTTTGATTAAAACGGATTTGGAATCGGTTTTGGAATTTTAAAGATTTTTACACTTTCTTTTGCAAGAAAACGAGTTTTAAGCCGACTTGGGTAAAACTATTTTAATGTAACACTCTTTGTCACCTAAAATATATTGTCTAGAATTAATTTAGGTATTAATTTATTAGTTGAGCAAGAAATAGTCAAGAAATGAATTAAAAGACTAAAAATAGAATTAAAAGACTAAAATTAACTTTGACTTTCTTTTAATTTATTTTACCTTAGCTTATTTATGCATCAATACCTACTAACAAAGCACAAACACACCCTCAAAAACACACACATAGCCGAGAGGTTCAAGGGAGAAAAGAGAAAGGAATTTCAAAGGTTTTCAAAGCAAATTTTCATAGAAAAACCTAGTTTTTGTCTGTGGTTTTTCGTGCCGAGTTGGATTCCGCTTGTTGGGCACGTACTTTACGCATATCTAGGCTTATTTCGCATCAAAGGTGAGAGAAAAATTCTAGATCTTAAAAGTCATATTTTATGTTTTTGCTTATAATTGCATTTTGAACCGTTAGAATGTTAATTTGAAGATATATTATTGCTCAGTGCATGCTAGGGATCATTTATATGTATTCTTGTGAGATTTGAACCGTTGTAGCATAAATTTTTATTTTCGGGTATTTAAAGTTAATAGATTGGCCATTTGTTGATTATTTTGAGTTGTAGTGGTTGGAATCGATTGCCGTCGATTTCTAAAAGTTTTTTAATTACGTGGTAGCGCCGTTATTATGCCGAATTTTCTATTGTGATGTTTGTGTGAAAATTCAGAAATTTCAGCCTAGGTGCATTGAGGTTTTAGGGTTGTTGAGGTTGATTTTGATGTGTCTTGGTTGGTTTCCGAGAGGGCTAATGTAGTTGATTGAATGGGTGAGTGTTAGAAACTGATTTGAAGATGTTTGGATTAGTAGAATGTAAGATATGATTATTTGGAGTTTAGGTTGTCTTTCTTTAAATTGTTGAATTGAGCCTTTAGATGATTGGGTGGTGTTTGAGTGATTGAATTGTGAGTTGCAAATGGTTAGACTAGGGTTAGATTACGTGTTAATGCATGTTAAGTTGGATGGCCTACTTTGTCATCTAACTTAGTTGTTTGTTGTTTAATTGATTTCTTGATGTTATATTGATGACAATTGATGATAATTGATGATTATTGATGATTATTGATTGATTATTGATGAACTGGGAGATAGGAAATTCTTCTAGATTGTCCTCCTGTGAATGATGTTTATTATTATTGCTGAGTCTTGGTATGTGTGTGCCACCTCTCAGGCAGCGTCGGGCTGTTAGGTTGATAACGACATGACTACCAGAGACTACCTCCAGCTCGCATGACGGAGGTGTCATGGAGGGCGAGGCTAGTGAGGTACCTCGGGTGCGTGAGTAATGGGGAGTTACAAGAAGAATGGTTGAGATCGTGATGGCGTTTGGAGCTACACCAACTAGAGTATCCTTTATTGATTGGTCATTATAGTTATGTGTTTATATTATTATTGATGTCTTATTGTGTGTTTACTGCTCAAAGGATCATTTTCAAGGAGTATAGTAAATACTGTTAGAGATCTATCGGATCCTCACTGAGCTTGTTTTATATAAGCTCACTCTCTATTATTGCATGCATACAGGTGTTATTGAGCAAGATTACGGGCACGTGCCTCAGGAAGCTGAGAATGTGCCATATGTAACGCCCCGATCCCTCACGAGACCGGAGGCTCTAATAACCAAGCTATTCTCAACCCAATTTCAACCCAGTATCAAAATTTTAGGGAAAAACGGACAGAGTTTCCTCTGTACCGCGGACATTTTTCAAACCTGTAAATGCTCAAAATAGCCACAATATACTAAAACAAGCTTTTATAATTAAAATTCAAAGGTTCAAGGCCATCCAAGCCAGGAGACAAACAACAGCTCCAAATCACACATGCATGCACCCAACTTAACTTTTCATTAAACCTTTTTAACATGCCATCCTATGATAACATTAGAGCAATTTTAGAAGTTGAAATCAACACCTCTAAACATACACCCCCAAGCATGCAAGAACTAAAAGGAGAATTAAAAGTTATTACAAACCATAATATCTCAAAACTAACATTACAACCAACAGCTTTCAACTTGCAACTACAAGAATATACATAGCCTTAAGGCCACAAAATAGATCATGCTATAGCAATACAAGTACACCATGTAACAACAAGAAGGCAAATCCACCTTAGACAACAAACACACAACAACTAGGGCAAAGGCTCAGCCTGAACTTCTTCCTCTTCCACTAGCATCTCAACTAGTTGGGGTTCACCCTCAGTACTTCCTGAAACATGTTTAGCGAGGTATGAGCAATCACAATTGCTCAGTGAGGGATAAGGTCTACCGGGGACGTGCAATGCAGCAACTTAACACAATTAATACAATATATAAACAGTGAATAACAATTCTAATACCACATTTTAAAAGGATATAATCAATAACCCTTATCACTCCAAATCTTCGATCCCTGATCCACGAACCACGATCTCGATCTCGATATGCCGGCATCCCTTACACCAATGGGTACTTCGGATGTACCCGATCCTACGATCCAACACCCCCTGGCAATATTCGGACCAGGCGAGTGAGGGAAAAGCAAATGGAGCTAAGGCAACCAACACTGGCAAGCCCGATGCCGCCCAGCGAGGCCATCGCATCCGCCGCAACAATGAGGTTGCGCAACCACGATGCAATGCAAGAATGATAACAATGACAATATAATCAAGAAACATATTTAAGGACAAAGTAAGTTGTTCTAGCACCAAGTGTCAATTTAGCAATAATAAGCATATATCAATTACGCAATTATACTAAACAATATACTCTTTTAGAAAGAAAATAAACTATGATGCACGTAAGGATGCAGGTCCCTCACCCCTACCGAGCTCCAAGATGTAAGTTTGAATCACATCATTTTCGGTCACCTTGAACCTATGAGCAAACATTACTTCAATTACTCTTTAACTACAACATTCATTAATTATTCAGCTAGGTTAGCTAACTTATAACTTCGCTTATTTAGCATATATACAATATCTATTAGAATTCTATTTTTAACAAAACACCACTTTTATATACTTTAACTTAACATATATTCCATATTTTCAATAGTCAACAAGTTAATTAAGAAGATAGTTCAAAAACTTAAAGGAGAATGATTCAACCAGCATGCTATAACTAGATAAAAACCGAGCTAGAATTTAGTTTAACTAAGATCAACACATGAGCCTGTAGTTACTCATACTATTTCTCATTTGACTTTAGTTAATAACTTGTACAAGAACTAATTCACTCCACATACAATAAACTAGCCATTAACTCAACTCAAAGAATTTCTCCAAAGAATTTATAGATAATAAAGGTTAGGTTACTTTAAACTACAAAACACACATTCATTCCCAATGACACTACCCAGTCTTTTACTACTTTAATTAACTTCTAATTCATATTCTACTTTACTTACAATAGTTAGTAATATCTCTATGAAGATAGCCCAACATTAGCACATAGGGAAATAAATGCATTTATCAACTAATAGAAAAGTTAACTATCAACCATTTAATAACTAACATACTTTTTTAGTAAAATAACTATACTTTAAGCTAAGATTCTAACATATCACTAGTAATATTAACTTAAGTTAATTACAATTAACATATAATAAACAACTATCAACTTACAATTAACCTTACATGTAGTTTCAAAAAAACATTAAACACATTCTTCCACATAGTTTACTTGACCTTTCTAAGTGTTCACTAGTTGCACATTGATAACAACAACTAATTCTAACAGTTGAATTGTTTAGCATATATAGAAACATTACCTATGTCTAAAGGTGGTGACCATCACAACTCTACTAGCATTTCTCATTCACAGTCGAATAGAATAGCTTTCAATTTAAATTAACTTTACTAGCAATTATATTTCAATTACAATTCATGAAAACAACATAACTATAAGAACTCCATTATGTTGTTAATCATCCAAGGACACTACACAATAAGGTCTTGATCGAATACATCCAATTAGAACTGAATTATATCATTACTATAGCAAAATAACAACAAAATTCAGATTCTTGCGTAACAGGGCATTTCTGACACATCTCACCAAAATGATCATAACTTGCTCTAGACAACTCCGATTAATGCACCGTAAAAAGCTGTAGAAACTAGACTCGTAAGGCTTTCTAATGATATATAATTCAACCCCTAATCCTTCTCCAATTAATACAGTTTTAAGCTCGAAGTTGCCTCAATGCAGTTAGAATAGAAGCAGTTTAAGCAGTTTTACAAAGGAGTATATACAAGATAAGCATAGAATCATGCCAAGAGCTCTAAAACAACTTGAAGTCACATTTAAACACTCAATAAGTCGTGCCAAGGTCTTAGAAGCGCGAGACAACCGAAATTTCCCCTAAACCCTTTTGTTTTCCAAGCTATTCCTCTTCCAAACCAAAGTTAACGATTCAAATTCAAAGGAAAACTCTACCAACCTTCTAACTAACCTTCAAGGAACCCTTTCAACCCTCAAATACATTCAAAAGCTCGCAATTACCCCGAGAGTCCCAAATTCCCTCTTATAGCTTTACACTATACCTACCTCATCCGGGCTTCAAACAAAGGTTAGCAAACCTTCTATAGCACTTAGGTAGTCTAAGGATACTAAAAGTGAAGCCCGAATCTATCCGAATTCGTATTAACCCCGAAACCCCTATTAAAAAGTCGGCTATTTCACGTTTTATACAAGTTTAGAGCAATTCAAGAGTACGAGACTATTGGTCTACCTTCATTAGTACCTAAGGCCTCTATTAGAAGCAATGGATCAAGCTAATTCGAGCAATTACACAAAACCCTAGAAAAAAAAACGTCACTATTCACCTCATGAATTAAACTAACAATTTCAACTGTTTAAAAAGTGAAACAATGGTTCAAATATGTTCTCTAGCACTCATATACAAGGTATAATAGCATAGATAATCAATACAATAGCATTTGAACACATTTTCAACAAATCAAGAAAATAGCAACTATTTTAAAATGCGAAAATAAGTCGTGAAATCCCTCACCAATGCGCGTAGGAGCTCCTAGGAGGCTAGTAGACACCCTAAACCACTTGCACCTAGCTTGGCTTGGCTTGGAATGAGGATTTTTTGAGCAAAAAAACTCTATTTCTTCTCCTATGCAATTCTCGGATTTGCTACAGTGATTTTTCAGCATTTGCTCTCTTTTTTTTGTTTTGTTTTTATGAGCTAAATGGTCATGTGTTGAATAGATATACTAAATGGCTAAGTTGGGTGATTAAATGGGTTACTAAATGAGCGTTGTTAACTTTAAAATGAGCTTAAGGTGCGAAACATAGGCTAGCTAATTAAATCTCTAAGTTATGTTACGTAACACTATTCATTGAACTACGAAAATCATTTTCTAAACAAGCGCTCCTATCGCTTCTAGCTCAAATGCACATTTTTTCCAGTACTCTAACAATTAATATAATTTAATAAAAATGCTAATTCGCTAATAGCATGAAGTTAAAAACGGAGTGAATAGTAATTTAAGAAGACAGTTAACAATGCACAGAAGGAAATGTGCAAACAAGGGATGCAACAGTAATTGAATGCAGGGCTAAAACTCGGGCGTTACACCATATGTGGACGAGTCTTAGGTGCAGGAGTCTTTGCCATGAGATTGTTTATAGTTGTAATATGATATATTGTAAAACCTACCTTAGTATAAAGACTTATGTAAAATGGTTTAGTAGTCTTCTTTTGATCATGTTTAGATTACTAAGTTGGTTTATAATCTATTTTGACATGTATGTTAAAGTTAAGGTATTATGTTGGAACGAAGGTGTATAACTAAGAATGATTATTGTATGATATGGTTATGTTGTATGTTGTTAATGGTATTGAGGAATTGATTGTTGTTTGGTTGAGGAGTTTGATTGTATGATGTTCTAAAAGGTTGGTTTAGAGCCTCGGTGTCTTAATTACTGTCGTTATACTACCGAAATTTCATTGCGTCTTGACTGATTGTAGGTGGGGTCGAGTTGGGGCGTGACAAAACCCATAAAGGAGACAGTTCTTGAAGAATTCTTATCGGAAATGAAGGGAGGATTCAAGAACAGTAGACCCTTTCGTTGCCTTAAAAAGGCTATCGAGAGGCATAACCTTCCCCTTTATAAACCAGGGGACTTTTTTTACAAATCGGATTGATTTTGCTTTTCCTGGGAAGAAAAGGTCGCCGATTGCTACAAAGAACCTAACAGAACTTTTCTCGCGATCAGAATGAAGGGTAGTTCGCTGGGCCTGTATTTTGATCCCAGTGGTGCGGGTTTGACTCCAGCTCGCGACAAGACCTTTTTGGTTATAATATCTCGGCGCCTCCGTTTTTTCCTTATACAGATGACTCACCTATTTTTTGGCTGGTAAATACGGGATAGGATCCACTCTGGCAACTGAGCTTCTTTATTGTCTTTTGTGCTGGTTGTTCAATACTCCCATCAATCAACAGAACGTAGAGCGGTAGCTTTGCCATCTACAACGAAGGAAGGATAAGAACAATCGGTCGAATGATTGTTATTCTACTTACAGTGCCTTTATCGAAGCAGAAAAAGAAAAATACTCCAAACCGAGTTTCGAGTATTTCATTTCGATCCAAACTTGCCAGCACTTTTTTCTTTCTTTCTAATATGAAATTAGTTCGACCAATTTTTTTTTCCATACTGAATACCAATCTCGATTTTAAATATAACCAGTTTACGATCAGAGCCCTAGCGGGTTACCTAGCTTGTTTGGGGTCCTCGGGCTAGACTTTCTACAACGACATCCAGGCCTTGCTCTAATATCACGTCATGGACTCGGGGACATTTTATTCAATGCCAAGGTGATAATATTTTTTTCTAGGGGAAAAAAGAGTGATAGCTAGAAAGGAAAAGCAGCGAGACTGAGCCGCTGGTAGGATGGCACTATACAGCTGGGAATGAGTTTAAACAAATGTAGGGGCACTCTTTCTGAAAGCATTTCCTAAATGCGAGGGGTTTGACAGATGACCGGTGGAATAGCATTCATTCATAGGTATCCTTTATGTTGGTTATAAAGAATATATATGATATATGAAATGTCTAAAGAAAAGATATTCATATGCCTCTCCGGTTCCTAAGGCGTAACCACACGATCCTTAGGGACCGATTCACTTTGCGTAGATTGACTGAATGCAGAAAACCTTCCACTGGCAGGCGATCATGTTTTTCACAAGATTTCTCGTTACTCATGTCAGCATTCTCACTTCTGATATCTCCAGGTCTTGTCACCAAAAACCTTCCCTGATCGACAGAACATTCAGCTACTGACACTTGAAAAAACAGCTTTCAAGGTCTTGTCGCTTAGGTGAATCACTTGAGCCTTATACATTTTCAGTGCCATGGAGCCAGACCAGTGAGCTATTACACTTTCTTCAAAGGATGGCTGATTCTAAGCCCACCACCTGGTTGCCATCGCTCGATAACTTCCTTTTCCACTAAGTGATTGCTTAGGGACCTTAGCGTACGATCTAGGCTGTTTGTAACACCCCGATCCCTATCGAGACCGGGAGTTCTATCAATCAATCTAATCACAACCCAAACCAAACCCGGGCATAAATTTTCAGGGAAAACGGACGGAGTCTCCCCTGTTTCTAGGCGAAATGTAAAACCTGGAATAGCATATAAATGGACCAACACCATGTCCAACATTCAACCACCTCAAGGCCATCCGAGCCTTAGTTCTCAGCAACTAAACACAGCATATAAATATACATTTCCAGTTTAAAAACTAACCTATCTCTTTACATCTTTTACAAGATCATTCAAACTTGACGTTTAATTCATACTAATCTACTGCATAAAATATACTATCATACCATTCTCAATATTTTCTTTTAGACAAATACAAACATGCATCAAGGTTAACTATACTACTGAATACATAACTAGCTTATCAATCTACCTCAACTACTTAGCTAGATTAAATTACATTTCTTTTAACAATAATTACATACAACATATGAAAGCACATATCTTTGCAACTTCGACACTCAAGCCACATTGGCACGCAAGACAACTCCTCAGGCACGAACTTTCAGGAAATCTCGAACTTCCAGCTAATATGACATTTCCTGAAATGTGGTGGTGAGGAGTGAGTATACACAACACGTATACTCAGTGAGGGCGAGACAGATATCGAGTTGGAGAGAAAGAAAGTCGTGCAATGCAAATAAGACAGTTAAGCAACATAATTGATAAATAAGCAATCAAGACAAACAATCAATACAATAAGCAATTACTGAAAGCATTAACACAACCATTCAAAGCTATACCACACTCTGAAGGCTATGGTTTACTCATACGAGCAATATACCATTTCACGAGCGATACATCAATCTCGAGCTTGATGTTTGACAACGATGACAACAAGCGCGCATCCACCTTATAACACCAGTTCGAAATACCCCGAAAGTATCCATCAATCTATGACCTAAATCTCCCTGGGAGGCAACCCAAGCGAGAAAAGGGAATAGCAGCGGAGCTAGAGCAACCAACACTGGCAACCCGAGGCTACCCAGAGAGGCCCATCACTCACGCACGAGACACTATGCAATGCAAGACTCGATACAAGGCAATAAACGAGCGATATCACAACAATACAAACTAGTGACAACAAACGAGATAATAAGCAATAATAAGCAACAATAACACCAATTAACCAAGTATATCAAGCAATCCTAAGCATTCTATAGGCATAATATCAAGATAAGAAACAAAATCACAAATCGGCCCCAACTATCAAAACACTACCATTTCCAAACGAGCCACGAGTTCTGGAAACCGACTTTGCCAATCCTCCTAGGTCACCATAAGGCACGTCTAAAGACCCCGAAACCCTACCTAACCCTAGAATTCACGCAAAGTCCCGATTTCCCCCTTTGCTCGTTTGAACTACAACTATATCAACCAAACACCCAACCAACGCCATAATCGCACCAAAAGTGCTTCCATGGCCTCCCGAAACAATGCCAACACGCAAAACGAGAAAATGCCAAACTCGACCTAAACGACCCCGACTTTCACCAAGGCTTAATTCCCATTTTTTCCATTACGCAACCCAAACAAACCATGCATTTAGGCATTCTAGCATATCTAGCATCTTCCTACATCAACAAAACGCGTAACGGAGCAACTTCATCGAAACGGGGGTTTACTATTCACTAATTACTATTCATTAATCAATTTAAATTGCAATCTCAACATTTAACCGCAAAAAATGTCAAAAAGCTATAAATACACGTTCTACAATTGCCAAGGAACATTCTAGAAGCATCAAAATGCTTTAAACAACAATCTATGGATAAATTTTAAAAATCAAAGTTTAGATACAAATATTTCAAATGCACAAATAACGATGAAACCCTCACCTTAGACGCTCCTAGATGCTAGGAAAACCTCGTAGGATGCCTTGGAAACCACCCCGTGGAAGCCCTCGCGAAGAATCGAAGATTTTGGCTTGAAATCTTTTTTTTTTCTTTCCTCATACTTTCGGCCCTGCTATGCTGCTGTTCAGTTCTGTTTTTTTTTTTTTAATTTTGCTATTTTAGGCTATTTAAAAGGGCACAAGGTCAAAATGGTCAATCCCCTTGGTCAAAGCTCACTTAAGTTGGTCAAACTAGCTTATTTTATGCATTTTTAGGCTAAAACGACTAAGGAAACATCAATTCTAGCTAACAACAATTAAATTATAAAATTAAGGTACTAAAATACTAGTTTCACTATTTGCTGAGGACTCGAATTCATTTCCTAACTATCTCTCTCGATATGCTATGCACTTTGCGTCAATAGAAGAATAACAATTAAATCTCAAAGAATCTAAGAAATATATCATTTTTGGAAAGCATTACAGTTTAAAATTTACTCCGGCTCAGAGCTACTTTTCATTTAAGTGAAATCCGAGCATTTAAGTGCAAGAAAACTAAAACCGATTGACATAAATGTGAAATGTAGGTGATATTCCGTTAAAATAATTAACTCAAGTATTATTTTAATTACTTCCAAAAGAAATATGAAAATAAAGCTACAATTAAATGGTTAACCAAAAATAAACACATAATTCAATGCTAACATTTAAGATAACACTTAATTAAATATAATTAAATGTCATTAAATGCATGCCGGGTTCGGGTTATCACATCCCCCCCTTAATTTAATTGCGTCCTCGCAATTCTTCTTCCAATAGAGCTCAGCATCATCTGAAATCCAATTCTGACTAATCTTCATTAGCTACTGAACAAGTATTTCATCAAGATGACCAATAGGAAAGTTCAAGTAGAAATGCCAAGTGGTAACGCCAAATAAAGGCTCAAAGGTAGATACCGTACAAGAATCCATTGACAGGAATACCGAAGAAGAATAAATTTCAACCAGAAACGCCGAGATAATACCAATAAAGACTAAAGCAAAGATATTGTAGAGGTCATTAATACCACACAATAACGACAAGAAGAATACCCCACGCACGAATCTCCAATAGAAGTCTAACTTTTACTGCCCGAGAATCCCCAAGCAAAAAGCCAAATAAAGGCCCAATCAAAGGTTCCATCTAGAGGTCCAAAGAACTACCCCGCTGGTCATGAATTTCATAGAAGAAAATACTAAGAAACCCAATCAAATATACTTCCAAAGTTCTAAAGAAGCCTTCCAAATAATAACCCCATGGAACAACCAATTAGATTACGAGTATTGCTATCAAATGCTGAGAGGAATGACAAAGGAAATAGCAGAGAAAATATAATGTGGCCAATAAGACAACCAAGTTGAATAACAACATAGTTTTCCCAGATGGATGAAAACTCCAAGGATAAACACCGAACTGGTGAACAATATACCGAAACCAAACTCTGAGGCCTCTTCACTGTTTGCCAAGTGATAACTTCATACAACCTTGCTAATAAGGAAAATACCAATAGAACGCCCAATAAGAATTTCAAAGAATACCATAAGTAGTATTATACAATAAGTCTGATAGGAACTCCAAATACCAAACCTACTGAGGAACACTGAAAAAGATATCCAAAACAATGCTCCAATAAGAAAGTAGCCAAGTCCACCGAGAAGTGCCAACAAAAGTCCCCAAAGAACACCCATTAAGAAAACCAAAGAATGCTCCAAAGAATAACCAAATAAAACCCCAAGAGAAATTCGAGAAAGCTACTCTTTCACAACTGTTAAGCACAGAGAAGGCCATAGAGATTTGCCAATAACCGAGCTCCAAAAGCAAACACCAATTTCCAAATAAAGGCTAGCCAAATGCCATTCATTTCCTGCCAACCCATAAACTTGAGAGGCTAGCTGTGAACCACTTTCTTCAGGGGAGGAAGAGGACTTACTTACCATTTCCACGAGACATGTATGAATGCCAATATATCACAGTTATACACACGCCTTAAACTATTATGCAAGCAAGTTTACGAAACAATTTATTCAACAAAGTCACTCAAGCACGGCAATCAAGTCAAGCACAACATAATCAATTCAAATCGCGGCATAGCTAATTCAAGACATTTCAATACACACATTACAAGCAATACTTCAAGCAACTAACAATTCACGAGGTCGATTCGATTCACGAGGTCAATTCAATAAGTCAATTCGATAGACAACTAGACACTTCACCTTTCTTGAGAAACATTTAACACATAACACATAACTATATCACATAAGTGCATACATTCAAGTCAAGACACACAATCTCACATACAAGCATACACTTTCAAGACACACTTAACAAGCACACATTCAAGGACCACTACCCACCAGGCCGAGGACCTTGTCCCGGCTTATGAGCTAGACAAGTTCTGATACCACCTGTAACACCCCGATCCCTCTCGAGACCGGGAGTTCTATCAATCGATCTAATCACAACCCAAACCAAACCCAGGCATAAATTTTCAGGGAAAACGGACGGAGTCTCCCCTGTTTCTAGGCGAAATGTAAAACCTTGAATATCATATAAACGGACCAACACCGTGTCCAACATTCAACCATCTCAAGGCCATCCGAGCCTTGGTTCTCAGCAACTAAACACAGCATATAAATATACATTTCCAGTTTAAAAACTAACCTATCTCTTTACATCTTTTACAAGATCATTCAAACTTGACGTTTAATTCATACTAATCTACTGCATAAAATATACTATCATACCATTCTCAATATTTTCTTTTAGACAAATACAAACATGCATCGAGGTTAACTATACTACTGAATACATAACTAGCTTATCAATCTACCTCAACTACTTAGCTAGATTAAATTACATTTCTTTTAACAATAATTACATACAACATATGAAAGCACATATCTTTGCAACTTCGACACTCAAGCCACATCGGCACGCAAGACAACTCCTCAGGCACGAACTTTCACGAAATCACGAACTTCCAGCTAATATGACATTTCCTGAAATGTGGTGGTGAGGAGTGAGTATACACAACACGTATACTCAGTGAGGGCGAGACAGATATCGAGTTGGAGAGAAAGAAAGTCGTGCAATGCAAATAAGACAGTTAAGCAACATAATTGATAAATAAGCAATCAAGACAAACAATCAATACAATAAGCAATTACTGAAAGCATTAACACAACCATTCAAAGTTATACCACACTCTGAAGGCTATGGTTTACTCATACGAGCAATATACCATTTCACGAGCGATACATCAATCTCGAGCTTGATGTTTGACAACGATGACAACAAGCGCGCATCCACCTTATAACACCAGTTTGGAATACCCTGGAAGTATCCATCAATCTACGACCCAAATCTCCCTGGGAGGCAACCCAAGCGAGAAAAGGGAATAGCAGCGGAGCTAGAGCAACCAACACTGGCAACCCGAGGCTACCCAGAGAGGCCCATCACTCACGCGCGAGACACTATGCAATGCAAGACTCGATACAAGGCAATAAACGAGCGATATCACAACAATACAAACTAGTGACAACAAACGAGATAACAAGCAATAATAAACAACAATAACACCAATTAACCAAGTATATCAAGCAATCCTAAGCATTCTATAGGCATAATATCAAGATAACAAACAAAATCACAAATCGGCCCCAACTATCAAAACACTACCATTTCCAAACGAGCCACGAGTTCTGGAAACCGACTTTGCCAATCCTCCTAGGTCACCATAAGGCACGTCTAAAGACCCCGAAACCCTACCAAACCTTAGAATTCACGCAAAGTCCCGATTTCTCCCTTTGCTCTTTTGAACTACAACTATATCAACCAAACACCCAACCAACGCCATAATCGCACCAAAAGTGCTTCCATGGCCTCCCGAAACAATGCCAACACGCAAAATGAGAAAATGCCAAACTCGACCTAAACGACTCCGACTTTCACCAAGGCTTAATTCCCGTTTTTTCCATTACGCAACCCAAACAAACCATGCATTTAGGCATTCTAGCATATCTAGCATCTTCCTACATCAACAAAATGCGTAATGGAGCAACTTCATCGAAACGGGGGTTTACTAATCACTAATTACTATTCATTAATCAATTTAAATTGCAATCTCAACATTTAATCGCAGAAAATGTTAAAAAGCTATAAATACACGTTCTACAATTGCCAAAGAACATTGTAGAAGCATCAAAACGCTTTAAACAACAATCTACGCATAAAATCCAAAAATCAAAGTTTAGATACAAATATTTCAAATGCACAAATAGCAATGAAACCCTCACCTTAGTCTCTCCTAGACGCTAGGAAAACCTCGTAGGATGCCTTGGAAACCACCCCGTGGAAGCCCTCGCGAAGAATTGAAGATTTGATGTTGAATTTTCTTTTTTTCTCTCCTTATTTTTTCAACCCTTCTTTCTTCTGTTCAGTTCTGTTTTTTTTTTTTTTTTGCTATTTTAGGCTATTAAAAAGGGCACAAGGTCAAAATGGTCAAGCCCCTTGGTCAAAGCTCACTTAAGTTGGTCAAACTAGTTTATTTCATGCATTTTTAGGCTAAAACAACTAAGGAAACATCAATTCTAGCTAACAACAATTAAATTATAAATTTTAAGGCACTAAAATACTAGTTTCACTATTTGCTGAGGACTCGAATTCATTTCCTAACTATCGCTCTCGATATGTAATGTACGTTGCGACAACAAAGAAGTAACAATTAAATCTCAAAGAATCTAAGAAATATATCATTTTTGGAAAGCATTACAGTTTAAAATTTACTCCGGCTCAGAGCTACTTTTCATTTAAGTGAAATCCGAGCATTTAAGTACAAGAAAACTAAAACCGATTGACATAAATGTGAAATGTATGTGATATTCAGTTAAAATAATTAACTCAAGTATTATTTTAATTACTTCCAAAAGAAATATGAAAATAAAGCTACAATTAAATGTTTAACCAAAAATAAACACATAATTCAATGCTAACATTTAAGATAACACTTAATTAAATGCAATTAAATATCATTAAATGCATGTCGGGTTCGGGTTATCACACTGTTTCCCTCTTGACTTTGGATCTTAGCACCCAAAAAGTCTGTCTGTGCAAACGGTGACGGTTTGTATTCGAAGTTTCCCTGGGTTTGGTAAGGCAAAATGGGGCCACCCTAGCCCATTGAGTGCTTTACCTCAGGCCATCGACATCATACGCTTTACTGAAATAGATTTCGTGAAAAACCAGCTATATCCGATCTTGGTTGGCCTTTCACCCCTAGCCACAAGTCATCCCCGTATTTTGCCACATACATAGGTGCGGTTCTTCAAGGCCTATTAGAGCTCTCTTCAACCTACTCATGTCTAGATCAATCGGTTTCGGGTCAAATAGGAAGAACTAGAAGATTCCACTTCTAGAAAGTGCCTACACCTAATGGCTTAAGCCGCTCTTCCCATTTCCTCGCTGACCTATCATGCAAAAGGTACGATGTTAGAGTCAGTGTACTTTACTCAAAAGTCAAGCTCTAAGCTCTGCTCCTTCGACTGATTGTTCGCATCGAATCTCAGGTTCTCTATTGCACTACCTAAATAGGGTTCTTTTCACCTTTCTCTCACAGTACTTGTACGCTTTCGGTCATTGATGAATACTTAGGCTTAGAGGGTGGTCCCCTTTTCTCGTGTAAAAGTGATCAAATTCGAACACGCCATGTTTTACTGGGAAGGATCGAACCATGGGAAAGAATCTACAGGGCTATCACCTTCATTGGCCAGATCTTCTAATCTTTTCACAATTATAGTTCACTACGCCCGCTCCTTCTAGAAAAGGGCGGCGGCTTGAAAGCTTACCTTATTAGTAGAGAAAAGTTTGGAACTCGTCTTTGTTTTGGAGTTTTTGCCCCAACCTAGGTTAGGGGGTCCTTAGACCGTAGCTTGGTGCTGAAAAATATAATAGGCTAGTGCGGCTTGCTTCGATCTTCAAGCTCCGCCACCCTTACTCAACCTCTTAATCTATAAAAAAAAGCCAAGTCTCCTTTTCATAATAATAAGGTAAGCATTGAAGTCGTAGCTTGCTGGTTTTTCCATCATCCAGTCCACAACACATTGAATGAAACCTGGAGAAAAAGAAGTGAAAACTTTCGTTGAAGGGCTTGGCTTTCCCGACGTGTTTGTTTTTCTTAAAACCCCCAATCCGCTCTTGCTTGCCGCTACTAACGGGGTCTCAGTTGATTTCCCTTCCTTTAGCTACTTAGATGTTTCAGTTCGCTAAGTTTGAAAAGTCCAAAGAGCGCAAACTAGCGACGGAGCTTGGACACGGTTTCCCGATTGGAGATCCATGGATCACAGACGGTATCTGTGACACCCCAATCCCTCTCGAGACCGAGAGTTCTATCATTCAATCTAATCACAACCCAAACCAAAACTCGGCATAATTTTCAGGGAAACCGGACGGAGTCTCCCCAGTTTCTAGGCGAAATGTAAAACTTGCGACAGCATATATAAGTGGACCAATACCATGTCTAAACATTCAACCACCTCAAGGCCATCCGAGCCTTGGTTCACAACAAGAAAATCACAAGTAAATATACATTCAAGCCTAGCAATTAAACTACACCAACCTATTTCAAAAGCTACACTATCATATCCTTCTATCTCTTTTCCTTTGTCATTACAATTATACATTGAAGTTAAGCTACATTAACTAAATACATAATCTAGTGAAACTTAAATTACATCCCCTTTAACATTAAATACATATAATACATAAAAGCATACAACTTTACAACTTTGACAACTCTAGTCACAAAGGCACGTAGGACAACTCTTCAAGCACGGACTTTCATGAAATCACGAACTTTTCAGCTAACATGGCATTTCCTGAAATGTGGTGGTGAGGAGTGAGTATACACAACACGTATACTCAGTGAGGGCAAGACAGATATCGAGTTGGAGAGAAAGAAAGTCGTGCAATGCAAATAAGACAGTTAAGCAATATAACTGATAAATAAGCAATCAAAACAAACAATCAATACAATAAGCAATTACTGAAAGCATTAACACAACCATTCAAAGCTATACCACACTTTGAAGGCTATGGTTCACTCATACGAGCAATGTACCATTACACGAGCGATACATCAATCTCGAGCTTGATGTTGACAACGATGACAATAAGCGCGCATCCACCTTATAACACCAGTTTGGAATACCCCGGGAGTAACCATCAATCTACGACCCAAATCTCCCGGGGAGGCAACCAAAGCGAGAAAAAGGAATAGCAGCGGAGCTAGAGCAACCAACACTGGCAACCCGAGGCTACCCAGAGAGGCCCATCACTCACGCGCGAGACACTATGCAATGCAAGACTCGATACAAGGCAATAAACGAGCGATAGCACAACAATACAAACTAGTGACAACAAACGAGAGAACAAGCAAACACAATCAATACTAGCATTCAACTAACTTTCAAGCATAACAAGCAATAATAAGCAACAATAACACCAATTAAACAAGTATATCAAGCAACCCTAAGCATTCTATAGGCATAATATCAAGATAACAAGCAAAATCACAAATCGGCCCCAACTATCAAAACACTACCATTTCCAAACGAGCCACGAGTTCTGGAAACCGACTTCGCCAATCCTCCTAGGTCACCATAAGGCACGTCTAAGGACCCCGAAACCCTACTTTACCCTAGAATTCACGCAAAGCCCGATTTCCCCCTTTGCTCATTTGAACTACAACTATACTAACCAAACATCCAACCAACGCCATAATCGCACCAAAAGTGCTTCCATGGCCTCCCGAAACAATGCCATCAAGCAAAACGAGAAAACGCTAAACTCGACCTAAACGACCCCGACTTTCACTAAGCCATTTTTTTATGTTTTTTCCATTACGCAACCTAAACAAATCATACATTTAGACATTATAGCATACCTAGAACCTTTTCATATCTACAGACAGCATAACAGCGCAACTTTATCGTTTCAAGGGTTTACTATTCATTATACAATTGATACTTCAATTTCAATTTTCAACTGCAGAAAATGTTAAAAAAACTATAAATACATGTTCTACAATCAACAAGGAACATTATTTAAGTCTCAAATCAATTAAAACAACAACATACGGGTTAAACTCAAAAATCAAAGTTAATACACAAAATATTCAAATGCGCAAATAACGATGAAACTCTCACCTTAGACGTTCCTAGACGCTAGGAAAACCTCGTAGGATGCCTCGGAAACCACCCCGTGCAAGCTCACGCGAAGAATCGAAGATTTGATGTTGAATTTTCTTTTTTTTCTCTCCTTATTTTTTCGGCCCTTCTTTCTTCTGTTCAGTTCTGTTTTTTTTTTTTTTTTGCTATTTTAGGCTATTAAAAAGGGCACAAGGTCAAAATGGTCAAGCCCCTTGGTCAAAGCTCACTTAAGTTGGTCAAACTAGCTTATTTCATGCATTTTTAGGCTAAAACAACTAAGGAAACATCAATTCTAGCTAACAACAATTAAATTATAAAATTTAAGGCACTAAAATACTAGTTTCACTATTTGCTGATGACTCGAATTCATTTCCTAACTATCGCTCTCGATATGCAATGCACGTTGCGACAATAAAGAAGTAACAATTAAATCTCAAAGAATCTAAGAAATATATCATTTTTTGAAAACATCATAGTTAAAATTTACTCTGGCTCGGAGCTACTTTTCTCATTTATTTGAAAACTGAGTGATTTTAATGCAAGACATCCAAAATCGATTATTAAAATAACCAAAACAATCAAGGTAATCAATATTCATCTAAATTAATTAATTTAACCATTTCTAGAACATTTTAAAGAATTATGAAGTCAATATTAAGATACAAATGAAAGTTAATACAACACGTAGTCAAATACAATTAAACACTAACATTTAAGATAACACTTAATTAATCACAAGAAAAGAATTTCAATTACTATAATTATTAGAAATAGGTAATAATCTTTTAATTATTCAATACACAACTACTAAATGCTTCCAAGAGAAATATTAAAATAGTGCAAATTGGTTGATTTAACTAATTAAACATTTAATCAAATGCAGTCAAGTGCTATTAGATGCATGCCGGGTTCGGGTTATCACAGTATCTTCCCATGGCCTTTCGCCTCTGAAAGCGTCCTTCCTTCTCAATGCCCGTGCATCTATCCAATGCATTCTTTTCGATCTTGTACTAAGGTATACGAAACACCAACCCAATCTCGACGAATCAAAGAAAAGTACAAGCAACTACATCTCATTTGGACCTTGACGTGAACGACTGCTTTCTTGGAACTAATTCATAGGCGCTTTCTATCAGTTAGACTTCACACACTAGACTATATAAATAAATATAACAAGCGTGCGATACAAAGCATTAACCTATGGAAAAAAGAATTGATTGATTATTGAGTGCAACCCCGTAACTAGATAGACTATGGGTAGTTCTGGTGCGCTTAAAGTCTTATATAACGCATGTCGATGTTGCCATCAACAAACGTTTGACTTTGACTGTGAAAAGCTCCAAATAGGCACATAGTAGTTTAGAGTAGAATGAGCCCTAAGTTGGAATTCAATAGTCCCCACCCCTGAGAGAGAAGTTGGAAGAATCTCTGTTGCCATATCTGATGATGCTAGCGTAGCTAGAAGAATGGGTCAAGTGGGAATTGATTCGTTTAAGTTTCCGAAGTAAGTTCACCTAGTTTTAGGTTTTAGCACCTTCGCTGTAGAAGTACCTCTTTCCGACGCTAAGCGCAAAAGGCACTCGAAGGAGTAGTGGGACCAACCATCACTACCATAAGGCTAATGTGGTAAATTCTGCCACATCAGACTCCTATTTCCCCTCACATGTCAACAAACAAGTTGGGTGCTCTCCTGTAATATGGTAGGACTCTATTGCAGGTCTTGACGTTGGCTGATTAAAAAAGGCATCCTCGTCCCCACATCACTGCTCAACTCGTGATTTTGGAGGATTCTTAAGAAGAAGGCAATGAGTAATAATAGACGAGAAAAAAATAGCTACTCATTAAGGCAAGTGGGAGATTCACGGGCAGTAGCTTAGACTCTCCCGAAGGCTGAAGAGCGGAAATGAGCCAGTCAATTCTTTTTGTTATGAGCAATTGAAGAGAAGAGAATCCACTCGGGAAAAAAGGAAAATTCTTGCATTTGATTTGAGGGGACCCGTTGAAAGGCTATTAATAGTAAATAGACATGGGCTCCAAAAAAGATTCAGCCAACACAAAAAAAGAGTCATAAATTGCTACCGCTTAAGAAGTTGAGAGAAGATATTTTTCCCAATGGATGAGCAAAAAAGAATGCGAACTGAGCCGAAACGTGAGGACGAGACTTTTTCACTTACTTACTATACATAGGTGCACGAGTACCACTGGCTTTAAAGTCTTTTAAGGAACTGAAACCGCTACTCTAGTAGTACTTCTTGCCGAAAGGATTGAAAGCGATATGTATGGATTTACGAATCAGCGAATGTAGAATATAATAACGTAATAATCCTTGACTCTGTCTTTGGGCTAAAGCCTATAGTTCTCTCCTCATTAACGAAAGTCTCTTAGTAAGTAGTATCAGCTCTTCCAGGGGAAAAGCCTAAGTAAGGAGTATTCACGGGCTATCCACAAGCATTAGTTCTCCCCCTGACCTGCCCCCCAACCTCAAGATCAGTGGACGACGCCTTCTTTCAAAAGTCCTGCCTCTTTGCTTTGACCCAGCGAAAGAGACTGAAAAAGATCTGTACTCCATTCCTCTCCCTATCAGTCGAGCATCTTCAAACCATCACTCCTTTAAAAAAAGGGCTTCTTGTCGGCAAATACCCTGTGAACTTCTCCCTTCTCTTCTCATCAACGTATTTGAAGTATTGATGAATGGTGGAAGGTACCACGCTGTGGATCCAAACAGGAAGTTTAGGAGGTGTCACCGTCAATCACGTAAGAAGTGAGCTCAGTCTTCAGATCCCATGTTTGGCACTAGAGACAAATCTTGCCGATGGCTCTTTGCGAGTCGGCATTGTACCCCAGAATAGTCACCTTGGTCTGACTTAGCCGACTCGTAGGAATGAATTCCAAGATTGGCTAGGGCCCGCAGTGGTATCACTTTGATGGAGGCTCTAGGATCGATCTCTACCCGTGGTAGCCTTCTTTCTTTCCCTGATGTCACCGGTGAGATAGAGAGGCCGCTTACGTATGCTTCTTCCTGTCCAGCAAGGTGTCTTATGTCGAGAAGGTTATATCTGCACTCTGGACTTTCTTCATTGGTGCTTCCATGTACTTATCTTTGATGCTTTGAACTTCCACCCTATTGACATAGATGTGGGGCATACTTTTCTTTGCTTCCTTCCGATTACTAGGCTGCTTCGTAGGCTAAAGCCTCCTATCTACGGTAGCTGACGCAACAAGACCCGAGGTTTGAAGATGCTCGACCGATAGAGAGAGGAATGGAGTACAGATGCGTGTCTTTACAACGACGGCCCAGCCCAGACAGTGATGGATGACGAAAGCCTGCCAGCGAAAGCTGAAGCACAGGGCCAACGCACCTCTCCGAATCCCAAAGTCGAAAGCTAAGGGATTTACGGTCAACACTATCTCAAAGAGCATGACCCCGTTGACGAAATCTCTAAACGGGGGCTGGTGGACGTACTTCAAGTCTCGATAAAGATGCCATTTCCTGCATTACAACAACCTTCTCAAGTAGAGGACCCTAATGGAGTGACATTCGTCCTCTCAATGGAAGGTTTTTTTTGCTCATCTTTCACAGGGTAGCCCGGTTGTCTTGTTCTACGCTGGAAAGAATCGTCACCGATGGTGAGATAAGAAAGAGAAAGTACAGTCCAATTGCAAAGAAGCGAAGGACATGGGCTATGACCTTGAGTTGCCTGTTGGGCTAAAGTGAAGTGAAGAATGAGAGAGGTTTAACGATGCTCGACCGATAGGGAGAGGCAGAAAAGTACCCCTCGAGCCGCATCTAAGTGAAGAAGAAAGGGAAGCTTCGCTAGCCGGCCAGTACGTCGATCTCAAAAAATATAGGCTTGGGCTGCCTGCCAACTCCGCTCCCTGCGCTGAAAACTTTTTCTGACGCCGAAAGTTCTGGAGATATTTCTTTTAGTTCTTTGAACATTGTCATAAACTCTGTCGCCGTCAAAGAGCAAAGAGACGAGAGTCAGTTCAAGAATAGGATGTAGAGCCTGTGCCCCCTGCAGAGGACGAGGTTAAGTAAATGGATCTCGGGACTGTTGACAATTCTCACCCTGTATTCTTAAGTGCAAGCTTCTTAAATGAAATAGATTTGACAGTACATGGATCTACTCAGATAATTCTTTGACGTTTCTGCTTGGAGCTACGCCGAACTGGACTAGACTGAAAGATAGCCATGCATCGGCTAAACATCCAAGAAGGTGCTAAGCCCGTGTTTCTTAGTTTAGTCTAAAATGAGACTTTCACAAGTCCGATAGGTCTTTCTACTATACTAGTAGGGTGGTTACCTTCAAATGCGTTAATTTGCCTTTTTAGACCTTTTTTGTCAACAAAATCCCTGCGTCTTCAATTCCCTTGAGTTGCTAGCGAGCATCCCTCTTTGCTTTCATTGAAGCGTGCATTGGTCACATGGATGACTTCGTTAAGGAAAGCTACTTGAAAAGTGCTCATCTCTTCGCTTTCCTCCTTTTGCTAGTACGAATATCCCATTCTTGGTTCTTAAAGATATGTCTCATGCCACTGTTATGTTAGCGTCTCTAATCTCATCTATTGGTTGGAGCTCTCTTTGAGAAAGAGTCTAAGCTGCCCGCCCATTTCTTCTTCAATTTCACATAGAAAATTTGATCTCCTTCAGACCCTTCTCCTATAATGTTAGGCGAGGTACTTTTTGCTCTCTTCGATTTAGCAAGCAATTGAGTGCCTTCTGCTCCCTAGTCTATTGTCTATCGATGTCCTGCCTTACATCTCTTTAGTGCTTGAATTAGTTGATAGAGACTTGTACTATAGAAATAGGCCAATTCTTGGCAAATTCAAAAGCTTTGGTGAGAGGGGAACTAATGCTAATGGTCTCGGATATGGCTCAGAGTACTGCCTCACTTAGTCCAGCTGAGCTCTACTATTAACTAATGAGACTTACATAGAGTACTTGTACCAAATATAGATAAAAAGAGTGTATGCGAGTAAGTACGAAAGCTTTTGCATCTTCCTTTTCGTTTACTAATTTGAGCTCATCATGTCGATCAGTGTGACTCCAAAATCCACATACAGAGAAAGTTGATGTGCCCTTATTAGCGCAGTTGCAATATCAATATATAGAGTAGTTGCAAGGCTTCTTTTTGTGAGCTAGCCTTGTTTGCTTCCTCTTTTCCCCTCTGTTCCGGATGTCCATCCAATCTCTGATTCCAGTCCATAACTTCCTTGAATATAGCTCCTGTTGCTCTTCTCTGGCTAGGATGTTACAACTATGGCCATCTTTTCTTAAGCCTCAGGGTGTGTTAAAGTAATCTCATTAGGGACTAAGAAAGAAGTCTCGATTATAAGACTTAATCGGGCTTTCCGTGCGATATCTCCTTGCTAAAGGCCTATCTCTCATCATGAAGGCTGGTTGAATGGATCATAGAAGGTGCAAGATGTGCTTCCATTCCTTTACCTATTTATGTGCTTTTAGCAGCTTCTGCACTTATTTACCAATCTGTGCTTGTTTAGCGGGCTTCTGCCATTCTCATTGGTTTATTCAGTGTTGTAAGATCCTCATTCTCCTCCCTCTGCTTGGGAATATATGTCGGGTACATGGAAGGGTCAGATTGAGAAAGATTGGGTACGTAGAGGGGTCAGAAGTAGCGACGAGTTAATCAAAAGTGGCAAGTTTGTTCTGTAGGCTTTCGTGAATGGGGCTCATGGCTTTCAAAGTTGAAATCACCCGCTGATAGTGGAATTTTTTGTTCTTTCTCAAAGGGATCATATTGACCTTCTTCTGAGCCTATATGAGAAGAAGCTTTTAGCTTCTGCTTGTTCAGTGCTATTTCCCAGTCGTCCAATGGTCTTTAGTCGTTATTAAGCCTAGTATGCCTCCGCCCTGTGTCCGCAATTCCAGACCTTCAATCTAGGATCATGCCTTGGGCTTTCAATCCGAGATCATCCCCTCAAATGTTCCTGCTTAGTTCGCATTTCGGGTATATGGCAAGTAATAAAAACGTATTCAAATAGTTATGATATCCTTTGCATAACGTACTAAAAGCTCTTGACTTAAGGGGCAAAGCGCATTTCAAGATGCCTTCGGCTTAAAGAAAGATGGGCTTTTAGAGCCTTTAGGTCCCAGACCTGAGATCCAGGAAGAATCAATGTTAGAATTACCAAAGGCCTTAGCGTATATTCTCCTTCTGTCTCATATTTCGGAAAGGAACAAGAAGAAGAGCTAAAAGGAAGAGCCTTCGGTCCTTTCCTTTCTCGTTTGTCCCATCCTTAACTTAAGAGTGAAACTCGAACTCGCATTCGCAGGAAAGAGAGTGGAGCATCTTAGTTGGCCTTCTTCTTCCTTCGGGTCTAGCAAAAAAAGGCCCCTTACTATAGAAATGCGCAACCGCATTCGCTAAGGCACACCCTTATCATAAGTTGCCTTTGGTCGTAGATCAGGCGCCCCTACTCCTATAAAGCAATAGGAGGCAAACATAATGAAGCTTGACTAGTAAAAGGTACGCTAATGCGCACTTCCATTTTCTTCGCTTGGTCAGAGCCCGTGATAGGAAGATGGAGAAGAAATGCATCTGGGTACATGGATCTCCAATCTACATTAACCAGAGTTTTGTTCAAACGTTGAAATATTGCTGCACTACATTCCTTTTTGTTAGACCAAGTATAGGGATTACTTGAGTAGCCAAGATCATGAAGTCCAAATGAATCCATATAGGTCTGGAAGGCTTCAATTTGAGATAGGGATACTCTTTTCTCAGCTGGATTGAGAATCGTGTTAAAGTCCCGAATGACCAACCATGAGAGAAAGATAGAATTTGTTATCTAAGTGAATTCCTGCCACGCCTCATGCCGATGGAAAGCTTGAGCCCATGCATAGACCACGGAAAAGATCCAAGAGTGCCCTAGTTTTTTGTCTGGAACGAGAATTCATTGTCCTCATCCTTAGCCGATCGCTAACTATCAACCACTGAATTGTTCTCAGACATCTTCTCGTCCTCGATAACCTTACTAACCACTTTAGGTTCAGGCTGCACAATAGAGATCGAGATAGCCTCGTGAATGTGATTCTGAGTCTCGTGGTTGATATCTGTGAGCGAGACCCAAGTAGGAGAAACAAAGGTAGAAGGAGCAGAGAGGCAGTAGTACCTATTTCTATGTTGCTATATCAAGATGATCTATAGCATCATAGATAGAGACAAAGTTTCCTTCACTTAGTTCCACCAGCTTCAATAACATATCGATACCGGGCTAGTAGATGCATACCAATATGACTAGTAAGGGCGATCCTGCGGGAGCGCTATATGTTACCTTTGACTCTGTTGTCTTCACCTCTGCTTGCTCTGATGCGAGCAAATAGCAAGACGCCATATCAAGCGCTATGATGCTGTTGAAATCGTCCTAGAACATTCGCCTTTATTTGTAGGTTCATGCACGGGTGGGTCATTTGGTTATGAATCATATCATCAAATGGGAATCAAGCGCTTGAACTGGTAAACTTGAGCTCTGGAACTAGCACTATGAGTACCTCTGCTAGCTATGGCTCTTCAACCCTTGCCGGTTTGTTGAAGTAAGTGGAAAGCGAATGCACATCGCTTCTACTCACATGTCGGAATAAGTAATAACACAAGTGAAGACTAGAACAAAAGAAGGGACAAACGCTTGTGCACACAAAATCTACATTTGCTTATCCACACTACTTTAGAGTAAGCTAATGCCTTCACTCCATTTCTTGGAAAAAAAAATCCAACGGGGCATCTCAAACGAACAATGGCGGATATCATCAATTGGGAATGATAGAACATCGCTTCTAAGAACTAATGGCAACGTACACTTACTTATATAGAATGGGTAATAAACTTTTTCCCAAATGCTGACAGCTGCGATGCATGCGTGCGTGAGCGGCCTCAAGCCTCGAGTGATAATTACAGGCAACAGATAAACCTGTCTAGGTCATAGGAGTAACAAGGTAGGTATATTAGAAAGCCAGATGTTGATCTCAATGCCCTCTAAAGGGGGCATTCGAAGAATATCCAACCTAACACTAGCAACGGTAGATCCAGTGTCACGCCCCGACCCAACTGTCACGCCCCAACCCGGCCTATAAAGGTTAGACTAGGGTGTGATCTAAAGTTCAGGACACGTCACATACTTAACCGATTATGAAGATTTAACACTTAACATTTTAGCCTAAACTCCAAAATTTTCTGGAAAATCGGCAGCATAACGGCTGTAATTGGGCTCTTTGGTTTGACCTAATTCTCTAAACGCCTCAATTTTTCCAATCATTAATCCAATTCCATTAAAGACTCCTATTAGTCACCAACTAATTTGCCTACTAGTTTATCTTGAAAGTCTCGTTTGGTTAATAAGCCTAACATGATAACTATGTCCTGTTTATTTGTCAATTTCCTATCAAGCGAGTACCTATTATCCTTTAGTTTGCAAATGAGCACCTAAGTGGAATTAGATAGAATTAACTTAGTTGATTGTTCATCTAGTAGTTTGAATGCCTATGATAACTACTAATTAAGAAAATGAAAGCAAACAACCAAATAAAAGTTCGTCCGGTTATAGATAGTACAATCCCAGAATTAGACCCAAATTACAACGGGGTCATTTACATCAATAAAATGAATAGTTTGCAATCAAACACAACATCCATATAGCAACTACTTTCAGGAAAAGCACAAAAGCACGTAAGGATAGGCAATCACACCAAAGAATCATCGTTAGGCACATCGTCCTCGGGTACCTGTTCTTGATCTTCTTCACCTGAGATGATAAAAGATGGTGAGTCCTTATGAACTTAGCGAGGGGGAACGAGAAATAGGTTTTGAAACTCATTTTCTGGTTCAACTTATGAAAACTCATTTTTTGAAAACATGTCACGTATTACAAATAATAAGGTACGCAAATATATGAAACAAATCGAGTAACGGATACAAAGTAAGGGAACAAAAATATCAGTCTTTCCTCCCCGAGGTTCTCTAGGAACCAAGCGAGAGTACTTACATATAAGTACAGGAACATGAATACCAGTCTTTCATCCCCGAGGTTCTCTAGGAACCAAGCGAGAGTACTTATACACATGTAAAAAGGATACAGTGAGCATTTGTTCTCAATATCAATTTCGATTCATTTGGTGCGGCCGACTTCAATAATCCACTTATCGCTCCCAATTGGGTGTACTTCGGATGTACCCCGAAACCTACGACCCAACTCTCCGAGGGTGGAATGCCAAGCGAGAGAGGGAATTGGACCATGGTAGTCATGGGAGCACCAGCAAGTCCTATGCCGCCCGGCGTTCGTGAAACGCTACCATGCCACAATGAAAGGTTGCAACCTTGTACACAATGCCCATTTATGTCATTTAACATTCAACATTTCACATTAGGAGGTCAACAAAGTAGGTTGCCTCCGAGCAAGTAAATGATCACATTTTGACATATTGGCATATAAGGCATTGTAAGAACATATAATCATTTCATATATCCATTTGAAAGCAATTAAACTTTAACGGGCAGCCAAGTAATCATGTTCAAATAAACCATTGAATATCTTTTAACAATTCACATTAGGAGGACAACAAAGTAGGTTGCCTCCGAGCAATTTCAAGATCACATATTACCAAGTAAACGAACGAGGCATGCTTGACATGAAATTTTACTTGTAGAACACATAGAGTCATATGAACATTAAACGGGCAGCCATGTAACACATGCAAGTTAAGCTATATAACTCATTTCGAAGTCCACGTCATCAAGTGATACGATTATTCAACATGCAACAACATCTACGTCGGTTCGGATGCAAGAAAAACCTATTTGTCAACATGCAATGATCAAAATTACATTTAAGCTTATAAGACATTTACGGGCAGCCCACTAAGCATATAATTTCCACACAATATCCAAATGATCAACACTTAGCAAGACTACCTAGTCATTAGGGTTTCCGTTTCATGCTTAACCATGTGATTAAACCCTAAGTCAACTCAAGTTCATTCTCAAGTCATGCATCATTCAATTCAAACATCTTCAAGTACTCAAAACAGTCCCCACAACATCCCAACACCACAATTCCAAGCAATTAGCACCACAAGAGAGGTTACAACAATTTTCCAAGCATTTAGCTAAGTGAAACCTTTACTGCAATAGGCTGTTTTCTCACAATCAATAGGATAATCAAACAATATCCAAATCCAGTGAATAAGATGTCAAATTAAATCTTAAGAAGTTAACTAAAATTAGAAACAAACCTTGCATCAATTGAATTTCGGGATCATTAGATATAGCCGAAACAGTGGAATAGCACAAAACTGTCCAGATTTGCACACTTTTCGATAATTGGCGTTTTTGAGGTCCTTAAGGTCAGATTTAGGCTTAGTCCATTTCTGAAAAAAATTTCCAGAACTGAAAAATATAGCAGCACACCAAATTTCATGCATTTTTGACATCATTTACTAAGTCAAATATGGTTCGTTCCACAAGGTCAGTGCATCTGCCAAAACCTGCTTCATTTTTCCAGATTTCCAGATTTGGTCACATTTTAAATATTTTCCATTTTGAGGACCTTAGAGTCAAAATTTGCTTCGGCCTATTTCTTGGAAAAATGTTCAAAACTGTCCAAAATAGTCATCTACCAATTTTCATGCATTTTAAACATCATTTGCCTAGCTAAACTTACCTCGAACAGACTGGTCAGAGAGCTGTCAACAATTTTGACTTCACCTAGCATCATTTTCAAGCCAAGATCTTGCCATGCATGGTTGTTTAAGCTTATGAACGACCATATAGCTCAAGTACAGAAGCAAATACACACATTTATTAGCATGCATGTGGATTTTTGAAGAGTTTTCAAAAGGTTTTAGCCCTCACCTTTGCAATCAACCCAAAAAATGCTCAAAACCTTGTTGAAGCTCAAATCTCTTCTTCTTCTTGCTTAGCCGAGATTCCAACTAGATTTTCTCTATTTTTCCTAGCTTAGTGATCAATCTCTTAGCACATTCATGAGGTTAGAACAAGAAGAAAAGAAATGGAAGCTTAAAAACTCACCAAGGCCGAAAATGGTGACTCAAAATGCTTGCATGTGTGTTTCTTGCATCCTAGCTTGCTTGGGTGAGTTTCTTTGCTTGTGGTTTGTCTTGATGCACCATAGGATGATGAAGATGAGCTAAGAGGTGGAGAGAACTCAGCCAAAACCGAAATGGAGAGAGAGAGTGAGAGGGAGAGAGAGAAAATGTGAGGAAAGTGAGAGAAATGAGAGAAAAATGAGGCTTTTGCAAAAGTTGATGCATATGTTGGCCTTGGGCATGCAAAAATTCAGATTTGTGTCATCTTTTGAATTGTTTTAACATGTGTGTAAGAGAATGTTGGGTATTCTTTATTGATTAGCGTGCGGGCACGCTTTTCTAAGTCTAGGGCACGCACTACGAGAAGGGCACGAATCACGAGGTAGACACGAACTACGAGGTAAGACACGTACTTCAAGACTAATGCATGCAATCCTGGGTGAATGCACGTAAACCAATGCAAGGCACGTAATTCAATGTAATGCACGCAAATTGAGGTACGACTCTTAAACCTAGGTTAAGGTACGCAGTTCAAGGTTAGGGCACACAAAACGAGGTAACGCACGTACATCGAGGTCAGGGCACGTATTTCTAGGTACCGCACGTGAGTCGGGGATTAGGGCACACTATTCTAGGTTAAGGCACGTATGACGAGATATGCACGAAAACCAAGATAGGACACGTAATCCAAGGTCGGTCATATAATTAGGGGTCTATGGCACGCAAATCAAGGTAACACACGTTATTCGGGGTCGGGCCTCACACCAACCCCATGCTAAAAGTTAAGTCTGGACCCGACACACAGACAGAGTCTCCTCTGCACCGTGGACATTCTGAAAACCTGTAATCACTCAATTAAAGCCACAATACAACAAGACAAGCTTTTATAACTAAAGTTCAAAGGTTCAAGGCCATCCGAGCCTTGAAGCATACAATAGTTCAAAATCACACAAGCATGCAACCAACTTAACTTCTTCATAAATCCGATATCATATCATCCAAAATAACATTGGAACATTCCTAGGGGTTGAAACCAAGCATACTTTAAAACATACACTCCTAAACATGCAAGTAGCTAGAAAATAGAGCATAGTTATTACAAACCATGGTTTCTCAAAGCTATCACTACAACCATCTTTCAACTTGCAACTACAAGAATATACATAGCCCTAAGGCCACAAAATAGATCATAACATAGAAATACAAGTACACCATGTAGTAATAAGAAAGAACTTCCACCTCAGGCAACAAACACACAACAACTAGGGCAAAGGCTCTGCCTATACTTCTTCCTCTTCCATTATCACCTTAAATAGCTAGGGATCACCCTCAGCACTTCTTGAAACATATATCGAGGTATGAGTAACCACTGTTACCTAGTGAGGGATAAAGTCTCCCGGGGCGTGCAATGCAACATATAATATAGTTAAACAATAATGGCAATTAAACCAATCAAGAAATAACAATAGCTTAAGTAATCACACATTAAAAGGATACATTACACTTATCCCCAACACTTCAATCTTTTCTTGATCTTCATTCACGATCCACGAACCACGATCTCGATCACGTTAAGCCGGCATAACCCCAAACACTCCAATGGGTGTACTCCGGATGTACCCCGATAATCCTACAACCCAACACTCCCTGGCAATCTTCGGACTAGGCGAGTGAGGGAATAGGGTACGAAGTTTGAATATCCATTGGCAAGCCTTCTACCGCCTAACCGATATTCAACACAACCGCCCCTGACACTATGGTTGCGCAACCACTATGCAATGCACTTAACAATGACAAGTAAATATCAACAATATAAGTGATAATACGTAGGAGGATCAACAAAGTAGGTTGACCTCGGAACAGTTAGAATAAAAGCAGTTATACAAGCAATTAAGCAATTTTACAAAGGAGCATATACAAGATATCCATAGAATTATGTCAAAAGCTCTGAAACAACTTGAAACTATATTTAAACACATAAGGAGTCATGCCAAGGTTTCAGATGCGAGAGACAATTGAATTTACCCTTAAACCCCTTTGTTATTCAATTCGTTTTCCTTCCAAACTCAAGTTAATGTTTTCAAATTTGAGGGGAAGCAATACCAATCTTCTAACTAATCCTTAAGGTACCCTTAGAACCCTCAAACACATTCAATTACCCGCACTTACCCCGAAAGCCCCAAATTTTCTATTATAGCGTTGAACTACACAAACCTCAACCGGGCTTCAAACAAGGGTTAACAAAGCTTCTATAGCACCTAGGTAGCCTAAGAATACCATATGTGAAGCCCGAATCCACCCGGATTAGCATTAACCTTGAAACCCTTTTGTTAAAGTCAACTAATTCATGTTCTATGCAAGTTTAGAGCAATTTGAGTGCACGGGGCTATTAGACTACCTTTATTAGCACCTAAGGCATCTATTAGAAGCATTGAATCAAGCTAATATGCACAATTACACAAAACCCTGGAAATCCCATCATTATTCACCCCTACGAATCAACCATTGATTTCTACCGTTTAAAATGCGAACTAATGGTTTAAATGTGTTCTCTAGTACTCATATACATGGTATAATAGCATAGATAAGCATTAGAATATCATTTAATAGCATTTCTAACAAATCAATAAATGAGTAACATTTTCAATATGCGCAAAAAGTCATGAAATCCCTCACCAATGTGCGCAAGAGTTCTCGGGAGACTTGCAAACACCCTAAACTATGTGTTCCTAGCTTGGCTTGGCTTGAAGTGAAGATTTGAAGATGAAAAATCACTCATTCTCATCTCTAGCTGCTGTCGGGTTTAGCATAGTGAAATTCAGCTTGCTCTTTTTTTGTTGTTTTTATGAGTTAGGAGGTGTATTTTGAGTTATATAAAATGTGGGGTCAAGTTGCTGCTTAAGAGGCTTCCTAAAGTGAACGTTGTTAACTTTAAAATGAGCCTAAGGTGCAAAATGAATTCTAGCTAATTAAAACTCTAAGTTATTTTACGTAACACTATTCCTAGTATGCTAAACACATTTTCTAAACAAGTGCTCCTATCGCTCCTAGCTCCGTTGCACATTTTTCCCATTCCTTTAGCGATTAATATGATTTAATAAAAATGCTAATTCAATGTAATTAAGTATTTGAAAAATGGAATGAATAGTAACTAAGAAAGACAACAAATAAAACACAGAATTAAATGCGCAAATAATGGATGCAATAGTAAGTGCATGCAGGCAAAAAGCTCGGGCGTCACATATAGAGGTTTAGTTTCTCAGTTGATTTCCTTCTAAAGACGGCCTTATGAAAAAAAAGGAAAAATTAACTACCTAGCTGCTTTCCAACTAGTACAATGGGATCAATTGCAACCACTGTTACCTTCACTGGCATACTTCACACTGGAATCCGAACTTGCGCTATAAACGTAATGTAATCTCATTGATCATGTTAGGCCAACCAAATAAAAGAAAATAATGAATGAGAAAGCAACAAAAGGATCTGAAATTGGTCGAGTGGGACAGTCAACCACTACTCCCCATCTTACTAATTGAAGGAGTTCGATCTGCGCTGGGATTTTGAGCAAGCGAGGCCCAGGCACAAGATTAAATGGCCTACTTATCCCGATCTAACCCTCCTCGTAGCTATTCCTATGCGCATAGATGTAGATCTATCTCTATGTATCCCTCTGCCCCGCCAGAACTTCCTTTCCCCTTCTATCAAAAGGTGAAGATCTAGTGTTAGTCACCCTACTTAAGAAAGAATAAGAACAGTAGGAAGAGCTTTATTTCATATAATGCCGTGGCAAGGAAGTTCAATTGTTGATTCAGAGAATGCCCTTAGAGAATGACAGGAAGAATGAGCTCTTGCTGCAAGAATGACTTATTCACGTGAAGAAGAAAAGGCTATCACTGTTCTAGAAGAGGAAGCGGGGATTCCAATAATGGAAGATCGATAGGCGAGAACAAAGGTTGAGGCGGTGAAGGATGTTTACGAGAAGGCCACCTTACAACCATAGAAAATGCGTTTCTCAGTCTTGATAAGATCCTATCGAGATACCGTCAAATCGAATCTATAGTAAAGAAAATAACAATAGAATGAAAATCAAAATGCCCATACATAAGTGGAGACCCTTTACCTAAGACATTTGAAGTACACAGGGATGCGTCAAAGCCGAGGTAAGGCAATAGGTTGTAGGATCCTCCTCTCTTCGGATTACCTTAGGGGTTCCAAAAGGCTAGGACCGAGGAAAGTTTATATCGAGCACTGACACGCTCCTGGAAGGTGGCATCCCTATGGTTTCGATAGGCACAAACTGTCGACCTATTTCTATGGAAGGCATAAATCCTAAATTTTCACAATCAGCGGTGAATGCCGGCAGATACATATATGATCGATCCTTGAAAGGAGAATTTGAAACATTGATGGTAGGTGGACGCAACTGCACCGGCCTCGTGCAGCCAAGGCCTTCCCAACAAGAGATTGAAAGAAGTAACAATGTCTATTACATGGAAGGCCGTGGTGAGCATCAAGGGTCCTAATCTTAGGTTGGTAACAAGCCTGCTAATAGCTTCCCTTCTCGAGTTGTCATAGGTAGTAACAAAAATACGGTAGAAGGCAACAAAGTGTCCTGGGGAATGCTGAGAGCACGAAGAGTGGATAAGGGGCAGATGTTCAGGGCTGCCCCTGTATCGAAACAACTAAACAAGCCAAAAACCCTAACAACCAATTCAAGTGTAAAGATCCCAAAAAACACCATACAAACTCCTTTAATCCTATAAATACTGAACATAATGTAGAACCCCCTAAACTGCCTAAACCGCCTTTGAACCCCCAATATTGTTCTAACCAAACCACAAAGAATGATCTGCCTCCGGAATAGAGATCCTACCAGATTCACCAAATGGAAATTCTAGATATAATAGAAATGAGCTTGACTCTTCAGAATCTTTGATACATCCTCAACAGAGAGGACGAATGAACTGGGTAAGATTCCATCGAACTAAGGCAGGGAAGGTTTGGTTGGGGTGAACGAATCGGATCTTAGAGAAGTCTCGGTCTTCATCTACACCTAGGATAAGGAAGAGAAAATCATTTGATGAATGAATGCATTAGAGAGCATTAGGCTAACGCCTAATTCTTCCACATGAATACCATATGATAGATAGAAATACTGATTTACCTTAAGGATCGTGCACTAGAATCAATAGAATCATAATCCGATGTGGAATAAGATAAGTAATTGAATTAGCTCTATGATATGCAATGGGTTTAATGGAGTTAATGCTTTGACTCCTAGTTGTATTGTACTAGAATACCATTTTAGAAGAAGGAAATGTATGATATTCAAGTTCATAGTTTTGATGGAATGCTTGCTATCAGTGCATTAGGTGTCCTAGTTGTCCAGTACCAATCCGCTTTCAAGGTTAAGTGTGCCTTTACCTTTGTTTAGTCATTCATACAGTCTCTGGAAAATGTTATCAAATCACCTGTGAAGGAGGGTACTACTTATTATAGTATATAGATCCTTCTTAGGATAGCCTATTATAGTGAATAGGTACTTTCCTTCGCATATAAGCTTATCTCTTATGTAGGTATACTATCACTATTGTAGTTATCTCTTAGTCATATATGCGCTGCTACTAGTTAGAATAAGCTTCTAATAAGGTAGACTATCGCATATCCGCTTTCATTCGATAGGCCATCAATGAACAATCTCCACCCCGAACTCTGAGCAAACAGGTCTTGGAGGTCGACCCCAGTAGCTGGGTTTAGGATAATCTTCAATTTGTTCAGTTCTCGCCTCTGAGGTGAGCTTGTCTGGAGTTCTTTTCTCTACATTGGCCATAGAGGTCGGCTCGTCATCTATGGAATAGTCGCCCCCAATGTCTGATTCTACAGGGAAATCCGCCAGGAAGCTGGCTAGTGCTTGACCTTTTTCTGCTGTTCGTGGTTCGTATCGAATGTCGAACTCGCCTAGCTGAACTGCCCACTTTGGTACTCTTCTGGGCGGGTCGGTCTCGCCGAAGATGTTCTTTAGCGGATATTATGTGAACACTCTTATTGCATGTGCCGGTGACGGTACGAAATTAAACCCAAATCTCTGCCTCCTTGCTGAATAGATAAAGGCGAGTGCTACTTTCTCGACCTTAGAGTACCTCATCTCTGTGTCCAATAAGGTCTTACTGGTGAAGTAGACTGACTTCTCCTGTCACTCATCCCAAGGGAATCAGACAGAGTTGATTGAGGACTCTATAGCTGCTAGGTACAGACTTGGGACCTCGTAGGGGACCGGCATGGATATGATAGGAGGCTTGTCGAGGTCTTTTTGGAGGGGTTGAAAGGCTTCTTCGACCCGAACCAAGGAATTCCTTAGATATGATGCAAAATGGATCTTGTTCTATCGTTGATCAGAGATTTCTCTATGAACAATACGAATCGGAGTTTGAGTTTGAAGAAAGGGAATGAGTCCTCGACCCGCAACGGATAGAGGAGGATTTATTCAATCACATAGTTTAGGCTCCTAGAATATGGCGCCCTTGGGGCTTTCTATTTGATTATATCAAAAAACCCAATGAATTGGGATTTCCCTATTGGGTCAGGTCATTTCGGGGCAAGTGGATCATTTATGATGAAGAGGATGGGCTTCAAGAGAATGATTCAGAGTTCTTGCAGAGTGGAACCATGCAGTACCAGACACGAGATAGATCTTCCAAAGAACAAGGCTTTTTTCGAATAAGCCAATTCATTTGGGACCCTGCAGATCCACTCTTTTTCTATTCAAAGATCAGCCTTTTATCTCTGTGTTTTCACATCGAGAATACTTTGAAAATGAAGAGATTTTAAAAGGGCTTCTTACTCCCCAAACAGATCTTCCTACATCTATATATAAACGCTGGTTTATCAAGAATATGCAAGAAAGGTACTTCGAATTGTTGATTCATCACCAGAGATGGCTTAGAACCAATAGTTCATTATCTAATGGATTTTTCTGTTCTAATACTCCATCCAAGAGTTATCAGTATTTATCAAAGCTGTTCCTATCTAACGGAACGCTATTGGATCAAATGACAAAGACATTGTTGAGAAAAAAGATGGCTTTTTTCCCAACTCGACATGCTTGCTTTAACTCTATCGACAACATTTTTGGTGTCCAGACCAGTAGCATCAGTAGCGACGGTTAAGGATAGTTTCGAAAGAGATATATGTGGAGCGGTTTCAGTCCCTCTTTGGAGGGACTTACGCCAGCTTTGGTCAGCAGAGTTACCCTCCACTCAGTCATGTAAAACACGGTTTCGTATACCCCTAATTCTAATTGCAAAAAGGGAATCCAATCATTGTCAATGGGTTTGGGAGAATAAGAAATACAATACCAATAAGTGGATGAGTGGATGAAAGAAATCTTTTTCAATTTATCTTGAGGCTGCCAAGGTCAGTTGAGAGGGGGATCAAAGGTGCCATAAAATAAATTTTCTGACATCTGTTTTCCCAAGGCTTAACCTCTTCGTGGGGTTATGAAAGAAAGCTTCGATCTTCCACCTTTGTCCGATGAATGCACTTATTCATGGATTATATCTTCCTTCCAATAGAGCTACAAAGAAAGGCTTTTCGTGGGCTTAATTAGAGCTACATTTTCGAGGAAAGCTTCAACTTTAGGCTTTAGGCAGAGACAAGAGTTCCGATCCTATGGTATGGTATTCCAGCCACTATGGTCTCACTCTGACTTGCTCACGAAGAAGAATTCTCGATCGAGAACTAGTACGAGGGTAGAAGGACAAACTATCGGGCTTATGCTGGCAAGCTATCTAAATCTGACTTAGATAAGGAAGAGAAACGTAGGCAAAAGTGAAGGGTTGGCCCTGATGTTACAACTCAATCTCACAGCTTCCTTCTTGAAACAAGTTCCGATAGAGCTTTCCCAGGACTGAAAGCTGCCTAAACTGGATCAAAGATACCCACTTGCCCAGAAGTAGCTGCAAGAACAGGAACGCCAATGCCTATGGTTGAGTGAACATGGCTTGTTCTCGAAGAAAGAAATTATAAGGCATTTATCTACCTTAGATAGATGCCAGGATAAGGATTCGCAAGGGATATTGAATGAAAATTGGAAGCAGGACAGACAAGTAAGGCATGAAGAGGCTCTAATAAGGTTTAGGCTTGAGGTTTATGTAGCCTATATAAGTATCCGAAGTTGTCGAAATAGACAAAAGGAGTTGTAGGCCAACTCGTAATAGAATTCGATGCTTTGAGAGAAGGGTGTGAGGGAGAAGATGATCTTAGAATCGAGCATCTGACGAAGCCAAGCTCATGCCATCAAAGGGAGGACTCTTGTTAAACCTTCCTTACTTATCGATATTCTTTACCTAACCTAAGGACTCTTTTTGAGGAAAAATCGGTTGGGAAAGAAGGCTTGCTTCAAGCATTGGATAAAGGGATGTCCATGCCTGGATAAGCCTTTTACTCTTTTACAGGTACTTTTGTCGTCGCTGGTCTTTATTTCTGGAGGCAAGAGCAAGAAGATCAGAAGCTAATCCTTGTCTGGGAGAGGCGTATTAGAAAGGATGTCCCCCCATAAGAGCTTCAGAGGGAAGGTACGCACCTTACTCAACTAGAAGAGGAGTTGTCCTATCCGAAAGGGTCCTAACAAGGTCGGGGAGTTCTGTCCGTCTACTTTCTTAATATGGAATTGGGATTGAGACTTTCACTTTCATGCTAGGAGTTGAAGATGGAGCTGTCTAAGCTATTCCCCCTAAGAGCAGTCTAATCGTAACGAGAAAGAAAGTCAGTAGCTCCTCGAATTCCCGAGGCCGACCCGTAACACCTTTTACTTACTATGAACTAGGATTAGCTCATAACATAAACTCAAAGACGCCAGAAAAGCACATTTAACACGGTTCATCAGGTTGTTCAGAGGCTCCTTCCTGTCCCACCTCTACCCTGCTTCAATATATCAGTTGTCATTAAACACATTTTTCTCTTAACGAGAAGCAAATGGCTTTTGTGTTTGTGATCCTGTGTTAAAAGCTTACTAAGCGCATGTCAAAAGCTATCACCCCTATTAAGTTTGTCGCTAGTTTCGGAATGCACGACTTCCTATGCTCTAAACTCATATCTGGATTGATTTTCTTCTTTGTTATATAATAAGAGGTGCACATAGTCTAAGTAAAGAATTTTTGGGCTTCATATCAGCCGGTCATAGGCGACCACTCTCTCTCTTACTTTCTTTCATTTAGTTAGGCGTGGTAAAGAATCTCGCTCGAAAGAGACTCTTGGTTCACCTACTCAATTGGAATGACTCTTACCCTTACTTATCTCTTTACTCCGAGAAGTCCCCCTCGAAGCTATTCCCCGGTGCTGTCTTCTTTCTCTTTACTCTGAGAATGAAGCCATTAGCCGAACAGAATACGGACTTGCTTGCTCTATTTGATTTAGGACCTCTTGCTGCTACGTCTCTTTCGAATTCAGTTCCTAATAAAAGAAAGAGATTGAAGGCCTGGCTATTCCGATTGAGAATATGAAAGAGGCTATGAAATAGAAGAAAGAATGTGAGTTTGAACTCTAACTCAAGAGCCCTTACTCAAGAGGGTTTCTCTTCCTCTTATTTTTAGAAGTCAAATGTTAAGTCTAGTTGGGGCAACTGGGCCAGACGACATTGATAGCGGAGTTTTCGTGGTAAGGTACAAAGCTTTTATTTTCTGGGTCTTGGGCAGACGTACTCAAATGGTACAAATAGAAAGGCTTGTCCAGTGAGTGATGACACTAGCGAGTAAACTACAAAAGGGTCTTGTTTGGTATAATATAAGCGAATGAATTAGTTAGAATTCGCTCAGATGTGACTTCTTTGCTCGGTTTCGGTTGCTTGACTCAATAATGGCCCTTTAAAGTCATTGACTCGGTATTTATGTAAGAGCGATAGAGCTCATTTTTTGACCTCCGTTACCTCTGAAACTCGGCAAAATAGCCTGCCTTTCTTTCAATGCTTTAAGATGGAAGTTGGTCGAGTGCTGTCGTAGGGGGAGTCCAGACGGACTTGATTGCTTATTTCATTCCATCTCTGCTCCTGGAAACAAATCAAGATCAAGGATCTTAAAAAGACAGAGTCAACCGATAGATCAAAGAGTCACAAACCTTGCTGCCACCTAATCGATGAATCTTGTCCCCTTTTTATGGCTTTAGCCCGCTTCTTGTTAGCTTGTTACTATAAAAATTGCGTGCGTATAGAATGGGATCAAGACCAGTAGGTCGGTTCTCTCCTGAGTATCATTAATGGGTCCACAGACTTTTTTGATAAAAAAGAAAGGATAGGTCCGGGGACCCCTAATATAATAGAATTGGATCACTCATCTCATGCCATGGATGGACTCTTATTCGATGTCAATCGTTCAGCTTCTTTGTTTATTGAAGGCCCATTCCCCCTGAGTGAGACCATTCATTTGTCTTAACTCGGGCTGAAAAGGTAGATTAGCCCCATATTTTATTCTTTTTGATTTCAAGCTACTTGCGCCTATTGTTTATTGGTCCAATGGCCTTACCGCTAGCTGTCCCTCTATTAAAATGTTGGGCAAGTGGCAGGGAATTACCCGTATTTAGTATGAGCAGAGTGGAAACTACTTATACCTTTCGGACTTTGGCATTCGCTTGTCACCTGTAATCCCAAAAAACTGACCTCAATAATGTTTGCAATCAGACATTAGATCTGAATCAAAATAATTCCCGATATAAGATTCATCTATGCTGGCAAAAACACTTTCAGAGCAATTGTCCCATCGGCGTGAAGGTTTTTTGTTTAAGACTGCTTTTCGTGCCCTTACTTTGGAGTCTATCAGCTGCAACAAGGGCTGCGGGAACGAGTGCTTTCTATGGGATGAGATGACAATTTATATATATAAGATATCGGTAATTAAGCTAGGGCGTTTAGCTTACTTAGTTTACTCCCAAGCACTCACGACACTCTTTCAAGATTTGGCATCTCCCGTCGCTCTCCTGGTGTAAGAGTTGAGCCTTCACTTCTCCCTCCCCCAACCGAATCTCCTATATGTTATATTAGAATCTATTATTTTATTGGTTCAAAGCCTATTGGTCGACTCAACCTAACTATCGCTTGGCCAATGAAGAGTAGTTCTAGAAAACTTGCCTCATCTGGCCAATAGGAAGAAAAGGCTTCGTAGTGCTTCAGATGATGGCATATCTTCCTCTTGTCCGCATACTATAGTTGATTGAGCGGATATGAAGAGAAAAACTTGAATCCGCAGCTATTGAAAGTAGGAAGACGTGTCAATAATCAGAGTTCATCTGGCCGGGGGGATCCTACTACCCCATAGATGGAATCCCTATATAGATGATCACCCTCCTGGAAATGTTTCGACCTTTTTCTTTTATTCCCGAGTGGATTCCTTATTTGATGTTTCTGAAGGACTTGATTCTAGTACGAACGAGTACGAATGATAACGTACGTTACGTTTCAAAGATCATGACATCGTTTATATAAGCTATAGTGAAAAAGTCAAAGGGTTTGACTATCTCGTCCAAAATTCTTTACCTAGCTCTCACTTGCTAATACCGCTCGCAACGAGAAGAGCTTGATTACTACGCTTGTCGCTGACCAAAATCTTGTTCTTTCTTCATCACGAGGAAAGTCATAAGTAGGTAGGGCCCTCTTTTAGTTGCGAAGTCGAGCTCACTCCTTAACCTTTCTTCAGAAATAGCATAGCGCGGTCTCTCCTAGAAAATAGGGAAACACATGTTGTAGCCACTCTATTCGCTAGGAATCTCTTTTTTGCTCCTCGTACGCATCTTCCTCAGTCCAGGAATTCCGACCGGCGGGATAGGCATTCATAGAATCAGTTTAGCTATCTGAGGTACCTCTATTAGATGAGTTGACCTTACCTCTTTCATTCAGATCTGCAGAGAAAACTGGAACAGAAGCTGCATTGGAAGAGGTAGCTAAGCCTACTGAATCTTGGGAATTAGCATCTGTTACTGACCTACGTTGAAAGTCAACCAGCAGCTAACTACTGAGTACGAAAGGCAGAGTAGGTACTGTGTAGACGGAACAAAGTAAGGTCGAGAGTCGTGAGTAAACTAAGTAAGTAGTAATAAAACCTCGATGGCGAAAGACCAGGAAGAGTTAGGCACCTTAGCATATCTATACCTACTATGAAGGGAAGATTTAAAGCGAGAGTGGGACTTCGATCAATAGGTTAGAGACAGGTAGAATCAATCCGGGCATCCAAGATAATATGCAAATTGAACTAGAGAGCTTGGACACAGATGAAGACATGTTTAGGATGTTGATGTATGGTAGTGGTTCCCGTAGATAGGTCTACGACAGTGCTTCCTATGATGAGTAGACCACTGAGCACGTCGGCGGCAGCGAATGCTTCCATGAAATCCATACTTAGTGCTCCAAAACCCCTATCCCTAAGTTATAGTATAATGTTCTTCATTTAATCAACTCATCCAATGCATGCCCCTTCGGTATTCAAATCCCGGGCCAACGTTAAGGGCGGGATACACGTCTATTGAATGAGTTGACTTACTTGTTTCATATGGATTTGCAAGGACAGCTGGACCAGTGGGGGTGGCTAAAGCCATTAAATCTTAAAAATTGGCATCTCCTGTTATTATTAGAGTTTTGTATCAATCTCTTCTTGGAATTGACTTAGCTAAGGGATCTACCACTGCGGGGTAAACACCATCCCATGTTGCAGAGAAAACATTTTTTTAGTTAAGGGGATAAACGAAAGAAAAAGGCCCTTTGATAAGATATAGAAAGTAATTCAAATGTTATATATAGACCATGGTCCTATCCCTGATTTTTAATAGAAAAGGTTGACCAATATGATTAAGGTTAGTATTTATTCAAACTAACCTTGGCTAAAAGTTTCATACTACATGCGGCGCAGCCTACTTCTACTTTCGCTACTAAAAGGAGAAAGTCTGTGAGTCCATGATATAGTGCGGGGGTAGAAATAATGCTTCATTTTAGTGAAGGCAATTGAGCCTGTTAGCTGTCGCTAGAATTCTTACTCAGGTTGGGCAACAAGCGCCGATCCTAGCCCGACAACAACCCTTTTTTCATCCCTTCTGGGATCATTCCGCAGTGCCTGTTGAAGAATGAGCTGGCGACTCATAGGCAGTGGCTTGGTTAAGGGAATCCACTGGAGCCGTAGTGAAAGCGAGTCTTCATAGGGAAATTGTCACAGCTTATGGCCCCGAACCTGGGTGATTTATCCATGACCAGGATGAAGCTTGGGTGAAACTAAGTGGAGGTCCGAACTGAATGATGTTGATGAATCTGCGGATGAGTTGTGGTTGGGGGTTCAATGCAGTGATAGGGAAACAATTAGGGGAGTTCATACAATGGAAAGAGATATTCATATGTTACCATTTCATGTGAGAAGACAGAGTTTTAGGAAACAAGCTTACATGTAATGGTTAATTGCTTTCGTCAACATGCAGTAGCATGCCAACAAATGGCATAAAATTTTTTTGGATATGGAGTAGGGTGTTAACTTAGGAATCCAATGGTTACGCAGGTATTCTTATTTACTACCAAAGAAGGGATAGAGGTGGCGACCTGGGGATATAATGAGTGCCTTAAGCATACTCGGGGCGCCCAGGAGTAAGCGATCAGTGTTCTTGCTAAGGGGTCCAAACAGAGGACTAGCGTCCCTTCTTGACTTTTGAGTAAGAGATCTCATGAACTCAAACAACAAGAACTTGCTCGAACTCATGCTTAGCATTTCTTTCGTATTAGGTGTCATTGATTTCTGGAAAATGGTCCCTCAGATTCTCCTAGAAGTTGACCCCACTCTGGTCTTACAACCTGAGAAAGTGCAAATCCTCAAGAAGGTAATACTGCATCAAGGGTGTCAATAGCTAGATGTGCTTGATGGAAGCATATGTACATGCACTGAGAATCCAGTCCATAACCAAATCACCGAGAATTTCCAACAAAGGAGCTTGGGGCTCACAGAAGAAGCAAGAGCAAAGGCTAGAGCTAATGCTTTTACGATCGCCCTGGCTTTTGCCTTGATGTGAATTATGCTTAATGTTGTTACCACTTCTAATATAACAGATTAAGTTGAATCGGGCAGATTGTAACAGAAACTTGTACTTTTCTAATGTTTGCTGCGTCCGTAAGAGAGAAAGAACGTAGTACAACTTGATCCCTTTTTGGGTGTACCTTTTTAGAAAGGTCGATTCCTGAACTAAAAGGTAGGCTGTGGCTTTACCCTTTTCCAGAATCAAATGTAGCTAAAAGGCGAGGCCCCTAGTGATAGGGGGGAAAGAAGTGTGGGCAAGTGGGCTTCTTTCACTCACTTTTGTTTTGGAAAAAGCATTGTAGAGCAGCAAAAAAAGCACTATGCTATAGCAAAAGTGTCAAATGGCCAACTGTCCCCCGTAGCTGAAGATCCGCTTCATAAGATGGCCCATTTCATGCTAACTTAACTCATGATGACCCCGATGAAACTATGAAATCCGCGAAGCTCGTTTGGCTACCTTAAGGAAGTGCTGCCTTTATTCCCTCGTTTCTTTGGACCTCGTTCTGAAGAAACAAAGATCGAGCAGTGAGACCCCTCGCCTAAGGCATGCGAATGGGAAAGCTTGATAGCCGTAGATCGAGCCATGGGCATAATTCTACTCGCGGTTCCCTGTTAATGTTCTACACTCAACTTGGCTTGTGACAAGACTTTCTAGGGATGATGAAAAAAAAATGAAATCCAACTCGTGAAGAGCGTAATCACTTGAAGTGGAAGGCTACCTTTAGGAAGGAAAACAGAAATGGAAGTTCTTGTGGGTGGGGCTATGAAAATGAAACGTGGTATATAATGCAAGGAAAGGCCATACAAACGAAGCGTCTAACCATTAGTCTGCGTTAGCTAGCAATGAAGAGCTGAGTATGAGTCTTTCCCCCTACTTCTGGTTCATCTCGGTACTGTTTCAGCCTTGGTACGTGATATTGTCAGATATAGTAATAGAGAATTATAGCAGGTGTTCCCACAAGACATCAGGACTAGTTCCATTAATTCCAGGTTCTGTTCCAGATTTGGTCCAAACTATCAAGGAAGAGAGCTTCAGGCAGAGATAGACAAAACTCCACACCAATCGCTTCGAAAATCATCCCATGTCATTGTTTGGTTTGAGTTTCAGCCCAGCTATGTGCTAAAGAAGAAGCCCTAAACTGACCCCACTTCTACAAATACATCAATGGTACTTCTTTAAGTTTAAGACAGCGCCAGTCGCTAATGATTTGGCATTTCAACTAAAATGATTAGTCCCAACCATCTAGATCTCCTCCCTACTTACTACCAACCTTGTTCTTTAGGGGAATCTCTTCCATTTCATTCAATTTTGGTACCACCGCTGACAATCTACTCTACAAAAGAATAGGAAAGTGCCTTTCTATAGGCTTATTCTGATCTCGTATTAAAAGAAACAAATAGGCTTTTACACTTCTAGTGAGACAAAAAGCCCTTAATAACCAGTTCCCTAGCTCAAAGGTTAAGTGAGAGGTTTGTCTCGGCAAGCCTTACATTTCATTCTGGGCCTACGATTGGCTTTCGAAAGAGAAGGGAACTGACTGGCAAAGACCTTTATACCAATATATTGATGATGAAGGACTGAGCTTTGTTCGAGAAATGTCTACCTATCTATCACATTAGTCTAGTCAACTAAGGAAGAAGGTAGACCTAACTTTCTAATGAATGAATGAATTTCCTAGGCAGTCAATCGGAAGCTGCTTAGCTAATCTCATTTCCCTTTGGCCGACGAGGCATCAGAAGTGGTAGCATTTACACTACATAAAAAAAGGAAGATAAGCATAATTAATAATAGCTTGCATACTCTGCGACCTCTGGCTATCCCTCCCTCGTCTATCTTAGGTATCTCATCTAATGTAGGGTTAGTCACCTCTGTTGGTTCTTCTTCTTTATCTAATAGCGTTCTATCTTCATTAGTATGTATCTCTTTGTTTCTTTCGACAATCTCTCTTTCGTATATGAGCTGTGAGTAGCTTTTTCGTCCGCTTGTGCGACTACATATTTCTGTTTATAGAGTCTCTTCCTTTCCTTAGTCGGAGCAGTGAGCATCCCTAGTCTACCGAGACTGAAGGGGTGGAAGAATGAGATAGATGCTGCCTTTTAGAGATCCCCTAAAGGTAAACGAGGAAAAACTTCTGGTGAGTTGTCTTTGACTAGTGTTTTGAAAAGGTAGTTTCTCAGAGTTAGCTCTTTTTCTGGCTCTGTCATGCCGTAAGCAACATATATTATGGTTAAGGTTAATGTTTCTTTCTTTATTTTGTTCCTTTTACCTATCTGCCTCCTCATCCTTTGATTGCCTGTCTAGCTACTCCTTTCTTGAGTATTCGAGGTGGGCTCTTGTCCTTTGTCAACACCGTACGTGATATTCATTCTTATCCTTATTTCTTTGTATTAGTTATCTGGAGGAACTTCTTGCAATAGATAAAAACTTCTTTAGAAAGGGAAGCTTGACATAGTTAATGAGGAAGGGGTAAGCATCGTCTAATAAGAGAAAGGATGCACATAAATGCACGAAATCCACTCTTGGGATATGATGGATGAAGGCAATGTTGTCCCCAAAAGGGCTCTTGAAGGCCCCATCTAAGGTTTAGCTTAGCCCCCGATTACTCCTAGCATGGACGAGGAAGGAAAAATGCAAATGGCACATTTCTTAGATGCACATGACAAGAATGCGCTCTTAGTAGAATGCAAGAAAAGCTTACTTACTTTCCTCGCCACTCTGTCAAATAGGCTTAATGCCTTACTCTATAGGAGGAATCCGAAAGAATCAATCATCTGGAAGGATATTAAATATCAAAAATGAAATCTTCCTTTATCGACACAACTGCAAGAGCAGAGCAGGGGAAAGGGATAGCACTGGTCTTGACTCTGAAACTATTATTTTTTGAGTAGATGTCGACATTTCCGCTGGTAAAAAGACATCTCAATAAGAGCCTTTAGGGGCACATTTTTCATCCAACTAGAAATATCTTAAGATAAGAAATGCCTCTTATTTATTGTTCATAGTGGATTGATATCCCGTTTTCTTCTATAGCCAAAGCCAAGGATGGTGAAGCTCAGATGTCTGGTAAGGATAGGAAAAGATCTAAAATGGAGTTGATGTATCCCTTCGGTTCCGCCTTAGTTGTATTCAAGGAAAAAAGGGGTTTGATCACATTAAATGATTTAAGTCGGGGCAGTTCGAGTGAAGAAGAAGAAATGAGATTATTATCTTCCAAGAAATCTCTACGCTATCTGCAACTTTGATATCTCATTACTACCAATCAAGCTCAACCTGCCTATGGTATGCAAACCTCTAGATTGGTTGAGTACCTGCCCGCCAGGTCAAATCCCTAGAAATCCGTCCAAACTCTCTAGGGGTTACTTAAGTTGGCCTACCAACGAAATGTATGATCGTTACCGCCTGTTAAATACCGGCAACATAAATCATTTTAATATATATATTTTCGGAAAGGGTAATTGTGAGAAACTGTGTTGTGTAATGAACACACTGCAGCATCAGGCCTTTAAAATAAACAGTGATTGGTTGAATCAGATTCTAAATAATGAGGATTTATTTGTATCATATGGCTATCTCATGCCTAAATTTCTAGCCTCTATGAATCTAAACGATGTATTATGTCACGCCCCGACCCGACCCTGCAAAAGGCCAAGCCCGGACCCGACACACGGACGGAGTCTCCTCTGTACTGCGGACGAACCGAAAACCCTAAAATCAACATAACACTTGCAAAAGCCATAAAACAACTAAAACAAGCCAACTTTCTTTCAAAAACGTACATCTTTTCATTAACAACTTTGCAACCCAAAAATGATATGCATACTACACAATTATTTATGCCACTAAACAATTAACTATTAGCATGCATTTCCTTACTAGTCACATGAGTATATATTTACAAAGTTACAACCTTTAATCCTTTACAACATAAGACCATCTAGGCCTCAAAATAGATACTACATACAAGGCCACATGCCTCAAAATAAAACGACAACCACGCATTAAACACATCAAGCATGGCTCGCACAAAAGTCTGGCAACCAACCACCAGCAAAGCAAAGAAGTGCTATCACGGAAACACCTCCACCTGCTCTTCCTCCTTTATTACCTCAATAGGGTCTGCTTCAACTACTCTTGTAAAAACATAGTATAGAAAGGAATGAGCAAAAACTATTGCTCAGCGAGGGCAATTGGTCTCAAGGACGGAGATGAGAGGAGTATGCAATGCAATTAGCCAAGCAATTCATACAAACATTATATAGAGATACAAACAAAGCCACCAATAAAGCAAAGCAAGCATTAAAGCTATAAACACTCATTCAAATGATACGATACTCTTTTCACGAGCAACTTTCAATCACGAATTCGATGACGACGCGCCGGCCCAAACCACCTTATAACACCAGTTTGGAATACCCCGGAAGTATCCATCAATCTATGACCCAAATCTCCCTGGGAGGCAACCCAAGCGAGAAAAGGGAATAGCTACGGAGCTAGAGCAACCAACACTGGCAACCCGAGGCTACCCAGAGAGGCCCATCACTCATGTGCTGGACACTATGCAATGCAAGACTCGATACAAGGCGATAAACGAGCAATAAAGCCACACGTGGGAGAATAACAAAGTAGGTTACTCTCGCATGCAATAGCAACAGTTGATAAGCATTTCAATCAGAATCAATACAAACAAGTATGTCAATCAACCATAAGCATTCTATAGGCATAATATCAAGAAAACACACAAAGTCACAAATCGGCCCCAACTATCAAAACAGTACCATTTCCAAACGAGCCACGAGTTCCGGAAACCGACTTCGTCAATCCTCCTAGGTCACCATAAGGCACGTCTAAAGACCCCGAAACCCTACTTAACCCTAGAATTTACGCAAAGTCCCGATTTTCCCCTTTGCTCGTTTGAACTACAACTATACCAACCAAACACCCAACCAACACCATAATTGCACCAAAAGTGCTTCCATGGCCTCCCGAAACAATGCCAACACGCAAAATGAGAAAACGCTAAACTCGACCTAAACGACCCCGACTTTTACCAAGGCATAATTCCCGTTTTTTCCATTACACAACCCAAACAAACCATGCATTTAGGCATTCTAACACACCTAGCATATTTCTACATCAACGGACAGCATAACGGAGCAACTTCATCGTTTCAAGGGTTTACTATTCATAAAATACTATTCAACAACCAATTTAAATTGTAATCTCAACATTTAACCTCACAAAATGTTAAAAAGCTATAAATACACGTTCTACAATTGCCAAGGAACATTCTAGAAGCATCAAAATGCTTTAAACAACAATCTACGGATAAAATCTAAAAATCACAAAGTTAACATACTTGACATTTAAATGCGCAAATAACGTACTTCCCTCACCTTAGGTACTCCTAGTCGCTAGGAAAACAACGCTGGACACCTCGGAAACCACCCCGCATGAGCTCACGTGAAGATTGAACAATTGGAAGTTGAAATGGTTTTTTTTTTCTTCTCTCAAAGTCACGGCCTGCTCTGCCTGTTTTCAGCTTCTTTTTTTATTTTATTTTGCTTTGTTTTAAGCTTATAAGGTGACTACTTGGTCAAAGGGTCAAAGCCCTTGGTCAAACAACTTAAAATTGGTCAAAATGACTTATTTCAATGCATTTTAAGCTAAAATAACTATCACCAATATTAATTCTAGCTAGCAACAATTAAAATATAAAATTTAAGTCATCTAAATACTAGTTTCACTATTTGCTGAGGACTAGAAACCGTTCTCTAGCTATCGCTCCCTAAATGCAATGCACGTTGCGACAGCAAGGAAGTAACAATTAATTCTCAAAGAATTTAAGGAAATATAATTTCCAAAATAATAAACAAGAAATTTTCACATTCCGGGCTTGGGTATTACACCCTCTCCCCCTTAAAACAATTGTGCCCACGCAATTCTTACCCGGTCAACAAACAACTCCGAATACTGATTCCGAACCTGGTCCTCTCTTTCCCAAGTTGCTTCCTCAAACCTATGATGATTCCACAAAACCTTTACTAACAAAATACTCTTTCTGCGAAGCTCCTGAATTTTCTGATCCACAATTCGAATCGGTTTCTCTTCATAAGACAACTTTTCTTTAATCTGCAAAGGCTCTGGTTCAAGTACATGTGAAGGATCTGGATGGTACTTCTCTAACATAGACACGTGGAAAACATCGTGCAGTCTCGACAAGCTCGGAGGCAAAGCTAACCGATAAGCCAAAGGACTTACCTTTTCAGTGATCTCATACGGACCCACATACCTGGGACTAAGTTTCCCGCTCTTACCGTGCCGAATCAATCCCTTTCTAGGAGAAATCTTAAGAAACACCCAATCTCCCAAATCAAACTCAAGATCCCGACGGTGCTTATCCGCATAACTCTTCTGACGACTCTGAGCTGTAAGCATACGCTAGCGAATAAGGTGAACATTATCTATCATCTTAATCATCTCAGGTAACACAGTCGGATCAACTGTTCTCATCTCTCCAACCTCTTCCCAATACAATGGGGATCTGCATTTCTGACCATACAACGCCTCGTAGGGAGCCATACCTATAGTAGATTGATAACTATTGTTGTAGGCGAACTCCGCTAAAGGCAAAAACTTCTCCCAATTCTTCCCAAAGTCTAGCACACATGCCCGAAGCATGTCTTTCAAGATCCTGATAGTTCTCTCAGACTGGCCATCAGTTTGTGGATGATATGCAGTACTGAAGCTCAACTTAGTTCCCATGGCCTCTTGCAACTTCTGCCAAAATCGAGATCTGAATCTGGGATCTCTATTTGACACTATACTCTGTGGCACACCATGAAGTCTCACAATATTAGCAACATAAAGCTCAGCTAGTTTATCAAGGCTATCCTGTTTGTTCACGGGAATAAAATGTGTAACTTTAGTCAAGCGGTCCACAACAACCCAAATAGAATCACATCCTCTCAGAGATCTAGGAAGATCGGTCACAAGGTCCATTGTTATATGTACCCACTTCCATTGCGGAATCGACAACGGCTGCAGAAGCCCGGCTGGCCTTTGATGCTCAACTTTAACCGTCTGACAAGTCAAACACCTGGATACATACCCAGCAATCTCCCTCTTCATATTGTTCCACCAGAAGTGTTGTTTCAAGTCTCTATACATTTTAGTATTGCCTGGGTGAATCGTATACCTCAAATTATGTGCCTCGGACAGAATCTCATTCTTCAAAGTCGGATCACCAGGAACACATACTCTGTCCCTGAATCTGAAGATACCATCTACATGTAATTTAAACTCCGACTCTCCCCCTTTAGCTTTTTCTTGGATCTTCAAGATGTGAGGATCAGTCTTCTGAGCCTCTCTGATCTGTGCTAGCAACCCTGACTGAATCTGCAAACTAGCAAATCGAATCCCTACCTCAGTAGCTTCTGGCTTCCATGAACAAATTTCTTCCAAAGTCTCCCAATCCTTGATAATTAAGCTTGCAACAGTAGCCTTTTGGCTCAAAGCATCAGCAACAACATTTGCCTTACCTGGCACGTAGTTAATAGAACAGTTGTAACCACTTAATAGCTCCAGCCATCTTCGCTGCCTCATATTCAGATCCTTCTGTGAAAACAAATACTTGAGACTCTTGTGGTCAGTAAATATTTCAAATCTGCAACCCCACAAGTAATGACGCCACTTCTTCAAAGCAAACACAACTGCAGCTAACTCAAGATCATGTGTAGGGTAATTGACTTCATATGGTTTCAACTTCCTAGAAGCGTAGGCAATCACCTTACTATTCTGCATTAAAACACAGCCCAATCCTTCCTTAGATGCATCACTGTAGACAACAAAGTTTTATGCTCCTTTAGGTAAAGCTAGTATAGGAGCTGTAGTTAGTCTCTTCTTCAATTCTTGGAAACTGGATTCACATTTGGCATCCCAATTGTAAGTAACTTTCTTTCGAGTCAATTGGCTCAAAGGTCCAGAAATTTTGGAAAAGTCTTTAACAAACCTCCGATAGTAACCTGCCAACCCAAGAAAACTTCGAATCTCTGACACCGTCTCAGGTCTCTTCCAAGATGAAACAACTTCAATCTTAGCTGGGTCTACTGAAATCCCTTGATCTGAAATGATATAGCCTAAAAAAGATATCTGATTCAACTAGAACTCGCACTTGCTAAATTTAGCAAAAAGCTTGTTTTCCTGCAAAGTCTGTAGCACAATCCTCAAGTGTTGTTCATGTTCAGCCTCGTTCTTCGAGTACACTAAAATGTCGTCAATAAAGATCACGACAAATTGATCAAGATAAGGTCGAAAAACCCTCTGCATCAGGTCCATGAATGTGGCTGGTGCATTCGTCAATCCAAACGGCAATACAACAAATTCATAATGGCCATATCTAGTCCTGAATGCCGTCTTTGGTATATCGTCACTCCGAATTCTGAGTTGATAGTAACCCTGCCTCAAATCAAATTTGGAGTAAACACTCGCACCCTGCAACTGGTCAAACAATTCTTCAATCAACGGCAAGGGGTATTTGTTCTTAATCGTGACTTGATTATGTCACGCCCCAACTCGACCCCACCTACGATCAGTCAGGACGCAACGGAATTTCGGCGGCATAACGACAGTAAACAGATTTCCGAGGTTCTAAACCAACCTCATTAAACATCATACATCCAGTAATTCCTCAATATAAACAACAACATACAACACAACCATATTATACAATAAAACATCCTCGTTATACGCCTCCGTTCCAACATGACATACAATACCTCAACTTTATCATACATTTCAAAAGTAAGTTGAGACACAACTACAATTTAACCATAGACAAAAGAAAACCGCTAAGTTAACATCATTTGGTTCATCATCTTTTCAATATCTATTACATTAAGAACCATAAGACATATAAAGTCTATTAAACTAATATACAAGACATTTAACAACATAGAATCATGGATAAGACTCAGGAACATATGACTCATCCACGAAAGGCACATTTTCCACATTCTCCTCTTCAGGAGGCACGTACCCGTAATCTTGTGAAAGTACACCTGAAACATGCATTAATAGAGAGTGAGCTTATATACATAAGCCCAGTGAGGATCCGATAGATCTCGACAGTATTCACTACGCTCCTTGGATTTAGTCCTTTGAGCAAGTAAACACACAACAACATAAATAAAGCTATCATCACATAACTATATGACCATTCAATAAGGATACTCTATTTGGTGTAGCTCCAAACGCCATCACGATCTCAACCGTTCTTCTTATAACTCCCCATTACTCACGCACCCGAGGTACCTCACTAGCCCCTCCCTCCATGACACCTCCGTCATGCGAGCTGGGGGTAGCCTATGGCAGTCATGCCGTTATCAACCCGACAGCCCGACGCTGCCCGAGAGGTGGCACACACATACCAAGACTCCATATTCATCAATCATCAAACAAGCATAAATCAATCAATCAATTGGGAGATCAGCAACAAGAGTGCCCGATTCCCGCATTCAATAATAATCAATCAATAACATCAATATAACATCAATATTAAATTAAACAACAAACAACGTAGTTAGATGACAAAGTAGGCCATCTAACCGGACATGCATAATATACATAATTAAACTCTAAATTACTCAACAACAACTCACCATTCATCACTCGAACACTACCCAACCATCTAAGGCATCGTTCAAGAAATTAAAGAATGACAACCTAAACTTCTAAAATTCATAACTTACAATCTACTAATCCAAACATTGCCAAATCAGTTCCTACCACTCACCCATTCAACCTACTACATTAGCCCTCTCGGAAATCCACCATAACACCTCTAAATCATGCCCGATAACCCTAAAATCCTAAGATGTCATGGCTGGATTTTCCGGATTTTCACACAAACAATGTAATCGAAAATTCGGCATTACAACAGCGCTAATACGTAATTATCAAGTATTTAGAAATCGACGGCAATCGATTTCGATCAACACAACTCAATTAAATCAACTTTGAACATTTTATTCAAAATTAAATACCCGGAAAATAAAAATTATGCTATATCTGACAGAAACTCGTAGTATTAGTATATAATGATCCCTAGCATGCAAGGAGCAATAATCTAACATCAGATTACAATTCTAACGGTTCAATCTTCATTTATACGCAAAAACACAAAAATGACATTTTGAGATCTAGAATTTTTCTCTCACCTTAGATGCGATATAAGCCTAGGAATGCGTGCAATGCGTGCCCAACAAGCAGAATCCAAGTCGGTGCGAAGTTTCACGGACAAAAACTAGGTTTTTCTTTGAAAAATTGGATTGAAAAGCTTGAGTTTTCTCTTCTCTTTTTCTCCCTCTTTCTCACGGCAATGTGTGTGTTTGTGGAGTGTGTTTTGTGTTGTGTGAGTGTGTGTAGGTGATAGTATATAATTAAAAGCTTGGTCAATTAAAAAAATGCAAAGTCAAAGTTATTTTAATAGGCATTTTTGTGTTTTTAATGACTTTAATTGCATTTTAGTGCTCACCAAGTTAAAAATAATTATGCCACCCCCAAGATATCTCAAGTGGATTATTTTTAGGTGACAAGAAGTTTTACATTCAAAGAATTCCACCCGAGTCGGCTTAAAACTCGATTTTCGCAAAAGTCGGTGTAAAAACCCTAATAAATTCTTAAGCCGATTTTAAAACCGTTTTCATCAAACACAGGTCTATTAAAGTCCGTGGACTAGGTCTAGAAGGGTTAAAAAGACCAGTTTCAAAATTATAGCGGACGTGTTTTGAAAACACTATTCACTGAAAATCGACGATAAAATTTCTGACTCCGTTTTTGATGAAAATTTCATGAATGCACATTTAGCACGTATTAGAAGTATTGACATCAAAATTATAACTTTCTAGGTCCTATAGCACATAAACAGATCATATGCACGAAAAACGAGGTAAAGCACGTAAAACGAGATAAGCAAGAAAGTGGGGTTTCACATTCTCCCCCCCTTATAGAAATTTCGTCCTTGAAATTCTTACTTGATGTACGGAATAGATCTGGGTATTGCTGCTGCATCTGATCTCGTCTCTCCCACGTAGCTTCCTCAATGCCGTGATGCTTCCACAACACCTTAACCATCGGAATCCTCTTCGACCTCAACTCTCGGTCCATCTGATCTAGAATACGAATCGGACGCTCGTCATAAGTCAAATTCTCTCGAAGCTGTAACGGCTCTGGCTCAAGAATATGAGAAGGATCCGGATTGTATTTCCGCAAATTAGACACGTGAAACACATCGTGGACATTAGAGAAGTTCTCCGGTAAAGCCAACCGATATGCCAACTTACCAACCCTGCCAGTAATCTCAAACGGCCCAACAAATCTCGGACTCAGCTTACCACCTTTACCATAACGAACAAACCCCTTTCGAGGAGACAATCTCAAGAAAACCCGATCTCCAACTGCAAACTCCAAGTCTCGACGACGCTTATCAGCATAACTCTTGAATCTACTCTGCGCCGTAAGCATTCTCTGCCTGATCAACTGAACATTCTCGATCTTCTCAAGAAGTTCTGGCATGATAGTCGGATCAATAGTCTTCATCTCTCCTACCTCGTCCCAATATAAAGGTGAACGGCACTTACGACCGTAAAGAGCTGCAAAAGGTGCCATTCCAATAGTAGCTTGATAACTATTGTTATAGGCAAACTCGGCAAGTGGTAGATGTTTCTCCCAGTTCTTCCCGAAGTCCAGAACACAAGCCCTAAGCATATCTTCCAGAATCTGAATAGTCCGCTCAGATTGACCGTCGGTCTGTGGATGATACGCTGTACTGAAGTTCAACTGAGTACCCAAAGTCTCCTGAAGTTTCTCCCACAAACGAGAAGTAAATCGAGGATCTCGATCAGAGACAATACTAGATGGAATACCGTGAAGTCTAACAATCTGATCCAGATAGAGATCCGTAAGCTTTGTAACCTCATCTCCCAACCTCATGGCAATAAAATGAGCTGTCTTCGTCAAACCATCCACGACCACCCAAACTGCATCATTACCCCTCGGTGATCTAGGCAAACCAGTGACGAAGTCCATCGTAATATGCTCCCATTTCCACTCTGGTATAGACAACGGCTGAAGCAAACCTGCTGGTCGTTGATGCTCGGCTTTCACTCTCTGACAAGTCAAACATCTAGACACAAACTGAGCAACCTCCCTCTTCATGTTGTTCCACCAGTAATGCTGTTTCAAATCCCGATACATCTTGGTTCCACCGGGATGAATAGTATATTTAGAATTATGAGCTTCCTCCAGAATACCTCGTCTCAAGCCCGGTTCATCGGGAACACAAACCCTGTTTCGAAACCGAAGAATACCATCCTCATGCACTTTAAAGTCAGACTGATCATCCGTGATCTGATCCTTGATCTTCTGAAGTTTAACATCAAGCTGCTGAGCTTCCCTGATCTGAGACAACAATAAAGGCTGAATACGGAGATGTGAACACATCACCCCAACCTGAGTGAACTCTGGTCTCCAATAACTAAACTCCTCAAGAACCTCCCACTTCTTGACAGCCAAACAAGAAATACTAGCCTTCCGGCTGAGAGCATCTGCCACAACATTTCCCTTTCCAGGCAGATAATTGATAGAACAATTATAATCTTCAAGAAGCTCCATCCACCTCCGCTGGCACATATTCAACTCCTTCTGTGAGAATAAGTACTTAAGACTCTTATGATCAGTGAAAATCTCGAACTTACTGCCCCACAGATAATGACGCCACTTCTTGAGTGCAAAGACAACTGCTGCCAACTCAAGATCATGAGTCGGATAATTCACCTCATAAGGCTTCAACTTCCTGGAAGCATAGGCAATAACTCGGCCATCCTGCATAAGAACACATCCCAAGCCCTCCTTGGATGCATCGCTGTAAATGACCATATTATCGGTCCCCTCTGGTAGAGCAAGTACTGGAGCGGTAGTTAACCTCTTTTTCAACTCCTGAAATCCACTCTCACACTTCTCGTCCCAATTAAAGATAGTCCGTTTCTGAGTCAACTTAGATAGTGGCCCCGCAATCTTTGAGAAGTCCTTGACAAACCTACGGTAATAACCCGCCAAGCCAAGAAAGCTACGGACATCAGTAACACTCTCTGGCCGCTTCCAAGACATCACCGATTCAATCTTAGTGGGATCTACGGAAATACCACTCTGTGTAATAACATGGCCAAGAAAAGAAGTCCGTTGCAGCCAAAATTCACATTTGCTGAACTTGGCAAACAACTGATGCTCCTGCAACTTCTCTAATACAAGCCGTAGATGTTGCTCGTGCTCCAATTCAGATTTAGAATAGACCAAGATATCATCAATAAAAATCACCACGAACTGGTCCAAGTACGGCTGAAAGACTCGATGCATAAGATCTATGAAAGCTGCCGGTGCATTAGTCAAACCAAAGGGCATAACAACAAACTCATAATGCCCATACCGAGTCCTGAAGGCAGACTTCGGAACATCCTCCGAACGAATCCGAAGCTGATAATACCCCTGCCTCAAATCAAATTTAGAATAGACTTTGGCTCCCAGAAGTTGATCAAACAACTCATCAATCAGTGGCAAAGGATATTTATTCTTGATAGTCACTTGATTCAAACCACGGTAATCTATACACAACCTCAAGGTACCATCCTTCTTCTTCACAAATAAGACTGGAGCTCCCCAAGGTGAAGAACTCTGCTGAATAAATCCTTTCTCCAACAACTCCTGTAACTGAGTCTTCAACTCCTTCAACTCAGCTGGTGCCATCCGGTACGCCGATTTAGAAATAGGTTGAGTACCGGGAACAAGATTAATCACAAACTCTATATCCCTCTCTGGCGGCAATCCTGGCAACTCCTCGGGAAATACATTAGGATATTCCCGGATAATAGGGACTTCCTCTAGCTGTAGCTTATCAGATGGCTTGTTGATCAAATAAGCTAGATAACCCGAACACCCCTTACTCACCAACTTAACGGCTTTAGTTGCTGAGATAACAAAACTCGTCTTAGCACCCCGGTTACCCGCTACCTCAACTACTGGCTGATCTGGCAAATGAAACTGTACTACCTTGGTTCTACAGTTCAACTGGGCATCATACTTAGAAAGCCAATCCATACCCAAGATAACATCATACCCCCGGATAGGAAATAAAATAAGGTCCGAAGGAAAATTATGCCCCTTAACATGTATTATACAATCCTTACATACCAAGCTAGTAACATACTTATCAGTCAAAGAGGTACTAATTTCAACCACATAAGGCAATCTTTCAGGTTGCAATTTAACACGTTGCACACAAGCAGGAGTAATGAAAGAATGCGTAGCACCAGAATCAATCAACACTTTAACAAGTTGATCAAGTATAAGAAAGTTACCTTCCACAACTGCAGTCTCCTCAGGCATCTCCTCTAAGTCAACTGCATAAGCCCGAGCCTGAACCCGCTGCTGCTGTGGTACACTGCCCGTAGGCCTACCCTGGTAACCCTGAGTCGCTGCCCGACCCTCAGTCCTCGCATACTTAGGGCAATCCTTCGCCCTATGATCGATGCTACCACAACCCAAACATGTCCCTGCCTTTACCCTGCAGTCGGACTCTACATGCCCTGAGCGCTTGCAGTAGTTACACTGCGATGATGTGGCACTAACACTGCCCCTAGAATAACCAGAAGCTGAAGAAGCAGCTGATACAGCCTGCTGCTGAGGTCTCACCACACTAGGCCTATACTGACCCTGAGACTGGGCTGGCCTAAACTGAGTCTGAACCTGATATGGCCTCTGCTGAAACTGAGGCCGATAGTAACTCTGCTGACTCTGTGGCCTATAAGAACCCTGCTGGGCAGGTGGCCTGTAGACAAACTGCTGTACTGGAGGCCTATATAAAACCTGCTGGCCCTGTGGCTGATACGGCCTCTTACTAGGCTGACTGGAGACAATCTGATCCCCTTTCCTCTTCTCTAACCTAGAAGCTGCCTCAAAAGCCTCAGTGAAAATATCATATCGATTCAGAGCCATCACATCCTGAATCTCGGGCCGCAACCCCAACATAAACCTGCGAGTCCTCCGCTCCTCGTCTACCACATACTCCGGTGCATACCGGGACAATCGAGTAAATGTGGCCTCATATTGAGCCACTGTAGCATCTCCCTGGACCAAGGCTAGAAACTCGGCCTCTCTCCGTTCCCTGCAAATCCTCGGGACATACTTTGCTCGGAAAGCCATCAGAAAGGTACCCCAAACATAAGGAATACCCTGTGCCGCCCAGCTAGTCCTTACCGTGCGCCACCACTCCTCTGCCTCGTCATCTAACAAATACACGGCAAAAGAGACTTTCTGCTCATCAGTATAGCCAAGTGGATCATAAATCTTCTCCAACTTGCTAATCCATACCTCCGCCTTCCTATCATCCGGCTCCCCCTGAAATCTCGGTGGGTGATATCCTAAAAACTCCTTCAGGGTACCACGCCCGTGGTTACCACCCTGAATATTCAGAAGCTGAGCCTGCATAGCCTGATTCTGGGCAGCCTGCCCTGCTAATAACTGTGCCTGACTAGCCACTAACTCTGCAATCCGCTCCATAGCTGCTCCTAATCGGTCATCAGCCCCGTCACGGCCCGGTGCCACGTTACTCGGAGTCTCATCAGTCAACTCAGGCCTACCTCTGGTTCTCGGTCGACCGGCCATTCTACTAATCAAAGAGTTAGCACAGTTATAGCACGTAGACAGGTTATAAACAACTATTAACACATAAATAACAAACTCATATAAAACACATAAACAAATTGATCACATAATCACATAAGCACTTAAATCACATAATCACTTAATCAATTAATCATACCAATACATATTTCATTTTTCTTTCCTTTCATACATATTTCATGCTAAGACCATTACCCACATTCCGAGAATACCCCGGCTGACAACTAACATGAGCTCTGATACCACTTAAACTGTCACGCCCCAACTCGACCCCACCTACGATCAGTCAGGACGCAACGGAATTTCGGCGGCATAACGACAGTAAACAGATTTCCGAGGTTCTAAACCAACCTCATTAAACATCATACATCCAGTAATTCCTCAATATAAACAACAACATACAACACAACCATATTATACAATAAAACATCCTCGTTATACGCCTCCGTTCCAACATGACATACAATACCTCAACTTTATCATACATTTCAAAAGTAAGTTGAGACACAACTACAATTTAACCATAGACAAAAGAAAACCGCTAAGTTAACATCATTTGGTTCATCATCTTTTCAATATCTATTACATTAAGAACCATAAGACATATAAAGTCTATTAAACTAATATACAAGACATTTAACAACATAGAATCATGGATAAGACTCAGGAACATATGACTCATCCACGAAAGGCACATTTTCCACATTCTCCTCTTCAGGAGGCACGTACCCGTAATCTTGTGAAAGTACACCTGAAACATGCATTAATAGAGAGTGAGCTTATATACATAAGCCCAGTGAGGATCCGATAGATCTCGACAGTATTCACTACGCTCCTTGGATTTAGTCCTTTGAGCAAGTAAACACACAACAACATAAATAAAGCTATCATCACATAACTATATGACCATTCAATAAGGATACTCTATTTGGTGTAGCTCCAAACGCCATCACGATCTCAACCGTTCTTCTTATAACTCCCCATTACTCACGCACCCGAGGTACCTCACTAGCCCCTCCCTCCATGACACCTCCGTCATGCGAGCTGGGGGTAGCCTATGGCAGTCATGCCGTTATCAACCCGACAGCCCGACGCTGCCCGAGAGGTGGCACACACATACCAAGACTCCATATTCATCAATCATCAAACAAGCATAAATCAATCAATCAATTGGGAGATCAGCAACAAGAGTGCCCGATTCCCGCATTCAATAATAATCAATCAATAACATCAATATAACATCAATATTAAATTAAACAACAAACAACGTAGTTAGATGACAAAGTAGGCCATCTAACCGGACATGCATAATATACATAATTAAACTCTAAATTACTCAACAACAACTCACCATTCATCACTCGAACACTACCCAACCATCTAAGGCATCGTTCAAGAAATTAAAGAATGACAACCTAAACTTCTAAAATTCATAACTTACAATCTACTAATCCAAACATTGCCAAATCAGTTCCTACCACTCACCCATTCAACCTACTACATTAGCCCTCTCGGAAATCCACCATAACACCTCTAAATCATGCCCGATAACCCTAAAATCCTAAGATGTCATGGCTGGATTTTCCGGATTTTCACACAAACAATGTAATCGAAAATTCGGCATTACAACAGCGCTAATACGTAATTATCAAGTATTTAGAAATCGACGGCAATCGATTTCGATCAACACAACTCAATTAAATCAACTTTGAACATTTTAATCAAAATTAAATACCCGGAAAATAAAAATTATGCTATATCTGACAGAAACTCGTAGTATTAGTATATAATGATCCCTAGCATGCAAGGAGCAATAATCTAACATCAGATTACAATTCTAACGGTTCAATCTTCATTTATACGCAAAAACACAAAAATGACATTTTGAGATCTAGAATTTTTCTCTCACCTTAGATGCGATATAAGCCTAGGAATGCGTGCAATGCGTGCCCAACAAGCAGAATCCAAGTCGGTGCGAAGTTTCACGGACAAAAACTAGGTTTTTCTTTGAAAAATTGGATTGAAAAGCTTGAGTTTTCTCTTCTCTTTTTCTCCCTCTTTCTCACGGCAATGTGTGTGTTTGTGGAGTGTGTTTTGTGTTGTGTGAGTGTGTGTAGGTGATAGTATATAATTAAAAGCTTGGTCAATTAAAAAAATGCAAAGTCAAAGTTATTTTAATAGGCATTTTTGTGTTTTTAATGACTTTAATTGCATTTTAGTGCTCACCAAGTTAAAAATAATTATGCCACCCCCAAGATATCTCAAGTGGATTATTTTTAGGTGACAAGAAGTTTTACATTCAAAGAATTCCACCCGAGTCGGCTTAAAACTCGATTTTCGCAAAAGTCGGTGTAAAAACCCTAATAAATTCTTAAGCCGATTTTAAAACCGTTTTCATCAAACACAGGTCTATTAAAGTCCGTGGACTAGGTCTAGAAGGGTTAAAAAGACCAGTTTCAAAATTATAGCGGACGTGTTTTGAAAACACTATTCACTGAAAATCGACGATAAAATTTCTGACTCCGTTTTTGATGAAAATTTCATGAATGCACATTTAGCACGTATTAGAAGTATTGACATCAAAATTATAACTTTCTAGGTCCTATAGCACATAAACAGATCATATGCACGAAAAACGAGGTAAAGCACGTAAAACGAGATAAGCAAGAAAGTGGGGTTTCACAATTAAGTCCCCTGTAATCAATACATAACCGTAGTGTGCCGTCTTTCTTTCTCACAAACAACACAGGCGCACCCCACGGTGAAGAACTAGGTTGTATAAACCCTTTCTCAAGTAAGTTCTGAAGCTGAATTTTTAATTCCTGAAGTTCAGCCGATGCCATTCTATAAGGACTCCTAGAAATTGGTACAGTGCCTGTCACAAGATCAATCACGAACTCAATCTCCCTATCCGGTGGTAAACCCGGTAATTCCTCGGGAAATACACCAGAGAAGTCTCTTACAATCGGAACCTCATTCAAATTCAACTTATCAGTAGGTTGATTGATCAAATAAGCTAAGTAAGCTTCACAACCCTTATTCAACAACTTAGAAGTCTTGATCGCTGATAAAAGAGGAATTCGGGCAGCCCTGCAATTCCCAACAATCTCCAGTACCGGTAGGTCAGGAACCTGAAGATAAACAATCTTTGTTCTACAATCCAACTGAGCATAGTACTTCCCCAACCAGTCCATTCCCAAAATGATTTCAAAGTCACGGAATGACAATATAATTAAATAAGCAGGAAATTTACAGTTCTCAATGCATATATCACAAGATTTGCAAATAGAATCAGTAAAAAATTTTGTACCCAAAGGCGTACTAACTTCAACTTTATGCGGCAATTTATCAATGCAAACATTCATAGATCGTGCACATGCAGAGTTATAAACGAATGTGTAGCTCCGGGATCAATCAAAACTTTAACTGGCTGAGTATTGAGAAGAAAGGTACCTTCCACTATAGATGTAGTATCGGATAGCTCTTCCGCATCCAGTGCAAAGACCCTAGCCTGAACCCTCTGTGCTGGACGTGCACCTGCAGCCTTATTCTGAACACCCTGGCCTCCAGTACGACCCTGAACATTGTTATACTTAGGGCAATCTCTCACCCTATGATCATCGCTTCCACAACCTGTGCATTTACCACTCTTCCTCCAGCAATTAGCCTCAATATGCCCCGATCAATTACAATAGTTACACTGCTGATTTTGCCTTACAACAGTGTTTCCCGTAGGTGCTGGGGCTCTAACAGTGGTAGGAACTGTACCTCCCTGCTGGGGTTTAGTCATAGCTGGCCTAGCCTGAATCTGCTGTTGTGGCTGATACGGACGTTGCTAAGGAACCTGCGCAGAAGTCTGATACTGCCTCGGCTGACTCTGGCTGCTCTGGCCCAAATACTGCTTCTTACTCGGCTCACTGCTCTCAGCTAACATCTCAGCCTTCCGTTTCTCAAACTTCGAGGCTGCCTAAAATGCCTCGGGAAAAGTAGTGTAGGTCTGCCCAGTCAAATGTAGCTGTATGTCCATTCTCAGCCCACGGACAAACCTATGAATCATCCTCCTAGCTAGTCGTACCAACTCGGGCATATACCTCGACAGGCTAACAAACCTAGCCTCATACTGTGCAACAGTCATGTTTCCCTGCTTCAGGGCCACAAACTCATCCTCCCGCCTTTCCATAGCCATCTCGGGAATATACTTGTCCCGAAACTCACTCACAAAATCATCCCATAAATGTGGTACATCCTCACAATCCCACCTCATCCGGACAGTATTCCACCACTGCTCTGCGTCGCCCTCAAACAGGAATGATGCATAATCTATTCTTGCCTCATCAGTGTACCTCAAAGCAGTGAAAATTTTCTCAACACGATTAATCCATCTCTCGGCTGCCTCATCATCCGGCTCTCCGAAGAACTTACTCGGCTCGTGCCTCAAAAATTTCTCCAACTGATTATTCTCAACTATATACCCCTGTCCACCAGGATTAGCTTGATTTCCCTGGGGATTATTATTCCTGTCCTGCCTCTGCTCATGCAGTACCTGTGTAATTCGGTCAACCGCTGTAGTTATAGTAGCCATAAATTGTTCAGGCAACGGTTGTTGACCTTGTTCTGCTGCCTCTTCATCTGACCCTATACCTTGAGTACCACGACGTGGCGGCATAGTAGCAATTCACAATAGCTGGCAGCATATAAAAGCAGTTTATAGACAGAAATATAGCACATAAAATTAGGTAACACTCAAGTCAATAACAATCAAACATTCTAACACGCAATTCACATAACACAAGATTGACATGCCAAACTAATTCACTTTAAACACATAAGCACTCTAAGTTCACAAAGTCACGCTATAACACTTTCTTTCCACTTAACAATCATACAATAACACTCTAGCATTTTGGACCTTTACCCCACAGACCGATAAACATATCCCGGCTCATGCAAGACTAACCTGGCTCTGATACCACCTAAAGATGTCACGCCCCGACCCGACCCCACCCCGCAAAAGGCCAAGCCCGGAGCCGACACACGGACGGAGTCTCCTCTGTACCGCGGACGAACCGAAAACCCTAAAATCAACATAACACTTGCGAAAGCCATAAAACAATTAAAACAAGCCAACTTTCTTTCAAAAACGTACATCTTTTCATTAACAACTTTGCAACCCAAAAATGATATGCATATTACACAATTATTTATGCCACTAAACAATTAACTATTAGCATGTATTTTCTTACTATTCACATGAGTATATATTTACAAAGTTACAACCTTTAATCCTTTACAAAATAAGACCATCTAGGCCTCAAAATAGATACTACATACAAGGCCATAGGCCTCAAAATAAAACGATAACCACGCATTAAACACATCAAGCATGGCTCGCACAAAAGTCTGGCAACCAACCACTAGCAAAGCAAAGAAGTGCTATCACGGAAACACCTCCACCTGCTCTTCCTCCTCTATTACCTCAATAGGGTCTGCTTCAACTACTCATGTAAAAACATAGTATAGAAAGGAATGAGCAAAAACTATTGCTAAGCGAGGGCAATTGGTCTCAAGGACGGAGATGAGAGGAGTATGCAATGCAATTAGCCAAGCAATTCATACAAACATTATATAGAGATACAAACAAAGCCACCAATAAAGCAAGGCAAGCATTAAAGCTATAAACACTCATTCAAAGGATACGATACTCTTTTCACGAGCAACTTTCAATCACAAATTCGATGACGACGCGCCGGCCCAAACCACCTTATAACACCAGTTTGGAATACCCCGGAAGTATCCATCAATCTACGACCCAAATCTCCCTGGGAGGCAACCCAAGCGAGAAAAAGGAATAGCTACGGAGCTAGAGCAACCATCACTGGCAACCCGAGGCTACCCAGAGAGGCCCATCACTCACGTGCTGGACACTATGCAATGCAAGACTCGATACAAAGCGATAAACTAGCAATAAAGCCACACGTGGGAAAATAACAAAGTAGGTTACTCTCGCACGCAATAGCAACAATTGATAAGCATTTCAATCAGAATCAATACAAACAAGTATTTCAATCAACCATAAGCATTCTATAGGCATAATATCAAGAAAACACACAAAGTCACAAATCGGCCCCAACTATCAAAACACTACCATTTCCAAACGAGCCACGAGTTCTGGAAACCGACTTCGCCAATCCTCCTAGGTCACCATAAGGCACGTCTAAAGACCCCGAAACCCTACTTAACCCTAGAATTCACGCAAAGTCCCGATTTCCCCCTTTGCTCGTTTGAACTACAACTATACCAACCAAACACCCAACCAACCCCATAATCGCACCAAAAGTGCTTCCATGGCCTCCCGAAACAATGCCAACACGCAAAATGAGAAAATGCTAAACTCGACCTAAACGACCCCGACTTTTACCAAGGCATAATTCCCATTTTTTCCATTGCGCAACCCAAACAAACCATGCATTTAGGCATTCTAACACACCTAGCACATTTCTACATCAACAAACAGCATAACGGAGCAACTTCATCATTTCAAGGATTTACTATTCATAAAACACTATTCAACAACCAATTTAAATTGCAATCTCAACATTTAACCGCAGAAAATGTTAAAAAACTATAAATACACGTTCTACAATTGCCAAGGAACATTCTAGAAGCATCAAAACGCTTTAAACAACAATCTATGGATAAAATATAAAAATCACAAAGTTAACATACTTGACATTTAAATGCGCAAATAACGTGCTTCCCTCACCTTAGGTACTCCTAGTCGCTAGGAAAACAATGCTGGACACCTCGGAAACCACCCCGCACGAGCTCACGCGAAGATTGAACGATTGGAAGTTGAAATGGTTTTTTTTTTCTTCTCTCAAAGTCACGGCCTGCTCTGCCTGTTTTCAGCTTGTTTTTTTTTATTTTGCTTTGTTTTAAGCTTATAAGGTGACTACTTGGTCAAAGGGTCAAAGCCCTTGGTCAAACAACTTAAAATTGGTCAAAATGACTTATTTCAATGCATTTTAAGCTAAAATAACTATCACCAATATTAATTCTAGCTAGCAACAATTAAAATATAAAATTTAAGTCCTCTAAATACTAGTTTTACTATTTGCTGAGGACTAGAAACCGTTTTCTAGCTATCGCTCCCTAAATGCAATGCACGTTGCGACAACAAGGAAGTAACAATTAATTCTCAAAGAATTTAAGGAAATATAATTTCCAAAATAATAAACAAGAAATTTTCACATTCCGGGCTCGGGTATTACATATTCCCCTTACTTAGGGAGTTTTACATGAAGGATAATGTTATTAATAATATCTGTAGCTTTAACGAGATGTTAAATACTTTATCTAAGAACATACATCGTGCTCGTTTTGAGCAATTGATTATCAAGCTGGCTACTGCCTTAGATGGTTTTTATTTTTATTTGCCAACCTTTCTCGACTTATGAGGTCGAATCTACCGCAGTGGGGTCTTGTATTTCCACGAGCGTGATCTAGCAAGAAGCCTGATCATCTTTGCTGATTGCAGTCCTATCGACGAGAATATCAAAAATCTGATATTTGTTACAGCAGTTTCCTTCCATTACATGTCTTTCGACTCGGCCGAGGAGGCAAAAAGATGGGCAATTAACTGGTCAATAAATCTTTTTTGTAGAAATGATGAGAATTTTGATAGCAATGAGAATTTAAAGATCTTAGATGATAAGATTATCGTGAATGGTCGGGATGCTAAACACCCCTTTTAGTTCATGGCCAATCTAAGGGCTTTCATCTAGAAGAAATGGGATCTTCTTTCAAGCATTCCTATTATCCAAGATGCCTCAGCGAGTGCATATCAGATCTCTTGTTACTTTTTGATGGATGAAACCTTGGCTAAGAGAACGAATCTTATCCCATCTTTGGATGGAAAAATCCAAGATGTTTATTCTTCAATCCTTGAAGAGCTCAAGGTGTTCATGAAAGCATAACAGGAAAATGAGAATCTATCAACTATAGTTTGCAATCATCTCACTTGTAAGCTAGTCAAAGGTATCTTTATGCCTATTATCTATGGCAAAACTTTAAATAGCACGACCTGTCACGCCCCGACCCAACCCCCAAGCTAAAGGTTAAGTCCGGACCCGACACACGGACAGAGTCTCCTCTGTACCGTGGACATTCTAAAAACCTGTAAACACTTAAACAAGGTCTCTACAACACATACAAGCTTAATTTAATTAAACAATAAAGCTATAAGGCCATCCGAGCCTTATAGTACACAATATCTCCAAAACACACAAGCATGCAAGAACTGGTTGTCAGCATAGACTTATAATCATTACATTCTAAGAAATCAATATAACAACTTAAAGAGTAAAGCATTCTACATTAACCATCCACTCACAAGCATGCAGGGAAATAAGGCAAGAATAAAAGTTATTACAGTTCATAGACTTTCAAAGCTACAACCCAACCATCTAATCTTCGACTTATACAACAAACATATACAAAGCCCTTGGGCTACAAAATAGTACATAAAGTAATCAGAGGAGTCCTCCACAAAGCAACAAAAATCATTAACCACCTCAAGTTAACAGACACAGCAACTAAGGTAAAGGCTCGATCTGAACTTCTTCTTCCTCAACTAAATCAACAAGCTGGGGATCACCCTCAGCGTCTCCTGAAACAGATATCGAGGTATGAGCAACCACTGTTGCCCAGTGAGGGATATAGTCCCGGGGCGTGCAATGCAACAGATAACACAATTACACAACAATAACACTTTAACAATTTAAGAATCAATGAAAACTTAAATAACCACACAATTAAAAGGATACATTTCAACAATCCCCTATACACCAATCTTCACTGGTCTTCAATCACGATCCACGAACCACGAGCACGATCACGATAAGCCGGCATAACCCCAATCACTCCAGTGGGTGTACTCCGGATGTACCCCGAATCCTACGACCCAACATCCCCTGGCAATCTCCGGACCAGGCGAATGAGGGAATAGGGTACGGAGTTTGAATATCCACCGGCAAGCCCTCTGCCGCCCAGCCGATATTCAACACATCCGCCCCGACACTATGGTTGCGCAACCACTATGCAATGCACTTAACGATGGCAAGTTAATAGCAATAATATAAGCATTAACACATATGAGGATCAACAAAGTAGGTTGACCTCGTTGCAATTAGGATAGAAGCAAATATAGAAGTTAATAAGCAGTTTACAAGTGAACATATACAAAATAAGCATAGGATTACACCAAAAGCTCCAAACCAACTTAATATCACATATAAACACTCATGAAGTCATGCCGTGGGTTTAGAAATGTGAGACAAACGAAATTGCACTTAAACCCCTTTATTTTACATACTATTTCTCTTCCAAACCCAAGTTAATGATTTCATTTTCAAAAGAAACTCTCCCTACCTTCTAACTAACCCCCAAGGTACCCTTTCAACCCTCGAACTCAATCAAATGCTCGCGTTTACCCCGAAAGCCCCAATTTAAAGTCGGCTATTTTCCATTTTTAGGCGATTTAAGGGCAATGCAAGTGCACGGGGCTATTTAATTATCTTCACTAGCACCTAAGGCATCAATTAGAAGCATTAATTCAAGCCAATTGGAACAATTACACAAAACCCTAAAAAAAACGTCACTATTCACCCTAAGAATCAAACTATCGATTTCTACCGTTTAATTCATGAAACAATAGCATAAAAGTGGTCTCTACTATGTGTACACAACATATATAAGCTTATTTGAGCCTTGCAATAGCATTAAACATCATTTCTAACAAATCAAGAAAATAGCAATTATTTTAAAATGCGAAATTAAGCCATGAAATCCCTCACCACTACGCGTAGAAGCACCTAGGGACCTTGCAAACACCCTACACTAGTTGCTCAAGGCTTGGAGAGGCTTGGATTGGAGGCTTGGTGAGCAAAATTCTCCTCCTTTTCTCCCTAGCTGCTGTCGGGTTCTTCACTGTTCTGTTTCAGCTTTTTATTTTTTTTTTTCTTTTGCATTTTGAGAGTTTAAGTGATATATAAAAGGCTAAGTTGAGGTGGGGTCCTTTGGGCGCTTGAATGGTTTAATATAATACGCGTAGTAAGCTTTAAAAGCGAGTCTAAGGGGTGACACATTGGTTAACTAATTAAATCTATAAAGTTATTACGTAACACTATTCACTTGACTTCTAAAATTATTTTCTAAACGAGCCTTCCTAAAGTCTTAAGCTCAAAAGCACATTTTTTCCCACTACTTTTACAATTAATATGATTTAATAAAAATGCTAATTAACTAATAGAAAGCATTTTAAAAACGGGGTGAATAGTAGTCACAAAGTCAATTAATAAGGCATAGAAGTAAATGCACAAACAAGGGATGCAACAGTAATTAAATGCATGGCAAATTCTCGGGCGTCACATCCTCTCCCCCTTAAACTAATTGCGCCCACGCAATTCTTACATGATTCGGCGAATAACTCTGGATACCGATCCCGCATCTGATCCTCTCTTTCCCACGTCGCATCCTCTACTCCGTGATGATCCCACAGAACTTTAACCATCGGAATGCTTTTAGTCCTCAACTCCTGAACTTTCTGATCAACAATTCGAAGAGGTTTCTCTGTGTAGGTCAAGGTTTCACTGATCTCTAGCGGTTCCGGCTCAAGTATGTGAGAGGGATCTGGCTGATACTTCCGAAGCATGGAAACATGGAATACATCATGAATTCTGCCCAGACCGGGAGGTAAAGCTAGACGGTAAGCCAAATCTCCAACAGTTTCAGTTATCTCAAACGGTCCCACATATCGAGGACTGAGTTTACCTCCTCTACCATGCCGAATCAAACCCTTGCGAGGAGAAATTTTCAGAAATACTCGATCCCCTACAGTAAATTTCAGATCACGACGGCGTCTATCTGCATAACTCTTTTGCCGGCTCTGTGCTGTAAGCATTCTTTTTCTGATAAGCTGCACCTGATCAATCATCTTGTTCATTTCAGGTAAGAGAGTAGGGTCGATAGTCTTCATCTCACCAACATCATCCCAGTAGAGAGGAGACCGACATTTACGCCCATACAGTGCCTCATAAGGTGCCATACCAATAGTAGCTTGATAACTATTGTTGTAGGCGAACTCTGCTAGTGGCAAATATTTCTCCCAACTTTTACCGAAATCCAGAATGCAAGCCCGCAACATATCCTCAAGGATCAAGATAGTTCTCTCGGATTGACCATCTGTCTGAGGGTGATAAGCTGTACTGAAATTCAAATTCGTGCCCAGAGCTTTCTGAATCTTCTGCCAGAACTGAGATGTGAATCTGGGATCCCTATCCGACACAATACTCTTTGGAATTCCATGTAGTCGGACAACATTCTCAATATACAACTCTACCAGTTTATCAAGAGAATCAGACTTCTTTTTAGCAATAAAATGAGAAGTCTTGGTCAGTCTATCCACAATAACCCAGACTGAGTCGTTACCCCTCGAAGACCTCGGTAAATCGGATACGAAATCCATAGTAATATGGTCCCATTTCCAAACAGGAATAGCCAAAGGCTGCAATAACCCTGCAGGTCTCTGATGTTCTGCTTTAACTTTCTGACAAGTAAGACATCGGGCAACATAGTCAGCAATCTCTCTCTTCATATTATTCCACCAGAAGTTCTGCTTCAAATCTTTATACATTTTCGTACTGCCCGGATGGATAGTATATCTGGAACTGTGTGCCTCAGCAAGAATATCCTTCTTCAGAGTTGGATCATTCGGAATACAGATTCTACCTTTGAATTTGAGAATACCATCGTCGTGCAGTTTGAAATCCGACTCTCCCCCTTTAGAATTCTCTAAGACTTTCAATAATTGAAGATCAGCCTGTTGAGCTTCTCGAATCCTGGATAACAACAGAGATTGAATCTGCAAACTTGCAAATTGAATACCAGAATTTGAAGTACTAGGCTTCCATAAGCACAATTCTTCCATGAATTCCCAATTCTTGATAACCAAGCTGGCAACAGTAGCCTTTCGGCTCAAAGCATCAGCAACAATATTGGCCTTGCCCGGAAGATAATTAATAGTGCAATTATAGTCCTCAAGTAATTCCAGCCATCGTCTCTGCCTCATGTTCAACTCTTTCTGGAAAAACAGATATTTCAAGCTCTTATGGTCTGTAAAGATTTCAAATTTGTTGCCCCAAAGATAATGACGCCATTTCTTTAATGCAAGGATGATAGCTGCAAGCTCAAGATCGTGAGTCGGATAGTTGAGCTCATAAGGCTTCAGTTTCCTGGAAGCATAAGCAATAACCCTGCCATTCTGCATCAATACACAACCCAGACCTTCCTTCGAAGCATCACTGTAGATCACCAGATTATCATAACCCTCAGGTAAAGCAAGAATAGGAGCTGTAGTCAATCTCTTCTTCAATTCCTGGAAGCTGGCCTCACATTTATCATTCCAGTCAAATACTGTTTTCTTCTGAGTAAGTTGAGTTAAAGGCCCTGCAATCTTAGAGAAATCCTTTACAAACCTCCGATAATACCCAGCTAAACGGAGGAAGGTACGAATTTCCGTGACAGTTTCAGGTCGTTTCCAAGATAACACAAGTTCAATCTTCGCTGGATCAACAGAAATAGCATCCTGCGAGATAATATGGCCAAGAAAAGCAACTTGCTTAAGCCAGAATTCACACTTGCTAAACTTTGCAAATAACCGATGCTCCTGAAGAGTTTGCAACACAATTCTGAGATGTTGTTCATGTTCCGCCTCAGATTTAGAATAAACAAGGATATCATCAATAAATATGACTACAAATTGATCCACATAAGGAGGGGATACCCCCTGCATTAAATCCATGAGTGGAGCCGGGGCATTAGTAAGACCAAACGGCAAGACAACAAACTCATAATGGCCATATCGGGTTCTGAAGGCAGTTTTAGGAACATCATCTTTCTTAATCCTCAGTTGATAATAGCCCTGCCTCAGGTCAAATTTAGAGAATACCCTGGCGCCTTGCAACTGATCAAACAACTCTTCGATTAAAGGCAAAGGATATTTATTTTTGATGGTTACCTGATTAAGACCCCGGTAATCGATGCATAGGCGAAGAGATCCGTCTTTCTTTTTAACGAAGAGAACTGGCGCACCCCACGGCGAAGAACTCGGCTGAATGAATCCCTTCTCAAGCAAGCCCTGCAATTGAACTTTCAATTCCTGCAACTCAGGTGGAGCCATTCTGTACGGAGTCTAGAGATAGGTGAAGTCCCCGGCAATAAATCAATCATGAACTCTATCTCTCTATCAGGCGGTAACCCAGGTAATTCCTCAGGAAAGACCTCCGGAAACTCTCTCACGATAGGTACATCATTCAATTTCAGTTGATCCCCAGGTTGATTAATCAAATAAGCAAGATAAGCCTCACAACCCTTGCTCAATAATTTAGATGCCCTAATAGAAGAAATAATAGGAGTTCCCGTAGATTTTCTACTACCAACTATTTTAAGTACAGGCTGGTCAGGCATCTCTAGATACACAATCTTCTTTCTACAATCAAGCTGGGCATAATATTTACTTAACCAGTCCATCCCCAATATAATTTCAAAGTCATTGAAGGGTAGGATAATCAAATCAGCAGGAAAAACACGACCTTCAATAAATATGCTACATGCTCTGCAAATGGATCTAGTAACAAACTTCGGACCCATAGGAGTATAAACCACAATCTCATGCAACAGTTTATCATGTTTCAATTTAGCATTTTGTGCACAAGTAGGAGTAATAAAAGAATGCGAAGCCCCGGAATCAATTAAAACCTTAACTGATTGATCATTAAGAAGAAAAATACCTTCTACCACAGCGGTAGTGTCCGGAAGCTCCTCGGCATCCAAAGCAAATACACGGGCCTGGCCTCGTGGTGGTGGTGCTGCAGCTGGGGCCCTGGTCTGAGAGTTCTGAGCTGATGTCTGACCCCTAGGGTTCTTAAATTTCTGACAGTCTTTAACCCTGTGCTGATCACTGCCGCAACCTGTACACTTGTTATGTTTCTTCCAACAAACATCCTCAGTGTGACCCTGACGCTGACAGAAGCTGCACTGCTGGTGACGTCTTGCAACAGTGCCTCCCGAAGGAGCTCTGTAAGTAGAGGTAGCTGAACTACCCTGCTGCGAACGGGAAACCGCTGGACGGAACTGACTCTGAGTCTGGCTCTGAACTGGTCGTGCCTGAGTCTGAGTAGGCCCTGTGTAACTCTGAGTCTGTCTCGGCTGCGAACTCTGCCCAACTGATACAGCCTGCCCCTGGTACCCTTGACTCTGAGACTGAAACCGTTTACTCGATTGACTGGTCTCGGCTAATACATCGGCTTTCCTTTTCTCATATCTCGAGGCAGCTCGGACCACTGCAGCATAGTTAGGAAAATCATTTGAAGACAAGTTCAGCATAATATCTCTCCTCAGACCCATGATGAACCTCTGAATCTTCATGTCCTCCGGCTGAATTAAAGCTGGTGCATAACGGGAAAGCCGGGTAAAAGTAGCCTCGTATTGATCTACCGTCATACTTCCCTGCCTCAAGTTTATGAACTCAGTCTGTCGCCTCTCGCGGGCAACTACCGATATATACTTGTCTCGAAATTCTCGGACAAAGTCGGCCCACGAATGATGACCTCCCTCAACTACCCATTTCTCACTGATGGTATTCCACCAATCTTCAGCATCACCCTCGAGAAGGAAAGTAGCATAAGTAATCTTCCTGTCATCATGGCACTCCAATATCGCTGCCACTCTCTCGAACTTTCTTAGCCACATCTCAGCTTTCATATCGTCCGGCTCCCCAAAGAAAGTATAAGCCCCATGATGTATAAACCGATCATACAGATTACCTCCAGTAGGACCACTACCTCCAGCTCTCGCAGCCTGATTACCTGCAACGACCCCTGGCTGACCCTGTTGTGTAACAAACTGGGCGATAGTGTTCATGGCTGTGGCCATCGTGGCCAAGATCTGTGCAGTGCTCGGCTCTTGAACCTGCGGTGCATTTTCGGCTACCTCAGCTTCTTACCCTTGTACCCCCTCGGGTTCTCCACCAACATTCGGATTATCAGCACGACGGCGAGGCCCCATCACGAATAGCTAGAATGCAAAGTGTTATGACAAGTATATATGTATATATGCAATTTATAAGTAAACATATAAAGAAAAGTCCAATTAGATTCACATAAAGACAAGTACATAGGAATTCAAATAAATATTCCACATTCCTGAAGTAAACATAAATCACTAGATCATACTTGACATTCTAGACTCTTGATATTCTATTTCCATGCTAGCATGTTCATTCCTTATTCAAATTTCACTTAGGTCAATCAAAATCAAAGACTCATGTATTCACAAAGTCACATAACAATTCTCTACCCACAGACCGAGAAATTTAACCCGGCTTCATGCAATCTATAGCTCTGATACCACTTAAATGTCACGCCCCGACCCAACCCCCAAGCTAAAGGTTAAGTCCGGACCCGACACACGGACAGAGTCTCCTCTGTACCGTGGACATTCTAAAAACCTGTAAACACTTAAACAAGGTCTCTACAACACATACAAGCTTAATTTAATTAAACAATAAAGCTATAAGGCCATCCGAGCCTTATAGTACACAATATCTCCAAAACACACAAGCATGCAAGAACTGGTTGTCAGCATAGACTTATAATCATTACATTCTAGGAAATCAATATAACAACTTAAAGAGTAAAGCATTCTACATTAACCATCCACTCACAAGCATGCAGGGAAATAAGGCAAGAATAAAAGTTATTACAGTTCATAGACTTTCAAAGCTACAACCCAACCATCTAATCTTCGACTTATACAACAAACATATACAAAGCCCTTGGGCTACAAAATAGTACATAAAGTAATCAGAGGAGTCCTCCACAAAGCAACAAAAATCATTAACCACCTCAAGTTAACAGACACAGCAACTAAGGTAAAGGCTCGATCTGAACTTCTTCTTCCTCAACTAAATCAACAAGCTGGGGATCACCCTCAGCATCTCCTGAAACAGATATCGAGGTATGAGCAACCACTGTTGCCCAGTGAGGGATATAGTCCCGGGGCGTGCAATGCAACAGATAACACAATTACACAACAATAACACTTTAACAATTTAAGAATCAATGAAAACTTAAATAACCACACAATTAAAAGGATACATTTCAACAATCCCCTATACACCAATCTTCACTGGTCTTCAATCACGATCCACGAACCACGAGCACGATCACGATAAGCCGGCATAACCCCAATCACTCCAGTGGGTGTACTCCGGATGTACCCCGAATCCTACGACCCAACATCCCCTGGCAATCTCCGGACCAGGCGAATGAGGGAATAGGGTACGGAGTTTGAATATCCACCGGCAAGCCCTCTGCCGCCCAGCCGATATTCAACACATCCGCCCCGACACTATGGTTGCGCAACCACTATGCAATGCACTTAACGATGGCAAGTTAATAGCAATAATATAAGCATTAACACATATGAGGATCAACAAAGTAGGTTGACCTCGTTGCAATTAGGATAGAAGCAAATATAGAAGTTAATAAGCAGTTTACAAGTGAACATATACAAAATAAGCATAGGATTACACCAAAAGCTCCAAACCAACTTAATATCACATATAAACACTCATGAAGTCATGCCGTGGGTTTAGAAATGTGAGACAAACGAAATTGCACTTAAACCCCTTTATTTTACATACTATTTCTCTTCCAAACCCAAGTTAATGATTTCATTTTCAAAAGAAACTCTCCCAACCTTCTAACTAACCCCCAAGGTACCCTTTCAACCCTCGAACTCAATCAAATGCCCGCGTTTACCCCGAAAGCCCCAATTTAAAGTCGGCTATTTTCCATTTTTAGGCGATTTAAGGGCAATGCAAGTGCACGGGGTTATTTAATTATCTTCACTAGCACCTAAGGCATCAATTAGAAGCATTAATTCAAGCCAATTTGAACAATTACACAAAACCCTAAAAAAAACGTCACTATTCACCCTAAGAATCAAACTATCGATTTCTACCGTTTAATTCATGAAACAATAGCATAAAAGTGGTCTCTACTATGTGTACACAACATATATAAGCTTATTTGAGCCTTGCAATAGCATTAAACATCATTTCTAACAAATCAAGAAAATAGCAATTATTTTAAAATGCGAAATTAAGCCATGAAATCCCTCACCACTACGCGTAGAAGCACCTAGGGACCTTGCAAACACCCTACACTAGTTGCTCAAGGCTTGGAGAGGCTTGGATTGGAGGCTTGGTGAGCAAAATTCTCCTCCTTTTCTCCCTAGCTGCTGTCGGGTTCTTCACTGTTCTGTTTCAGCTTTTTATTTTTTTTTTTCTTTTGCATTTTGAGAGTTTAAGTGATATATAAAAGGCTAAGTTGAGGTGGGGTCCTTTGGGCGCTTGAATGGTTTAATATAATACGCGTAGTAAGCTTTAAAAGCGAGTCTAAGGGGTGACACATTGGTTAACTAATTAAATCTATAAAGTTATTACGTAACACTATTCACTTGACTTCTAAAATTATTTTCTAAACGAGCCTTCCTAAAGTCTTAAGCTCAAAAGCACATTTTTTCCCACTACTTTTACAATTAATATGATTTAATAAAAATGCTAATTAACTAATAGAAAGCATTTTAAAAACGGGGTGAATAGTAGTCACAAAGTCAATTAATAAGGCATAGAAGTAAATGCACAAACAAGGGATGCAACAGTAATTAAATGCATGGCAAATTCTCGGGCGTCACATCCTCTCCCCCTTAAACTAATTGCGCCCACGCAATTCTTACATGATTCGGCGAATAACTCTGGATACCGATCCCGCATCTGATCCTCTCTTTCCCACGTCGCATCCTCTACTCCGTGATGATCCCACAGAACTTTAACCATCGGAATGCTTTTAGTCCTCAACTCCTGAACTTTCTGATCAACAATTCGAAGAGGTTTCTCTGTGTAGGTCAAGGTTTCACTGATCTCTAGCGGTTCCGGCTCAAGTATGTGAGAGGGATCTGGCTGATACTTCCGAAGCATGGAAACATGGAATACATCATGAATTCTGCCCAGACCGGGAGGTAAAGCTAGACGGTAAGCCAAATCTCCAACAGTTTCAGTTATCTCAAATGGTCCCACATATCGAGGACTGAGTTTACCTCCTCTACCATGCCGAATCAAACCCTTGCGAGGAGAAATTTTCAGAAATACTCGATCCCCTACAGTAAATTTCAGATCACGACGGCGTCTATCTGCATAACTCTTTTGCCGGCTCTGTGCTGTAAGCATTCTTTTTCTGATAAGCTGCACCTGATCAATCATCTTGTTCATTTCAGGTAAGAGAGTAGGGTCGATAGTCTTCATCTCACCAACATCATCCCAGTAGAGAGGAGACCGACATTTACGCCCATACAGTGCCTCATAAGGTGCCATACCAATAGTAGCTTGATAACTATTGTTGTAGGCGAACTCTGCTAGTGGCAAATATTTCTCCCAACTTTTACCGAAATCCAGAATGCAAGCCCGCAACATATCCTCAAGGATCAAGATAGTTCTCTCGGATTGACCATCTGTCTGAGGGTGATAAGCTGTACTGAAATTCAAATTCGTGCCCAGAGCTTTCTGAATCTTCTGCCAGAACTGAGATGTGAATCTGGGATCCCTATCCGACACAATACTCTTTGGAATTCCATGTAGTCGGACAACATTCTCAATATACAACTCTACCAGTTTATCAAGAGAATCAGACTTCTTTTTAGCAATAAAATGAGAAGTCTTGGTCAGTCTATCCACAATAACCCAGACTGAGTCGTTACCCCTCGAAGACCTCGGTAAATCGGATACGAAATCCATAGTAATATGGTCCCATTTCCAAACAGGAATAGCCAAAGGCTGCAATAACCCTGCAGGTCTCTGATGTTCTGCTTTAACTTTCTGACAAGTAAGACATCGGGCAACATAGTCAGCAATCTCTCTCTTCATATTATTCCACCAGAAGTTCTGCTTCAAATCTTTATACATTTTCGTACTGCCCGGATGGATAGTATATCTGGAACTGTGTGCCTCAGCAAGAATATCCTTCTTCAGAGTTGGATCATTCGGAATACAGATTCTACCTTTGAATTTGAGAATACCATCGTCGTGCAGTTTGAAATCCGACTCTCCCCCTTTAGAATTCTCTAAGACTTTCAATAATTGAAGATCAGCCTGTTGAGCTTCTCGAATCCTGGATAACAACAGAGATTGAATCTGCAAACTTGCAAATTGAATACCAGAATTTGAAGTACTAGGCTTCCATAAGCACAATTCTTCCATGAATTCCCAATTCTTGATAACCAAGCTGGCAACAGTAGCCTTTCGGCTCAAAGCATCAGCAACAATATTGGCCTTGCCCGGAAGATAATTAATAGTGCAATTATAGTCCTCAAGTAATTCCAGCCATCGTCTCTGCCTCATGTTCAACTCTTTCTGGAAAAACAGATATTTCAAGCTCTTATGGTCTGTAAAGATTTCAAATTTGTTGCCCCAAAGATAATGACGCCATTTCTTTAATGCAAGGATGATAGCTGCAAGCTCAAGATCGTGAGTCGGATAGTTGAGCTCATAAGGCTTCAGTTTCCTGGAAGCATAAGCAATAACCCTGCCATTCTGCATCAATACACAACCCAGACCTTCCTTCGAAGCATCACTGTAGATCACCAGATTATCATAACCCTCAGGTAAAGCAAGAATAGGAGCTGTAGTTAATCTCTTCTTCAGTTCCTGGAAGCTGGCCTCACATTTATCATTCCAGTCAAATACTATTTTCTTCTGAGTAAGTTGAGTTAAAGGCCCTGCAATCTTAGAGAAATCCTTTACAAACCTCCGATAATACCCAGCTAAACCAAGGAAGCTACAAATTTCCGTGACAGTTTCAGGTCGTTTCCAAGATAACACAACTTCAATCTTCGCTGGATCAACAGAAATACCATCCTGCGAGATAATATGGCCAAGAAAAGCAACTTGCTTAAGCCAGAATTCACACTTGCTAAACTTTGCAAATAACCGATGCTCCTGAAGAGTTTGCAACACAATTCTGAGATGTTGTTCATGTTCCGCCTCAGATTTAGAATAAACAAGGATATCATCAATAAATATGACTACAAATTGATCCAGATAAGGACGGAATACCCTCTGCATTAAATCCATGAATGCAGCGGGAGCATTAGTAAGACCAAACGGCAAGACAACAAACTCATAATGGCCATATCGGGTTCTGAAGGCAGTTTTAGGAACATCATCTTTCTTAATCCTCAGTTGATAATAGCCCTGCCTCAGGTCAAATTTAGAGAATACCCTGGCGCCTTGCAACTGATCAAACAACTCTTCGATTAAAGGCAAAGGATATTTATTTTTGATGGTTACCTGATTAAGACCCCGGTAATCGATGCATAGGCGAAGAGATCCGTCTTTCTTTTTAACGAAGAGAACTGGCGCACCCCACGGCGAAGAACTCGGCTGAATGAATCCCTTCTCAAGCAAGCCCTGCAATTGAACTTTCAATTCCTGCAACTCAGGTGGAGCCATTCTGTACGGAGTCTAGAGTTAGGTGAAGTCCCCGGCAATAAATCAATCATGAACTCTATCTCTCTATCAGGCGGTAACCCAGGTAATTCCTCAGGAAAGACCTCCGGAAACTCTCTCACGATAGGTACATCATTCAATTTCAGTTGATCCCCAGGTTGATTAATCAAATAAGCAAGATAAGCCTCACAACCCTTGCTCAATAATTTAGATGCCCTAATAGAAGAAATAATAGGAGTTCCCGTAGATTTTCTACTACCAACTATTTTAAGTACAGGCTGGTCAGGCATCTCTAGATACACAATCTTCTTTCTACAATCAAGCTGGGCATAATATTTACTTAACCAGTCCATCCCCAATATAATTTCAAAGTCATTGAAGGGTAGGATAATCAAATCAGCAGGAAAAACACGACCTTCAATAAATATGCTACATGCTCTGCAAATGGATCTAGTAACAAACTTCGGACCCATAGGAGTATAAACCACAATCTCATGCAACAGTTTATCATGTTTCAATTTAGCATTTTGTGCACAAGTAGGAGTAATAAAAGAATGCGAAGCCCCGGAATCAATTAAAACCTTAACTGATTGATCATTAAGAAGAAAAATACCTTCTACCACAGCGGTAGTGTCCGGAAGCTCCTCGGCATCCAAAGCAAATACACGGGCCTGGCCTCGTGGTGGTGGTGCTGCAGCTGGGGCCCTGGTCTGAGAGTTCTGAGCTGATGTCTGACCCCTAGGGTTCTTAAATTTCTGACAGTCTTTAACCCTGTGCTGATCACTGCCGCAACCTGTACACTTGTTATGTTTCTTCCAACAAACATCCTCAGTGTGACCCTGACGCTGACAGAAGCTGCACTGCTGGTGACGTCTTGCAACAGTGCCTCCCGAAGGAGCTCTGTAAGTAGAGGTAGCTGAACTACCCTGCTGCGAACGGGAAACCGCTGGACGGAACTGACTCTGAGTCTGGCTCTGAACTGGTCGTGCCTGAGTCTGAGTAGGCCCTGTGTAACTCTGAGTCTGTCTCGGCTGCGAACTCTGCCCAACTGATACAGCCTGCCCCTGGTACCCTTGACTCTGAGACTGAAACCGTTTACTCGATTGACTGGTCTCGGCTAATACATCGGCTTTCCTTTTCTCATATCTCGAGGCAGCTCGGACCACTGCAGCATAGTTAGGAAAATCATTTGAAGACAAGTTCAGCATAATATCTCTCCTCAGACCCATGATGAACCTCTGAATCTTCATGTCCTCCGGCTGAATTAAAGCTGGTGCATAACGGGAAAGCCGGGTAAAAGTAGCCTCGTATTGATCTACCGTCATACTTCCCTGCCTCAAGTTTATGAACTCAGTCTGTCGCCTCTCGCGGGCAACTACCGATATATACTTGTCTCGAAATTCTCGGACAAAGTCGGCCCACGAATGATGACCTCCCTCAACTACCCATTTCTCACTGATGGTATTCCACCAATCTTCAGCATCACCCTCGAGAAGGAAAGTAGCATAAGTAATCTTCCTGTCATCATGGCACTCCAATATCGCTGCCACTCTCTCGAACTTTCTTAGCCACATCTCAGCTTTCATATCGTCCGGCTCCCCAAAGAAAGTATAAGCCCCATGATGTATAAACCGATCATACAGTTTACCTCCAGTAGGACCACTACCTCCAGCTCTCGCAGCCTGATTACCTGCAACGACCCCTGGCTGACCCTGTTGTGTAACAAACTGGGCGATAGTGTTCATGGCTGTGGCCATCGTGGCCAAGATCTGTGCAGTGCTCAGCTCTTGAACCTGCGGTGCATTTTCGGCTACCTCAGCTTCTTGCCCTTGTACCCCCTCGGGTTCTCCACCAACATTCGGATTATCAGCACGACGGCGAGGCCCCATCACGAATAGCTAGAATGCAAAGTGTTATGACAAGTATATATGTATATATGCAATTTATAAGTAAACATATAAAGAAAAGTCCAATTAGATTCACATAAAGACAAGTACATAGGAATTCAAATAAATATTCCACATTCCTGAAGTAAACATAAATCACTAGATCATACTTGACATTCTAGACTCTTGATATTCTATTTCCATGCTAGCATGTTCATTCCTTATTCAAATTTCACTTAGGTCAATCAAAATCAAAGACTCATGTATTCACAAAGTCACATAACAAGTCTCTACCCACAGACCGAGAAATTTAACCCGGCTTCATGCAATCTATAGCTCTGATACCACTTAAATGTCACGCCCCGACCCAACCCCCAAGCTAAAGGTTAAGTCCGGACCCGACACACGGACAGAGTCTCCTCTGTACCGTGGACATTCTAAAAACCTGTAAACACTTAAACAAGGTCTCTACAACACATACAAGCTTAATTTAATTAAACAATAAAGCTATAAGGCCATCCGAGCCTTATAGTACACAATATCTCCAAAACACACAAGCATGCAAGAACTGGTTGTCAGCATAGACTTATAATCATTACATTCTAGGAAATCAATATAACAACTTAAAGAGTAAAGCATTCTACATTAACCATCCACTCACAAGCATGCAGGGAAATAAGGCAAGAATAAAAGTTATTACAGTTCATAGACTTTCAAAGCTACAACCCAACCATCTAATCTTCGACTTATACAACAAACATATACAAAGCCCTTGGGCTACAAAATAGTACATAAAGTAATCAGAGGAGTCCTCCACAAAGCAACAAAAATCATTAACCACCTCAAGTTAACAGACACAGCAACTAAGGTAAAGGCTCGATCTGAACTTCTTCTTCCTCAACTAAATCAACAAGCTGGGGATCACCCTCAGCGTCTCCTGAAACAGATATCGAGGTATGAGCAACCACTGTTGCCCAGTGAGGGATATAGTCCCGGGGCGTGCAATGCAACAGATAACACAATTACACAACAATAACACTTTAACAATTTAAGAATCAATGAAAACTTAAATAACCACACAATTAAAAGGATACATTTCAACAATCCCCTATACACCAATCTTCACTGGTCTTCAATCACGATCCACGAACCACGAGCACGATCACGATAAGCCGGCATAACCCCAATCACTCCAGTGGGTGTACTCCGGATGTACCCCGAATCCTACGACCCAACATCCCCTGGCAATCTCCGGACCAGGCGAATGAGGGAATAGGGTACGGAGTTTGAATATCCACCGGCAAGCCCTCTGCCGCCCAGCCGATATTCAACACATCCGCCCCGACACTATGGTTGCGCAACCACTATGCAATGCACTTAACGATGGCAAGTTAATAGCAATAATATAAGCATTAACACATATGAGGATCAACAAAGTAGGTTGACCTCGTTGCAATTAGGATAGAAGCAAATATAGAAGTTAATAAGCAGTTTACAAGTGAACATATACAAAATAAGCATAGGATTACACCAAAAGCTCCAAACCAACTTAATATCACATATAAACACTCATGAAGTCATGCCGTGGGTTTAGAAATGTGAGACAAACGAAATTGCACTTAAACCCCTTTATTTTACATACTATTTCTCTTCCAAACCCAAGTTAATGATTTCATTTTCAAAAGAAACTCTCCCTACCTTCTAACTAACCCCCAAGGTACCCTTTCAACCCTCGAACTCAATCAAATGCTCGCGTTTACCCCGAAAGCCCCAATTTAAAGTCGGCTATTTTCCATTTTTAGGCGATTTAAGGGCAATGCAAGTGCACGGGGTTATTTAATTATCTTCACTAGCACCTAAGGCATCAATTAGAAGCATTAATTCAAGCCAATTTGAACAATTACACAAAACCCTAAAAAAAACGTCACTATTCACCCTAAGAATCAAACTATCGATTTCTACCGTTTAATTCATGAAACAATAGCATAAAAGTGGTCTCTACTATGTGTACACAACATATATAAGCTTATTTGAGCCTTGCAATAGCATTAAACATCATTTCTAACAAATCAAGAAAATAGCAATTATTTTAAAATGCGAAATTAAGCCATGAAATCCCTCACCACTACGCGTAGAAGCACCTAGGGACCTTGCAAACACCCTACACTAGTTGCTCAAGGCTTGGAGAGGCTTGGATTGGAGGCTTGGTGAGCAAAATTCTCCTCCTTTTCTCCCTAGCTGCTGTCGGGTTCTTCACTGTTCTGTTTCAGCATTTTATTTTTTTTTTCTTTTGCATTTTGAGAGTTTAAGTGATATATAAAAGGCTAAGTTGAGGTGGGGTCCTTTGGGCGCTTGAATGGTTTAATATAATACGCGTAGTAAGCTTTAAAAGCGAGTCTAAGGGGTGACACATTGGTTAACTAATTAAATCTATAAAGTTATTACGTAACACTATTCACTTGACTTCTAAAATTATTTTCTAAACGAGCCTTCCTAAAGTCTTAAGCTCAAAAGCACATTTTTTCCCACTACTTTTACAATTAATATGATTTAATAAAAATGCTAATTAACTAATAGAAAGCATTTTAAAAACGGGGTGAATAGTAGTCACAAAGTCAATTAATAAGGCATAGAAGTAAATGCACAAACAAGGGATGCAACAGTAATTAAATGCATGGCAAATTCTCGGGCGTCACACGACCAGTGATATAAAAGACCATCTCTCTCACTTCATCACTGATAAAGAATGCTTCAATGTTGCCTCTGTCTACTTTAAGTTCTGGAGGACTAAATATTAGGGCTTGGAAAGCCTGATCCAGTTGATTAACAATATAGGCTGGATCGCGTTTTCGCGGAATAGCCCTGTTTTCTATAGAGTACCTTACTTTACCACGGTACAGGATTATATGATAATGATGACCGAAAATATTACAATTCATAATAATATTCTTAAGAAGAGGTGTCGGGTGAGTCTCAAAGTTCCTACTTCTAAGAGAGATCGTAGGAAGACTTTAGTCTCTACCTTTGTAAACTTCATCCATCAGAAGGATACATATATTGCAATGAGTGTAGTAGATCATATTCTTCATGAAATACAAGCACCTATATACACAGTGCACGACAACTTTCTAACTACTGCTCTATATAGCCACAATATACCAAGGATTTATAGCAGAGTCTTTTGTAGCATAGGCCCTCCACTTTCAATCATCAACGAGTTCATTTATATGAATCTGATTTATCCAATTGAAAAAGGGGAGTCTGAAGTACCTACAGAGCAAGACTTTGAGCATAAGGTAATCTCTAAAGATCTTCTTCATTATTACTTAAAGGCTAATGTACCTGAGAACATAAGCAAGAAGATGATGAAAACTAGGGGAGAAAAGATCTCGGTAATACTGACCTCTTATGAGAACTATACTCATATTGTATGCAGTGATTTAAAATCTGGGGATTATTGGCTAGCTCATGAGAATAAGTGGTAGAAATTCAAGTTAAAGTTAGTAGAGGGGGACATGACCAATAACAGTGTATACTATTAAAATGATGATGATGATGGCATACACTAGGGACAGCACAACTACTGAACAGTTATTGAATCACTTGTATCAAAAGACTGAACAAACAAAACGGCTAGATCTACATATTGGGTTAATCATAGCTTCACATCACTTCAACGAGCCTTACCCTCTTGTTAACGATATAAACCTACTCAGTCTTGCGACCATGGATCTCTTAATCCAGTTTGCTTACCCATTCTTACCTGGTTACGCTAAGTTCACAATTTCATATACCATGAGGCGATCTTGCGAAGTGGATATCTCATTTATGCTAAATAGTACTATCCCCTTGCCTTATCAAGATTGTAAGTTAATTCCAAAGAGTGAGGTCTATGCTCATATATATCGATATATTACTATATATAAAGAAATCTATGACGGAGATTATGTTCTTCAACTCATGATCCGAGTCTATATGGAAGGCAAAAATATGGATATACCCGCCCTATCTTCAGAGGAGAGAGATAGCTCACTTAGATTAATCATTCAAGGTGGATTGAGTGAGATTGAGCCAATAACAGCTAGAGAGATTCGAAATCGTAAGTATAGCTATCCAACCCATATCACAATACTCAAACCATCTCGCACTGAGTTGAAACCATTAATAGTTGCCGATATTGAGACTCTACCATTACAAAAAGATGACATTCATCATCCTTATGCTGTAGGTCTCTTGATGGTTCGTCCCGGTGAACAGATCAATGATCTTATGATTGATACCTACTTTAGTGAAGACTACTCTATAATCTTGGATTCTTTTGAAGAAATAAGTACTAAGGTACTTTATGACTTGGTATTAAGGATCTCAATGATTGTTAGACAAGAACAAGAACCTTTAACTATTTACTTCCACAACTTATCTAGATTCGATGGAATTTTCTTGCTTAAGCACCTATCATGTCATCACAAGAGCTACAAGCTAAAACCACTGATGAGAAACTGTATGGTTTACGAATTAGCTGTCTATTCTGGTAAGAAGCTGTTATTCCACTTCAGAGACTCCTTGAATTTACTCCCTGGAAAACTTAGCGCCCTAGCTAAGAATCTATGCCCGGGTCTAGGCCCGAAAGGCTCTATCCTATATGAAGATGTGACAGAGTCCATTGTGGGTAGTATGAAAAAGAGCTTGTTAGAATATATGAAGCATGACATACTTCTCCTTGGAGGTGTAATAAAAAAAGCTCAAGAGATATATTAGAAGCTGTACAAGGTGGACATAGAAAGCAAGATAACCCTTTCCTTACTAGCTCTAAGCATCTTTCGTATGAAATACTACGATGCTTCTAATTGGCCAATCCACATCCCAAACCAGAATGAAGATAACTTTATAAGGCGTGCCTACTACGGTGGTCATACAGATACATACAAGCCATATGGTGAGGACCTATACTACTATGATGTAAACTCTCTCTATCCCTTTATAATGAAGGAATTTCCAATGCTTGGAGGTAAGCCTGTCTGGCATGGTAATTTAGAAGATCAGGATTTAGACAAGATGTGTGGCTTTATTGAGGCATATGTGGTATGTCTGAAGACTATCAAGAAGCCCTTTCTACCCTATCAAGAAAAGAATAAGACTCTCATCTTTCCAACCGGGGAATTTGTTGGAGTCTACTATAGAGAGGAGTTAAAGTATGCAAGAGGCCTAGGCTACACTGTGCTCCCAATCTCAGGCTACCTCTTTGAGAGGAAGGAAAACCCATTCAGGGAGTTTGTTAGCTCACTCTTTGAGAGCAGGTTAGAGGCAAGGAAAAAAGGTAATGATGCCATGGCCTATGTGTACAAGATCCTTATGAATTTGTTGTACGGTAGATTTGGAATTAACCCTAAAAGCACAATAATTGAGGTCTACGATGAAGAACGATACAATCATTTGATCAGGCATAGTGACTTAATATTTGGTGAGATGCTTAGAGAGAACAAATATGTCATTGCCTACCATAGAAATACCAGGACTAGCCTAGATTATTAGAACCCACCAAAGAACTCAGTTGTCCAACTAGCTGCTGCGATCACTGCTTGTGCTAGGATCTATATGTACCCTTATATCTCAAGAGAGAACAGCTACTACACGGACACAAACTCAGTTGTGCTTGGTCAGCCACTACCTACTGAAATGGTTTCTTCCTCTGTCTTAGGTAAGTTTAAGCTAGAGGAAAAAGTCATGAAATGCTACTTTTTAGCACCAAAATCCTATTTCTACATCACAATAGGTGGAAGCAATGTACTAAAATACAAGGGACCAGCGAAAAACCAGGTTACTCTTGAATGGTTTGAGTCACAGTATGCTGACCCATCTCGTACAAAAAGTCCCTACTATCTATTGGTACCCTTTAGAGTAAATACCGATGTCATTCTCTAGTAACTAAGCTAGAGGGATACACCAGTCCTTTTATCACTTGGGTAGTGGTACCATTAGGAAAATCCCAGGGATAGAGACTAACATTAACACAAGCTCTATTCTATGCCGTTCTCCTGCTGTATGTATTTAGATGTGAGAGCCCGAGTTCCTCTCTATGCAGGAGTCAAAGTATAAAAGAAGACTGATGGGTCCACCAGGGTTGCGACACCAGAATATATTATCCTTATGAGAATGATCGCCCATACATATGATCAGGAAAGCCATAGGAGCTGGATCGCCTAGCCATAGAATCAGGAATGCCTTTCCATATAAGCTGGTACACCGAAACATATGAGCAGGAACACCTTTCCATAAGGATGCTGGAAAATCCCTAGTATTTACTTTACAAAAAAGAATGATAAGGAACATGGATAAAATATCATTACGTAATCTATTAAGTAAGATAAATAACCTCCAAATGTTTGCTCTATGTAAGGAGTTTGACGGACTAACTTTGGATGAGGACACTGGTGGTTCTTCGTCTTCAACAAGTGAGGTCCAACCATCATCATCTTCTACGAGTCTAGTGCTACCTTCTTCTTCATCTTCTTCTATGAGTCAACCTCCATCTTATGGTTATCTTGGTATCTCTGATCGTTTATTACAAAGTTGGACACATTCACTTTGGAGCCAGTATATTATTGACCAACTACGAGTTCCTTTTATAGAGCTCCTTAGCCATTTTCTTGAAGAATCATCATTCAAGTCGTATGACATTCGTATGGGGTTTGGTTTTCGCTTTCTTCCTGGTTAGTCTGAGTTCTTACTTCAAGAATTGAAGTTCCCTGAATCCTTTGATAGGTTTTATTTTTTAAGTAATTCACTTGGTTTATCATATAATAGAAGACCTCTTTCTGAGTTCTTCTTGTTTCCTTATAGCAGTTCTGGTGCCGGTTTGCGTGGTTTGATCACCAAAAAGTGAAGTAAAATCTTGGTAGAGGTAATTACTCATTATGACGGTATGTATGGGCATTTCTTGATTTTGGTTAGCTTGGGCATTGGTTGTACAGTGTGGTACGGGTTTGTGCCTGACTCAGCCATAGCCAATGGTGGCAGCGTGTTCGCACCTATAGAGTCGTATGATCAATTTTGGATATGAATTATTATGCGTCAGGCTTTCATAGGGTTGGTTTTGTTGAAACAAATGATGTTTCTACATCGGTGGAGTCGGCCTTTGGGAATGAGCAACCTTTGGGGAGATAACAATCCCTACTAGCGGCCATGTGGTTAAGGCTGTAGGTTTAGGTTTGATGCTTGCTTTCTTTCTAGCGATCAGTATAGTTCCTAATGTTTCAGATACAATTAATGTACAGTTATAGGATGATTATGATTGGAGTAAGCACACATTATAAGAGTAGTCTAGTTTCTATTCATAGTTCATCTTTTATGTTTCTTCCTTACTATACCATTCTTAATACTAGATATTATAGTACAGTAGAATGTTCACTTGCACAGTTGTCTGTTGATATTGACTTTATCTATAAAGATTTGACAGAGAATCTTCAATTTAGTATGTCTCGGGAGAGATTAGCTCTTATTCTACAAAAAATAGTATTTGGTTTATATGTTCAATCACCACTAAAAGTGAAGTTCATAAAGAAGGAAAGGACACTGTGAGGTGGATTGGACAAATGAGATCTTCCTCCTCCTGTTTAGACATAACACTGCCATTGAAAGAAAAAAGAGATTCGGCTTAGTGAAAATCGAAGTAGTAGCAGAGTGAATTCATACTGAATTAGTAGCCAAAGTCCTTGGAACCAATCCCTCTAGGGCCTACGAATGAGAATCTGACTAACGGCTTTTTTCGGGCAAGAGAAATAGTAGTGACAGGAAAGCACAGCTTTCGCTTTCCCGGGATCTCTTCTTATTGCATTTAGTGGATGTGTTACTGTCACTATGCTTAAGGCATGGAATTGATTTACCTACTTTCATCCAAGCGCACTATGCCTTCAGTTGCTTTAGGAAAATGTATCACTCTTGCTGATTTTTTCTGGCTTTTGGTTTTGGAGTTGCCTTAGGAGCGGGGGTGTGTAAGGATAAGTATCGCTCAGTCTTATCTATCTTCTGTTGAGAATGGTCTGCTGACTCACATTCATTGATGCGGCATTAGCGGTCTTACCTTTGACTTTGCAATAGGAAATGTCTGAAGGCCTAACCCTATTACCGTAGTGGGAGGAAGAGAAGTAGGTGCGGCAGGTGAAAGGGAAAGAAATTCCCAATTCAAGTCTTGGAGGAAGGGTGGCTACTCTCTCTTTTGAGATTGTCAAAGCCAGGAGTTGAAGAGCTAACCATAGGCAGTCCTTATGCGGACAAGAAAGGGGAAGACTGGAATAACGGACAAAGTGGAATATGACTCACTAGGAAAGAAGAGATCATCACTTTGGTTAACAGTGGGCTCGAGAGACCCCGTAAGGCAGGCTCTAGTTCAACTAGCTTTTCGCTGGAACGTGGCTAATTTAACCGGAGATCGTAGTCTCAATCCTAATCGCAGTGAACAGAGGATTTGGCCTAATTATGTGCCAGTTGTCTGGCTGATAAGCTGGGTATCTAAAGAACATAAGATCCTAGTTGCCGCTAGGCATAAAAGTAATATTGTTACCTAGGGAAATTGGCACAACCAGGCATCTCAAACATTGATAAGGGAAAAATCAGGCTTTCATTAGGATGATATTCCTTTCATCCGAATGGCAAGGCTTGCTAACTAGCAGGATCGATTATGCCATAAGTAAAAAGGCCTTCAAGTACCTTTGGAAGATTAAGGTACAACTCCTAATTCACTAATTCTCACAACAGTTAGTCGATCAGGAACACCTAACTAAGACTTGCACCATTGGGCAACCTATCGGACAGGGTCACTGACGTATGGAAACTACAAGAAAACAATGGTCACTCCTAGTTTGAGTTATCGAAGGCAAGGCAGCGAGTGAAGGTAGAGGAAGAGAAAAACAAGATACTAAAGGATGAAAAGCAAGGAGTAAAGCTTTACGAAGCGAGCAGCAAAGTAGTTTACACCTTGCTAATGACATAAGTAAAGAAACCAGCTTCAAAGCCCCTAGATAGTAATACGTAAGAGGAAGGTTGTAATGCCCCGAACCAACGCACCCACGCCTGCAGGATATACCTTGCCCATAAGGGACGAGCGTGCACTGAGGCCATGGCGTACGGACCCGAAAGCGCACTATGACGATTTTGTCAGCTTTGGTGCCCATACACCTCACGGCTTTGTCTCCCATGCACACACTGCACGTGAAAACGCGTCATCACGATACAAGGGGCACTAACCCACTTATATCAAGCAGCCTAGCATCCTCCGCGTCCGATGTGGGATGCAGTTCACCACATTCACCCCCCCTTAAGGAGGCCCAGCGCCCTCGCGGGCCACTGGCACAAGGGACACGTCGGCTCTGATACCACCTTTGTAACGCCCCGAACCAACGCACCCACGCCTGCAGGATACACCCCGCCCATAGGGGACGAGCGTGCACCGAGGACATGGCTTACAGACCTAGAAGCGCACTATGACAATTTTTTCCGCTTTGGTGCCCATACACCTCACGAATTTGTCTCCCACGCACACACTACACGTGAAAACGCGTCATCACGATACAAGGGGCACTTATCCACTTATATCAAGCAGCCTAGCATCCTCGGCGTCCAATGTGGGATGCGGTTCACCACAAAGGTGACTAAACAAATATGCTACTATTCGCACCCCAACCTAGAACCAATTATTGAAAATCCTACTAAGGGCGGGCATTATGATCAGCAACTCACTCTCTGGAGAATTGTATTGCTGCATGAAGGTACTCGCAGTATTGACCTAAAATTTAGTAGACCAAAGAATAAGTTAAATAGACAAGAAGAAATCCCTTCCCGCATACCACATTAGCACTTAAGCTCAGAACATTTTTGGGAAAAGAAAGACTCACAAGGCAATTGGGCGAGGTGTATAACGAAAGGATTTATCACATTTGAAGGGACTACTGGTAATCTATGATAAGGGCTTTAACCGTCTTCCTAAAGAAAGAGGCATCGAGGCGACCACTAATACACACTATACCTCTATGAGGGGGCTTTAACTGGGCTTCTTCCTGAAGATATATTAGGCGTTAAGATGATCACAACCTTTGAAGGCAAATAAACGAGGAGGATAGGCAAGCAGAGATGAAAGTAGAGAGCTAACCTAAACACAAGAAAAGATCCATTAAAAGAAGGGATTCGGGAAGGGAATGGGAGGAATGAGTACAAATAGTGAGTGTCGCATAGTAAAGAGCGAGAAGACATATTTTTGTTTCGAGCAAAAATTTTCCAAGGCTTCGTAGGAAAGAGGCCTTGGACAAGGCTTTTTTAGGATAAACAAGATTTCGATTGTAAGGAGAGGAGATGAATGGCTGGTTCGTCAGGACGACCACTAGCCACCTGCATATATATTTGTCTCTATTATGCTATGAAACTATTAAGGTAATCCGGTAATCTGTATTTGACATACCCTAGGTTGAGTTAGCCTCTATAGGACTTGAGTGTGGGAGCTTTACAATACCTCATCGTCACCAAACCTTTGATATAGCCTCTTTGATTAGGCTAGCTATTAGCTAAAGTTGAACGTCAAATCGATTCCCGAAAGAAGGAAGATGGCTCCTTATATATTCTAGTTAGAGAAAAAGACTCTACAAATACATTAGCTTAGCCTAAAATAGACTTTTCTTTTGCCGTGGAACTGGGTTCCATTGTTTTTCCAAGTACTTTCAATTAGATTGTATTGCTTTAGCGAAAGATCTAAAGTAAAGTACCAATTTCATTATTTAACTCAGTGGTAGAACGAAATCTGTCTCCTTCTCAATTGCTATTCTCGGCCTAGAGACCAAGAACCTCTTTGGGGACCTAGTGGTTCCCGGTAGAGGAAGGTTGCACTTGTTTTTATCGAACTTTTGGCTCAACTCTTAGATACTTTACATTCTTATTTGAAATAAAAAAAAAGTCGGCAGAGCATAAAAGTCGGTCTCTGGTAGAAGAGGAAGCCTATAAATCATAATAAATCATAATTGAACGATAAGAAAGACTAAAATGTCTAGATCAGAGGAAGAGAATAGGGGAATCACAACACTGGCCATACCTATGATTAATGGAAATCGCACCCCTGGTACTGAAATTCCCTTGAAGATTGAGAGAACTTAGTGTGAGACCCCATATTTTGCTTTGTCTCAATTTACGTGTTTTACCTCGTTTTGCGTGAATTGACCTGTTTATGTGTTGTATGACTTAGAATGTGTTAAAAATGTGATTAATACTCCTAATATATGCTAAGTGTTCATTCATGAAATTTTCATAAAAAACAGAATCAGAAATTTTATCGTCAGTTTTGGTGAATAGTATTTTTGAATACCTGTCCGCTAAAATTTTTACAAGGGTGTTTTAAAAAATTTAAAACCTAGTCCACGGGTATTAATAGACCCGTGTTTGATTAAAACAGATTTGAAATCGGTTTTGGAATTTTAAAGATTTTTACACTTTCTTTTGCAAGAAATCGAGTTTTAAGCTGACTCGGGTAAAACTGTTTTAATGTAACACTATTTGTCACCTAAAATATATTGTCTAGAATTAGTTTAAGTGTTAATTTAATAGTTGTTCAAGAAATAGTCAAGAAATGAATTAAAAGACTAAAAATAGAATTAAAAGACAAAAATTAACTTTGACTTTCTTTTAATTTTTTTGACTTTAGCCTATTTATGCATCAACACCTACTAACAAAGCACAAAACACACTCAAAGCACACACAAGGTGGCCGAAACTCCATAGCTTTTCTTGAGAGCATTTTCAACATTTTTTCAAAGTAAATTTTCATTAAAAGTTGCAATTCAAGGCCAATTTCCATCAACCAAGGCTTGATTCCACCCCTTGAGCATCCATTAAGCATCTTTGTAGCTTCAAAACTCATCAAAGGTGAGAGAAAAATTATAGATCTCAAAAGTCATTTTTTATGTTTTTGCTTATAATTGCATTTTGAACCGTTAGAATGTTAATTTGAAGTTATATTATTGCTCAGTGCATGCTAGGGATCATTTATGTGTATTACTACGAGATTTGAACCATTGTAGCGAAATTATTTATTTTCGGGTATTAAAAGTTGATTAACTAGCCATTTGATGAATATCTTGAGTTGTTGTGGTTGAAATCGATTGCTGTCGATTTTTAAAAGTTTGTTAATTACGTGGTAGCGCCGTTATAATGCCGAATTTTCGATTGCGATGTTTCTGTGAAAATCCAGAAATTTCAGCCTAGGTGTATTGAGGTTTTAGGGTTGTTGGGCTTGATTTTGATGTGTCTTGGTTGGTTTCCGAGAGGGCTAATGTTGTTGATTGAATGGGTGAGTGTTAGAAACTAATTTGGAGTTGTTTGGTTTAGTAGAATGTAATATATGATTATTTGAAGTTTAGGTTGTCTTTCTTTAAATTGTTGAATTGAGTCTTTAGTTGATTGGGTGGTATTTGAGTGATTGAATTGTGAGTTGTAAATGGTTAGACTAGGGCTAGATTACGTGTTTAATGCATGTTAAGTTGGATGGCCTACTTTGTCATCTAACTTAGTTGTTTGTTGTTTAATTGATTACTTGATGTTATATTGATGACAATTGATGATAATTGATGATTATTTATGATTATTGATTGATGATTGATGAACTGGGAGTTAGGCAATTCTTCTAGATTGTCCTCCTGTGAATGATGTTTATTATTATTGTTGAGTCTTGGTATGTGTGTGCCACCTCTCGGGCAGCGTCGGGCTATCGGGTTGATAACGACATGACTACCAGAGACTACCTCCAGCTCGCATGACGGAGGTGTCATGGAGGGCGAGGCTAGTGAGGTACCTCGGGTGCGTGAGTAATGGGGAGTTACAAGAAGAATGGTTGAGATCGTGATGGCATTTGGAGCTACACCAACTAGAGTATCCTTTATTGATTGGTCATTATAGTTATGTGTTTATATTGTTATTGATGTTTTATTGTGTGTTTACTGCTCAAAGGATCATTTCCAAGGAGTATAGTAAATACTGTTAGAGATCTATCAGATCCTCACTGAGCTTGTTTTATATAAGCTCACTCTCTATTATTGCATGCATACAGGTGTTATTGAGCAAGATTACAAGTACATGCCTCAGGAAGCTGAGAATGTGCCATATGTGGACGAGTCCTATGTGCCAAAGTCTTGTCCTTGATGTTAGAGATGTTGTATACCTTATAGTCTTGTATATTATTCTAGTTGTCTTTTATTTACTTTATAGTTAATGATGTATAAGTTGTAGTAATGATAATGAACTAGTTGATGCTAATTTAGTGGTCTTTCTTTTGACTATGATAGGTTACTAAGTTAGTTTATAATCTATTTTGAAATGTATGTTCAATTAATGTATTATGTTGGAACGGAGACGTATAACTAAGAATGATTATTGTATAAAATGGTTATGTTGTATGTTGTTAATTTTAATTGAGGAGTTGATTGTTGAATGGTTTGTGAAGTTTGGTTGTATGTATCATAAATGGGTTGGTTTAGTGCCCTGGGGTCCTAATTACTGTCACTATACTGCCAAAATTTCGTTGCGTCCTAACTGATGGTAGGTGGGGTCGAGTTGGGGTGTGACACTTAGCCTCCAACAAGGGAATGGATGACACCAAAATTCTTACTAATTTGGAAACTCGATTTGCCCCCGAAGACTCTTCTTTTGAAGAAGCTGGTTGACTACTTTCAACCAGACAAAATCATCTGATTGACCGGGCCGACCTTAGGCTTGAAAGCCCTACTCCTACTCTAGTTTGACGAAATGGACGTTCGGACTCCCACAAGGTACAAACCTCCTATGGAGGATCGACTGAAAGTGCCATCAAATGTTTTTTAGGAGCCTTTGAACAGGAATTTGGCAAAAGAATTGCGTTCGCTAGCTTTCCACTCAAGATAAGGCTAAAGAAGTCGATCTAGGGCTACATAAGAAGAATGCCCAAAATTGACACAAAGACTTGGGTTCAATACTTGAGCTGGACTAAATCTCTGCGGTTACTATATCAAATCAATCCGCCAATACTACTGGCACTCTAAAAGAGAGACCGGAATCATCTAGGAATTTCTCTAGATTTTCCGTGCTTAGCTTCACGAATCTTGTACAAACACAACCATCTCTGGTACTCTCTGGAACTAAGTACCTGGTTATTCTTTTAAAGAAGAAAAATTGACCTCTGCCAAAGGAACTTCTGCCAAAAGCGAAAGAATTTGTGATCCCTAGCTTTCCACTTAAACAAATGAAGTAGATCGGCCAATATCCATTGCAGGAGAAACCTCTTCAGCAACAGCAACCAACAATTGAAAGAAAACATTGACATTCAATGTTGTAGAAGGGGATTTGTCAGTCAATGATTAGACTTGTTGGCCTAAGGCGTGAAAGCTCGGAGGAATCTTGTGAATACCTGAAGCCTGAACTGTCAATCGAAATCATCTAGGAATTTCTCTTGGTTTGCTGTCCTCTGTTCTAATAGGAGAAAGCAATATTCCTTCCCGCGAACTCTATACACAACATGCCTTTATTTAGAGTTTTCCCAGCCAATAGTTTGAAGTCAGAAACTGTACTGGATCAAATCTTAATGGATTCCATCCATTAGATAGACTAGCCTTGGGAAAGATAAGAGGAATGAATCCCATAATAGTCAAGTAAGAAAAGAAAGTGCCTATCTTTTTTTATTAATAGGAGTGGGTACTCCTTTTTGATTTGAGGACTTTTTCTTTATTCAATCTTGAATTGAAAAGGGCGGGCTGCCACTGGTCTTTCTTTCCCTAGAATAGTTTGTCTTCTAGAAGAGGAGAAGTGGGCCAGTACTGGGAATCCAGGGTTTCGGGTTCTTTCCCCAGTTTAACTTTGATATTCAGACTTGAGCTCAGCCCAGTTTGTTATTATTAGATTTTCGTTTTGGCTTTTACTCAATTACACTTGCTCCTCAAAGGAGTGAAAAATTGAAACTCAATTCTCTTTCTTTCATTTGAAGTCGGTTGAAGCCCAAGCATCTGGTGTCAACGGTTCTACCACTCCTGAATCAGACGAAGTATCCTAAGCCTTTCAGTCCATTGCCGTTGAACAAGAGTGAGCAGAGATGGCGGTGTCACTGGTTTTGAATTTCCTTCCTTAGTCCCAAAGCTTTCTGGAAGAAATGCCTCTGGTATTGAATTCCTTCATTTAAGGAAGATTGATATAGAGGCTTTTCCCACAATTTAATGTGAGTGGGTCTTGGAAGGAGGTAAGTCTCGCCTCATCGGAGGTCGTCCAGGATCTCGTAAGCAAATGTTGTCGTGTCCTCTCTCCTAGGAGAAAGAGAAAATCAAGATAGAATACTGATCCTCAAAGATGAGAAGCGGCTCGCGTCACTCCCTCCATAGGATGCATTTTTTCCCTTCACAAGGATGGGTCTGCTAATGGAACCTTTTACTTTCTCCTCACTATAAGAAAATCCAATCGTCTCGGGGATTACTACTTTTCTCTTCCTATCCCTATGACAGATACCCGTACATGCTGGTTTCTAGTCTTCTCCACCTAAAAAAAAGGTAATGGTTATTGGTGTCAGCTCATAGCTTGTTTTTCCTCAATCTGTATATCACTCCGATCTCCTCTTTCCTGCTCTACATAGACAGATCCGATTTTGAGGGGGAAGTCTGCTTTCTCATCCAATGGGCAAGTAGGCTCCACGGGTTAGGAAGCTGCCTTTAAGTGATAGGGGCCCTCATTTCATATAACACAAAAGAAAGCGGTTGCCATTCACATTCACTCACTCAAGTTAGGGATTCCTCAAGACAGGTGCCACATTCATGGAGGACGAAACATTAAGGGGGAATAAGCACGGAGGGATCTAGAAAATGGAGTATTCTAGTTGGAGCTCCTAACTACCTTGCAATAAAAATATCGGCACTCCAATGCATAAATAGCTACGAGCTGCCGTAAGCGCTGTTGCACGAGCACACTACCGAGTACCACGAGTACATTAACAAGAGAGGAACTACGAGCAGAAATCAGTAGTCAGTCTTCGACTTAAATAAAGATATTGTGTATAAAGAGAGAAAGAGAGAGATAGTCAGTCTTTTGAGCGGCCAAAAAAAGGACCAAGGACGATGAAGGAGGGGAGGGATGATGAGTAGGAGCTAGCTTTAATTGAAGCAGAATCGAAGCAGAATCGAAGTGAAGAAATTCTGAGTTCATGCCACGACGATCTATATGGAAGGGCAGTTTTGTTGATGCATTGCTCTTGAGAATGAAGAAGAAGAAAGATCTTTTGAACAGGAAAATTTGGTCATGTAGATCTTCTATTTCGCCAGAATTCGTTGATTGCTCCATACAAATTTACAATGGAAAAACTCCTGTTTGTTGTAAGATTACTGAAGGAAAGGTTGGTCATAAATTTGGAGAGTTTGCTTCTACACGGAAACGAAGACCTTCGAGAACAAATATTGGACCGGGAAGAAAAACGGGGAAAACGGTGAAGTCTAAGCGCATATGGCACGAAAAGGAAATCCAATTTCATATTCACTCTTTTTTATTCTATAATCAAGTTTTTCTAATGAAAGTGAAATAAATAAAATAAGATATCTGATTCTATCTCAATCAGACGAGCCGCTTCTAGCATTTCCTTTTCGCGATTCAGAGCATGAATCTGTACATTCCTAAGAATCTGAAGATGAGATCTTTCTCGATCTCGAATTGAGACGGGGGAGGCTCGGGGGAACTTGTCCCCCGATCTCTTACGGAAAACGAGGCGGCTCATCCCGCTCAACTGCTGACCACTCGAGAGTGGGAGAGCGCTTCTTGCTCTAATTCTCAAGTGGTGGCCCCATCTGCAGCGGTATTACACCAACTACCACTTTTGGTTCTGGACCCGGACCCAGAAATTCTCGTAAACCGGATTTGGCTCTGCAAAGAGCATGCATAAAAAGATGCGAACGAAATTCTTCAAATAGCAGAGAAACCCATTTCTCTAAAAAAAAGAATTTCTCAAATTTCAGAACTCATCCAATCTGACGCAAGGCTCGGAGAGCCTTTTAATTCCCATCCAAAATTTGCGAATTTCTATTTTTCGTTAGTTAAGAGAGATGGAGATTAATACTCTATCTCATCTCTAACTCATTTCTTATCTGACCTTGAAAAATAGAAATAAATAAAGATAGAAAGTTCTATGTACAAGTTTTCTCAGTGCTTTCTAATTCACAAGAATAAAAGTCTTTCTTTTCTTGAGTTGCATATTTCTGCAACAGGATAAAGGAAATCGATTGAGAAACTTGCATGGGGTTGGCTATTCACTCACTTTTTCCTGCTAATGTGCAGTGGCGAGGAGCTAACTGGTTGTTGGACCAACCTATGGTATGGTGTGCTCCGGCAAAGCGCCGGGTTGTTGGTAAGGAGCATGAGCGGGCGGGAAGCTCATACAAGTAAGTGAAGGACCCTTTTTGCCTTTCTAAAGTGTGGCCCACACACGGCCAGGGGGAAAAGAAAAAGGAAGGGGGGGGGGAGGGATAAGGTTAGCCCTTAGAATCGAATTCTAAACTGAACTGCCGTGGTACTGTTGGATGCTTCTGATCAATAGAACAAGAAGAGGAGTCAGCCAAAAAGAAAGACCACCAAAAGTAACGACCACCAAGATAGGCATAGTAATTAGATATTTTGATCACCCGTTTTTGGACAACCATTTTGGGGGGTTTCTGCCTTACGCACGGAAGATTGGATTGCCTGAATCACAAGTCTTATATACTGTGTTATGATCACCTCATATTGATAAAAAGTCCAGAGAACAATTTGAAATGGAAATCAAGAAATAATTTGTGGTCATAAAAACAGAAAGGCATGGATTGCGTAGGAAGTTCTTTCGGTTAAAACGCCGTGCGACTCGGAGGACATAAGACTTCTTGGTCAAGCCAAAAAGATTTTCGACTGGATGCTCCTACCCCACCATGCCTGGACCTTTCTTTATCTTACGAAGAAAGAGGAGGTATGAAGCGTGGGAAAGAATGCAAGAAGTGTATGATACAACATATAATCTTAAGGAGTGGCGGCAAACTTCTTGATTTATCAACGTGAGTGAACTGTGCTTAGACACTTCGTAAAATCGTACCGATCTACAAGAGGAGCTGATAGATGAGTAGGCTTCCCATTTTGATTCACAGAATGTGATTTGGGAAACTATGGGAGTTTGCATGCCTCGGTAGGAAAGAGATCACCGGAGTATAGCACAAGATCGCCTTTTCTTGCTGCCATGGGGTCGACTTGTGAACAAGGTAAACCCAATGGGAACCAAAAAACAGGGGGTACCGCATTGGGCAGAAGATAATCCAAAAAGCGAAGGCTTACCCAGCTGAAGGCGATCAGCAGTGAGGTCTTCGAGCCTTCTTATTAAAAGGGGAAATGGGCAACCTATCAACCTAATAATAAGAAAGGAAATGGGGTGAGATAGGCAAGAGGTAGTTTGCTTCCAAGCTAGCCCGGCTGCGATGAATCAAGAGATCTTTGCCGGTGCTGACTTAGATCTCGGGTGACGAAATAAGTCGGCCATAAGCGACGAGCAGTCGCGGTCGAAGCTCGGGCTCTAGTCGATAGGATAGCAGTTAGCTTGGCTCCAGCGACAAGCAATCGTGGTCGAAGCTCGGGCTCTAGTCGATAGGATAGCAATAAGCTTGGCTACAACGAAGCACTTACCAAGCACGAAGGATTCGTTCCTCTCCTGTTGGTCGAGCGTCTTCAAACCTTTGCACTTGAGCTGTATGCGGGGGAACCCACACGTGCGGTTCTTAGGGAGAGAGAGCTAGTAGGAGCCATCCCATCCCAATAGCTTATATTTGGAGCTCAATATGAAATCTTATTTTCTTGCAAGACCCGTTCGGATAAGGGAAAACTCTAGAGATTGCTTCGAATTAAGATCCTTGCCTTGACCTTTTCCTGAACCAGAACTGGGGGAGGGTGAGAGAAAAAGGGGATCAAAATTTTTCATCAATCAAGTGAGGGCTTTTCGGACATTACCTACCCCCCTAACTCCCTCTTTTTCAATAAATAAGCCCCACTCCCTAAGGGGCCCCTCTCTAATAAGGAAGGAAACGAAATAATCTCAATTTTATGACAAATTCGGTCTGATGGCTGTTCTCCACTAACCACAAGGATATAAGGACTCTATATTTTATCTTTGGTGCTATTGCTGGAGTGATGGGCACATGCTTCTTAGTACTAATTCGTATGGAATTAGCACGACCCGACAATCAAATTCTTGGTGGGAATCATCAACTTTATAATGTTTTAATAACGGCTCACGCTTTTTTAATGATCTTTTTTATGGTTATGCTGGCGATGATAGGTAGATCTGGTAATTGGTTTGTTTCGATTCTGATAGGTGCGCTTGACATGACATTTCCATGATTAAATAATATTTCATTCTGGTTGTTGCCACCAAGTCTCTTGCTCCTATTCAGCCCAGCCTTAGTAGAAGTGGGTAGGAAAAATGGATGGACGGTCTATCCGCCCTTAAGTGGTATTACCAGCCATTCTGGAGGAGCAGTTGATTCAGCAATTTCTAGTCTTCATCTATCAGGTGTTTCATCCATTTTAGGTTCTATCAATTTTATAACAACCATCTCCAACATGTGTGGACCTGGAATGACTATGCATAGATCACCCTTATTTGTGTGCTCCGTTCTAGTGACAGCATTCCCACTTTTATTATCATTTCCAGTACTGGCAGGGACAATTACCATGTTATTAACCAATCGAAACTTTAATATAACCTTTTCTGATCCCGCTGGAGGGGGAGTGTAATACCCGAGCCCGGAATGTGAATTTTCTTTGTTTATTATTTTGAAAATTTTATTTCCTTAAATTCTTTGTGAATTAACTGTTACTTTCTCGCCGACGCAACGTGCATTGCATTTAAGGAGCGATAGCTAGATAACGAGTTCCAGTCCTCAGCAAATAGTGAAACTAGTATTTAGACGACTTAAATTTTATATTTTAATTGTTGCTAGCTTTAATTGAACTTACCTTAGCTGAAACGGCTTTAAAACGCGCGAAATAGGGCCCTTTGACCAAGTTTTTAAGTGGTTTGACCTTGGACCTTTGACCTTTTACCTTTTGACCCTTAATTAAGCAATTAATTAAGCAAAATAAGAAGAAAAACAGCAGCATACAACAGCAGCAGGCCGAGAGCTTTAGAGAAAAAAAAAAAACCTTTCAACTTCTATACGATCAATCTTCGCGTGTGCTCGTGCGGGGTGATTTCCGAGGCAACCAACGTTGTTTTCCTAGCGACTAGGAGTACCTAAGGTGAGGAAAGCATGTTATTTGCGCATTTATACGTTGTGTTAGTTAACTTTGTCAATTTTTAGATTTATCCGTAGATCGTTATTTAAAGCGATTTGATGCTTCTAGAATGTTCCTTAGCATCGGTAGAACATGTATTTATGGCTTTGTAACATTTTCTGCGGTTAAATGTTGTGATTGCAACTTGAATTGTGATATGAATAGTATTTTATGAATAGTAAAACCTTGAAACGTTGAAGTTGCGCTGTTATGCTTTCCGTTGATGTAGAAACGTGCTAGGTATGCTAGAATGCTAAAATGTGTGGTTTGTTTGGGTTACGTAGTGGAAAAAATAAGAATTAAGCCCTTGGGAAAGTCGGGGTCGTTTAGGTCGACTTTTGCGTTTTCTCATTTTGCGTGTTGGCATTGCTTCGGGAAGCCATGGAAGCACTTTTGGTGCGATTATGGCATTGGTTGGGTGTTTGGTTGTTGTAGTTGTAGTTCAAACGAGAAAGGGGGAAATCGGGGCTTTGCGCGAGTTCTAGGGTAGAGTAAGGTTTCGGAGTCTTTAGACATGCCTTATGGTGACCTAGGAGGGTTGGCGAAGGCGGTTTCCAGAACTCGTGGCTCGTTTGGAAATGGTAGCATTTTGACAGTTGGGGCCGATTTGTGTTTTTGTATGTTTACTTGTCTTTATGCTTATAGAATGCTTAGAATTACTTGAATTACTTGTTTGAGTTGTTTTGGATTGAATTGCTTATCAAATTGCTGCTATTGCGTGCGAGAGTAACCTACTTTGTTATTCTCCCACGTGTGGCTTTATCGCTGGTTTATCGCTTGTGTATCGCTTGTTTATTGTCTTGTATCGAGTCTTGCATTGCATAGTGTCTCGCGCGTGAGTGATAGGCCTCTCTGGGTAGCCTTGGGTTGCCAGTGTTGGTTGCTCTAGCTCCGCTGCTATTCCCTTTCTCGCTTGGGTTGCCTTCCAGGAAGATTTGGGTCGTAGGATTGATGGATACTTCCGGAGTATTCCAAACTGGTGTTATAAGGTGGTTTTGGGCCGGCGCGTCGTCATCGAATTCGTGTTTGAAAGTGGTTCGTGAAAAGAGTATCGTATCCTTTGATTGAGTGTTTGCAGCTTTAAATACTTACCTTGCTTAATTGATGGCTCTGGTTGTATCTTTATATGATTTGTATGTATTGCGTGGTATTGCATTGCATACTCCTCTCATCTCCGTCCTTGAGACCAATTGCCCTCGCTGAGCAATAGTTTTTGCTCATTCCTCTCTATACTATGTTTTTACAGGAGTAGTTGAGGCAGACCCTCTCGAGGTAATTGAGGAGGAGGAGCAGGTGGAGGTGTTTCCGTGATAGCACTTACCTGCTTTGCTGGTGGTTGGTTACCAGTTTTGTGCAAACCTTGTTGTTATGTATATTGCGTGAAGGACGCTTAATTTTTGAGGCTTGTAGCCTTGTATGTATTTTCCTATTTTGAGACCTTTAATGGTCTTATGTTGTAATGGATTAAAGTTGTAATGTTGTAACTTGTACCCTGATGACTAGTGAAGAAATGCATGCTAATGGCTAATGGTTTAGTGGCATAAGTACTTGTGTAGTATGCATGGCATTTTTGGTTTGGAAAGTTGGATAATAAGAAATGAATGTTTATAGAAAGTTGACTTGTTTTGATTATCTTATAGCTTTCGCAAGTATTATATTGCTTTTAGGGTTTTCGGATCGTCCGCGGTACAGAGGAGACTCCGTCCGTGTGTCGGGTCCGGGCTTGGCCTTTTGCGGGGTTGGGTCGGGGCGTGACATTTTTAGGTGGTATCAGAGCATGATAGTCTTGCATGAGCCGGGTTATGATTCTCGGTATGTGGGGTAAAGGTCTAAAATGCTAAAGTGTTTATGAATGATTGCTAAGTGAAAAGAAAATGATCTAGCATGACTTTGTGAACTTGGAATGTTTATGTCTTTAAGTGAAATAGTTTGGCAAGTTAAACTTGTCTTATGTGAATTGTGTGATAGAATGTTGGATTGTTATTGATTTGAGTGTTATCTAATCTTATGTGCTATATTTCTGTCTATAAACTGCTTTTAAATGTTGCCAGCTATTGTGAGTTGCTACTATGCCGCCACGTCGTGGTACTCAAGGTATAGGATCAGATGAAGAGGCAGCAGAACAGGGTCAGCAGCCGTTGCCTGAGCAGGTTATGGCTACCATGACTACTCCAGTAGACCGGAGCACACAGGTACTACATGAGCAGAGGCAGGACCGGATTAATCCCCAGGGTAATCAAGCTAACCCTGGTGGACAGGGGTACAGAGTTGAGAATAACCAGCTTGAGAAATTTCTGAGGCAGGAGCCGGGAAAGTCCTTCGGGGAGCCGGATGATGAGGCGGCCGAGAGATGGATTAATCGAGTTGAGAAAATTTTCACTGCTTTGAGGTATACCGATGAGGCAAGAATAGATTATGCATCATTTTTATTTGAGGGTGATGCAGAGCAGTGGTGGAATACTGTTAGACTGAGGTGGGATTGTGAGGATGTTCCACATTTATGGGATGATTTCGTAAGTGAGTTCCGAGACAAATATATTCCCGAGATGGCTATGGAGAGACGGGAAGATGAGTTTGTGGCCCTAAAGCAGGGAAAGATGACTGTTGCACAAAATGAGGCTAGATTTGTTAGCCAGTCGAGGTATATGCCCGAGTTGGTACGGCCAGCTAGGAGGATGATACATAGGTTTATCCATGGGTTGAGAATGGACATACAGTTGCATTTGACTGGACAGACCTACACTACTTTTCCCGAGGCATTTCAGGCAGCCTCGAAGTTTGAGAAACGGAAGGCTGAGATGATAGCTGAGAGTAGTCAGCCGAGTAAGAAGCAGTTTTTGGGCCACAGTAGCCAGAGTCAGCCGAGACAGTTTTAGGCTTCTACACAGGGTCCTCAGCAGCGTTCGTATCAGCCACAGCAGCAGATTCAGGCTAGGCCAGCTGTGACTAGACCTCAGCAGGGAGCTACAGTTCCTACCCCTGCCAGAGCCCCAGCACCTACAGGAAACACTGCGGTTAGGCAAAATCAGCAGTGTGATTATTGTAATCGACCAGGGCATATTGAGGCTAACTGCTGGAAGAAGAGTGGAAAATGTACAGGTTGTGGCGGTGATGATCATAGGGTGAGAGATTGCCCTAAATATAATAATGTTCAGGGCCGTGGTGGAGGCCGAGGTGTTCAGAATAGGGCTGCAAGTGCACGACCAGCACAGAGAGGATAGGCTAGGGTCTTTGCACTGGATGCAGAGGAGCTGCCCGATAATACAGCTATAGTGGAAGGTACCTTTCTTCTCAATACTCAGCCAGTTAAAGTTTTGATTGATCCTGGAGCTACACATTCGTTTATAACTCCTGCATGTGCACGATCTGTGAATGTTTGCATTGATAATTTGCCTCATGAAGTTGAAGTTAGTACTCCTTTGGGTGCAAAATTTGTTGCTGAGTCTATTTGCAAATCTTGTGATATATGTATAGAGAACCGTAAATTTCCTGCTGATTTAATTATATTACCATTCCGTGACTTTGAAATCATTTTGGGAATGGACTGGTTGGGAAAGTATTATGCACAGTTGGATTGTAGAACAAAGATCGTTTATCTTAAGGTTCTTGACCTACCGGTACTAGAGATTGTTGGGAACTGCAGGGCTGCCCGCATTCCACTTTTATCAGCGATCAAGACTTCTAAGTTGTTGAATAGGGGTTGTGAAGCTTACTTAGCCTATTTGATCAATCAGCCTGCTGATAAGTTGAGTTTGAATGAGGTTCCGATTGTTAGAGACTTTCCTAGTGTATTTCCCGAGGAATTACCGGGTTTACCACCGGATAGGGAGATTGAGTTCGTGATTGATCTTGTACCAGACACTGCGCCAATTTCTAGGAGTCCTTACAGGATGGCATCGGCTGAACTTCAGGAGTTAAAAATTCAGCTTCAGAACTTGCTTGAGAAAGGGTTTATACAACCTAGTTCTTCACCGTGGGGCGCACCTGTGTTGTTTGTGAGGAAAAAAGACGGCACGCTACGGTTATGCATTGATTACAGGGGACTTAATCAAGTCACGATTAAGAATAAATACCCCTTGCCATTGATTGAAGAATTGTTTGACCAGTTGCAGGGTGTGAGTGTTTACTCCAAATTTGACTTGAGGCAAGGTTACTATCAACTTAGGATTCGGAGTGACGATATACCAAAGACGGCATTCAGGACTAGATATGGCCACTATGAATTTGTTGTTTTGCCGTTTGGATTGACGAATGCACCAGCCGCATTCATGGACTTGATGCAGAGGGTTTTTCGGCCTTACCTTGATCAGTTTGTCGTGATCTTCATTGACGACATTTTAGTGTATTCGAAGAACGAGGCTGAACATGAGCAACACTTAAGGATTGTGCTTCAGACTTTGCAGGAAAACAAGCTTTTTGCTAAATTCAGCAAGTGTGAGTTCTGGTTGAACCAGATATCTTTTCTAGGCCATATCATTTCAGATCGAGGAATTTCAGTGGACCCAGCTAAGATTGAAGTTGTTTCAGCTTGGAAGAGACCTGAGACGGTGCCAGAGATTCGGAGTTTTCTTGGATTGGCAGGTTACTATCGGAGATTTGTTAAAGACTTTTCTAAAATTTCTGGACCTTTGAGCCAGTTGACTCGGAAGAAAGTTGCTTATAATTGGGATGCCAAGTGTGAATCCAGTTTTCAAGAATTGAAGAAGAGACTAACTACAGCTCCTATACTAGCTTTACCTGAGGGAACAGAGAACTTCGTTGTCTACAGTGATGCATCTAAAGAAGGATTGGGCTGTGTTTTAATGCAGAATGGTAAGGTGATTGCCTATGCTTCTAGGAAATTAAAACCTTATGAAGTCAATTACCCTACACATGATCTTGAGTTAGCTGCAGTTGTGTTTGCATTGAAGAAATGGCGTCATTACTTGTGGGGTTGCAGATTTGAAATATTTACTGACCACAAGAGTCTCAAGTATTTGTTTTCACAGAAGGATCTAAATATGAGGCAGCGGAGATGGCTAGAGCTATTGGGTGGTTATAACTGTTCTATTAACTATGTGCCAGGTAAGGCAAATGTTGTTGCTGATGCTTTGAGCCGTAAGGCTACTGTTGCGAGCTTGATTATCAAGGACTGGGAGACTTTGGAAGAAATTTGTTCATGGAAACCAGAAGCTACTGAGGTAGGGATTCAGTTTGCTAGTTTACAGATTCAGTCAGGATTGCTAGCTCAGATCAAAGAGGCTCAGAAGACTGATCCTCACATCTTGAAGATCCAAGAGAAAGCTAAAGGGGGAGAGTCGGAGTTTAAATTACATGCAGATGGCATTTTCAGATTCAGGGACAGAGTATGTGTTCCTAGTGATCCGACTTTGAAGAATGAGATCCTGTCCGAGGCACATAATTCGAGGTATACGATTCACCCGGGCAGTACTAAGATGTATAGAGATTTGAAGCAACACTTCTGGTGGAACAATATGAAGAGGGAGATTGCTGGGTATGTATCCAGATGTTTGACTTGTCAGAGGGTTAAAGTTGAGCGTCAGAGGCCAGCCGGACTTCTACAGCCATTATCGATTCCGCAATGGAAGTGGGTACATATAAAAATGGACCTTGTGACCGATCTTCCTAGATCTCCGAGAGGATGTGATTCTGTTTGGGTTGTTGTGGACCGCTTGACTAAAGTTACACATTTTATTCCCGTGAACAAACAGGATAGCCTTGATAAGCTAGCTGAATTGTATGTTGCTAATATTGTGAGATTGCATGGTGTGCCACAGAGTATAGTGTCAGATAGGGATCCCAGATTCAGATCTCGTTTTTGGTAGAAGTTGCAAAAGGCCATGGGAACTAAGTTGAGCTTCAGTACTGCATATCATCCGCAAACTGATGGCCAATCTGAGAGAACCATCAGGATCTTGGAAGACATGCTTCGAGCATGTGTGCTTGACTTTGGGAAGAATTGGGAGAAGTTTTTGCCTTTAGCGGAGTTCGCCTACAATAATAGTTATCAATCTACTATAGGTATGGCTCCCTACGAGGCGTTGTATGGTCGGAAATGCAGATCCCCATTATATTGGGAAGAGGTTGGAGAGATGAGAACAGTTGATCCGACTGTGTTACCTGAGATGATTAAGATGGTAGATAATGTTCACCTTATTCGCCAGCGTATGCTTACAGCTCAGAGTCGTTAGAAGAGTTATGCGGATAAACACCATCGGGATCTTGAGTTTGATTTGGGAGATTGGGTGTTTCTTAAGATTTCTCCACGGAAGGGATTGATTCGGCACGGTAAGAGTGGGAAGCTTAGTCCCAGGTATGTGGGTCCGTATGAGATCACCGAAAAGGTAGGTCCTTTGGCTTATCGATTAGCTTTGCCTCCGAGCTTGTCGCGACTGCATGATGTGTTCCATGTGTCTATGTTGAAGAAGTATCATCCAGACCCTTCGCATGTACTTGAACCAGAGCCTTTGCAGATTGAAGAGAAGTTATCCTACGAAGAGAAACCGATTAGAATTGTGGATCGGAAGATTCAAGAGCTTCGCAGAAAGAGTATTCCGTTAGTAAAGGTTCTGTGGAATCATCATGGGTTTGAGGAAGCGACTTGGGAAAGAGAGGACCAAGTTCGGGATCAGTATCCGGAGTTGTTTGTTGACCAGGTAAGAATTGCGTGGGCGCAATTGTTTTAAGGGGGAGAGGGTGTAATACCCAAGCCCGGAATGTGAATTTTCTTTGTTTATTATTTTGAAAATTTTATTTCCTTAAATTCTTTGTGAATTAACTGTTACTTTCTCGCCGACGCAACGTGCATTGCATTTAAGGAGCGATAGCTAGATAACGAGTTCCAGTCCTCAGCAAATAGTGAAACTAGTATTTAGACGACTTAAATTTTATATTTTAATTGTTGCTAGCTTTAATTGAACTTACCTTAGCTGAAACGGCTTTAAAACGCGCGAAATAGGGCCCTTTGACCAAGTTTTTAAGTGGTTTGACCTTGGACCTTTGACCTTTGACCTTTTGACCCTTAATTAAGCAATTAATTAAGCAAAATAAGAAGAAAAACAGCAGCATACAACAGCAGCAGGCCTAGAGCTTTAGAGAAAGAAAAAAAAAACCTTTCAACTTCTATACGATCAATCTTCGCGTGTGCTCATGCGGGGTGATTTCCGAGGCAACCAACGTTGTTTTCCTAGCGACTAGGAGTACCTAAGGTGAGGGAAGCATGTTATTTGCGCATTTATATGTTGTGTTAGTTAACTTTGTCAATTTTTAGATTTATCCGTAGATCGTTATTTAAAGCGATTTGAGGCTTCTAGAATGTTCCTTAGCATCGGTAGAACATATTTTTATGGCTTTGTAACATTTTCTGCGGTTAAATGTTGTGATTGCAACTTGAATTGTGATATGAATAGTATTTTATGAATAGTAAAACCTTGAAACGTTGAAGTTGCGCTGTTATGCTTTCCGTTGATGTAGAATCGTGCTAGGTATGCTAGAATGCTAAAATGTGTGGTTTGTTTGGGTTGCGTAGTGGAAAAAACAAGAATTAAGCCTTTGGGAAAGTCGGGGTCGTTTAGGTCGACTTTTGTGTTTTCTCGTTTTGCGTGTTGGCATTGCTTCGGGAAGCCATGGAAGCACTTTTGGTGCGATTATGGCGTTGGTTGGGTGTTTGGTTGTTGTAGTTGTAGTTCAAACGAGAAAGGGGGAAATCGGGGCTTTGCGCGAGTTCTAGGGTAGAGTAAGGTTTCGGAGTCTTTAGACGTGCCTTATGGTGACCTAGGAGGGTTGGCGAAGTCGGTTTCCAGAACTCGTGGCTCGTTTGGAAATGGTAGCATTTTGACAGTTGGGGCCGATTTGTGTTTTTGTATGTTTACTTGTCTTTATGCTTATAGAATGCTTAGAATTACTTGAATTACTTGTTTGAGTTGTTTTGGATTGAATTGCTTATCAAATTGCTGCTATTGCGTGCGAGAGTAACCTACTTTGTTATTCTCCCACGTGTGGCTTTATCGCTGGTTTATCGCTTGTGTATCGCTTGTTTATTGTCTTGTATCGAGTCTTGCATTGCATAGTGTCTCGCGCGTGAGTGATGGGCCTCTCTGGGTAGCCTTGGGTTGCCAGTGTTGGTTGCTCTAGCTCCGCTGCTATTCCCTTTCTCGCTTGGGTTGCCTCCCAGGGAGATTTGGGTCGTAGGATTGATGGATACTTCCGGAGTATTCCAAACTGGTGTTATAAGGTGGTTTTGGGCCGGCGCGTCGTCATCGAATTCGAGTTTGAAAGTGGTTCATGAAAAGAGTATCGTATCCTTTGATTGAGTGTTTGCAGCTTTAAATACTTGCCTTGCTTAATTGATGGCTTTGGTTGTATCTTTATATGATTTGTATGTATTGCGTGGTATTGCATTGCATACTCCTCTCATCTCCGTCCTTGAGACCAATTGCCCTCGCTGAGCAACAGTTTTTGCTCATTCCTCTCTATACTATGTTTTTACAGGAGTAGTTGAGGCAGACCCTCTCGAGGTAATTGAGGAGGAAGAGCAGGTGGAGGTGTTTCCGTGATAGCACTTACCTGCTTTGCTGGTGGTTGGTTACCAGTTTTGTGCAAACCTTGTTGTTATGTATATTGCGTGAAGGAAGCTTAATTTTGAGGCTTGTAGCCTTGTATGTATTTTCCTATTTTGAGACCTTTAATGGTCTTATGTTGTAATGGATTAAAGTTGTAATGTTGTAACTTGTACCCTGATGACTAGTGAAGAAATGCATGCTAATGGCTAATGGTTTAGTGGCATAAGTACTTGTGTAGTATGCATGGCATTTTTGGTTTGGAAAGTTGGATAATAAGAAAAGTATGTTTATAGAAAGTTGACTTGTTTTGATTATGTTATAGCTTTCACAAGTATTATATTGTTTTTAGGGTTTTCGGATCGTCCGCGGTATAGAGGAGACTTCGTCCGTGTGTCGGGTCTGGGCTTGGCCTTTTGCGGGGTTGGGTCGGGGCGTGACAGGGAGACCCCATATTATACTAGTATCTCTTTTGGTTCTTTGGTTTTAAATGGCCCTTTTTAGATTCAAATCTGAATACGCATTGTGCTATATACTGGGACTGTCTACTTAATGGTACTCCTACAATGTTCATAAGTGGTTTTCTAGTAAAACCTTGATCTAGTAAAAAAATGAGTATCTAAGACATAATCAGTAGGTGACCAATGACATAAAAGCAGTCTAGTAGGAACCTCAGAGACTACATGCGCAACAACTTATCCTAAATCCTTCTGTGAGTGGCTAGTTGGAATTATCGATGGTGATGGAAGTATTCAAGTTAGTAAACAAGGATATACTTCTCTTGAAATTACTATGGGACTTGAAGATCTACGACTACTACGATATATCCAACATATGCTTGGTGGAAGTATTATCCGAGGTTTTTGCACATTTAGTCCGAGGTTTTTGCACAAATGAATGGTGTTTGAAATTGTCCGCCCGTTCTGCTTCTTCCAGCTAAACAAGGAGTAAGGAAAGGTTAGTAAAGAAGAGCTAGTCTTTCAAGGAAAGACAAGATAGAGTGCAGTTGCATCGATTAACCTCTTTGGGTTAGGGAAGGGTAAGATCTTCCTAGTCTGATAGAGTCTATAGCGCGCGTGAGAGCTTCTATGCTTAGCACTAGGACTGGCACTTGCCTTCGTTAGGAGAGGGATGAACGGAGTAAATAAGAGTTGTATCGAAGACTTTCTATTTTATTAGCATACAATACAGTGCAGTCCCGCGCTTTGGTATAAGGTGTAGAACTGGGAAGCTTGGTTATGAGAATCCCTCTTTTTCAGGCCTTTGCACATTCCCACGGGTGATGTAACACCCCGATCCCTCTCGAGACCGGGAGTTCTATCAATCAATCTATTCACAACCCAATTTCAAACCCAGTCAAAATTTTAGGGAAAGACGGACAGAGTCTCCCCTGTTTCTAGGCAAAATGTAAAACCTGTAATAGCATATAAGTGGACCAGCACCGTGTCCAACCATACAAAACTTCCTCAAGGCCATCCGAGCCTTGGTTCTCAACAATTAAACACAAGTAAATGTACAATTCCAAGTACCTAGACTTTTCTAACTTTTCTTTAAGCAATACAAAAATGCATTAAAGTTAAGCTATACTAACTAGATACATAAACTAACTTATCAAACCACTTCAATAATCTAATAAAACTTAAATTACATTCCTTTTGACATTAAATACATACAATACATGAAAGCATACATCTTTACAACTTCGACAACTCAAGCCACATAGGCACGCAAGACAATTCTTCAAGCACGAACTTTCACGTAATCACGAACTTTTCAGCTAACATGGTATTTCCTGAAATGTGGTGGTGAGGAGTGAGTATACACAACACGTATACTCAGTGAGAGCGAGATAGATATCGAGGTGGAGAGAAAAAAAGTCGTGCAATGCAAATAAGGCAGTTAAGCAATATAACTGACAAGTAAGCAATCAATATAAACAATCAATACAATAAGCAATTAATAAAAGCATTAACACAACCATTCAAAGCTATACCACACTCTGAAGGTTATGGTTCACTCATACGAGCAATGTACCATTTCGATTTGATTCCACGAGCATTACATCAATCTTGAGCTTGATGTTGACAACGATGACAATAAGTACGCAACCACCTTATAACTTCAGTTTGGAATACCTCGGAAGTATCCATCAATTCTACGACCCAAATCTCCCTGGGAGGCAACCCAAGCAAGAAAAGGGAATAGGACACGGAGCTAGAGCAACCAACACTGGCAACCCGAGGCTACCCAGAGAGGCCCATCACTCACGTGCCTGACACTATGCAATACAATACAAGATACAAGCAATAAACGAGCGATAGCACAACAATACAGATTAGTGGCGATAAACGAGATATCAAGCATTTACAATCAATACTAGCATTCAATTAACTTTTCAAGCATAACTATCATTAATAGCAACAAGAACACCAATTAAACAAGTAACAGCAGTTCAAACACAAAAACGACAAATATCACTATTCAATCTCTAACTTCCAAAGGCAATTACGAGCAAACGAGCTACGGAATTAGGAAACCGATTTCACTACATTCACTTAGGCACTACAAGGCACGTTTCTATGTCACTAAACTTCACTTTCTCACCCGAGGCCCGAAAGTCCACCTACTGCGTTTGAACTACAGCTATGCTAACCGGTCATTCAATCAATGCCACAACAGCGCCAAAAGTGCTTCCATGCCCTCAATAGCAAAACCCCCAACTCAATTCGAGCACGGTCAACACTTGGTCAAACGGCCCCTTTTTGTTCCTTTGTCTAATTTCCAATTTTATCAAAGGCCGGTCCGTTTTTATTGCACATTTTATCTTTCTATCACTAATAGCACCTATCCAAATCAAGCAATCACAATTCAGATCAAAATCCAAAATTCTAGGGTTTTACTATTCAAAATCACTATTCATTATTCTTCCCCAATTTCAAATACGTAATTTCAATTGTAAAAATTGCTAAATAACTATCAAAAAATGCTCTACGAACTCAAAGGAAGTTATATCAAGCAATTATAGGCATTATAACACATTATATATCAAATCTAAAAATTTGAAACAAAAATCAAATTCGAGTTTAAATGCACAAAAGCGTGAAAACCCTTATAGAGATTGAAGACCAAGACCCGTAAGAACCTTAGCCATGATCCTTGCTCGATTCCACGCATGATTGCACAAGAAAAATGGAAGCAAAATCTTTCTTTTTCCTCTTGGAGAGTTTCGGCCATGGCAAGGACAAAATGGGCATTTTGCAATTTGTTTTTTTTTTATTTTTGCCTTGTTTTATTATTTAAAAGGGTGACAAGGGCATTTTGGTCATTTGCAAGGTCAAGCTTAAGTGAAAATTGGTCAAATAAGCTTATTTTGATGCCTTTTAAATCTAATTCAAGTTAAAACAATGCAATTAAATGAAAAACAACTAAAACTGGTTAAATTAAGCTAAAAACATTTTTCACTAAGTCCGAGGAATATTTCTCTAACTCTCATTTTCGAAATACTACTATCAAACGGTCAATAAATGATCGCTAATAAAGTGATGAGCAATAATATAAAACTTTAATTTTTTTTGAAAAGTAGAATAGTAGAATAGTTTAAAATTCACTCCAGCTCAGAGTTGCTTTTCTCATTATTTGAAAATCGAGTAATTTTAATGCAAGACAATTAAAACCGATTATTAAAATAATCAAAACAATCAAAATAATCAATATTCATTTAAAAATAATTAATTTAACTATTTCTAGAATATTTTAAAGAATTATGAAGTTAATGCTAGAAATGAATGTTTAACTAAAAATAACCACGAAATTCAATGCTAACATTTAAGATGACACTTAATTAAATGCAATTAAATGCCATTAAATGCATACCGGGTTCGGGGTATCACAGGTGACCCCATTAGTGTTGTTGTTTTGCTTCCCTCAGGGTGGAATATAGGGATCTACTCTTGTGTGTTCCTTTAAAGATATATTAAAATGCTAAAGCCCTTGGTAGGAGGTTCTAAGCGGCTAAAGTCATTCCTCCTTTCCTAATCATTAAGTAAGGGATACTCTCTGACAAATACTCTTGCTCCCTGCTATCCTCTCAACTGGTCAGTCTGTAGTAGAATAATAGCCCAAGCTTTGTTGGGCATCGGGCGGAATGAGGCTCAGCCAGCGTAGCCCTAGCGCACTCAACTCAAGCAGCGAAGGAAGAGGATAATTCTTTAACTTTCATATCCCACTACCACAGCTTTTGGTGCTGCTAGAAAGAGTTCAACTGGTCGGATCTACTGAATCAACAGAGTCGACTAGATCGAGATCATAATCTGAATCATCGAGATCTTCATCCCTCAATAACACATCATAGCGCCTAGAGATAGAGGTATGGTTTATCGTCTTACTTTTCCAAGCGTGTTGCCGAATAGTTGGATATGCCGAACTCTGATTTTGTTGAGGTTAGGAACCATTTGCTGTTATCAGCATTGATCATTATCTCATTATTAGGTAACGCATTCTCGTTTATCGATTTGTTGGTTAGGGCGACACGTTGTCTCTTTTGCTTTAATAATGAATGATATGGAGTTGTTAGGATTGCAGCGGGGTTGATCAGGGGGGTAGGGGAATAGCATAATAAATTTCAATTCTTTTGAATAATAAGATCTTATCTTTACGGAATTAGATTTTATTACTAGAATGGAGCCTTTAGTGAGTCGTAGATCAGCAATGGGGTCACTCACGGTAGTCTTTACTTTTCCTGTTGCCAAATCGATTGTGAACTCAGGGTTAGCTTAGTCAATTCACTTTTTTTTTTCAGAAGCTGGGATTGGACCCTTCTTAACCAGGCTCAAAGGAAGTTAGGAGTGAAATAAAATAAGCCTTGGGGCCTAGCAAGTTCTTCCTTTTCCTTTAATAAGATAAGGCAATTGCCCGTGTAAAGGGAAACAAACTCTCTTTAGATTGATGCCCGAGATCATTCCTTTTAAAGGTAACTACAACTGCAAGGGATGCTTATTCTGGAATGAAGCAATTCTTGTATAGTCAATAATTCCTTCTACCCCTTATTTCATAATAGCATTAATTAGAAGTTCTTTATTTGACTCTAAGGTAACCTGCGACACACTTCGTATATGTATGATTGAATGCCGACAACATTTGTTTATAGTAGCGAAGAGGAAGAAGATCAGAGCCTGGCCACTCCACTTAAAGTAAAGCTTTCCAGGCAATGGCTATTGAATAAAAGCTATTCTTTTCTCACATCTCGATTTCTCTCTCAATGATCAATGGAAGCTATCTTGCTCCGTTTTTTCTTTTTAGGGCACAGGGGGAAGAGACTTTGCTGCTCTCCTACCTTCAACTTCAACTAAGTCAAGTAGAATCTGAATCAGTCTTTCGGTTAGCGCGTGGAATCGCTCCTAAATCCATTTTATTTAAGCGGTGAGGAAAAAATAACTTATCCAGGGCGTGTGATCGATTTGCAATAAATAAGGCTTGGTGCTTTGCTTATGCTTAACGCACTATAGTAACTAACTCCATCATTCTTAGTAGCCAATCAGCCAAGGACTCTTATTAGATCTGGCTTGGTTCTTCCCGACCCAGAGCATACTGCCTAACACATTAATAGGAGAGGATTGCTAGGCAGCCCCATCAGCCCTTCCAATATGATCTTCTGTGCTAGTTCAATAGGACCCCAGCTTCCCATGCCTTCGGTTATTCACCACCACCTGGTCTCGAAATACTTGTACCACTTAGGTTTACCAGGCAGTCCTCAAATACCTATGTTCTTATTGCAGGTAGATCCTGACCAATCATTTCCACCACTACTTCATAATAATGCTACTCATTGTTAAAGGGTGGATTGTGAGAAAATTACCCGAGTTTACGCGTTTCTCCCAGTCTAGCCCACCCCTAAAGGCTCCCGGTATGAGTTGGGGATTTGATATGATGAGGTGAATGATGGAAGAATCAATCCCTGCCAATAAGGCCTTATTTTGAATTCCCTATCTCTATCTCCCCTTGGCCCTGGCGCTCCTAATCAATGGAAGCGGGCAAGGAAGACGGGAAGAAATGAATGTTTGAACCTAAGGACTTCTGAAGAAAGTGATTTAAGGCGAGTGTAACGAAGAGCAAGCGTAGGCTTTAATTGTTTGAAAAATGAAATAAATAAGTAGCTAGTAGCATTTTTAAGCAGCCTTGCAGCAGCTATAGCTTGAAGCGAAGGTACCCTATTTATAAATGAATGAGGGGGCCCTTAGCTTAGAATAACAAGAACTTAAAGGGAATGATGGAAGCTAAGGCTGGATGGTTTGAAGCTCGACTGAAAGGTGCGGGTGTAAACGTCTCAGTCCTAGATGATAAAGGCGATGTTCGCTAACCACCTAACCATCAACTGATCCACTGTTTTAGAGATTGCCTAAAGACTCAAACTACAACTGCAAGCTCGTTGGCATGTTAGCTCATTAGCCCTAACCCCTTTCACCTAGCTGCTCTCTTTTTCTCTCAAATTGGGATTTGGGGAGACTTTTGAACCAGTTTCTCTTTGAGGAAAGCTATTTGTGGATGGCTGGGAATTCTCACTCAAACTAAAAGGCCTGGAACTATATGCTCGGGACTGACACACTTTCAAGTCGAGTCACTCTATTTGCCTTTCGCTTGCTTTCACTTTATTGATGACTTTCCCTTACCAGAAACTCCCTTTCTCTCCTTTACAGTCAACTATTCTTCCATCGTGCTCTGCTTTCTTAGTTATAAAATTTTTGATTGCATGTAAATATCCTTGTGCGCTTATAAAGTGGAAAAGCGAATCTTAGCCAGACGTGGACCTCATTTCCTTTTCCTTGCCACTCCTTGCGGAGAGTTCGCTTGGTAACCCCATTACTTCGAAAGTCTTAAAAGTGACTCAAGACCTCCTGAAAATAATGGCTCCGATGCCCTTCCGTTTCGAGACTATGGAGGATCTCAGTCATTTTGTCAGCTCCATGTCTGTCCTCAAACATTTTCGTGAGAGGCTTCGCTTGGAAGCCACCTAGAACCCTAGTGTATAGCTCACTACACAGATCCTGGATTCGATCTACGATCCTTTGGTGAGTAGTGAGAAGCTCTAAAAAAGAGTTTAAGGACTCCTGGTCAATAGAAGGCAGCTCTCGATTAGCGTGGGACAGAGACGATTTAGACTCTGAAGCCACCTTTCTTCGTACTGAAGAAGGGCCTTCTCAATCCCCCGGATCCGCTTTTCTTTTTCTCAAAGCGTTCGGGATCTCACTATTGATAGTTGGCGGACCACCGTCTCCTTGAGGGCGAGCCCCCGTGGATGAGGTTGATTGGTCGGGGGGCCTGTTGGTGGGGGCGCACTCTGTTGATGGTTGGCAAGCGGCATTTCCTTCTATACTTGAGGAGTAGTTAAGGTGCTTTCGCCAACTCTCTGAGTTCGATTATGAATTTTGTATTGAAGAGGGGCTGGCATCACCCCTGTGCGGCCCTTGGTTAACTGTATCATTTCTTCCCGTCATATTCAGTATCGTTGCGTCATAGATCCTGAAAGCGGCTAGAATCAAAAACAAAAGGAGCCATCCTTCATAGCCTAACCCCGTACTCAACAAGACTCGACTCCCAAGAGAGAACCCCATTTTCTAAAAAAAGAAAGTTAAAGAATTCTATTGAGCCAAGTTTTAGACAAAGAAGTGCGAAAAGACTGGACACTGTTGCTACAAATAGGAAAGACATAGATTTCTTAAAAAAAAGAGTACCATGTATGCCCAATAAGAATTTCCTCAATATTCGTAGTACTAGGTAATACATCCGAGAGTGTTCAAAAACTCTCTGCCATTTGAATTTAGAGACATTAATTGTAGTAGAGCCGAGAATAGGATGAAACTATTTTTCACAATAAGAATTATGTATACCAGTTGTACCGATTATATGTCGGATAGGCGTCCGCCCCCAAGCCAGTGTCCATCTTCATGAAATTACATTGGTAGACGACTTGGGACCAGCCTTCTATCCCGGTGAACAATGTTCCACTGATTAGGCGGGGACATGATTCGATTTGAGGCTTGATCACGACTGGACCTAGGCCGATTGACACTCATGATTGCCATTCATTCATGAACTGGCTTGACACGACACAAAACAGCTAACAACCATATAGAAGGGGAAGATATCAATCTCCTTATTCCTGATCTTATTGCCCTTACAGCGGGCCTAAGAGTAAGGAAGTATGAACTCCTAAATTCCCCATTTGAAGGGTGAGGGGTGAACCTTCTGTCTGATTCAATCTCATCTATTGTTGCTTTCGAATCGGCTGAAAGAGGATTTTGATGTCACTTAGGAGAAGTATAGGGAAGTGTGCCTGAGTCTTCTATAATATAATAAGTAGTTGTGACTCGGTCTAGCTAGGACAGAGCCATCCTAAAGAGACTTTCTTCTGTTTTAGGTTTTCACAAAGCGGTATCAGGGTATGAGAATGCCTTTCTCCTATAATAAAGTCTTTGGTTTAGGTCAATCAATCCTCAATCTGGGCTCAATGACCAAAATGAATGGCTTTCTCTTGTCTCCTTTTGGATACAACTATTAGGTTCGTGGGTTTGTGGTCCGTGCCTAAAGCAACTTTTTTCCATTCACAAACATTTAAGAAGTCATCTCCTGATTCGATGATCTATTGAGCCAAGGCAGCTTTGCATATAGTGTTTTAGACTCATACTTCATCGCCGCCTGGTCCTTTCGAACCTTAGTCTTAAGAAATTCCTGAACGAGAAAGCGGTATGTATGGTTGGCGTATGCTTGGAAACTAGTCCAGAATAATATCATCAACTGCACGATAGACCATGAGTAAGCACTTTTGACAGCAAGAGAAGAGTCCTCCTCCTCAAAAGGACCGACTCCTTTAGGTGCGATGTTCGATCAAACACGAAAAGTCAGTAAAAAAGAATCTGATCTCTGGTAAGTGAAGAAAAGCAGGTCAAAGCCTGTGAGACCCTATATTTTGTCTTTACCTCGATTTGCGTGTTTTACCTCGATTTGTGTGATTTGACCTGTTTATGTGTTATATGAGTTAGAATGTGCTAAATATGTGATTTATATTCCTAATACATGCTATGTGTGCATTCATGAAATTTCGTCAAAATCGGCATAAGAAATTTTATCGACGGTTTTTATGAATAGTATTTTGAACACTTGTCCGCTAAAATTTTTACAGGGGTGTTTTAAACATTTTAAAACCTAGTCCTCAGGTATTAATAGACCCGTGTTTGATTAAAACGGATTTTGAATTAGTTTTAGAATTTTAAAGGTTTTTACACTTTCTTTTGCAAAAATCGCATTTTTAACTGAGTCGGGTGAAAGTCTTTGCATGAGGAAATTCTTGTCACCTAAAAATAAACTACTTAAAATAGTCTAAGTGTGAAATTAATGTTTTGAGCAAGAAATAGTCTAAAAGGGAATTAAAAGACTAGGAAAAGACTAAAATACTAAATAAACTAATTAGTTTCCACCTTTGACTTTGTGTATTTTTGTTGACCTTGGCATATAAGCATAATCTCACACTAGAATCAACACAAAACATACTCTTGCACACACACAAAGTGTAATACCCGAGCTCAGAATGTGAAATTTTTCTGTTTCTTTTTCTGAAAATTATATTTTTTCTTAAATTCTTTGATATTTAAATGTTATTCGTTTATCGTCGCAAAGTGCATTGCATTTCGAGAGCGATAGTTAGAAAATGATTTCTAGTCCTCAGCAAATAGTGAAAACTACTATTTAGTATGTTGATTTTGGAGTTTTAGTATTTTAGTAGTTAGTATTCAGTTGTTAGGTTATTAGACTAGTAGTTTTATGCTTTATTTTAAGTTAAAAATGCCAAAATAGCTAGATTTGACCAAGCCAAAGACCATTGACCTTTGACCATTTAAGTTGTCATCTTTTAAAAGCTTATAATAGCATAAATAAAACAACAAAAGCTGAAAAAAAAGAGGGAAAACCGTGAGCTTCAAAGAGAAAGAAAAACAAAATATTTTCAACTTCAAATCTTCACATCTTCACGAGAGCTTGCATGGGGTTGTTTCCGAGGCTTCCAACGTGGTTTTCCTAGCGTCTAGTAGCGTCTAAGGTGAGGGATGCATCTTTATTTGCGCATTTGAATATATGTTATACAAACTTTAAATTTTGGGAATTATGCGTAGATTGTTATTTTATCCATTTTGTTGCTTAAAGAATGTTCCTTGATGATTGTAGAACATGTATTTGTAGGTTTTTAGCATTTTCTACCGTTGTATATAGCAATTACAATTTAAATTGATAACGGAATAGTAAATTATGAATAGTAAACCCTCGTTCCGTAAAAGTAGCTCCGTTTTGCGTTTTGTTAATGTGGAAAGATGCTAGATATGTTAGAATGCTTAAATGTATGATTTAATTGGGTTGTGTAATGGAAAAACAGAGAAAAATGGCTTGGTACATGTTGGGGTCGTTTTGATCGACTTTGGCAATTCCTCGTTTTGCGTGAAGGCATTGTCGATGTATGTCATGGAATCACTTTTGGTGCAGTTGTGACATTGGTTGGGTGATCGGTTAAGGTAGCTATAGTTCAAACGAGCAAAGGGGGAAATCGGGGCTTTGCAGAAATTCTAGGGTAAAGTAGAGTTTCGTGGTCTTTAAACGTGCCTTATGGTGTCCTAGGAGGAGTGGTGAAGTCGGTTTCCAAAACTCGTAACTCGTTTGGAAGTAGTAGCATTTTGAAAGTTGGGGTCGTTGTGTGTTTTGTTGGGCTTTAGCATGTTTTGGCTTTTAGAATGTTATTGTGCTTATTATAGTTGATTATGATTGAAATGTTTATCAACTGTTGCTATTGCGTGCGAGAGTAACCTACTTTGTTATTTTCCCACGTGTGGCTCTATTGCTCGATTGTTGCATTGTATATTGTATTGCATTCATAGAGTCAGGGGCGGTGTGATGGGCCTCTCTGGGTAGCCTTGGGTTGCCAGGGTTGGTTGCTCTAGCTCCGTGTCCTATTCCCTTTCTTGCTTGGGTTGCTTCCCAAGGAGATTTGGGTCGCAGAATTGATTGAATACTTCTGGGGTATTCCAAACTGAAGTCATAAGGTGGTTGGGCCGGCGCGTCGTCATCGGATTCGTGATTGAAAGTTGCTCGTGGAAAGTGAATTGTATCCTTTAATTGAATGGTTATAGCCTTAATGCTTGTCTTGATTTATTGTTGGCTTAGCTTGTATCTCTATATGTTAATTGACTGATCTACTGGACGATTTGCATTGCATTCTCCTCTCACCTCCGTCCTTGAGACCAATTAACCCTCGCTGAGCAATAGTTTTTGCTCATTCCTTTCTATACCATATTTTACAGGAGTAATTGAAGCTGATCCTATTGAGGTGGTTGAGGAGGAGGAGGAGCATGTGGAGGTGTTTCCTTGATAGCACTTGTAACACCCCGATCCCTCTCGAGACCGGGAGTTCTATCAATCAATCTAATCACAACCCAATTCCAAACCCGGGCATAATTTTTAGAGAAAACGGACGGAGTCTCCCCTGTTTCTAGGCAAAATGCAAACCTGCGACAGCATATAAGTGGACCAGCACCGTGTCCAACTATACAAACACCTCAAGGCCATCCGAGCCTTGGTTCTCAACAATTAAACATAACAAGTATATATACATTTCCAGCATAAAAACTATCCTATCTCTTCTCATCTTTGACAAGTACATTCATGTTTGGCAATTAAACTATACTAATCTATTGCATAAAATAGACTATCATACCATTCTAATAAACCTAGTTAAGTTAATTACATAACTTTTAACACAAAATACATACAATACATGAAAACATACATCTTTGCATCTTTCTACAACTCAGCCACATAACACGCAAGACAACTCTTCAAGCACGATCTTTCACGTAACCACGAACTTTCCAGCTAATATGGCATTTCCTGAAATGTGGTGGTGAGGAGTGAGTATACACAACACGTACACTCAGTGAGAGCGAGACAGTTATCGAGGTAGAGAGAAAGAAGATCGTGCAATGCAAATAGGTACAGTTAAGCAATATAATCAATAAGAAAGCATTCAATATAAACGACAATACAATAAACAATTAAAGAAAGCATTAACACAACCATTCAAAGCTATACCACACTTTGAAGGCTATGGTTCACTTATACGAGCAATGTACCATGCGATTCAATTCCACGAGCATTATATAAATATCGAGCTTGATGTTGACAATGATGACAATAAGCGTGCAACCACCATATAACATCCACTAGGTGTACTCCGGAAGTACCCCGACACATCTATGACCCAAATCTCCCAGGGCGGCACCCCTAGCGAGAATGGGAATAGGACATGGAGCTAGAACAAACCAACCCTGGCAGCCCGAGACTACCCAGAGAGGCCCATCACTCACGCGCCTGACACTTATGCAATGCAATACGAGATACAAGCAATTAACGAGCAATAGCACGAAAGTGCAGATTAGTGGCGATAAAGGAGATATCAAGCATTTACAATCAACATTAGAATTCAATTAAATTTTCAAGCATAACTATCATTAATAGCAACAAGAACACCAATTAAACAAGTAACAGCAGTTCAAACAAGAAAACGACAAATATCACTATTAAATCTCTAACTTCTAAAGGCAATTACGAGCAAACGAGCTACGGGATTAGGAAACCGATTTCACTACATTCACTTAGGCACTCCAAGGCACGTTTCTATGTCACTAAAACTCACTTTCCCAACCGAAGCCCGAAAGTCCACCTACTGCGTTTGAACTAAAGCTATGCTAACCGGTCACTCAATCAACGCCACGACAGCGCCAAAAGTGCTTCCATGTCCTCAATAGCAAAACACCCAACTCAATTCGAGCACGGTCAACTTTTGGTTAAACGGCCCCTATACGTTTCTTTGTATAATTTTCAATTTTAACAAAGGCCGGTCCGTTTTTATTGCACATTTTATCTTTCTATCATTAATGGCACCTATCCAAATTAAGAAATCGCAATTTGGATCAAAAATTCGAAATTCTAGGGTTTTACTATTCATTTTTACTATTCACGTTCTTGCCTAAATATAATTTGTATTTCTAACTGTAAAAATTGCTAAATAACTAACAAACAATGCTCTACGAACCCTAAAGAGGAAATTCTAAGCAATTTCAAGCATTATAACGCATTAAATATCAAATCTAAGAAATTGAATCAAAAATCAAATTTGAATATCAATTTTTCTTTCTTTTTCCTTTGAGTTTCGGCCAGGGGAGGGGGGAGGGCTTGGGAGGAATTTGGCAACTTGTGTTTTAGAGAATTTTGGGTTGTTTTTTGTTTTATAAGGTGACAAGGGCATTTTGGTCTTTTGCAAAATCAAGCTTAAGAAAAAAATGGTCAAATAAGCTTATTTAATTAGCATTTAGTCTAATTCAAGTTAGAACAATGCAATTTTAATGAAAATCAACTGAAACTAACTAAATTAAACTAGAAACGCTATTCACGAAATCCGAGAAATATTCTTCTAACTTGCATTTTCGAAATGCCATGATCGAACGGTCAATAAACGATCGCTAATCAAATGATGAGAAATAATATAAAACTATAATTTTTTGAAAAGAAGAATAGTAGAATAGTTTAAAATTACTCCGTCTCGGAGTTACTTTTCTGATTTAATTGAAAACCGAGTTATTTAATGCAAGAAAATAAAATCGATTATTAAAATAGTCAAAATAATCAATATTCATTTTTAAAAAATAAATAATTTAACTATTTCTAAAATATTTCCAAGAATTATGAAATTAATGTTAAGATACAAATAAACAAGTTAATATAAACACGTAGTCAAATGCAATTAAATACTAACATTTAAGATGACAGTTAATTAAATACAAGAGAATAAATCCAATTACTATAATTAATAGAAATAAGTAATAATCTTTTAATTAATCAATATAAAAATTATTAAATGCTTCCAAAAGAAATATCAAAATGGTTGATTTAACTAATTAAGCATTTAATTAAATGCAGTCAAATGCCATTAAATGCATGCCGGGTTCGGGTTATCACATCCTTCCCCCCTTAAAACAATTGCGTCCTCACAATTCTTCTTCTAATAGAACTCAACATCATCTGAAAAACTAACTCTGACTAATCTTCATCGGTTGCTGAGCAAGATAGTGAAGAAGGATGCTCGTAGGAAAACCCGAATATAAATCCCAACCAAGAATGGCAAGAAAATATCAACTAAAGACTGAAGCAAAGATACTGTAGATAAAATAAACATCACATATTAATGACAAGAAGAATGCCGAAGAAATACCCCACATACGAATCTCCAGTAGTTGTTCAACAAGTACCAAATAAGGAAGTCAAGGATAGCCAAAGTAGATGCAGCACATATAAGACTAAACTCCAAGACCTCATCACCATTTGTTGAGTGCAAACTTTATACAACTTACCACCAAGAAAGCCCAAAGCATTCCACAGCATATCGTAAGCAATATGAGATAATAAGTTTGGACAAGATTCCAAGTGTAAAACTTCCAATAAGTGCCAACAAGGAAAATACTAGTAGAATGCCCACTAAGAATTCCAAAGAATACCGTAAGTAGTACTATACAATAAGTCTGATAGGAATTCCAAATACCAAACCTACTGAGGAACACTAAAGAAGATACCCGAAACAATGCTCCAGTAAGAAAGTAGCAAGGATTACCCAATCAGTAAGTACTAAATAAATAACCGCTAAGAATTCTATAGAATACCATTGAAGAATTTCCAATAAGGAATGCCAGTAACACACCAATAAAAACCGAGACACATATGTAACACCCCGATTCCCCTCGAGACCGGGAGTTCTATCAATCGATCTAATCTCAACCCAAACCAAACCCGGGCAAAATTTTCAGGGTAAACAGACGGAGTCTCCCCTGTTTATAGGCGAAATGTAAAACCTGTAATAGCATATAAATGGACCACCACCAGGTCCAACCATACAAAACTTCCTCAAGGCCATCCGAGCCTCGGTTCTCAACAATTTAAACTCAGCAAGTATACATACATTTCCAATTTAAAAACTGACCTATCTTTTTCATTTTGACAAGTACATTCAAACTAGACAACTAAACCATACTAAGCTACTGCATAAAATAAACTATCATGCCATTCTAATTCTTTTCCTTTGGACATTACAACCATGCATTGAAGTTAAGCTACATTAACTATATACATAATCTTACTTATCAAACCATTCCAACTACTTAGCTAGATTTATATTACATTACTTTTAACAATAATTACGTGCAACATAAAAGCATACAACTTTACAACTTTGACAACTCAAGCCACATAGGCACGCAAGACAACTCTTCAAGCACGGACTTTCACGAAATCACGAACTTTCCAGCTAACATGGCATTTCCTGAAATGTGGTGGTGAGGAGTGAGTATACACAACACGTATACTCAGTGAGGGCAAGACAGATATCGAAGTGGAGAGAAGGAAGATCGTGCAATGCAAATAGGTACAGTTAAGCAATATAATCAATAAAAGGCATACAATATAAATAACAATACAATTAAACAACTAAAGAAAGCATTAACACAACCAATCAAAGTATACCACACTTTGAAGGCTATGGTTCACTCGAGCGAGTAATGTACCGATCACGATTCCGATGACTTTAACGATGACGCGCCGGCCCAAACCACCTTATAACACCAGTTTGGAATACCTCGGAAGTATCCATCAATCTACGACCCAAATCTCCCTGGGAGGCAACCCAAGCGAGAAGAGGGAATAGCAGCGGAGCTAGAGCAACCAACACTGGCAACCCGAGGCTACCCAGAGAGGCCCATCACTCACGCGCGAGACACTATGCAATGCAAGACTCGATACAAGGCAATAAACGAGCGATAGCACAACAATACAAACTAGTGACAACAAACGAGATAACAAGCAATCACAATCAATACTAGCATTCAACTAACTTTTCAAGCATAACAAGCAATAATAAGCAACAATAACAACAATTTAACAAGTAACGGCAGTTCAAACACGAAAACAACAAATAACACTATTCAACCCCAACTTCCAAGGACAATTACGAGCAAACGAGCTACATTATTAAGAAACCGATTTCACTACATTCACTCAGGCACTACAAGGCACGTTTCTATGTCACTAAACTTCACTTTCTCACCCGAGACCCGAAAGTCCACCTACTGTGTTTGAACTATAGCTATACTAACCGGTTATTCAATCAACGCCACAACAGTGCCAAAAGTGCTTCCATGCCCTCAATTACGAAACCCCCAACTCAATTCGAGCACAGTCAACTTTTGGTCAAACGGCCCCTTTACGATTCTTTGTCTAATTTCCAATTTTAACAAAGGCCGATCCGTTTTTATTTCACATTTTAGCTTTCTATCACTAATGGCACCTCAAGCAATCGCAATTCGGATCGAAATCCGAAATTCTAGGATTTACTATTCATAATTCACTATTCATATTCTTCCCCAATTTCAATTACGGAGTTTCAACCGTAAAAATTGCTAAATAACTAACAAGCAATGCTCTACGAACCCTAAGCAAGCTATTTCAAGCAATAACAGGCATTATAATGCGATAAATATCAAATCTGAAAAATTGACTCAAAAATCAAATTCAGATTAAAATGCACAAAAGCGTGAAAACCCTCACAGAGATTGAAGACCAAGACCCGCAGGGACCCGAGCCACGACCCCCGAGCAGTTCCACGCACGATTGTAGAAGAAAAATGCAAGAAAATTCTTTTCTTTTCCTCTTGAAATGCTTCGGCCATGGGGGGGGACTTGGGTGGCATTTTGCAATTTGTTTTTATTGATTTTTTTCCTTGTTTTATTATTTAAAAGATGACAAGGGCATTTTGGTCATTTGCAAAATCAAACTTTAGTTAAAAATAATCAAATAAGCTTATTTTGATGCCATTAAATCCAATTCAAGTTAAAACAATGCAATTAAATGAAAAACAACTAAAACTAGTTAATTTAAGCTAAAAATATTTTTCACTAAGTGCGAAGAATATTTCTCTAACTCCTATTTTTGAAATTCTGTGATCGAACGGACACTACTCGATCGCTCATAAAGTCATGAACAATAATATAAAACTCTCTTTCTTTGAAAAGTAGAATAGTAGAATAGTTTAAAATTCACTCCGGCTCGGAGTTACTTTCCTCATTTATTCGAAAACCGAGTGATTTTAATGCAAAACAACTAAAATCGATTATTAAAATAATCAAAACAATCAAGGTAATTAATATTCATTTAAAATAATTAATTTAACTATTTCTAGAATATTTTAAGAATTATAAAGTTAATATTAAGCTTCAAATGAAAGTTAATATAAACACATAGTCAAATACAGTTAAACACTAACATTTAAGGTAACACTTAATTAATCACAAGAAAAGAATCTCAATTACTATAATTATTAGAAATAGGTAATAATCTTTTAATTACTCAATTTACAACTACTAAATGCTTCCAAGAGGAATATTAAAATAGTGCAAGTTGGTTGATTTAACTAATTAAACAATTAATCAAATGCAGTCAAGTTCTATTAAATGCATGCCGAGTTTGGGTTATCACAACATATGCCATAGATAATACCATGCAGTAAGTCCGATTGAAACCCCAATAGCCAAGTCTACCAAGAAGTGCCAACAGAAGTTCCAAAGAATACCCAACAAGGAAACCAATAAATGCTCTAGAGAACAACCAAATGGAACCCCAAAAGAAAGCTACTCTTTCACAACTGTTAAGCACATAGGAGGACCTTAGAGATTCACCAATAACCGAGCTCCAAAAGCAAACACCAACTCCCAAATAAAGGCTAGTCAAATACTGCTCATTCCTGTCAATCCACATAACTTGGAAGGCCTGCTACTAACCACTTCTCTTCAGGGGTGGAAGAAGTCTTTCTTACCATTTCAACAGGACATGTATGAATGCCAAGATATCACATTTATACATATATGCCTTAATCTATTATGCATGCATGTTTGTAAAATAGTTTATAAAACAGTTTATTCAACAAAGTCACTCAAGCACGACAATCAAGTCAAGTACAACATAAACAATTCAAATCACGGCATAACCAATTCAAGACATTCCAATACACACATTACAAGCAATACTCCAAGTAAATAACAATTCACGAGGTCAATTCGATTCACGATGCCAATTTGATACACGAGTAGTCACTTCACTTTACTTGAGAAACATTTAGCACATAACACATAACTATATCACATAGGTGCATACATTCAAGTCAAGACACACAATCTCACATACAAGCATACACTTTCAAGACACACTTAACAAACACACATTCAAGGATCACTACCCACCAGACCGAGGACCCTGTCTTGGCTTATGAGATAACTAAGCTCTGATACCACCTGTAACACCCCGATCCCTCTCGAGATCGGGAGTTCTATCAATCAATCTAATCACAGCCCAATTCCAAACCCGGGCATAATTTTTAGGGAAAACGGACAGAGTCTCCCTTGTTTCTAGGCAAAATGCAAACCTGCGACATCATATAAGTGGACCAGCACCGTGTCCAACCATACAAACACCTCAAGGCCATTCGAGCCTTGGTTCTCAACAATTAAACACAACAAGTATATATACATTTCTAGCTTAAAAACTATCCTATCTCTTCTCATCTTTGACAAGTACATTCATGCTTGGCAATTAAACTATACTAATCTATTGCATAAAATAGACTATCATACCATTCTAATAAACCTAGTTAAGTTAATTACATAACTTTTAACACTAAATACATACAATACATGTAAACATACATCTTTGCATCTTTCTACAACTCAGCCACATAACACGCAAGACAACTCTTCAAGCACGATCTTTCACGTAACCACGAACTTTCCAGCTAATATGGCATTTCCTGAAATATGGCGGTGAGGAGTGAGTATACACAACATGTATACTCAGTGAGGGCGAGACAGTTATCGCATTGGAGAGAAAGAAGATTGTGCAATGCAAATAGGTACAGTTAAGCAATATAATCAATAAGAAAGCATTCAATATAAACGACAATACAATAAACAATTAAAGAAAGCATTAACACAACCATTCAAAACTATACCACACTTTGAAGGCTATGGTTCACTCATACGAGCAATGTATCATGCGATTCGATTCCACGAGCATTACATCAATCTCGAGCTTGATGTTGACAACGATGACAATAAGCGCACAACCATCTTATAACATCCACTGGGTGTACTCCGGAAGTACCCCGACACATCTACAACGCAAATCTCCCAGGGCGGCACCCCTAACGAGAACGGGAATAGGACACGGAGCTAGAGCAAACCAACCCTGGCAGCCCGAGACTACCCAGAGAGGCCCATCACTCACGCACCTGACACTTATGCAATGCAATACAAGATACAAGCAATTAACGAGCAATAGCACGAAAGTGCAGATTAGTGGCGATAAACGAGATATCAAGCATTTACAATCAACTTTAGCATTCAATTACCTTTTCAAGCATAACTATCATTAATAGCAACAAGAACACCAATGAAACAAGTAACAACAGTTCAAACACGATAACGACAAATATTACTATTTAATCTCTAACTTCCAAAGGCAATTACTAGCAAACGAGCTACGGGATTAGGAAACCGATTTCACTACATTCACTTAGGCACTCCAAGGCACGTTTCTATGTCACTAAACCTCACTTTCCCAACTGTAGCCCGAAAGTCTACCTACTGCGTTTGAACTACAGCTATGCTAACCGGTCACTCAATCAACGCCACGACAGCGCCAAAAGTGCTTCCATGCCCTCAATAGCAAAACCCCCAACTCAATTCGAGCACGGTCAACTTTTGGTCAAACGGTCCCTTTACCTTTCTTTGTCTAATTTTCAATTTTAACAAAGGCCGGTCCATTTTTATTGCACATTTTATCTTTCTATCATTAATGGCACGTATCCAAATCAAGAAATCGCAATTCGGATAAAAAATTCAAAATTCTAGGGTTTTACTATTTATTTTTACTATTCACGTTCTTGCGTAAATACAATTTGCATTTCTAACTGTAAAAATCGCTAAATAACTAACAAACAATGCTCTACGAACCCTAAAGATGCAATTCCAAGCAATTTCAAGCATTATAACGCATTAAATATCAAATCTAAGAAATTGAATCAAAAATCAAATTTGAATATAAATGCACAAAAACGTGAAAACTCGCATAGAGATTGACAAGGAAGATCCGCAAAGACCCGAGCCACAACCCCCGTCCGATTCCACGCAAGATTTTGGCCTAAAAATGCAAAATCAAATTTTCTTTCTTTTTCCTTTGAGTTTCGGCCAGGGGGGGGGGGACTTGGGAGGAATTTGGCAAATTGTTTTTCTGACAATTTTGGCTTGTTTTTTGTTTTATAAGGTGACAAGGGCATTTTGGTCTTTTGCAAAATCAAGCTTAAGAAAAAAATGGTCAAATAAGCTTATTTAATTAGCATTTAGTCTAATTCAAGTTAGAACAATGCAATTTTAATGAAAACCAACTAAAACTAACTAAATTAAACTAGAAACGCAATTCACGAAATTCGAGAAATATTCTTCTAACTTTCATTTTCGAAATGCCACGATCGAACGGTCAATAAACGATCGCTAATCAAATGATGAGCAATAATATAAAACTATAATTTTTGAAAAGTAGAATAGCAGAATAGTTTAAAATTCTCTCTGGCCCGGAGTTACTTTTCTCATTTAATTGAAAACCGAGTAATTTAATGCAAGAAAATAAAATCGATTATTAAAATAATCAAAATAATCAATATTCATTTTTAAAAAATAAATAATTTAACTATTTCTAAAATATTTCCAAGAATTATGAAATTAATGTTAAGATACAAATAAACAAGTTAATATAAACGCGTAGTCAAATGCAATTAAATACTAACATTTAAGATGACACTTAATTAAATACAAGAGAATAAATCCAATTACTATAATTAATAGAAATAAGTAATAATCTTTTAATTAATCAATATAAAAATTATTAAATGCTTCCAAAAGAAATATCAAAATAGTGCAAAATGGTTGATTTAACTAATTAAGCATTTAATTAAATGCAGTTAAATGCCATTAAATGTATGCCGGGTTCGGATTATCACATCCTTCCCCCCTTAAAACAATCGCGTCCTCACAATTCTTCTTCCAACACAACTCAGCATCATCTGAAAACCACCTCTGACTAATCTTCATCGATTGCTGAGCAAGATAGTGAATAAGGATGCTCGTAGGAAAACCCGAATAGAAATCCCAACCAAGAATGCCAAGAAAATATCAACTAAAGACTGAAGCAAAGATACTGTAGATAAAATTAACATCACATATTAATGACAAGAAGAATGCCGAAGAAATACCCCACATACGAATCTTCAGTAGTAGTTCAACAAGTACCAAATAAGGACGTCAAGGATAGCCAAAGTAGATGCAGCACATATAAGACTAAACTCCAAGACCTCATCACCATTTGTCGAGTGCAAACTTTATACAATTTACCACCAAGAAAGCCCAATGCATTCCACAACATACCGTAAGCAATATGAGATAATAAGTCTGGCCAAGATTCCAAATGTAAAACTTCCAATAAGTGCCAACAAGGAAAATACTAGTAGAATGCCTAAGAATTTCAAAGAATACCGTAAGTAGTACTATACAATAAGTCTGATAGGAATTCCAAATACCAAACCTACTGAGGAACACTAAAGAATATACCTGAAATAATGCTACAGTAAGAAAGTAGCAAGGATTTCTCAATCAGTAAGTACTAAATAAATGACCACTAAGAATTCTATAGAATACCATTGAAGAATTTCCAATAAGGAATGCCAGTAACACACCAATAAAAACCGAGACACATATGCCATAGATAGTACCATGCAGTAAGTCCGATTGAAACCCCAATAGCCAAGTCTACCAAGAAGTGCCAACAGAAGTTCCAAATAATACCCAATAAGAAAACCAAAAAATGCTCCAGAGAACAACCAAATGGAACCCCAAAAGAAAGCAACTCTTTCACAACTGTTAAGCACATAGGAGGACCTTAGAGATTCACCAATAACGAGCTCCAAAAGCAAACACCAACTCCCAAATAAAGGCTAGTCAAATACTGCTCTTTCCCGTCAATCCACATAACTTGGAGGGCCTGCTACTAACCACTTCTCCTCAGGGGGGAAATAAGTCTTTCTTACCATTTCAACAGGACATGTATGAATGCCAAGATATCACATTTATACATATATGCCTTAATCTATTATGCAAGCATGTTTGTAAAACAGTTTATAAAACAGTTTATTCAACAAAGTCACTCAAGCACGACAATCAAGCCAAGTACAACATAAACAATTCAAATCACGGCATAACCAATTCAAGACATTCCAATACACACATTACAAGCAATACTCCAAGTAAATAACAATTCACGAGGTCGATTCGATTCACGATGCCAATTCGATACACGAGTAGTCACTTTACTTTACTTGAGAAACATTTAACACATAACGCATAACTATATCACATAGGTGCATACATTCAAGTCAAGACACACAATCTCACATACAAGCATACACTTTCAAGACATACTTAACAAGCACACATTCAAGGATCACTACCCACCAGACCGAGGACACTGTCCTGGCTTATGAGCTAACTAAGCTCTGATACCACCTATAACACTCCGATCCCTCTCGAGACCGGGAGTTCTATCAATCAGTCTAATCACAAACCAATTCCAAACCCGGACATAATTTTTAGGGAAAACGGACAGAGTCTCCCCATTTTCTAGGCAAAATGCAAACTTGCGATAGCATATAAGTGGACCAGCACCGTCTCCAACCATACAAACACCTCAAGGCCATCCGAGCCTTGGCTCTCAATAATTAAAGACATGAAGTATATATACATTTCCAGCTTAAAAAATATCCTATCTCTTCTCATCTTTGACAAGTACATTCATACTTAGCAACTAAACTATACTAATCGATTGCATAAAATAGACTATCATACCATTCTAATAAACCCAGTTAATTTAATTACATAACTTTTAACACTAAATACATACAATACATGAAAACATACATCTTTGCATCTTTCTACAACTCAACCACATAACACGCAAGACAACTCTTCAAGCACGATCTTTCACGTAACCACGAACTTTTCAGCTAATATGGCATTTCCTGAAATGTGGTGGTGAGGAGTGAGTATACACAACACGTATACTCAGTGAGGGCGAGACAGTCATCGCAGTGGAGAGAAAGAAGACTGTGCAATGCAAATAGGTACAGTTAAGCAATATAATGAATAAGAAAGCACTCAATATAAACGACAATACAATAAACAATTAAAGAAAGCATTAACACAACCATTCAAAGCTATACCGCACTTTGAAGGCCATGGTTCACTCATATGAGCAATGTACCATGCGATTCGATTCCATGAGCATTACATCAATCTCGAGCTTGATGTTGACAACGATGACAATAAGCGCACAACCACCTTATAACATCCTCTGGGTGTACTCCGGAAGTACCTCGACACATCTACGACCCAAATCTACCAGGGCGGCACCCCTAGCGAGAATGGGAATAGGACACGGTGTGACGCCCGAGATTTAGGCATGCATTCAATTATTGTTGCATCCCTTGCTTGCGCATTTACTTCTGTACTTTACTAACTGACTTCTGTAGCTACTATTCACTCCATTTTCAAACTACATTCTATTAGTGAATTAACATTTTTATTAAATCATATTAATTGTTAAAGGAGTGGGAAAAATGTGCAATTGAACTAGAAGCGATAGGAGCGCTCGTTTAGAAAATGATTTTCGTAGTTCAATGAATAGTGTTATGTAACATAACTTAGAGATTTAATTAGCTAGCCTATGTTTCACACCTTAGGCTCGTTTTAAAGTTAACAACGCTCATTTTAGTAACCCATTTAATCACCCAACTTAGCCATTTAGTATATCTACTCAACACATGACCATTTAGCTCAAAAACAAAAAAAAAAGAGAGCAAATGCTGAAAAATCACTGTAGCAAATACGAGAATAGTATAGGAGGAGAATGAGAGGACTTTGCTCATCAAATCTTCAAGCCAAGCCAAGCCAAGCTAGGAGCAAGTAGTTTAGGGTGTTTGCTAGCTTCCCGAGAGTTCCCACGCGCAATTGGTGGGGGTTTTCATGACTTTGTATGCATATCTAAAATGTTACATTTTTCTTGATTTGTTGAAAATGTTATCAAATGCTATTGCAAAGCTTATCTATGCTATTATACCTTGTATATAAGTGCTAAAGAACACATTTGAGCTATTAGTTCACATTTTAAACGGTTGGAATCGTCATTTGAATTTATGAGGTGAATAGTGACGTTTTTCTAGGGTTTTATGTAATTGCACGTATTAGCTTGATTCAACAGTCCTAATAGATGCCTTAGGTGCTAATGAAGGTAATCTAATAGCCCCGTGCACTTGAATTGCTCTAGAATCGCATAAAACGTGAAATAGCCGACTTTAACAAAGGGGTTTCAGGGTTCATGCGAATCCGGGTGGATTCGGGCTTTACTTCTAGTATTTTTAGGCAACCTAGGTGCTATAGAAGCTTTGATAACCCTTGTTTGAAGCCCGGATAAGGTATGTGTAGTTTAAAGCCATAAGAGGGAATTTGGGGCTTTTGGGGTAATCGCGGGTGTTTGAATGAGTTAGAGGGTTGAGAGGGTACCTTGAGGGTTAGTTAGAAGGTTGGGAGAGTTTTTCTTGAAAATGTAATCATTAACCTTGGTTTGGAAGATAAATAGTTTGAAAAATAAAGGGGTTTAGGTACAATTTCGGTTGACTCACATCTCTAAACTCATGGCATGACTTCTTGAGTGTTTATATGTGATTTTAAATTGATTTGGAACTTTTGGTATGATTCTATGCTTATTTTGTATATGTTCCTTTGTAAACTGCTTATTAGCTTCTATAATTGCTTATATTTTAATTGCATCGAGGTCAACCTACTTTGTTGATCCTCCTATGTGTTAATGCTTATATTATTGCTATTAATTTTCCATTGTTAAGTGCATTGCATCGTGGTTGCGCAACCATAGTGTCAGGGGCGGATGTGTTGAATATCGGCTGGGCGGCAGAGGGCTTGCCGGTGGATATTCAATCTCCGTGCCCTAGTCCCTCATTCGCCTGGTCCGGAGATTTCCAGGGGATGTTGGGTCGTAGGATTATCGGGGTACATCCGGAGTACACCCACTGGAGTGTTTGGGGTTATGCCGGCTTATCGTGATCGTGATCGTGGTTCGTGGATCGTGAATGAAGACCAGTGAAGATTGGTGTATAGGGGTTATGAGAAATGTATCCTTTCAAATATGTGGTTATTTAAGCTATCATTGTTTCTTGATTTGCTCAATTGTTATTGTTGTTAACTGTATTACTTGTCGTATTGCACACCCCGGGACCTTATCCCTCACTGGGCAACAGTGGTTGCTCATACCTCGCTAACATGTTTCAGGTGGCGCAGTTGGAGGAGTTGCATTAGTTGCTGTGTCTAGTTGCTTGAGGTGGACTATGTTCTTGTTGATGAGAGTAGGACTTGTTTTCTTTACTTCATGTTCTATTTTGTAACCTAAGTGATATGTGTATATTATATAGTTTGCAAATTGAGGGATAGATGTTGTAGTGGTAGATTTAGAACCATGGCATGTAATAACTTATATTTTTGCTATTAGCTTCTTCGCATGCTTGGGAGTGAATGACTGGTTGTTTTCAATTTCTAAGAATACTTAAAAGCTATCATGGAGTGGCATGATAAGCGGTTTTGTAAAGAAGTTAAGTTATGAATGCATGCTTGTCTGTATCTAAACTGTTTGTATGTCTTAAGTCTCGGATGGCCTTAAAGCTAAGATCTTTAGTTATAAATGAATGTCTTGTTATGTTGTGGCTTTATTGAGCATTTACAGGTTTGAAAAATGTCCGCGGTACAGAGGAAACTTTGTCCGTTTTTCCCTAAAATTTTGAGACTGGGTTGGAATTGGGTTGAGAATAGCTTGATTATTAGAGCATCCGGTCTCGTGAGGGATCGGGGCGTTACAGGTGGTATCAGAGCTTAGTTAGCTCTAAGTCGGGACAGGGTCCTCGGCCTGTCGGGTAGTAACCCTTACGTGTGTGCTTGTTAAGAGTGTGTCTTGAAAGTGTATGCCTGCATGTATGATTGTGTGTCTTGTATTGAATGTGTGCACCTATGTGATATAATTATGTGTTACATGCTAAATGTGCGCTAAGTGAAGTAAAGTGGCTGGTTATGCATCAAATTGACCTCGTGAATTGTTAATTGCTTGAACTGTTGCTTGTAATGTGTGCATTTGAAAGTCTTTGATTGAGTTGTGTTATGATGGACTTGATTGTCGTGCTTGAATGACTTTGATGATTACACTGTTTCATAAACTCTTATATAAACATGTTTGCATAATAGTTTAAAACATATATGTGTAAATGTGATATCTTGGCATTCATACATGTCCTGTTGAAATGGTAAGAAAGACTTCTTCCTCCCCCTGAAGAGAAGTGATTAGCAACAAGCCCTCCAAGTTGTGTGGATTAGCGGGAATGAGAATGTTTGTAAGCGGAGCTCAGTTATTGGGATTTCTTCCAAGGCATTCTTCTACGCTCAGTAGTCAGAAATGAATGGCTTCTTTTGGGATTTCTATATGACTGTTCTCTCGGTTTTCTTATTGAGTATTCTTCTAGTATTTTCTTGCTAGTATTACTCGGAAGACTTAGTTTGGGATTCTAATCAGCCTTATTATATGGAATTATCTTCTGTATTTGTACTCTAAATTCTTATTGGTATTTTCTCTCCACTATTAGTTGGGATTCTATTCTTCTATGGTATTCGTGCCAGCGGGATTCTTATTTGGATTTCGAAGTAACATCTCTATTGGAGCCTTTCTTTGCCCTTATTATGTGAGGTTCACAGGCAATACTACTGGGATTTCTTAATGAGCTCCCACGAGAGTTCGTATATGGTATTCTTGCTTAGCAACTGATGACGAGTAATCGGAGTTGGTTTTCAGTTGTTGTGGAGTTCCCTTGTGAAGAAGAATTGCGTGGACGCAATTAGTTTAAGGGGGAGAGGATGTGACGCCCGAGATTTAGCCATGCATTCAATTACTGTTGCATCCCTTGCTTGCGCATTTACTTCTGTACTTTACTAACTGACTTCTGTAGCTACTATTCACTCCATTTTCAAACTACATTATATTAGTGAATTAACATTTTTATTAAATCATATTAATTGTTAAAGGAGTGGGAAAAATGTGCAATTGAACTAGAAGCGATAGGAGCACTCGTTTAGAAAATAATTTTCGTAGTTCAATGAATAGTGTTACGTAACATAACTTAGAGATTTAATTAGCTAGCCTATATTTCACACCTTAGGCTCGTTTTAAAGTTAACAACGCTTATTTTAGTAACCCATTTAATCACCCAACTTAGCCATTTAGTATATCTACTCAACACATGACCATTTAGCTCATAAAAAAATAAAAAATAAAAAGAGAGCAAATGCTGAAAAATCACTGTAGCAAATCCGAGAATAGTATAGGAGGAGAATGAGAAGATTTTGCTCATCAAATCTTCAAGCCAAGCCAAGCCAAGCTAGGAGCAAGTAGTTTAGGGTGTTTTCTAGCCTCCCGAGAGTTCCTACGCGCAATTGGTGAGGGTTTTCATGACTTTTTATGCATATCTAAAATGTTACATTTTTCTTGATTTGTTCAAAATGTTATCAAATGCTATTGCAAAGCTTATCTATGCTATTATACCTTGTATATAAGTGCTAGAGAACACATTTGAGCTATTAGTTCGCATTTTAAACAGTTGGAATCATCATTTGAATTTATGAGGTGAATAGTGACGTTTTTCTAGGGTTTTGTGTAATTGCACGTATTAGCTTGATTCAACACTCCTAATAGATGCCTTAGGTGCTGATGAAGGTAGTCTAATAGTCCCGTGCACTTGAATTGCTCTAGAATCACATAAAACGTGAAATAGCCGACTTTAACAAAGGGGTTTCGGGGTTCATGCGAATCCGGGTGGATTCGGGCTTCACTTCTAGTATTCTTAGGCTACCTAGGTGCTATAGAAGTTTTGATAACCCTTGTTTGAAGCCCGGATAAAGTATGTGTAGTTTAAAGCCATAAGAGGGAATTTGGGACTTTTGGGGTAAGCGCGGGCATTTGAATGAGTTAGAGGGTTGAGAGGGTACCTTGAGGGTTGGTTAGAAGGTTGGGAGAGTTTCCCTTGAAAATGGAATCATTAACCTTGGTTTGGAAGAGAAATAGTTTGAAAAATAAAAGGGTTTAGGTGCAATTTCGGTTGACTCACATTTCTAAACTCATGGCATGACTTCTTGAGTATTTATATGTGATTTTAAATTGATTTGGAACTTTTAGTATGATTCTATGCTTATTTTGTATATGTTCCTTTGTAAACTGCTATTTAGCTTCTATAATTGCTTCTATTTTAATTGCATCGAGGTCAACCTACTTTGTTGATCCTCCTATGTGTTAATGCTTATATTATTGCTATTAATTTGCCATTGTTAAGTGCATTGCATCGTGGTTGCGCAACCATAGTGTCAGGGACGGATGTGTTGAATATCGGCTGGGCGGCAGAGGGCTTGCCGGTGGATATTCAATCTCCGTGCCCTAGTCCCTCATTCGCCTGGTCCGGAGATTGCCAGGGGATGTTGGGTCGTAGGATTATCAGGGTATGTCACGCCCCGACCCAACCCCCAAGCTAAAGGTTAAGGGCGGACCCGACACATGGACAGAGTCTCCCCTGTACCGTGGACATTCTAAAAACCTGTAAATGCTTAAACAAGGTCCCAACAACACATATAAGCTTTTCTTAATTAAACAATAAAGCTATAAGGCCATCCGAGCCTTATAGTACACAATATCTCCAAAACACACAAGCATGCGAGAACTTGTTGTCAGCATAGTCTTATAATCATAACATTCTAGGAAATCAATAAAACAACTTAAGGGATAAAGCATTCTACATCAACCATCCACTCCCAAGCATGCAAGGAAATAAGGCAAGAATAAAAGTTATTACAGTTCATAGACTCTCAAAGCTACAACCCAACCAACTAATCTTCGACTTATACAACAAGCATATACATAGCCTTTGGGCTACAAAATAGTACATAAAGTAATCAGATGAGTCTTCCACATAACAACAAAATCATTAACCACCTCAAGTTATCAGATACAGCAACTAAGGTAACGGCTCGATCTGAACTTCTTCTTCCTCAACTAAATCAACAAGCTGGGGATCACCCTCAGCGTCTCCTGAAATAGATATCGATGTATGAGCAACCACTGTTGCCCAGTGAGGGATATAGTCCCGGGGCGTGCAATGCAACATGTAATACAATCATGCAACAATAACACTTATACAATTAAAGAAACAACGATAACTTAAATAACCACACATTTAAAAGGATACGTTTCAACAATCCCCTATACACCAATCTTCACTGGTCTTCAATCACGATCCACGAACCACGAGCACGATCACGATAAGCCGGCATAACCCCAATCACTCCAGTGGGTGTACTCCGGATGTACCCCGAATCCTACGACCCAACATCCCCTGGCAATCTCCGGACCAGGCGAATGAGGGAATAGGGCACGGAGTTTGAATATCCACCGGCAAGCCCTCTGCCGCCCAGTCGATATTCAACACATCCGCCCCTGACACTATGGTTGCGCAACCACTATGCAATGCACTCAACGATGGCAAGTTAATAACAATAATATAAGCATTTACACATATGAGGATCAACAAAGTAGGTTGACCTCGTTGCAATTAGGATAGAAGCAAAGATAGAAGCTAATAAGCAGTTTACAAATGAACTTATACCATATAAGCATAGAATCATTCCAAAAGCTCCAAATCAATTTAAAATCATATATAAACACTTAAGAAGTCCTGACATGGGTTTAGAAGTGTGAGACAACTTAAATTGCACCTAAACCTCTTTGTTTTTCGAACTATTTCTCTTCTAAACCAAAGTTAATGATTTCATTTTCAAAGAAAACTCTCCCAACATTCTAACTAACCCCCAAGGTACCCTCTCAACCCTCGAACTCAATCAAATGCCCGAGTTTACCCCGAAAGCCCTAATTTCCCTCTTTTGGCTTTAAACCACACCTACATTGTCTGGGCTTCAAACAAGGGATATCAAGGCATCTATAGCACCTAGGTAGCCTAAGGATACTAGAATTGAAGCCCGAATCCACCCGGATTCGCATTAACCCCGAAAGCCCCAACTTAAAGTCGGCTATTTTCCATTTTTAGGCGATTTAAGTGCAATGCAAGTGTACGGGGCTATTTAATTATCTTCACTAGTACCTAAGGCATCAATTAGAAGCATTAATTCAAGCCAATTCGAGCAATTACACAAAACCCTAGAAAAAACGTCACTATTCACCCTAAAAATCAAATTAACGATTCTAACCGTTTAAATTGCGAAACGACGGTTTAAAAGTGTTCTCTAGCATTCATATAGATAGTATATTAGCATAGATAACAATTATAATGGCATATAATCATATTTTCAACAAATCAATAAATGAGCAACTATTTAAAAATGCAAAAACAAGTCGTGAAATCCCTCACCACTACGCGTAGGAGCACCTAGGAACCTTGCAAACACCCTACACTAGTTGCTCAAGGCTTGGCTTGGCTTGAATTGAAGAGTTGAAGATGGAAAAATGCTCCCAAGTGCAAGGAGGGGCTGTCGGGTTTGGGGCTGCTGTTTCAGCTTTTTATTTTTTTTTTCTTTTGCATTTTGTGAGTTTAAGTGATATAATAAGGGGTTGAGTTGAGGTGGGGTCAATTTGGTGCTTAAGTGATCTAATAAAATGTGCGTAGTAAGCTTTAAAACGAGCTTAGATGGTAAAATATATGCTAGCTAATTAATTACCTAAGTTAGTTACGTAACACTATTCACTCAACTACTAAAGTCATTTTCTAAACGAGCCTTCCTAACGCCTTAAGCTCAAATGCACATTTTTCTCACTACTTTTACAATTAATATGATTTAATAAAAATGCTAATTAACTAATAGAAAGTAGTTTAAAAACGGAGTGAATAGTAGTCACAAAGTCAATTAATAAGACATAGAAGTAAATGCGCAAACAAGGGATGCAACAGTAATTAAATGCATGGCTAATTCTCGGGCGTCACATCCTCTCCCCCTTAAACTAATTGCGTCCACGCAATTCTTACATGATTCGGCGAATAACTCTGGATACCGATCCCGCATCTGATCCTCTCTTTCCCACGTCGCATCCTCTACTCCGTGATGATCCCACAGAACTTTAACCATCGGAATGCTTTTAGTCCTCAACTCCTGAACTTTCTGATCAACAATTCGAAGAGGTTTCTCGGTGTAGGTCAAAGTTTCACTGATCTCTAGCGGTTCCGGCTCAAGTATGTGAGAGGGATCTGGCTGATACCTCCGAAGCATAGAAACATGGAATACGTCATGAATTCTGCCCAGACTAGGAGGTAAAGCTAGACGGTAAGCCAAATCACCAACAGTTTCAGTTATCTCAAATGGTCCCACATATCGAGGACTGAGTTTACCTCCTTTACCATGCCGAATCAAACCCTTGCGAGGAGAAATTTTCAGAAATACCCGGTCCCCCACAGCAAATTTCAGATCACGACGTCGTCTATCTGCATAACTCTTTTGCCGGCTCTGTGCTGTAAGCATTCTTTTTCTGATAAGCTGCACCTGATCAATCATTTTGTTCATTTCAGGTAAGAGAGTAGGGTCGATAGTCTTCATTTCACCAACATCATCCCAGTAGAGAGGAGACCGACATTTACGCCCATAAAGTGCCTCATAAGGTGCCATACCAATAGTAGCTTGATAACTATTGTTGTAGGCGAACTCTGCTAGTGGCAAATACTTCTCCCAACTCTTACCGAAGTCCAGAATACAAGCCCGCAACATATCCTCAAGGATCAAGATAGTTCTCTCGGATTGACCATCTGTCTGGGGATGATAAGCTGTACTGAAATTCAAAGTCGTGCCCAAAGCTTTTTGAATCTTCTGCCAGAACTGAGATGTAAATCTGGGATCCCTATCTGATACGATACTCTTTGGAATTCCATGTAGTCGGACAACATTCTCAATATACAACTCTACCAGTTTATCAAGAGAATCAGACTTCTTTTTAGCAATAAAATGAGAAGTCTTGGTCAGTCTATCCACAATAACCCAGACTGAGTCATTACCCCTCGAAGACCTCGGTAAATCAGAGACGAAATCCATAGTAATATGATCCCATTTTCAAACAGGAATAGCCAAAGGCTGCAACAACCCTGCAAGTCTCTGATGTTTTGCTTTAACTTTCTGACAAGTAAGACATCGGGCAACATAGTCAGCGATTTCTCTCTTCATATTATTCCACCAGAAATTCTGCTTTAAATCTTTATACATTTTCGTACTGCCTGGATGGATAGTATATCGAGAACTGTGTGCCTCAGCAAGAATATCCTTCTTCAGAGTTGGATCATTCGAAATACAGATTCTACCATTGAATTTAAGAATACCATCGTCGTGCAGTTTGAAATCCGACTCTCCCCCTTTAGAATTCTCTAAGATTTTCAACAATTGAAGATCAGCCTGTTGAGCTTCTCGAATCCTGGATAACAATAGAGATTGAATCTGCAAACTTGCAAATTGAATACCAGAATTTGAAGTACTAGGCCTCCATAAGCACAATTCTTCCATGAATTCCCAATTCTTGATAATCAAGCTAGCAACAGTAGCCTTTCGGCTCAAAGCATCAGCAACAATATTGGCCTTACCTGGAAGATAGTTAATAGTGCAGTTATAGTCCTCAAGTAATTCCACCCATCCCCTCTGCCTCATGTTCAACTCTTTCTGTGAAAACAGATATTTCAAGCTCTTATGATTTGTAAAGATTTCAAATTTGTTGCCCCAGAGATAATGACGCCATTTCTTTAATGCAAGAATGATAGCTGCAAGCTCAAGATCATGAGTCGGATAGTTGAGTTCATAAGGTTTCAGTTTCCTGGAAGCATAAGCAATAACCCTGCCATTCTGCATCAATACACAACCCAGACCTTCCTTCGAAGCATCACTATAGATCATCAGATTATCATAACCCTCAGGTAAAGCAAGAATAGGAGCTGTAGTCAATCTCTTCTTCAATTCCTGGAAGCTGGCCTCACATTTATCATTCCAGTCAAATACTGTTTTCTTCTGAGTAAGCTGAGTTAAAGGCCCTGCAATCTTAGAGAAATCCTTGACAAACCTCCGATAATACCCAGCTAAACCAAGGAAGCTACGAATTTCTGTGATAGTTTCAGGTCGTTTCCAAGATAACACAACTTCAATCTTCGCTGGATCAACAGAAATACCATCCTGCGAGATAATATGGCCAAGAAAAGCAACTTGCTTAAGCCAGAATTCACATTTGCTAAACTTTGCAAATAACCGATGCTCCTGAAGAGTCTGCAACACAATTCTGAGATGATGTTCATGTTTCGCCTCAGATTTAGAATAGACAAGGATATCATCAATAAATATGACTACAAATTGATCCAGATAAGGACGGAATACCCTCTGCATTAAATCCATGAATGCGGCGGGAGCATTAGTAAGACCAAACGGCAAGACAACAAACTCATAATGGCCATATCGAGTTCTGAAGGCAGTTTTAGGAACATCATCTTTCTTAATCCTCAGCTGATAATAACCCTGCCTCAGATCAAATTTAGAGAATACCCTGGCGCCTTGCAACTGATCAAACAACTCTTCGATTAAAGGCAAAGGATATTTATTTTTGATGGTTACCTGATTAAGACCTCGATAATCAATGCATAGGCGAAGAGATCCGTCTTTCTTTTTAACGAATAGAACTGGCGCACCCCAAGGCGAAGAACTCGGCTGAATGAATCCCTTCTCAAGCAAGCCCTGTAATTGAACTTTCAATTCCTGCAACTCAGGTGGAGCCATTCTGTACGGAGTCCTAGAGATAGGTGAAGTCCCCGGCAATAAATCAATCATGAACTCTATCTCTCTATCAGGCGGTAACCCAGGTAATTCCTCAGGAAAGACCCCCGGAAACTCCCTCACGATAGGTACATCATTCAATTTCAGTTGATCCCCAGGTTGATTAATCAAATATGCAAGATAAGCCTCACAACCCTTGCTTAATAATTTAGATGCCCTAATAGAAGAAATAATAGGAGTTCCCGTAGATTTTCTACTACCAACTATTTTAAGTACAGGCTGGTCAGGCATTTCTAGATACACAATCTTCTTTCTACAATCAAGCTGGGCATAATATTTACTTAACCAGTCCATCCCCAATATAATTTCAAAGTCATTGAAGGGTAGGATAATCAAATCAGCAGGAAAAACACGACCTTCAATAAATATACTACATGCTCTGCAAATAGACCTAGTAACAAACTTTGGGCCCATAGAAGTATAGACCACAATCTCATACAACAGTTTATCATGTTTCAATTTAGCATTTTGTGCACAAGTAGGAGTAATAAAAGAATGCGAAGCCCCGGAATCAATTAAAACCTTAACTGACTGATCATTAAGAAGAAAAATACCTTCTACCACAGCGGTAGTATCCGGAAGCTCCTCAGCATCCAAAGCAAATACACGGGCCTGGCCTCGTGGTGGTGGTGCTGCAGCTGGGGCCCTGGTCTGAGAGTTCTGAGCTGATGTCTGACCTCTAGGGTTCTTAAATTTCTGACAGTCTTTAACCCTGTGCTGATCACTGCCGCACCCTGTACACTTGTTATGTTTCTTCCAACAAACATCCTCAGTGTGACCCTGACGCTGACAGAAGCTGCACTGCTGGTGACGTCTTGCAACAGTGCCTCCCGAAGGAGCTCTGTAAGTAGAGGTAGCTGAACTACCCTGCTGCGAACGGGAAACTGCTGGACGGAACTGACTCTGAGTCTGACTCTGAACTGGTCGTGCCTGAGTCTGAGTAGGCCCTGTGTAACTCTGAGTCTGTCTCGACTACGAACTCTGCCCAACTGATACAGCCTGCCCCTGGTACCCTTGACTCTGAGACTGAAACCGTTTACTCGATTGACTGGTCTCGGCTAATACATCGGCTTTCCGTTTCTCATATCTCGAGGCAGCTCGGACTACTGCAGCATAGTTAGGAAAATCATTTGAAGACAAGTTCAGCATAATATCTCTCCTCAAACCCATGATGAACCTCTGAATCTTCATGTCCTCCGGCTGAATTAAAGCGGGTGCATAACGGGAAAGCCGGGTAAAAGTAGCCTCGTATTGATCTACGGTCATATTTCCCTGCTTCAAGTTTATGAACTCAGTTTGTCGCCTCTCGCGGGCAACTACCGATATATACTTGTCTCGAAACTCTCGGACAAAATCGGCCCACGAATGATGACCTCCCTCAGCTCCCCATTTCTCACTGATGGTATTCCACCAATCTTCAGCATCACCCTCGAGAAAGAAAGTAGCATAAGTAATCTTCCTGTCATCATGGCACTCCAGTATCGCTGCCACTCTCTCGAACTTCCTTAGCCACATCTCAGCTTTCATATCATCCGGCTCCCCAAAGAAAGTATAGGCCCCATGATGTATAAACCGATCATACAGATTCCCTCCGATAGGACCACTACCTCCGGCTCTCGCAGCCTGATTACCTGCAACGACCCCTGGTTGACCCTGTTGTGTAACAAACTGGGCGATAGTGTTCATAGCTGTGGCCATCGTGGCCAAGATCTGTGCAGTGCTTGGTTCTTGAACCTGCGGTGCATTTTCGGCTACCTCAGCTTCTTGCCCCTGAACCCCCTCGGGTTCTCCACCAACATTCGTATTATCAGCACGACGGCGAGGCCCCATCACGAATAGCTAGAATGCAAAGTGTTATGACAGGTATATATATATGTATATATGCAATTTATAAGTAAACACATAAAGAAGAGTCCAATTAGATTCACATAAAGTCAAGTGCATAGAAGTTCAAATAAATATTCCACATTCTTGAAGTAAACATAAATCACTAGATCATACTTGACATTCTAGACTCTTGATATTCTATTTCCATGCTAACATGTTCATTCCTTATTCAAATTTCACTTAGGTCAATCAAAATCAAGGACTCATGTATTCACAAAGTCACATAACAAATCTCTACCCACAGACCGAGAAATTTAACCCGGCTTCATGCAATCTATAGCTCTGATACCACTTAAATGTCACGCCCCGACCCAACCCCCAAGCTAAAGGTTAAGGCCGGACCCGACACACGGACAGAGTCTCCCCTGTACCGTGGACATTCTAAAAACCTGTAAACGCTTAAACAAGGTCCCAACAACACATATAAGCTTTTCTTAATTAAACAATAAAGCTATAAGGCCATCCGAGCCTTATAGTACACAATATCTCCAAAACACACAAGCATGCGAGAACTTGTTGTCAGCATAGTCTTATAATCATAACATTCTAGGAAATCAATAAAACAACTTAAGGGATAAAGCATTCTACATCAACCATCCACTCCCAAGCATGCAAGGAAATAAGGCAAGAATAAAAGTTATTACAGTTCATAGACTTTCAAAGCTACAACCCAACCAACTAATCTTCGACTTATACAACAAGCATATACATAGCCTTTGGGATACAAATAGTACATAAAGTAATCAGATGAGTCTTCCACATAACAGCAAAATCATTAACCACCTCAAGTTATCAGATACAGCAACTAAGGTAACGGCTCGATCTGAACTTCTTCTTCCTCAACTAAATCAACAAGCTGGGCATCACCCTCCGCGTCTCCTGGAACAGATATCGAGGTATGAGCAACCACTATTGCCCAGTGAGGGATATAGTCCCGAGGCGTGCAATGCAACATATAATACAATCATGCAACAATAACACTTAAACAATTAAAGAAACAACGATACCTTAAATAACCACACATTTAAAAGGATACGTTTCAACAATCCCCTATACACCAATCTTCACTGGTCTTCAATCACGATCCACGAACCACGAGCACGATCACGATAAGCCGGCATAACCCCAATCACTCCAGTGGGTGTACTCCGGATGTACCCCGAATCCTACGACCCAACATCCCCTGGCAATCTCCGGACCAGGCGAATGAGGGAATAGGGCACGGAGTTTGAATATCCACCGGCAAGCCCTCTGCCGCCCAGTCGATATTCAACACATCCGCCCCTGACACTATGGTTGCGCAACCACTATGCAATGCACTCAACGATGGCAAGTTAATAACAATAATATAAGCATTTACACATATGAGGATCAACAAAGTAGGTTGACCTCGTTGCAATTAGGATAGAAGCAAAGATAGAAGCTAATAAGCAGTTTACAAATGAACTTATACCATATAAGCATAGAATCATTCCAAAAGTTCCAAATCAATTTAAAATCATATATAAACACTTAAGAAGTCCTGACATGGGTTTAGAAGTGTGAGACAACTTAAATTGCACCTAAACCTCTTTGTTCTTCGAACTATTTCTCTTCTAAACCAAAGTTAATGATTTCATTTTCAAAGAAAACTCTCCCAACCTTCTAAATAACCCCCAAGGTACCCTCTCAACCCTCGAACTCAATCAAATACCCGCGTTTACCCCGAAAGCCCCAATTTCCCTCTTTTGGCTTTAAACCACACCTACATTGTCCGGGCTTCAAACAAGGGATATCAAAGCATCTATAGCACCTAGGTAGCCTAAGGATACTAGAATTGAAGCCCGAATCCACCCGGATTCGTATTAACCCCGAAAGCCCCAACTTAAAGTCGGCTATTTTCCATTTTTAGGCGATTTAAGTGCAATGCAAGTGTACGGGGCTATTTAATTATCTTCACTAGTACCTAAGGCATCAATTAGAAGCATTAATTCAAGCCAATTCAAGCAATTACACAAAACCCTAGAAAAAACGTCACTATTCACCCTAAAAATCAAACTAACGATTCTAACCGTTTAAATTGCGAAACGACGGTTCAAAAGTGTTCTCTAGCATTCATATAGATAGTATATTAGCATAGATAACAATTATAATGGCATATAATCATATTTTCAACAAATCAATAAATGAGCAACTATTTAAAAATGCAAAAATAAGTTGTGAAATCCCTCACCACTACACGTAGGAGCACCTAGGAACCTTGCAAACACCCTACACTAGTTGCTCAAGGCTTGGCTTGGCTTGAATTGAAGAGTTGAAGATGGAAAAATGCTCCCAAGTGCAAGGAGGGGCTGTCGGGTTTGGGGCTGCTGTTTCAGCTTTCTATTTTTTTTTTCTTTTACATTTTGTGAGTTTAAGTGATATAATAAGGGGTTGAGTTGAGGTGGGGTCAATTTGGTGCTTAAGTGATCTAATAAAATGTGCGTAGTAAGCTTTAAAACGAGCTTAGATGGTAAAATATATGCTAGCTAATTAATTACCTAAGTTAGTTACGTAACACTATTCACTCAACTACTAAAGTCATTTTCTAAACGAGCCTTCCTAACGCCTTAAGCTCAAATGCACATTTTTCCCACTACTTTCACAATTAATATGATTTAATAAAAATGCTAATTAACTAATAGAAGGCAGTTTAAAAACGGAGTAAATAGTAGTCATAAAAGTCTGTTAATAAGGCATAGAAGTAAATGCGCAAACAAGGGATGCAACAGTAATTAAATGCATGGCTAATTCTCGGGTGTCACAGGGTACATCCGGAGTACACCCACTGGAGTGTTTGGGGTTATGCCGGCTTATCGTGATCGTGATCGTGGTTCGTGGATCGTGAATGAAGACCAGTGAAGATTGGTGTATAGGGGTTATGAGAAATGTATCCTTTCAAATATGTGGTTATTTAAGCTATCATTGTTTCTTGATTTGCTCAATTGTTATTGTTGTTAACTGTATTACTTGTCGCATTGCACACCCCGGGACCTTATCCCTCACTGGGCAACAGTGGTTGCTCATACCTCGCTAACATGTTTCAGGTGGCGCAGTTGGAGGAGTGGCAGTAGTTGCGGTGTCGAGGTGCGTGAGGTAGGCTATGTTCTTGTTGATGAGAGTAGGACTTGTTTTGTTTACTTTATGTTCTATTTTGTAACCTAAGTGATGTGGGTATATTATATAGTTTGCAAATTGAGGGATAGATGTTGTAGTGGTAGATTTAGAACCATGGCATGTAATAACTTATATTTCTGCTATTAGCTGCTTCGCATGCTTGGGAGTGAATGACTGGTTGTTTTCAATTTCTAAGAATACTTAAAAGCTATCATGGAGTGGCATGATAAGCGGTTTTGTAAAGAAGTTAAGTTATGAATGCATGCTTGTCTGTATCTAAACTGTTTGTATGTCTTAAGTCTCGGATGGCCTTAAAGCTAAGATCTTTAGTTATAAATGAATGTCTTGTTATGTTGTGGCTTTATTGAGCATTTACAGGTTTGAAAAATGTCCGCGGTACAGAGGAAACTTTGTCCGTTTTTCCCTAAAATTTTGAGACTGGGATGGAATTGGGTTGAGAATAGCTTGGTTATTAGAGCATCCGGGCTCGTGAGGGATCGGGGCGGTACACACGGAGCTAGAGCAAACCAACCTTGGCAGCCCGAGACTACCCAGAGAGGCCCATCACTCACGCGCCTGACACTTATGCAATGCAATACGAGATACAAGCAATTAACGAGCAATAGCACGAAAGTGCAGATTAGTGGCGATAAAGGAGATATCAAGCATTTACAATTAACATTAGCATTCAATTAACTTTTCAAGCATAACTATCATTAATAGCAACAAGAACACCAATTAAACAACTAACAGCAGTTCAAACATGATAACGACAAATATCACTATTCAATCTCTAACTTCCAAAGGCAATTACGAGCAAACTAGCTACGGGATTAGGAAACCGATTTCACTACATTCACTTAGGCACTCCAAGGCACGTTTCTTTGTCACTAAACCTCACTTTCCCAACTGAATCCCGAAATTCCACCTACTGCGTTTGAACTACAGCTATGCTAACTGGTCACTCAATCAGCACTACGACAGTGCCAAAAGTGCTTCCATGCCCTCAATAGCAAAACCCCCATCTCAATTCGAGCATGGTCAACTTTTGGTCAAACGGCCCCTTTACGTTTCTTTGTCTAATTTCCAATTTTAACAAAGGCCGGTCCATTTTTATTGCACATTTTATATTTCTATCGTTAATGGCACCTATCCAAATCAAGAAATCGCAATTCGGATAAAAAATCCAAAATTCTAGGGTTTTACTATTCATTTTTACTATTCACGTTCTTGCCTAAATATACTTTGCATTTCTTACCATAAAAATGGCCAAATAACTAACAAACAATGCTTTACGAACCCTAAAGAGGCAATTCCAAGCAATTTCAAGCATTATAACGCATTAAATATCAAATCTAAGAAATTGAATCAAAAATCAAATTTGAATATAAATGCACAAAAACGTTAAAACCCTCATAGAGATTGACGAGGAAGACCCGCAAAGACTCGAGCCACGACCCCCGTCCGATTCCACGCAAGATTTTGGCCTAAAAATGCAAAATCAATTTTTCTTTCTTTTTCCTTTGAGTTTCGGCCAAGGGGGGGGGGGGGGGGGGGACTTGGGGGGAATTTGGCTATTTGTTTTTTTTTGACAATTTTGTCTTGTTTTTTGTTTTATAAGGTGACAAGGGCATTTTGGTCTTTTGAAAAATCAAACTTAACTTAAAAATGGTCAAATAAGCTTATTTAATTAGCATTTAGTCTAATTCAAGTTAGAACAATGCAATTTTAATGAAAACCAACTAAAACTAGCTAAATTAAACTAGAAACACTATTCACGAAATCCAAGAAATATTCTTCTAACTTTCATTTTCGAAATGCCACGATCAAACGGTCAATAAACGATCGCTAATCAAATGATGAGCAACAATATAAACCTATAATTTTTGAAAAGTAGAAAAGTAGAATAGTTTAAAATTCACTCCGGCTCGGAGTTACTTTTCTCATTTAATTGAAAGCCGAGTAATTTAATGCAAGAAAATAAAATCGATTATTAAAATAATCAAAATAATCAATATTCATTTAAAAAAAATAAATAATTTACTATTTCTAGAATATTTCCAAGAATTATGAAATTAATGTTAAGATACAAATAAACAAGTTAATATAAACACGTAGTCAAATGCAATTAAATACTAACATTTAAGATGACAATTAATTAAATACAAGAGAATAAATCCAATTACTATAATTAATAGAAATAAGTAATAATATTTTAATTAATCAATATAAAAATTATTAAAAGCTTCCAAAAGAAATATCAAAATAGTGCAAAATGGTTGATTTAACTAATTAAGCATTTAATTTAATATAGTTAAATGCTATTAAATGCATGCCGGGTTTGGATTATCACATCCTTCCCCCTTAAAACAATTGCGTCCTCACAATTCTTCTTCTAACAGAACTCAGCATCATCTGAAAACCAACTCTGACTAATCTTCATCGGTTGCTGAGCAAGATAGTGAATAAGGATGCTCGTAGGAAAACCCGAATAGAAATCCCAACCAAGAATGCCAAGAAAATATCAACTAAAGACTGAAGCAAAGATACTGTAGATAAAATTAACATCACATATTAATGACAAGAAGAAATACCCCACATACGAATCTCCAGTAGTAGTTCAACAAGTACCAAATAAGGAAGTCAAGGATAGCCAAAGTAGATGCAGCACATATAAGACTAAACTCCAAGACCTCATCACCATTTGTCGAGTGCAAACTTTATACAACTTACCACCAAGAAAGCCCAAAGCATTCCACAGCATACCGTAAGCAATATGAGATAATAAGTCTGGACAAGATTCCAAGTGTAAAACTTCCAATAAGTGCCAACAAGGAAAATACTAGTAGACTGCCTACTAAGAATTCCAAAGAATACCATAAATAGTACTATACAATAAGTCTGATAGGAATTCCAAATACCAAACCTACTGAGGAACACTAAAGAAGATACCTGAAACAATGCTCCAGTAAGAAAGTAGCAAGGATTGCCCAATCAGTAAGTACTAAATAAATGATCACTAAGAATTCTATAGAATACCATTGAAGAATTTCCAATAAGGAATGCCAGTAACACACCAATAAAAATCGAGACACAAATGCCATAGATAATACCATGCAGTAAGTCCGATTGAAACCCCAATAGCGAAGTCTACCAAGAAGTGCCAACAGAAGTTCCAAAGAATACCCAATAAGGAAACCAAAAAATGCTCCAGAGAACAACCAAATGGAACCCCAAAAGAAAGCTACTTTTTTCACAACTATTAAGCACATAGGAGGACCTTAGAGATTCACCAATAACCGAGCTCCAAAAGCAAACACCAACTCCCAAATAAAGGCTAGTCAAATACTGCTCATTCCCGTCAATCCACATAACTTGGAGGGCCTGCTACTAACCACTTCTCTTCAGGGGTGGAAGAAGTCTTTCTTACCATTTCAACAGGACATGTATGAATGCCAAGATATCACATTTATACATATATGCCTTAATCTATTATGCAAGCATGTTTGTAAAATAGTTTATAAAACAGTTTATTCAACAAAGTCACTCAAGCACGACAATCAAGTCAAGTACAACATAAACAATTCAAATCACGGCATAACCAATTCAAGACATTCCAATACACACATTACAAGCAATACTCCAAGTAAATAACAATTCACGATATCGATTCGATTCACAATGCCAATTCGATACACGAGTAGTCACTTCACTTTACTTGAGAAACATTTAACACATAACACATAACTATATCACATAGGTGCATACATTCAAGTCAAGACACACAATCTCACATACAAGCATACACTTTCAAGACACACTTAACAAGTACACATTCAAGGATCACTTCCCACCAGACCGAGGACCCTGTCCTGGCTTATGAGCTAACTAAGCTCTGATACCACCTGTAACACTCCGATCCCTCTCGAGACCGGGAGTTCTATCAATCAATCTAATCACAACCCAATTCCAAACTCGGGCATAATTTTTAGGGAAAACGGATGGAGTCTCCCATGTTTCTAGGCAAAATGCAAACCTGCGACAGCATATAAGTGGACCAGCACCGTGTCCAACCATACAAACACCTCAAGGCCATCCGAGCCTTAGTTCTCAACAATTAAACACAACAAGTATATATACATTTCCAGCTTAAAAACAATCCTATCTCTTCTCATCTTTGACAAGTACATTCATGCTTGGCAATTAAACTATACTAATATGTTGCATAAAATAGACTATCATTCCATTCTAATAAACCTAGTTAAGTTAATTACATAACTTTTAACACTAAATACATACAATACATGAAAACATACATCTTTGCATCTTTCTACAACTCAGCCACATAACACGCAAGACAACTCTTCAAGCACGATCTTTCACGTAACCACGAACTTTCCAGCTAATATGGCATTTCCTGGAATGTGGTGGTGAGGAGTGAGTATACACAACACGTGTACTTAGTGAGGGCGAGACAGTTATCGAGGTGGAGAGAAAGAAGATCGTGCAATGCAAATAGGTACAGTTAAGCAATATAATCAATAAGAAAGCATTCAATATAAACGACAATACAATAAAAAATTAAAGAAAGCATTAACACAACCATTCAAAGCTATACCACACTTTGAAGGCTATGGTTCACTCATACAAGCAATGTACCATGCGATTCGATTCCACGAGAATTACATCAATCTCGAGCTTGATGTTGACAACGATGACAATAAGCGCGCAACCATCTTATAACATCCACAGGGTGTACTCCGGAAGTACCCCGACACATCTACGACCCAAATCTCCCAGGGCGGTACCCCTAGCGAGAATGAGAATAGGACACGGAGCTAGAGCAAACCAACCCTGGCAGCCCGAGACTACCCAAAGTGGCCCATCACTCACGCGCCTGACACTTATGCAATGCAATATGAGATACAAGCAATTAACGAGCAATAGCACGAAAGTGTAGATTAGTGGTGATAAACGAGATATCAAGCATTTACAATCAACATTAGCATTCAATTAACTTTTCAAGCATTACTATCATTAATAGCAACAAGACCACCAATTGAACAAGTAACAGCAGTTCAAACACGAAAACGACAAATATCACTATTCAATCTCTAACTTCCAAAGGCAATTACGAGCAAACGAGCTACGAGATTGGGAAACCGATTTCACTACATTCACTTAGGCACTCCAAGGCACGTTTCTATGTCACTAAACCTCACTTTCCCAACCGAAGCTCGAAAGTCCACCTACTGCGTTTGAACTACAGCTATGCTAACCGGTCACTCAATCAATGCCACGACAGCGCCAAAAGTGCTTCCATGCCCTCAATAGCAAAACGCCCAACTCAATTCGAGCACTGTCAACTTTTGGTCAAACGGCCCATTTACGTTTCTTTGTCTAATTTCTAATTTTAACAAAGGCCAGTCCGTTTTTATTACACATTTTATCTTTCTATCATTAATGGCACCTATCCAAATCAAGAAATCACAATTCGGATCAAAAATCTAAAATTCTAGGGTTTTACTATTCATTTTTTCTATTCACGTTCTTGCCTAAATACAATTTGCATTTTTAACCGAAAAAATCGCTAAATAACTAACAAGCAATGCTCTACAAACCCTAAAGAGGCAATTCCAAGTAATTTCAAGCATTATAACGCATTAAATATCAAATCTAAGAAATTGAATCAAAAATAAAATTTGAATATAAATGCACAAAAATATGAAAACCCTCACAGAGATTGACGAGGAAGATCCGCAAAGACACGAGCCACGACCCTCGTCCGATTCCACACAAGATTTTGGCCTAAAAATGCAAAATCAAATTTTCTTTCTTTTTCCTTTGAGTTTTGGCCTAGGGGGGCGGGGGACTTGGGGCGAATTTGGCAATTTGTTTTTTTGACAATTTTGTCTTGTTTTTTGTTTTATTAGGTGACAAGGGCATTTTGGTCTTTTGGAAAATCAAACTTAACTTAAAAATGGTCAAATAAGCTTATTTAATTAGCATTTAGTCTAATTCAAGTTAGAACAATGCAATTTTAATGAAAACCAACTAAAACTAGCTAAATTAAACTAGAAACGCTATTCACGAAATCCAAGAAATATTCTTCTAACTTTCATTTTCGAAATGCCACGATCAAACGGTCAATAAACGATCGCTAATCAAATGATGAGCAATAATATAAACTATAATTTTTGAAAAGTAGAATAGTAGAATAGTTTAAAATTCACTCTGGCTTGAAGTTACTTATCTCATTTAATTGAAAACCGAGTAATTTAATGCAAGAAAATAAAATCAATTATTAAAAGAATTAAAATAATCAATATTCATTTAAAATAAATAAATAATTTAATTATTTCTAGAATATTTCCAAGAATTATGAAATTAATGTTAAGATACAAATAAATAAGTTAATATAAACACGTAGTCAAATGCAATTAAATACTAATATTTAAGATGACAGTTAATTAAATACAAGATAATAAATCCAATTACTATAATTAATAGAAAAAAGTAATAATCTTTTAATTAATCAATATAAAAATTATTAAATGCTTCCAAAAGAAATATCAAAATAGTGCATAATGGTTGATTTAACTAATTAAGCATTTAATTAAATGTAGTCAAATGCCATTAAATGTATGCCGAGTTCGTGTTATCACAGCACTTTCTTTGCTTAGTTGGTGGTTGGTTGCCAGTCTTTTGTACGGGCCATGCTTGATGTGTATATTGCTTGGTTGTCGCTTCATTTTGAGGCTTGTAGCCTTGTATGTAGTTTCTATTTTGAGGCCTCTATGGTCTTATGTTGTAAGAGTTGAAGGGTTGTAAAGTTGTAAAGATATACTCACGTGACTAGTAAAGAACTGCATGCTAATGGTTTAACTACTTAGTGGCATGAATACTTGTGTAGTATGCATGACATTTTGGTTTGCAAAGTTGGTTAATGAGAAGATGTATGTTTCTAAGAGAAAGTTGACTTGTTTTAAATGATTATTGTGGTTTTCGCGCATATTATGTTGAATGTAGGGTTTTCGGATCGTCCACGGTACAGAGGAGACTCCGTCAGTGTATCGGGTCCAGGCTTGGCCTTTTGCGGGATCGGGTTGGGGCGTGACATCTTTAGGTGGTATCAGAGCATGATAGTATTGCATGAGCCGGATATGTTTCTCGGTCTATGGGGTAAAGGTCTAAAATGATAAAGTGTTATTGTGTGATTGTTAAGTGAAAATGTTATAGTATGACTATGTGAACTTGGAGTGCTTATGTGTTTAAGTGAATTAGTTTGACATGTCAATCTTGTGTTATGTGAATTGTGTGATAGGATATTTGATTGTTATTGACTTGAGTGTTATCTAATCTTATGTGTTATATTTCTGTATATAAACTGCTCTTATATGTTGCTAGCTACTGTAAGTTGTTACTATGCTGCCACGTCGTAGTACTCAAGGCCAAAGGGCAGATGAGGAGGCAGCAGAACAGGGTCAGCAACCGATGCCTGAACAGTTTATGGCTACTATGACCGCTGCAGTTGACCAGATTACTCAAGTACTGCATGAGTAGAGGCAGGAGCGGAATAATAATCGCTAGGGAAATCAAGCTAATCCTGGTGGACCAGGGTATAGGGCTGAGAATAATCAGTTGGAGAAATTCCTTAGGCACGAGCCGGGTAAGTTCTTTGGAGAGCCGGATGACGAGGCAGCCGAGAGATGGCTTAATCGTGTTGAGAAAATTTACGCTGCTTTGAGGTACACTGATGAGGCAAGGATAGCATATGCAGCATTCATGTTTAAAGGCGACGCGGAACAATGGTGGAACACTGTCAGGTTGAGGTGGGACTGTGAGGATATTCCGCATTTGTGGGATGACTTCGTGAGTGAGTTTCGGGACAAGTATATTCCCGAGATGGCTAGGGAAAGGCGGGAAGAAGAATTTGTGAGCCTGAAGCAGGGAAACATGACTGTCGCACAGTATGAGGCTAGGTTTGTCAGCCTGTCGAGGTATATGCCCGAGCTGGTACAGCCAGCTAGGAGGATGATTAGTAGGTTTGTTCGTGGGCTAAGAATGGATATTTAGCTGCATTTGACTGGGCAAACTTATACTACTTTTCTCGAGGCATTCCAAGCAGCCTCGAAGTTTGGGAAACGAAAGTCAGAGATGATAGCTGAGAGTAGCCAGCTGAGTAAGAAACAATACTTGGGCTAGAGCAGCCAGAGTCAGCAGAGGCAGTATCAGACTTTTGTTCAGGTTCCTCAGCAGCGCCCGTATCAGCCACAGTATCAGATTTAGGGGAGACCAGCTGTGACTAGACCCCAGCAGGGAGGTATAGTTCCTACCATTGCCAGAGCCCCCGCACCTACGGGAAACACTATTGTAAGGCAAAATCAGCAGTGTAACTTTTGTAATCAATCGGTGTGATAACCCGAACCCGGCATGCATTTAATGGCATTTAATTGCATCTAATTAAGTGTTATCTTAAATGTTAGCATTGAATTATGTGTTTATTTTAGTTAAACATTCATTTGTAGCTTTATTTTCATATTTATGTTAATCGGTTTTATTTTTCTTGCACTTTAATGCTCGGTTTTCAATTAAATGAAAAGTAGCTCCGAGCCGGAGTAAATTTTCAACTATGTTGCTTTTCAAAATTATATTTTCTTAAATTCTTTGAGATTTAATTGTTATTCTTTTATTGTCGCAAAGTGCATTGCATTTCGAGAGCGATAGTTAGGAAATGATTTCTAGTCCTCAGCAAATAGTGAAAACTAGTGTTTAGTGTTTTAATTTTAGTGTTTTAATTGTTGTTAGCTAGAATTAATATTACATTAGTTATTTTAGCTTTAAAAATGCATAAATAGGCTAATTTAACCAACTTAGTTAGCATTGACCAAGCCTTGACCAAATTGACTTGTTTGTCATCTTTATAAGCTTAAAATAGCACAAAATAAAAAAAGAAAAGAGCTGAAAAACAGAATGCATAGGGCCGAAAATATGCAAGGAAGAAAAAAAAAGATTTCAACATCCAATCTTTGATTCTTCGCGTGAGCTTGCACGGGGTAGTTTCCAAGGCATCCTACGAGGTTTTCCTAGCGTCTAGGAGCGTCTAAGGTGATGGTTTCATGTTTATTTAAGCATTTGAATATTTTGTGTATTAACTTTGATTTTTGGGTTTTATCCGTATATTGTTATTTTAATCATTTTGATGCTTAAAGAATGTTCCCTAGCAATTGTAGAACATGTTTTTATAGCTTTTTAACATTTTCTGCGGTTGAATATCGAAATTGAAATATAAATTGTTAATTGAATAGTAAATTATGAATAGTAAACCCCCGTTTCGATGAAGTTGCTCCGTTACGCGTTCTGTTGATGTAGGAAGGTGCTAGATATGCTAGAATGCCTAAATGTATGGTTTAATTAGATTGTGTAATGGAAAAAAACGGAGAAAAAGGCTTAGTGAAAGTTGGGGTCATTTCTGTCAAGTTTGGAATTTTCTCGATTTGCGTGAAAGCATTGTCGAGGCACGTCATGGAAGCACTTTTGGTGCAGTTGTGACATGGTTGGGTAATCGGTTGAGGTAGTTGTAGTTCAAACGAGCAAAGGGGGAAATCGGGGCTTTGCGTGAATTCTAGGGTTAAGTAGGGTTTCGGGGTCTTTAGACGTGCCTTATGGTGACCTAGGAGGATTGGTGAAGTCGGTTTCCAAAACTCGTGGCTCGTTTGAAAGTAGTAGCGTTTTGAAAGTTGGGGTCATTTTGTGATTTTGTGTGTTTTCATAGTATAATGCCTATAGAATGCTTAATATGGCTTGTTATGCTTGTTAAAGTTGATTATGATTGAATTTGTGTGTCAATTGTTGAAAATGCTTGTTGGTGTTGTTCTTGTTACTTTATAGATTGTAAATGTTTGATATCTTGTTTATCGCCTTGCATCGTGTCTTGCATTGCATAGTGTCAGGCACGTGAGTGATGGGCCTCTCTGGGTAGCCTCGGGTTGCCAGTGTTGGTTACTCTAGCTCTGTGTCCTATTGCCTTTTCTCGCTTGGGTTGCCGCCCAAGGGGTTTTGGGTCGTAGAATTGACAGAGTATGTCCGGAGTACTCTAAACGGAAGTTATAAGGTGGGTGAGCCGGCGCGTTATCGTTAAAGTTGTCACGCCCCGACCCGACCTCGCAAAAGGCCAAGCCCAGACCCGACACACGGACGGAGTCTCCTCTGTACCGCGGACGATCCGAAAACCCTAAAAATCATCATAATACTTGCGAAAGCCACAAAACAATTCAAACAAGCCAACTTTCTTTGAAACATACATATCTTATCAACCAACTTTGCAACCCAAAAATGATATGCATACTACACAAGTATTTATGCCACTAATCAATTCCATTAGCATGCATTTCCTTACTAGTCACAAGAGTATAAGTTTACAACTTTACATTCTTTCAACTTATACAACATAAGACCGTAGAGGCTTCAAACTAGAAAATACAAACAAGGCTACAAGCCTCAAAATTTAAGCGACATCCAAGCAATATACATATCAAGCAAGGCTCGCACAAAATCTGGTAACCAACCACCAGCAAAGCAAAGAAGTGCTATCACGGGAACACCTCCACCTGTTTCTCCTCCTCAATTACCTCAAGAGGGTCTGCTTCAACTACTCCTGTAAAAATATAGTATAGAGAGGAATGAGAAAAAACTATTGCTCAGCGAGGGCAATTGGTCTCAAGGACGGAGATGAGAGAAGTATGCAATGCAATTAGCCAAGCAATGCATACAATTATCATTTAAAGATACAAACAAGTCAATATAATAACAAGGCAAGCATTAAAGACTATAAACATTCATTCAAAGGATACGGTACTCTTTTCACGAGCAATTTTCATTCAAGAATTCGATGACGACGCGCCGGCCCAAACCACCTTATAACACCAGTTTGGAATACCCCAGAAGTATCCATCAATCTACCACCCAAAACTCCCTGGGAGGCAACCCAAGTTAGAAAAGGGAATAGCAGCGGAGCTAAAGCAACCAACACTGGCAACCCGAGGCTATCCAGAGCGGCCCATCACTCACGCGTGAGATACTATGCAATGCAAGACTCGATACAAGGCGATAAACAAGCGATAAAGCCACACGTGGGAGAATAACAAAGTAGGTTACTCTCGCACGCAATAGCAACAATTGATAAGCATTTCAATCCAAATCAATTCAAACAAGTATTTCAAGCAACCCTAAGCATTCTATAGACATAAAATCAAGAAAACAAGCAAAAACACAAATCGGCCCCAACTATCAAAACACTACCATTTCTAAACGAGCCACGAGTTCTGGAAACCGACTTCACCAACCCTCCTAGGTCACCATAAGGCACGTCTAAAGACCCCGAAACCCTACTTAACCCTAGAAACCACGCAAAGTCCCGATTTCCCCTTTGCTCGTTTGAACTACAACTATATCAACCAAACACCCAACCAACGCCATAATCGCACCAAAAGTGCTTCCATGGCCTCCCGAAACAATGCCAACATGCAAAACGAGAAAACGCCAAACTCGACCCAAACGACCCCGACTTTCACCAAGGCTTAATTCTCATTTTTTCCATTACGCAACCCAAACAAACCATGCATTTAGGCATTCTAGCACACCTAGCACAATTCTACATCAACGGACAGCATAACGGAACAACTTCATCGTTCCAAGGGTTTACTATTCACAAAACACTATTCAACATCCAAATTAAATTGCAATCTCAACATTTAACTGCATAAAATGTTAAAAAGCTATAAATACACGTTCTACAATTGCCAAGGAACATTCTAGAAGCATCAAAATGCTTTAAACAACAATCTACGGATAAAATCTAAAAATTGCAAAGTTAACATACATAACATTTAAACGCGCAAATACCGTGCTTCCCTCACCTTAGGTACTCCTAGTCGCTAGGAAAACAACGCTAGTTGCCTCGGAAATCACCCCGCACGAGCTCACGCGAAGATTGATCGATTGGAAGGTGAAAGGTTTTTTTTTTCCTCTCTTGAAGCTCACGGCCTGCTCACTGTATTTTCAGCTGCTATTTTTTTTTTATTTTGCTTTGTTTTAGCTTATTAAATGGTTGGCTTGGTCAAATGGTCAAGGTCCTAGGTCAACCAACTTAAAACTTGGTCAAATGGCCTTATTTTGTGCATTTTAAAGCCATTCTAACTAGAGAAAAATTAATTATAGCTAGCAACAATTAAAATATAAAATTTAAGTCATCTAAATACTAGTTTCACTATTTGCTGAGGACTAGAAACCGTTCTCTAGCTATTTTTCCCTAAATGCAATGCACGTTGCGACTGCAAGAAAGTAATAATTAATTCTCAAAGAATTTAAGGAAATATAATTTTCAAAATAATAAACAAGGAATTTTCACATTCCGGGCTCGGGTATTACACCCTCTCCCCCTTAAAACAATTGTACCCACGCAATTCCTACCTGGTCAACAAACAACTCCGGATACTGATCTCGAACCTAGTCCTCTCTTTCCCAAGTTGCTTCCTCAAACCCATGATGATTCCACAGAACCTTTACTAACGGAATACTCTTCCTGCGAAGCTCCTGAACTTTTCAATCCACAATTCGAATTGGTTTCTCTTCATAAGACAACTTCTCTTCAATCTGCAAAGGCTCTGGTTCAAGTACATGTGAAGGGTCTGGATGGTACTTCTTTAACATAGACACGTGGAACACATCGTGCAGTCTCGACAAGCTCGGAGGCAAAGCTAACCGATAAGCCAAAGGACCTACCTTTTCGGTGATCTCATACGAACCCACATACCTGGGAGTAAGTTTCCCGCTCTTACCATGCCGAATCAATCCCTTCCGAGGAGAAATCTTAAGAAACACCCAATCTCCCAAATCAAACTCAAGATCCCGACGGTGCTTATCCACATAACTCTTCTTATGACTCTGAGCTGTAAGCATACGCTGGCGAATAAGGTGAACATTATCTACTATCTTAATCATCTCAGGTAACACAGTCAGATCAATTGTTCTCATCTCTCCAACCTCTTCCCAATATAACGGGGATCTGCATTTTCGACCATACATCGCCTTGTAGGGAGCCATACCTATAGTAGATTGATAACTATTGTTGTAGGCGAACTCCGCTAAAGGCAAAAACTTCTCCCAATTTTTTCCAAAGTCTAGCACACATGCCCGAAGCATGTCTTCCAAGATCCTGATAGTTCTCTCAGACTGGCCATCAGTTTGTGGATGATATGCAGTACTGAAGCTCAACTTAGTTCCCATGGCCTCTTGCAACTTCTGCAAAAAATGAGATCTGAATTTGGGATCTCTATCTGACACTATACTCTGTGGCACACCATGCAATCTCACAATATTAGCAACATAAAGTTCAGCTAGCTTATCAAGGCTATCCTGTTTGTTCACAGGAATAAAATGTGTAACTTTAGTCAAGCGATCCACAACAACCCAAACAGAATCACATCCTCTCGGAGATCTAGGAAGATTGGTCACAAGGTCCATTGTTATATGTATCCACTTCCATTGCGGAATCGACAACGACTGTAGAAGTCCGGTTGGCCTCTGATGCTCAACTTTAACCCTCAGACAAGTCAAACATCTGGATACATACCCAGCAATCTCCCTCTTCATATTGTTCCACCAGAAGTGTTGTTTCAAATCTCTATACATTTTTGTACTGCCCGGGTGAATCGTATACCTCGAATTATGTGCCTCGCACAGGATCTCATTCTTCAAAGTCGGATCATCAGGAACACATATCCTATCCCTGAATCTGAAGATGCCATCTGCATGTAATTTAAACTCTGACTCTCCCCCTTTTGATTTTTCTTGGATCTTCAAGATGTGAGGATCAGTCTTCTAAGCCTCTCTGATCTGTGCTAGCAACCCTGACTGAATCTGCAAACTAGCAAATCGAATCCCTACCTAAGTAGCTTCTGGCTTCCATGAACAAATTTCTTCCAAAGTCTCCCAATCCTTGATAATTAAGCTTGTAACCGTAGCCTTTCGGCTCAAAGCATCAGCAACAACATTTGCCTTACCTGGCACGTAGTTAATAGAACAGTTGTAACCACCTAATACCTCTAGCCATCTCCGCTGCCTCATATTCAGATCCTTCTGAGAAAACAAATACTTGAGACTCTTGTGGTCAGTAAAAATTTCAAATCTGCAACCCCACAAGTAATGACGCCACTTCTTCAAAGAAAACACAACTGCAGCTAACTCAAGATCATGTGTAGGGTAATTGACTTCATAAGGTTTCAACTTTCTGGAAGCATAGGCAATCACCTTACCATTCTGTATTAAAACACAGCCCAAACCTTCTTTAGATACATCACTGTAGACAACGAAGTTCTCTGTTCCCTCAGGTAAAGCTAGTATAGGAGCTGTAGTTAATCTTTTTTTCAATTCTTGGAAACTAGATTCACATTTGGCATCCCAGTTGTAAGCAACTTTCTTCCGAGTCAACTGGCTCAAAGGCCTATAAATTTTGGAAAAGTCTTTAACAAATCTCCGGTAGTAACCTGCCAATCCAAGAAAACTCTGAATCTCTGACACCGTCTCAGGTCTCTTCCAAGATGAAACAACTTCAATCTTAGCTGGGTCCACTGAAATTCCTCGATCTGAAATGATATGGCCTAGAAACGATATCTGATTCAACCAGAACTCGCACTTGCTGAATTTAGCAAAAAGCTTGTTTTCTTGCAAAGTCTGAAACACAATCTTCAAGTGTTGCTCATGTTCAGCCTCGTTCTTCGAGTACACTAATATGTCATCAATAAAGATTACGACAAACTGATCAAGATAAGGTCAGAAAACTCTCTGCATCAAGTCCATGAATGCGGCTGGTGCATTCGTCAATCCAAACGGCAACACAACAAACTCATAGTGGCCATATCTAGTCCTGAATGCCGTCTTCGATATATCGTCACTCCGAATCCTAAGTTGATAGTAACCCTGCCTCAAGTCAAATTTGGAGTAAACACTCGCACCCTGCAACTGGTCAAACAATTCTTCAATCAACGGCAAGGGGTATTTATTCTTAATCGTGACTTGATTAAGTCCCCTGTAATCAATGCATAACCGTAGCGTGCCGTCTTTCTTTCTCACAAACAACACAGGTGCGCCCCACGGCGAAGAACTAGGTTGTATAAACCCTTTCTCAAGCAAATTCTGAAGCTGAATTTTTAACTCCTGAAGTTCAGCCGATGCCATTCTATAAGGATTCCTAGAAATTGGCGCAGTGCCTAGCACAAGATCAATCACGAACTCAATCTCCCTATCCGGTGGTAAACCCGGTAATTCCTCGGGAAATACACCAGGGAAGTCTCTAACAATCGGAACCTCATTTAAACTCAACTTATCAGTAGGCAGATTGATCAAATAAGCTAAGTAAGCTTCACAACCCTTATTCAACAACTTAGAAGTCTTGATTGCTGATAAAAGAGGAATTCGGGTAGCCCTGCAATTCCCAACAATCTCCAGTACCGGTAGGTCAGGAACCTGAAGATAAACAATATTTTTTCTACAATCCAACTGAGCATAGTACTTCCCCAACCAGTCCATTCCCAAAATGATTTCAAAGTCACGGAATGGCAATATAATTAAATCAGCAGGAAATTTACGGTTCTCAATACATATATCACAAGATTTGCAATTAAACTCAGTAACAAATTTTGCACCCAAAGGCGTACTAACTTCAACTTCATGCGGCAATTTATCAATACAAACATTCACAGATCGTGCACATGTAGGAGTTATAAACAAATGTGTAGCTCCGGGATCAATCAAAACATTAATTGGATGAGTATTGAGAAGAAAGGTACCTTCCACTATAGCTGTAGTATCGGGTAGCTCCTCTGCATCTAGTGCAAAGACCCTAGCCTGAACCCTCTATGCTGGACGTGCACCTGCAGCCCTATTCTGAACACCTTGGCCTCCAGTACGGCCCTGAACATTGTTATACTTAGGGCAATCTCTCACCCTATGGTCATCACTGCCACAACCCGTGCATTTACCACTCTTCCTCCAGCAGTTAGCCTCAATATGCCCCGATCGATTACAATAATTACACTGCTGATTTTGCCTTACAACAGTGTTTCCCGTAGGTGCTGGGGCTCTGGCAGTAGTAGGAACTGTAGCTCCCTGCTGGGGTCTAGTCACAGCTGGCCTAGCCTGAATCTGCTACTGTGGCTGATACGGACGTTGCTGAGGAACCTGTGTAGAAGACTGATAATGCCTTGGCTGACTCTGGCTGCTCTGGTCCAAATACTGCTTCTTACTCGGCTGACTGCTCTTAGCTAACATCTCAGCCTTCAGTTTCTCAAACTTCGAGGCTGCCTGAAATGCCTCGGGAAAAGTAGTGTAGGTCTGCCCAGTAAAATGCAACTGAATATCCATTCTCAGCCCACAGACAAACCTATGAATCATCCTCCTAGCTGGCCGTACCAACTCGGGCATATACCTCGACAGGCTAACAAACCTAGCCTCGTACTGTGCAACAGTCATGTTTCCCTGCTTCAGGGCCACAAACTCGTCTTCCCTCCTTTCCATAGCCATCTCGAGAATATACTTATCCCGAAACTCACTCACAAAATCATCCCATAAATGTGGAACATCCTCACAATCCCACCTCAATCTGACAGTATTCCACCACTGCTCTGCATCACCCTCAAACAGGAATAACGCATAATATATTCTTGCCTCATCAGTGTACCTCAAAGTGGTGAATTTTTTTTCGACACGGTTAATCCATCTCTCGGCCGCCTCATCATCTGGCTCTCCGAAGAACTTTCCCGGCTCGTGCCTCAGAAATTTCTCCAACTGATTATTCTCCACCTTGTACCCCTGTCCACCAAGATTAGCTTGATTTCCCTGGGGATTATTATTCATGTCCTACCTCTGCTCATGCAGCACATGTGTAATCCGGTCAACTGCAGTAGTCATGGTAGCCATAAACTGCTCAGGCAACGGTTGCTGACCCTATTATGCTGCCTCTTCATCTGACCCTATACCTTGAGTACCACGACGTGGCGGCATAGTAGCAATTTCACAATAGCTGGCAACATTTAAAAATAGTTTATAGACAGAAATATAGCACATAAGATTAGATAACACTCAAGTCAATAACAATCAAACATTCTAACACGCAATTCACATAACACAAGATTGACTTGCCAAACTATTTCACTTTAAACACATAAGCACTCTAAGTTCACAAAGTCATGCTATAACACTTTCTTTCCACTAAACAATTATACAATAACATTCTTGCATTTTGGACCTTTACCCCACAGACCGAGAAACATATCCCGGCTCATGCAAGATTATCATGCTCTGATACCACCTAAATATGTCACGCCCTGACCCGACCCCGCAAAAGGCCAAGCCCGGACCCGACACATGGACAGAGTCTCCTCTGTACCGCGGACGATCCGAAAACCCTAAAAATCATCATAATACTTGCGAAAGCCATAAAACAATTCAAACAAGCCAACTTTCTTTGAAACATACATATCTTATTAACCAACTTTGCAACCCAAAAATGATATGCATACTACACAAGTATTTATGCCACTAATCAATTCCATTAGCATGCATTTCCTTACTAGTCACAAGAATATAAGTTTACAACTTTACATCCTTTCAACTTATACAACATAAGACCGTAGAGGCCTCAAACTAGAAAATACATACAAGGCTACAAGCCTCAAAATTTAAGTGACATCCAAGCAATATACATATCAAGCAAGGCTCGCACAAAATCTGGTAACCAACCACCAGCAAAGCAAAGAAGTGCTATCACGGGAACACCTCCACCTGTTCCTCCTCCTCAATTACCTCAAGAGGGTCTGCTTCAACTACTCCTGTAAAAATATAGTATAGAGAGGAATGAGCAAAAACTATTGCTCAGCGAGGGCAATTGGTCTCAAGGACGGAGATGAGAGGAGTATGCAATGCAATTAGCCAAGCAATGCATACAATTATCATTTAAAGATACAAACAAGTCAATATAATAACAAGGCAAGCATTAAAGACTATAAACATTCATTCAAAGGATACGGTACTCTTTTCACGAGCAACTTTCATTCAAGAATTCGATGACGACGCGCCGGCCCAAACCACCTTATAATACCAGTTTGGAATACCCCGGAAGTATCCATCAATCTACAACCCAAAACTCCCTTGGAGGCAACCCAAGCGAGAAAATGGAATAGCAGCGGAGCTAGGGCAACCAACACTGGCAACCCGAGGCTACCCAGAGCGGCCCATCACTCACGCGCGAGACACTATGCAATGCAAGACTCGATACAAGGTGATAAACAAGCGATAAAGCCACACGTGGGAGAATAACAAAATAGGTTACTCTCGCATGCAATAGCAACAATTGATAAGCATTTCAATCCAAATCAATTCAAACAAGTATTTCAAGCAACCCTAAGCATTCTATAGACATAAAATCAAGAAAACAAGCAAAAACACAAATCGGCCCCAACTATCAAAATACTACCATTTCTAAACGAGCCATGAGTTTTGGAAACCGACTTCACCAACCCTCCTAGGTCACCATAAGGCACGTCTAAAGACCCCGAAACCCTACTTAACCCTAGAAACCACGCAAAGTCCCGATTTTCCCCTTTGCTCGTTTGAACTACAACTATATCAACCAAACACCCAACCAACGCCATAATCGCACCAAAAGTGCTTCCATGGCCTCCCGAAACAATGCCAACACGCAAAACGAGAAAATGCCAAACTCGACCCAAACGACCCCGACTTTCACCAAGGCTTAATTCCCATTTTTTTCATTACGCAACCCAAACAAACCATGCATTTAGGCATTCTAGCACACCTAGCACAATTCTACATCAACGGACAGCATAACGGAACAACTTCATCGTTCCAAGGGTTTACTATTTACAAAATACTATTCAACATCCAAATTAAATTGCAATCTCAATATTTAACCGCAGAAAATGTTAAAAAGCTATAAATACACGTTCTACAATTGCCAAGGAACATTCTAGAAGCATCAAAATGCTTTAAACGACAATCTACGGATAAAATCTAAAAATTGCAAAGTTAACATACATAACATTTAAATGTGCAAATAATGTGCTTCCATCAACTTAGGTACTCCTATTCGCTAGGAAAACAACGCTAGTTGCCTCGGAAACCACCCCGCACGAGCTCACGCGAAGATTGATCGATTGGAAGGTGAAATGTTTTTTTTTCTCTCTTGAAGCTCACGGCCTGCTCACTGTATTTTCAGCTGCTATTTTTTTTTATTTTGCTTTGTTTTAGCTTATTAAATGGTTGGCTTGGTCAAATGGTCAAGGTCCTAGGTCAACCAACTTAAAACTTGGTCAAATGGCCTTATTTTGTGCATTTTAAAGCCATTCTAACTAGAGAAAAATTAATTTTAGCTAGCAACAATTAAAATATAAAATTTAAGTCATCTAAATACTAGTTTCACTATTTACTGAGGACTAGAAACCGTTCTCTAGCTATCGCTCCCTAAATGCAATGCACGTTGCGACGGCAAGAAAGTAACAATTAATTCTCAGAGAATTTAAGGAAATATAATTTTCAAAATAATAAACAAGGAATTTCACATTCCGGGCTCGGGTATTACAAAAGTCATCGGAATCGTGATCGGTACATTACTCGCTCGAGTGAACCATAGCCTTCAAAGTGTGGTATAGCTTTGATTGGTTGTGTTAATGCTTTCTTTAATTGTTTATTGTATTGTTGTTTATATTGAATGCCTTTTTATTGATTGTATTGCTTAACTGTACCTATTTGCATTGCACGATCTTCTTTCTCTCCACCTCGATATCTGTCTCGCCCTCACTGAGTATACGTGTTGTGTATAATCACTCCTTACCACCACATTTCAGGAAATATCATGTTAGCTGGAAAGTTCATGATTACGTGAAAGATCATACTTGAAGAGTTGCCTTGCGTGCTATGTGGCTTGAGATGTCAAAGATGCAAAGATGTATGTTCATGTGTTGCTTGTATTTATTGTTAAAGGAAATGTAATTTAAATTTAACTAGATAATTGAGGTAGAATGAAAAGCTAGCTTATGTATTCAGATAGAATAGTTTAACCTTAATGTATGTTTTTAATGGCCAAAGGAAAAGAGTTAGAATGGTATGATAGTCTAATTTATGTAATGGGTTAGTGTAGTTAATTGCCTAGCATGAATGTTCTTGTCAAAGATGAAAAGAGATAGGTTAGCTTTTAAATTGGAAATGTATTTATACTTGCGGAGTTTAATTGTTGAGAACCGAGGCTCGGATGGCCTTGAGGTGGTTGAATGTTTGGACATGGTATTGGTCCACTTATATGCTGTCGCAGGTTTGTATTTTGCCTAGAAATAGGGGAGACTCCGTCCGTCTTTCCCTAAAATTTTGCCCGGGTTTGGAATTAGGTTGTGAATAGATTGATTGATAGAACTCCCGGTCTCGAGAGGGATCGGGGTATTATAATCGGGGCACATTGAAGCTAATTGCTGGAGAAAGAGTGGTAAGTGCACTAGCTGTGGGAGCGAGCAACATAGGGTGAAAGATTGCCCTAAGTTTAAGAATGTTCAAGGCCGTACTGGAGGCCAGGGTGTGCAGAACAGGGCTACAAGTGCAGGTCCAGCGCAGAGGGTTCAGGCTAGGGTCTTTGCACTAGATGCGGAGGAGTTACCCGATACCACAGTAATAGTGGAAGGTACCTTTCTTCTCAATACTCAGCCAGTTAAAGTTTTGATTGATCTCGGAGCTAAGCATTTGTTTATAACTCCTGCATGTGCACGATCTGTGAATGTTATCATTGATAAACTGCCATATAAAGTTGAAGTTAGTACGCCTTTGGGCGCGAAATTTGTTACTGAGTCTATTTGCAAATCTTGTGGTATATGCATTGAGGACCATAATTTTCCTGCTGATTTAATTATACTGCCCTTCCGTGACTTTGAAATCATTTTGGGAATGGACTAGTTGGGGAAATACTATGCTCAGTTGGATTGTAGAACAAAAATTGTTTATCTTCAGATTCCTGACCTACCAGTACTAGAAATTGTTGGGAACTGCAGGGCTGCCAGAATACCCCTTTTATCATCAATCAAGGCTTCCAAGTTGTTGAATAAAGGTTGTGAAGCTTGCCTAGCTTATCTAATCAATCAACCTACTGATAAGTTGAATTTGAATGAGGTTCTAATTGTTAAAGACTTCCATGGTGTATTTTCGGAGGAACTACCGGGTTTACCACCGGATAGGGAGATTGAGTTTGTGATTGATCTTATGCCAGACATTGCGTCAATTTCTAAAAGTCCTTATAGAATGGCACCGACTGAACTTCAGGAATTGAAAATTCAGCTTCTTGCTTGAGAAAAGGTTTATACAACCTAGTTCTTCGCCGTGGGGTGCGCCTGTGTTGTTTGTGAAAAAGAAAGACGACACGCTTCGGTTATGTATTGATTATAGGGGACTTAATCAAGTCACGATTAAGAACAAATACCCCTTGCCGTTGATTGAGGAATTGTTTGACCAATTGCAGGGTTACTATCAACTCAGGATTTGGAGTGATGATATACCTAAGATGGCATTCAGGACTAGATATGGCCACTATGAATTTGTTGTGTTACCGTTTGGATTGACGAATGAACCAGCTGCATTCATGGACTTAATGCAGAGGGTCTTTCGACCTTATCTTGATCAATTTGTCGTAATCTTTATTGATGACATTTTAGTATACTCTAAGAATGAGGCTGAGCATGAACAACATTTGAAGATTGTGTTACAGACTTTGCAAGAAAACAAGCTTTTTGCTAAATTCAGCAAGTGCGAATTCTGGTTGAATCAAATATCTTTTCTGGGCCATATCATTTCACATCAAGGAATTTCAGTAGACCCAACTAAGATTGAAGTTGTTTCGTCTTGGAAGAGACCTGAAACGGTGTCAGAGATTCAGAGCTTTCTAGGGCTGGCAGGTTACTATCGGAGGTTTGTTAAAGACTTTTCCAAAATTTCTGGGCCTTTAAACCAGTTGACTCGGACTAAAGTTACTTACAACTGGGATGCTAAATGTGAATCTAGTTTCCAAGAACTGAAGAAGAGACTAACTACGACTCCTATACTAGCTTTACTTGAAGGTACAGAAAACTTTGTTGTCTATAGTGATGCATCTAAAGAGGGATTGGGCTGTGTTTTAATGCAGAATGGTAAGGTGATTGCCTATGCTTCTAGAAAGTTGAAACCATATGAAGTCAATTACCCTACCCATGATCTTGAGTTAGCTGCAGTTGTGTTTGCTATAAAGAAGTGGCGTCATTACTTGTGGGGTAGCAGATTTGAAATTTTTACTGACCACAAGAGTCTCAAATACTTGTTTTCACAAAAAATATATGAATATGAGGCAGCGAAGATGGCTAAAGCTATTAAGTGGCTATAATTGTTCTATAAACTACGTGCCAGGTAAGGCCAATGTTATTGCAGATACTTTGAGCCGAAAGGCTACTGTTGCAAGCCTAATTATCAAGGATTGGGAGACTTTGGAGGAAATTTGTTCACGGAAGCCAGAAGCTACTGAAGTAGGGATTCGATTTGCTAGCTTGCAAATTCAGTCGGGATTGCTAACACAAATCAGGGAGGCTCAGAAGACTGATCCTCACATCTTGAAAATCCAAGAGAAAGCAAAAGGGAGAGAGTCGGAGTTTAAATTACATGCAGATGGTATCTTCAGATTCAGGGACAGAATGTGTGTTCCTGGTGATCTGACTTTGAAGAATAAGATTCTGTCCAAGGCACATAATTCAAGATATACAATTCACCCGAGTAGTACTAAAATGTATAGAGATCTGAAGCAACACTTATGGTAGAACAATATGAAGAGAAAGATTGCTTGGTATGTATCCAGGTGTTTAACTTGTCAGAGGGTTAAAGCTGAGCATCAGAGGCCAGCCGGGCTTCTGCAATCGTTGTCGATTCCGCAATGGAAGTGGGTGCATGTAACAATGGACCTTGTGACTGATCTTCCGAGATCTCCGAGAGGATGTGATTCTGTTTGGGTTGTTGTGGACCGATTGACCAAGGTTTCACATTTTATTCCCGTGAACAAACAGGATAGCCTTGATAAGCTAGCTGAGCTTTATGTTGCTAATATTGTGAGACTTCATGGTGTGCCACATAGTATAGTGTCAGATAGAGATCCTAGATTTAGATCTCGTTTTTGGCAGAAGTTGCAAGAGGCCATAGGAACTAAATTGAGCTTCAGTACTGCATACAATCCACAAACTGATGGCCAGTCTGAGAGAACCATCAGGATATTGGAAGACATGCTTCAGGCATATGTGTTAGACTTTGGGAAGAATTGGAAGAAGTTTTTGCCATTAGCGGAGTTCGCCTACAATAATAGTTATCAATCTACTATAGGTATGGCTCCCTATGAGGCGTTGTACGGTCGTAAATGCAGATCCCCATTGTATTGGGAAGAGGTTGGAGAGATGAGAACAGTTGATCCGACTGTGTTACTGGAGATGATTAAGATAGTGGATAATGTTCATCTTATTCGCCAGCGTATGCTTATAGCTCAGAGTCGTCAGAAGAGTTATGCAAATAAGCACCGTCGGGATCTTGAATTTACTTTGGGAGATCGGCTGTTTCTTAAGATTTCTCCTCGAAAGGGGTTAATTCGGCATGGTAAGAGTGGGAAACTTAGTCCCAGGTATGTGGGTCCGTTTGAGATCACCGAAAAGGTGGGTCCTTTGGCTTATCGGTTAGCTTTACCTCCGAGCTTATCAAGACTGCACGATGTGTTCCACGTGTCAATGTTAAGGAAATATCATCCAGATCCTTCACATGTACTTAAACCAGAGCCTTTGCAGATTGAGGAAAAGTTAACTTATGAGGAGAGACCGATTCGAATTGTGGATCGGAAAGTTCAAGAACTTCGCAGGAAGAGTATTCCGATGGTAAAGGTTCTGTGGAATCATCACAGGTTTGAGGAAGCAACTTGGGAAAGAGAGGACCAGGTTCGGAGTCAGTATCTGGAGTTGTTTGTTGATCAAGTAAGAATTGCGTGGACGCAATTGTTTTAAGGAGGAGAGAGTGTAATACCCGAGCCCGAAACGTGAAATTTTTCTGTTTCTTTTTCTGAAAATTATATTTTCTCTTAAATTCTTTGATATTTAAATGTTATTCGTTTATCGTCGCAAAGTGCATTGCATTTCGAGAGCGATAGTTAGAAAATGATTTCTACTCCTCAACAAATAGTGAAAACTACTATTTAGTGTGTTGATTTTGGAGTTTTAGTATTTTAGTAGTTAGTATTTACTTGTTAGGTAATTAGACTAGTAGTTTTATGCTTTATTTTAAGTTAAAAATGCCAAAATAGCTAGATTTGACCAAGCCAAAGACCATTGACCTTTGACCATTTAAGTTGTTATCTTTTAAAAGCTTATTATAGCATAAATAAAACAACAAAAGCTGAAAAAAAGAAAGGAAAAACCGTGAGCTTCAAAGAGAAAGAAAAAAATATATTTTCAACTTCAAATCTTCACATCTTCGCGAGAGCTTGCATGGGGTTGTTTCCGAGGCTTCCAACGTGGTTTTCCTAGTGTCTAGTAGCATCTAAGGTGAGGGATGCATCTTTATTTGTGCATTTGAATATATGTTATACAAACTTTAAATTTTGGAAATTATGCGTAGATTGTTATTTTATCCATTTTGTTGCTTAAAGAATGTTCCTTGATGGTTGTAGAACATGTATTTGTAGGGTTTTAGCATTTTCTACGGTTGTATATAGCAATTGCAATTTAAATTGATAATGGAATAGTAAACCCTCATTCTGTAAAAGTTGCTCCGTTTTGCATTCTGTTGATGTGAAAATATGCTAGATATGTTAGAATGCTTAAATGTATGATTTAATTGGGTTGTGTAATGGAAAAACAAAGAAAAATGGCTTGGTACATGTTGGGGTCGTTTCGGTCGAGTTTGGCAATTTCTCGTTTTGCATGAAGGCATTGTCGAGGTATGTCATGGAAGCACTTTTGGTGCAGTTGTGACATTGGTTGGGTGATCGGTTGAGGTAGCTGTAGTTCAAACGAGCAAAGAGGAAAATCGGGGCTTTGCGGAAATTCTAGGGTAAAGTAGGGTTTCGTGGTCTTTAGACATGCCTTATGGTGTCCTAGAAGGAGTGGTGAAGTCGGTTTCCAAAACTCGTAGCTCGTTTGGAAGTAGTAGCATTTTGAAAGTTGGGGTCGTTGTGTGTTTTGTTGGGCTTTAGCATGTTTTGGCTTTTAGAATGTTATTGTTGCTTGTTGTTGCTTATTGTGCTTATTATAGTTGATTATGATTGAAATGTTTATCAATTGTTGCTATTGCGTGCAAGGGTAACCTACTTTGTTATTCTTCCACGTATAGCTCTATTGCTCGATTGTTGCATTGTATATTGTATTGCATTCATAAAGTCAGGGGCGGTGTGATGGGCCTCTCTGGGTAGCCTTGGGTTGCCAGGGTTGGTTGCTCTAGCTCCGTGTCCTATTCCCTTTCTTGCTTGGGTTGCCTCCCAAGGAGATTTGGGTTGTAGAATTGATTGGATACTTCCGGGGTATTCCAAACTGAAGTCATAAGGTGGCTGGGCCGGCGCGTCGTCATCGGATTCATGATTGAAAGTTGCTCGTGGAAAGTGAATTGTATCCTTTAATTGAATGGTTATAGCCTTAATGCTTGTCTTGATTTATTGTTGGCTTAGCTTGTATCTCTATATGTTAATTGACTGATCTACTGGACTATTTGCATTGCATTTTCCTCTTACCTCCGTCCTTGAGACCAATTAACCCTCGCTGAGCAATAGTTTTTGCTCATTCCTTTCTATACCATATTTACAGGAGTAGTTGAAGCTGATCCTATTGAGGTGGTTGAGGAGGAGGAGGAGCAAGTGGAGGTGTTTCCTTGATAGCACTTTCTTTGCTTAGCTAGTGGTTGGTTGCCAGTCTTTTGTGCGGGCCATGCTTGATGTGTATATTGCTTGGTTGTCGCTTCATTTTGAGGCTTGTAGCCTTGTATGTAGTTTCTATTTTGAGGCCTCTATGGTCTTATGTTGTAAAAGTTGAAAGGTTGTAAAGTTGTAAAGATATACTCACGTGACTAGTAAGAAACTGCATGCTAATGGTTTAACTGCTTAGTGGCATGAATACTTGTGTAGTATGCATAACATTTTGGTTTGCAAAGTTGGTTAATGAGAAGATGTATGTTTCTAAGAGAAAGTTGACTTGTTTTAAATGATTATTGTGGTTTTCGCGCATATTATGTTGAATGTAGGGTTTTCGGATCGTCCACGGTACAGAGAAGACTCCGTCCGTGTGTCGGGTCCGGGCTTGGCCTTTTGCAGGGTCGGGTCGGGGCGTGACACAAAGGGCCGAAACTCCATAGCCATCTTTGTGAGCTTTTTCAACATTTTTTCAAAGCAAATTTTCAATAGAAAACTCATTCGAAGTCCAAACATCTTCATCCAAGGCTTGATTCCACTTGTTGGGCAACCTTTGCACATCTTTCTAGCTTCAAAAAACATCAAAGGTGAGAGAAAAATTCTAGATCTCAAAATGTCATTTTTATGTTTTTGCATATAATTGAATTTTGAACCGTTAGAATGTTGAATTGATGTTATATTATTGTTAGTAGATGCTAAGGATTGATTATATGTGTTTATATCAGTTTTGAACCATTGTAGTATACATTTCTATTTTCGGGTATTAAAAATTGAGAATTTGGCTATTTGTTGAATAAATGATGTTGTGGTCGTTGGAATCGATTGCTGTTAGCTTGTAAAAGTTTGTTAAATACGTGGTAGTAATGTTGTAATGCCGAAATTTTGATTGTGATGTTGGTGTGAAGTCCAGAAATTTCAGCCTAGGTGCATTGAGGTTTTAGGGTTGTTGGACTTGATGTGGATGGTTTATGGTTGGTTTCCGAGGGCGTGAATGTTGTTGATTGAATGAGTGAGTGTTAGAAATTGGTTTGGAGGTTATCGAATTAGTAGAATGTAAGTTATGACTTTTAGAAGTTTTGGTTGTCTTTCTTTAAAATGTTGAATTATGCCTTTGGATGTTTGGGTGGTGTTTGAGTGATTGAATTGTCAGTTGTTGATTGTTAGATTAGGGTTTGGTTGTGTGGTTATTACATGTTAAGTTGGATGACCTACTTTGTCATCTAACATAGTTGTTGAGTTGTTAATTGTTTATTAGATGATATGTTGTTAAAATGATGATTATTGATGAACCGGGAGATAGTCAACGTGAAAGGTTGTCCTCCTATGATTTGAATGATTATTATTATTGTCATGAGTCTTGGTATGTGTGTGCCACCTCTCGGGCAGCGTCAGGCTGTTAGGTTGAAACCGGCATGACTATCATAGGCTACCCCCAGCTCGCATGATGGAGGTATCATGGAGGGAGGGGCTAGAGAGGTATCTCGGGTGCGTGACTAATGGGGAGCTATAAGAAGAACGGTTGAGATCGTGATGACGTTTGGAGCTATACCAACTAGAGTATCCTTTATTGATTGGTCATTATAATTAATGTCCTTATATTGTTATTGATGATTATAGTGTGTTTACTGCTCAAAGGATGACTTCCAAGGAGTTTAGTAAATACTGTTAGAGATCTATCGAATCCTCACTGGGCTTGTTTTATATAAGCTCACTCTCAATTATTGCATGCATACAGGTGTTACCGATCCAGATTACGGGTACGTGCCTCCAGAAGAGGATAATGTGCCATATATGGACTAGTCCTATGTGCCAGAGTCTTGTCCTTAATATCTGATGTTGTACTTTTTATTATCTTGTATATTAAAACTAGTTGGTTTCTATTTACTTAGAAGTTTATGATGTATAAGATGTTGTAAAGATAATGGATTAAATGTTGCTAGTTTAGTGGTCTTGTTTTGAAATGTGATTAGACTACTAGATTGGTTATAGTCTATTTTGGGAAATGTATGTTATATAGTAAATATATGATGTTGGAACGGAGGCGTATAACCTATGGATGCAATGGTAAAAGAATGTTTATTGTATATTGTGGTTGTGTTGTTTAATTGTTGAATTGTTGTGGAGTTGGTTGTATGAGTTTTGAAGTGGTTGGTTTGAAGCCTCGTTGTCCTGATTACTGTCGTTATATTGCCGAAATTCCGTTGCATCCTGACTGATTGTAGGAGGGGTTGAGTTGGGGTGTTACAAAGCCTACCAAGGCGTCAAGGCAGTTCGACAAAGGCATAAAGAGTCTCCGTCCTGAACACAGATAGAAGACGGGTTTGTCAATGCTTGAACTGATTGATCTAAGTGAGCTACGAGGTTAGTCTTCTAGGATCAACTTTGTAACGCCCCGACCCCTTACAAGATTGGGAACTCTATTAATCAACTATTCTCAACCCGATTCCAACCCGGTCACAAAATTTTAGGGAAAACGGACAAAGTCTCCCCTGTACCGTGGACATTTTGGAAACCTGTAAACATTCAACAAAGCTACAAAACAACAAGAACACAATTTCTAATTGAAAACCCAGCTTCAAGGCCATCTGAGCCCTAAGCAAGACATAGAAAACACACCCAAGCATGCATTTAACAATCCTTGAAACCTTCTCTTTTAATCTACTTATCATACCACTCTATATTAACCATTAGACTTTGTTATAAACTAAAGTCAAACAATTATTAACTTCAATTGACACACAAGCAAGCAGCATAAAGGAAAGAAATATAAACTATTACAATCTACTACCATTCAAGCCATACCTTAACCTAGCTATTACAATTCTTCAACAACTCCAAATATACACAAACCCATAGGCACAAAATAGAATAAAACATAATATAAACAAAGTCTTCCACAATTTCGCAGGCAAACACTCCAATCTCTAGCAATAGTACACAGCAATCAAGGCAACTTCTCCAACTGCAACACCTGAAACATGTTTAGCGAGGTATGAGTAATCACAATTGCCTAGTGAGGGATAAGGTCTACCGGGGACGTGCAATGTAACAGATAATTCAATAGGTATTTAAAACAACTAAGGAGCAATCAAAATAACAAGTTACCACACATTAAAAATGATACGATTCACTTGTTCTTCAATCACGAACCACGAGCCACAAACTGAAATCCCGATGTAATAATGACACTGATATCGATAAGCCGGCATCCCCTTCTAACTCCAATATGGGTGTACTCCGGATGTACCTCGAAATCCTACTACCCAACTCTCCCTGGGCGGCATCCCAAGCGTGAGAGGGACTGGGCAACCATGGTAGCCGAGGTATACCGGTAAGCCTGATGCCGCCTGGTTTCCATGACACTACTATGCCCAAATGGTTGCACAACCACGATGCAATGCACTCAAAATGATAACAATAGAATAAATCAATAAACATATGATTGAGGGACAACAAAGTAGGTTGCCCTCATACACAATATATAGACAATAAATGCACATAATCTAAGTACAAGTAAATAAACTATTATGCACATAAGGATGAAGTCTCCTTCACTTCTACCAAGCTCCAAGATGCCAAAAAGTAGTTTAAATTTACTCCAAAACCTCCTTTAGCTCGAATATGCAAATCCCTATTATATTCATATAAGTACAACACCTTAGCAATTGACTATGTTATTTCCACATTAGCACGTAATCCCAAGTAACTACATATTACTCATGAAGTGAACCCATGAAAACTAGCAGCACTAGTTAACTTAGCTATTAACTATATCAATTCCAACTTAACTATTTCTTAACTCCATCCACATTGATAACAGTTATATATAATCACTCATGTATATCATATTGCCACATAGCTTAAAAGTCATACAAATATCTCTAAAACATTTCTTTAATTTTACGAAGGACACTATTATATCAACATTTAACAAGTTAAACTTCATACCCAATTCAACTTCATTTATCTTGCAAAGGAGTATTCAATTATATATTCAATCAAGATGACTACAATTAGCACTTAACATACTTCAACTATAACATGATCTAAAAATCATTATCATGCTTATGCACCCAATTACAACATATAATTTAAATAATAACCAAGTAGAACAATTATAGCAATATAAACAACTACCAATGCAACTAGTTCAAGTAACATGATTTAAGACTTAGTTAATCAAGTTCATGAACATGTCTTGGATTATTTGCTTAGGCTAACATGAGCATGTATGACATTAACTATATTAACATTTAACAAGTTAACTTCATAACTAGCTCAACTTCAACTAGATCACAAAGAAACATCAAGTTAAGCATTTAACAGCTATCTACTCAGTAACTAAACATATAACCTCAAGCAATCTATTCATATAAACAATAAATGTTCACATTTAACTTCTAAATAGCTGACCAAACAATGAAACTATATCAAGCTATCATACTTAATAACTAAACACTCCAATTTATCCAACTAGTTAACTAATTAATTAAACATATTTTAAGCATGGATTAACTTAATTCAACTCAAGCATTTACCAAACCAATAACCAAGTACTCAAGCAATTCAACCAACTTTAACACATACATTAAGCTAAGCTCATGAACATGATTGAAAACATACTTTACTTCCCATAGCTTGCAAACACTCGTTGACAACTAACACTAGCATGCACATGACTTTAATTACTCTTTAACTACAACATTCATTAATTATTCAGCTAGGTTAGCTAACTTATAACTTCACTTATTTGGCATACAATATCCATTAGAATTCTATCTTTTGCAACAGCCACCTTTATATACTCTGGCTAAACATACCATCCAAGTAATCATTCCAGCAGCCCAGTTACAAGTCTTAAGTATAACCTTACCCATTCAACACAATATACAAGTAGTATAAACTTTAGAACAAGATATAAGCATTATATATATAAAAATAACCATATGTGCACAATGGGGTAAATTCCCTATTTCTCACAAAAAATTACTAAAATCTCACAATTCACTTAGAAATACATTTAAGCACATAATAAGCATTTACAAGACCATTGATGTACAAAACAATCAAATTTCCATTTTTCCCCCTTTGTAACTTAAGCTATTTGATTCCAAAACAAAAGATAATGTTCTAATTTCATGAGTGAGTTATACCATACTCCTGATTACTCCTTATAGCACCCCTAGGACCCTTGAAACAACTCATTTACCTGCAATTACCACAAAAGTCCCGATTTCCCTCTTATGACTTTGTACTACACATACCTCAACTGGAACTCAATCGGAAGTTAGCAAAGCTTATTTATGAAGGCCAAATTAACCCAAATTTCCGATAACCCCGAAACCCCTTTTAAAAAGTCGCCTATTTCACGTTTTAGCCAATTTCCGAGCAATTCAACCTCATGGGGTTATTAATCTATCTTTATTAACATCTTAGGCACCTAATTGAAGTAATGAATCAAGCTATAAGTCAAAATTTTGCAAAACCCTAAAATTTGCACTATTCATTGCCTTTTTCACATTGCCATATGTAAAACTACCATAACCAATGCATCAAGCACCACAAAAGAAGTCTCTAGCACATGTAAACAACTCTTTGTAAAGGAATTAAGCATAATATTGACATATAAAAGCAAATCTCGAAATCTAACTCATAAGCAAAAACCAACGATATGCAAAGGTAAGTGAAAATCCCTCACAAATTGAAGTGTAGAGGCTAGGAGATAGCTTGGTTGCACTTGGAGAGGATCAATATAAGCTCAAAGTGAAGATTTGCAAGCAAAGATTGAAGCTTTCTTCCTCCTTTTGGCTGCTGTAGGGTCTCGGGTTTGGGGGGTATTAAGGGTATTATTTTTTTTATTTTTATGAGCTATTAACATATGTTTGTGTTTTACTAATTATATATGCTATATGTGTTGTGTTTGTGTGTAAATATTGACTACTAAATGGCCCAAATTACTTGTAGAATCTACTAAACCAATCTAATGCAATTAATCTCATTTAGCCCAACTAAATCTAATGTTACACTATTTACTCTATCCACTAAAACATTTTCTAAATGGGTATTTCTAACACTAATTGCTCAAATGCACACTTTTTTCATTCCTAAAACAATTAATATGATTTAAGAAAAATACTAATTCGAAGTAATTAAGTGGTTGAAAAGCGAGATGAATAGTAACCATATAAGCAACAAGCAATGCATAGTGAAAATGCGCAAATAGTAGATGCAACAATAAATAAATGTACGGTGAAGTTCTCAGGCGTCACAAACTTTCTTTAAAGTGCCTATTATTTGATTTGTGAGTTTCAGGAATGATCCTATCAGTGATTATGTACTAGGCTTATCTAATGAATTGAGTCTTCCAAGAAAGGTTTCTAATGAATCTGCTAATTGAGGTTCTAGATTCGTTCAAAAGGCAGAAAATAATAGGCTAAGGGCCGTACCTTTTTGACCCCTAACCATATTGATGTTCCTGAGTTCTAGTCTTTCTGGTAACCAATGATCTAAGGGAGCTAGAAGTGCAAAGATAGACAAAAGTGGTACGTGCACATATATAAGCGGTTGGACGGTGTCTTTCTCGAGGTTATCTTTCTTCCCTCCGGGGTTCCCCTATCTTAATGTTCCTATCCCAAGGGAATCTCAATGGCAAGAGTCTGCTCTATTGTTGCGTATTCTCGAGCATTCATAGAGTCCTTGGCAGAGAGATCATGTTGCGTGCTCATATAAAGGGGGTTGTGTTATTGTAAAGTGCTTAATCCCAATCAGTGTAGTTGTTCGGTGTCTATCTATGTTTTTTTCCTTCCTCGGCAAGCTTGGGAGTTTCCTGATGTAAGCTCCCTGGGTATGGCTTTGGAGTTTATGTAAATTCCCTATCTTCAAAGGAAGCTGCTGACTTAAGGTATCCCCTGATCCAAGGGTGAGCTAGAATTTCGTATGGTGAAGAGGAAATGAAAACGGCATTTCCTGAAATATATGTTCCCGGCCTCGCCAACATAAGTGAAGGTAGTGTTCTTACCGTACATATACCAAGAGGCCAATTGACCATCTTCCTAACCTCCCTTGTGGGGACAATAACACTTCTATTCGAACTAGGGCTAAAATAATGTATTTTTGTCCTACTGAAAAAGCTTACTAAGCCAGTTTTCGAGAAGTTCCAACTATAGAATTGAATAGGACTAAAAGGTTTCGCTATCGCTCTTCGCCTAGGTGGCAGAGCAGCCTTTAGAGTTTAGAGTAAAGCTCATTTCCCCACTCGGCTCCTAATCTGTGGATTACTAAAAGACTCCCGATACCGGACATTATGCATTAGACTGATTGGACCACTTAATAGGACCCCTTTGGCTTGGCTATTCTGGGCATTCTTATATTCGTAACACTAATCTGCGACTAAGACTACTAAAAGCGGATATGCGAACGAATCCTTCTTAGGAAAAGAAGACTAGTTGTACTAGTTCCTTCTTAGTACTAATATTATACCTACAGCTTATATGCGATAGTCTACCTTATATCCTAATGGCCTATTTAGGAGAATCACCCAAGGGAAATCCCTCCTTTCCCAACTGCTTTTTCTGAGATGCCTTCTTCACTGGCCAGGCAAGGGATAGAGTCTTCCTTCTCGAGTATATCTCATTAATGGTAGGGTCAAATGAACACTAAATTTATTTGAAGAAAGCTTCACATGTGTGACATTTTGCTCATGATTAAGTACCGAGAGCTCCTTTCTTCGATGTAGCACTGGAAATAATGGTTGGGTTGGGTTAAGCTAGGCTCCTCAGGCAAATAGTCCCTTTATCCAGTGGTGGGGTTTGAAGGGGCTTAGAACTCCTTTCTGAATTGTGAAAGAGGGGTCTTTGCTGCTATGTTACTTCCTGACTTCCCTAGGGGAGGAAAAAGAAGCTCTTCTTGCTAATGTTGAATCAGCTCTTCTTCCTATTGTTGAGTTGGGCTTGAATGAGTGGAATTTGGGAAGGTGGTTAAGTCATTAATAGAGATGAATCGAATTACCTAGCATTGGACTAGCTAGACTTCCTTTTCTTGGGTGGCTTGGTTAGATTGGTTTGAATAGCCCTATCTTTTACCCGGAAATGGAATCAAGCCCAGACTTGGTTCAAGGCTTTCAATAAGGAATATCGGGCTTAAGGGAATGGGAATCTACTTACCAACTGATCCTACTCTTCCTTACGGCGCGGGTTCTGCTTTCACTAGATTCTTTAAAGCTAAAAAGGTAGTTGACCCGAGGGATAAGCTGTTTCTCTTCTTAGCTGCGTATTCAAGATTAGGAGTCAAGTAAGGGCATGGCTTAAGCCAGCTCCTAACCCTAGGGTGAGGTATCATAATAAAGTAAATTAGGACATAACGATTGGCTTAACAGTGAACAAAAATCATTCCACAACCCTAGAGCTGGGAGTTCTCCTTCTAGATTTTGGAATGGAAGGAAGGAGGCTCTCGGGGGGTCAGTGTCAGTCCTGCTTGATTGTTTTCTTCGGCTAAAAGGGAAGGGAGAAAGGCCGACACCGCCACTTCTACTGCCTTTAATGGAAAGAGGAATCTTTTCCATGAAGGACAGGGCCATCTCGATGTAGCCTACTAACCTTTCCACATATAGAAGAAAGAAGTCAGCCTCCTTCCAATAAAAAATGAAACAACTAATGTTGAGTATGGTGATACTGAAAGAGAGTTTTTGAACGGGAAACATGAGTTGGCTTTATAAGTATCTATAGAATAAGCACTGTGAACTATCTGCTTCAAAAAGATAGTTGTAAGAAATGAGACTTTGACGTGCCCTTTCCTTTGTGAACATTTACTTGCCTTAGCCTTTCCTTCCTACCTTAAGAAAGAAAGATAGACCAGTGCCAACTACTGATAGGCTTACTTCTGCTTTGGGATGGGAGTGGATAAAATAACATACCACTTTACTGGCCAGGAGAAAAAGAATGATTCTCCCAAGTCGAGTGACAGGGCTTGACCTTGACGGATGGCTTAACTGATCTAATTAGAAGTACATCGCTAACAGGTTTGCTTGAAATACGCCTTTCAATCTCTTACCTATTTTCCTAAGCAAACTCTTATCGGCTGGCCGGAAACTTGCAACGAAATGCTCCCTCGACATCTTTGATAAACATGTTTCATAAATAAGGAGGTCCCGGCATGTGAGACCTAGCTCGGGATAGATTATGCATGTAGGGAGGCACAAGGCCCCTTCCCCAGAAATGAATTGGGGAGCCGACTGACGCTCTGCGATCATACTAGAAAGATGGCTTCTTGGTCATCATCCGTCAAGGCTGCCCCTATTTATTTATATTGGAACTGGACTGACAACCAAAGGAAATTCCTTCTCGATTAAGGGAATTCCCAAGGGTAGCAGGAGAACTCCAACTAAAGATGGGCTTAGAACATTTTCTCACTTTTTGGCAAAGCACAGGTGAAGACCGACGGACTTTAGGACAGGGGATGGATACAAAGGCTACTAGATGAGGGACTGGTGGTTATGGATTTTTACCTAGAACCAAAACTTACCCTGACTTTTGATCTGGTAGTGATGCTGCGGGGTTACTTACTTAAATAGAGCTTTTGGATTTTGTACATTCATGTACAACCCTTTCTCGGTGACAGATGTTATTGATGAAGCCATCCCTGAAAAACTGGACAAGCACGCATCCGTACGGGTTAGCTATCTAGTGAAATAAAGGGCATACTTTTCTTTTTTCATGGTATGGACCAAAGAATGGGTTCTGGTGCTATCGACACCTACCCAATTAACCAACGATCGAGACTGAAGCTTAGCGAGCATCTTCGTTATAAGAACTTCTCGCTCAATAAGACTAAGCGAGCAAACACCCTTACTCTAATAGCATGGTATTCCTTCATCATTCCACAAAACTTTATAAAAAGAATTTATTTAATAGACTGAAACCCCATCCTAAAAGGGGCACTCAAGCTCGAACTTACTTTTTCAACGGTATCTTCCTTGTCCCGGAGTTTATCGATTAACCCGAATGTTTACAATTCAATCAGCACCCTATTCGGATGATGCTAGAATAGTATAAAAGTTTACGATAAGACCCAGCGAAAAGCTACCTTTACTTCAGTTCTTATTTGATCCAAGGGGGCTTACTTCCTGCTCTAACCCGTCTTCTTCCTTTCTTTTTGTTACAAATGCCGTAGGTGTAAAAAATGCCCATACTGCCATGTGGGTTGTAGCATAAGGCCGGAATGCACATAATGTTACAAATGCCCTTACATATCCCTCTTCTATTGTTCTTAGACGTCTTGATGAACTTGAAGACTTCAGCTTACTACTTTATGTTATTATAAGTAGAATGGTTCTTGTTACTGGTTTGTTCCTGTCCCACTTCCGCTTTCCTCACTCCCCGAGTTGCTTGTGTAATAAAAAGAAAGAAAGCGTATGTGGCAGATGGAATACGAGATCTAGGCAAGCCCTTCTTGTTAACTTAAAGGCTATGTAGAATCCTAGGTTTAGCTTTCTAATACCAGTCATTAGTTCTGACTATCGCTCAAAAGTGATAGCGCCATCGAAAGAGAGAGTATAAAATAGTCAAACTTCGATACCTAGCATCCAATTTTCCATTTCCTGATCCGTGCCTCTTTAACAAAGACTTTATGAATAGTGGCTGGTTTTCGAGTTGGAAAGATAAGAAGAGCTTGACCGATCCATTTTGAAGGGAAGAAGCACACTGCTTAAGATATAAAGCGCAGTGCAGCCACCTCGACTTCCGTCATATCCTAATAATAGACCTAGAGAACAGGTAATCTCCAATACATAGTTCCTTGGTTAGACCGTCAATGATAATGAGAAAAACCTTCTTCAGGTAATCTCCTCGAGGCTGGCACTTTTGGCATCTCTACCTCATGGCAAGCTTACTGAGTATCCACCACATCCATTTCCAAAGATTCATTCTGATTGGTTTTTGCCGTGAACTCTCTTGGCAAAGTCAGGATCATCTTGCAATCCACCTTATCAAGTAAGTTACCTAACTGAACTTGAAACTTTGGCTAAATTTATTTGACCTGGGTCTGACTTATCAACCTTCAAGTCTTCCTCTATCAGGTCATCTTCCGGAGCCAAGCCTTCTGAAAGAAAGCTCATAAGAAAACCTCGTTGACGAGGTCTGTCCCTTCTTATGGTCTTTCCCATCCTTACCTTCTATTGGGTACTTCACCATCAAACCTCCCTTCGGTCGCCTTCTCTGCTTCAATCTGTATTTTCCTTTTCATTGAAGCCTTCTTCCTCAGAATCCTCCTTTTTAGGGTTATTGTCAGCTTAGATGATTTTAGTTATGCTAGACTCTCTCCTATAGCCTCCTTCTCAGGTTTCGATTTATGTGCGGCATGAACCCACTGATCAGTTGGTGGGATAGTAGACGGTGTTTGAAATAACCATTGTTTGCTATTAAATTGAAATTTCATGAGAGAAAAAAGTTGTTAACGTAGGTCGGCGCAGATAAATGCTATCCGACTTGAATGATTGAATTGATTCCACTTTTCACTTTGTCAAGATTGGCTTGGTGTGAAGTGTACAAAACCCTGGGTACAAGATCGAAAAGAACCCTATAGGCAGGCAGGCTAAAAGCGCTGTCCGTCTTCATGGCCTCAATAAGACTCAGTATTGTACTGGCTGAATCCGTTTCGCAGCACGGAGTATACCTCAATCTCCGTTAGTTCTATTTTGGCTTTTTCCCCAACCTTCTGTGAGGCAAAACCTCACCACACTACATTTTGACACAAGAGAATAAGACTGGGCGCTTTGCTTGTCTTGTATCTTAGGGATACGAGTTGGCGGTCATATTTAAGGGCACTTTTTTTCTAATACTCATTATGGATCAACTCGTTGCTGATTTCGTTTCTAGGATGGGTTTGGTTCTGCCTGCAGCTATTCTTGTAGCCGTTAGGGCTGGCCGAATGATCCATCAAATAAATAGTCTTAATATGGAAACAAAGATAACATTAGTTACCATAGATGTTGTTAAGGAAAAGATCATTGAGCAACTCTCAATTCTTTTGATAGTCTATAGAGATACTACTAAATATGTGAACTTACCAACAAGAGTCAATCTCTAAGAGGTAAGCGCATATCTATTTTTTGCAGACGAGAGCCTTCTGCAAGATATTTATTGTGATTTTATTTCTCAGGGAACGCAAAGTGAATACTTTCTCCAAGTTATACAATTTCTTGGCGGGTAGTCTTTCTTTTTCTGATGGTTCCTGATGTACTGGAGTTATAACATTTGAATTTCTCTTACATTCTACGTTCCTGAAACAGATCCTATCAAATATTTCACATTTTCTATGATCATCTCTATTTCAGGTATTCGGGGAATCCTCCTTAATAGATGAAATATTACTATTATGTCAATGCCAATTGAATCAATGTTAATAGATGTGAATTCAAACTTTTTGGTATTTTTCATTTCTTCGGATGATATGATGGGTCAATTCTTTGCTTCATTGATTTCAACGGTGGCAGTTTTGGAATCTACTATTGGGTTAGCTATTTTCGTTATTACTTTCCAAGTCCGAGTGACTATTGCTATAGAATCTATTAATAGCATTCAAGGTTAAACATGACTCCGTCAGAGTTACCAAAATACGAAGTTCTCTTCTCTTTTCGTTCTCTTCTTTCTTTTTGATTTTGACTTGGTTGGCAGGGTCAGGGTCTTTCTCGCTGGGCGACCGCATCCGATTCTAAAGTCCTTTCCTAAACCACTTCCCGTTTAGTTGCTGAAAGATAGAGAAAAGGCTTTCTAAATGAGATTCAGTTCCACGAATATGCAGGCTAGAGAGATGCTATTTGTTGCTATTCTATCTATTTGTGCATCAAGTTCGAAGAAGATCTCAATCTACAATGAAGAAATGATAGTAGCTCGTTGTTTTATAGGCTTTATCATATGCAGTCGGAAGAGTTTAGGTAATACTTTCAAAGTGACTCTCAACGGGAGAATCCAGGCTATTCAGGAAGAATCACAACAATTCCTCAATCCTAACGAAGTAGTTCCTCTGGAATCCAATGAACAACAACGATTACTTAGGATCAGCTTGCGAATTTGTGGCACCGTAGTAGATTCATTACCAATGGCACGCTGTGCGCCTAAGTGCGAAAAGACAGTGCAAGCTTTGTTATGCCAAAACCTAAATGTTAAGTCAGCAACACTTCCAAATGCCACTTCTTCCCGTCGCATCCGTCTTCAGGACGATCTAGTCACAGGTTTTCACTTCTTAGTGAGTAAAAGATTTGTCCCCAGGTCTACATTGAAAGCTTCTATAGTAGAACTCATTCGAAAGGGCTTGACGGTCTTAAGAATGGTTCGGGTGGGAGGTTCTCTTAAGAATAAAGAAGAAGAATAGAATCTAATTCATGTTCATGCTAACAGAGGAGCGAATCCAATACCAAGATAACTTCTTTCTCAGTAATTGCAGCAAGTACTTGAGATTTTTTGGGATATCATGCTCCACGAGTTAGTTGCCAAGTGCCTCGTAGAAGGGCAGTCTACCACAAGATCGAGTTAGGCTCTGGAGCGCCCCATATCTTACTTAGACTGGGGCTAGGTTTAGCGGATGGCCTCCCCAACTAGCATCTATTAGTCTTGGGGCTCGGTTGAGCTCAGGAAAGAATTTAAGGAACTCATTGAGGCCTATTTCTATTCTAGCTGAACATGTAGTTTTTCCCTATCTTGCTAGGGAAAAGGTTGGGGAGCCCCTATTTTATTCCAAAAAAAGTGGGAGCCTTTGCATTGATTATCGGGTGCTCAACAAGGTAACCTAACCATCAAGATCAAGTATCCATTTTGATTGTAGACTTCTTCGCCCTGATCAATAAGCGCGAGATACTTCTCGAAGTTGGATCTAGGGTCGGGCTACTATCAGGTACATATCACGGAAGGAGACAAGCCAAAGATGACCTGTGTGACAAACAAGTAACCTTACTAATAAAGGGGCATTTGATAATTTTTTTGTTATGCCTTTTGGACTCACCAATGCCCATACCACGTTCTGCACCCTCCACAATGAGCTATTCCACCCGTACTTTGACGACTGGTGGTATACTTTGATCGTGGACTATAGCCATTTGTTAAAACGACCACGTTAGCCACCTCCGAATCATTAAGGAAGAATCACCTCTATGTAAAGAAAGATAAATGCTCCTTTGGACAGACGAAGATCCTTTTCCTCGGGTATTAGAAGGGCTTCAAAGCCATCGAGGAGTGGCAAACATCTTCTACCAAGGTGAGTGAGCTCAGATCATTTTTAGGGCTCGTGAACTATATTACCAAAGATTAATCGTAAGTAACTCGAAGAGGGCTACTCAACTCAAAAACCTCCTAAAGAAAGACGTACAGACCGATCATGGCACTGCACTTTTCGGAAGAGTGTCAAAGCGCTTTTGAGGACCTAAAGCAGGCAGTGATTGATGATCCCGTATTACAGTTGCCAAATTATACTAAGCCATTTGAAGTACACAAAGATGTGTCAGACTATGCCATAGGCTATGTGATAGTACAATAAGGTGACCCTATCGCATATGAGAACCGAAAGCTCAATGAGACCGAGAGAAGTGGTCTAAGAGAAGGAGATGACATCAATAGTGCACTACTTGAAAATGTGGAGACAGGTCACGTGACTGATAATGTGGTGATGAGTGACTTCCTGACCCAGAAGAAATTCACGCCAAAATAGGGACGATGGCAGCAAGACAAACTTGCCAAGTTTGATAGATATGGTGCTATAGTATAAGCTTAGACGGACAAACCAGGTCGCGGATGCCTTAAGTAAAAAGACAGAGCTGGCGGCATTTAAGTGTGATGTAGTGGTAGCCACTAGCAGGGTCACGAGGACCCTACCGCATTGTATTCGAGATAGGCTTAGTGTTCTAGAGAAATGAAAAGCTTATTTTTTTTGTTAGATCATTCTTCGATTGCCAAACATATGAGATGTCCGATTTTCTTCCCTTCGTTCCTTTGGATCTCGACAGTTACCAGCATCTCTTTTGGATCAAAGTGTGTTACAGGCCATAGAAATAGCTTTCTCAAGTGACGATGATTCTTTATCTGGTGTGCTCATTATTCCATCGTAGCAATATAAGTTAGGGTGATAATGAATTCGTAACCAAGAGCGGTGGGGTTCCTAAGGTGTGAGCAGCATCTTAGAGATGACTATAAAAATGCACTTTCCTGGCTTTTCGTAGTCAGATTGAAAACAACAAGCAAGAAGCAAAAAACAATGAAAGAAGAGAAGAGAAAATGAACCTACCTTACTATCTTACTCAGGGAAGGAATAGAGCGATAAGATAGAACAACTTCTTTAATCAACTATAAGAAGTGCGAAGAGGAATTCTAATAACTCTAATAAACCCATCCCCCAACTTTCTCTCTTTCTATACAAATACTACTTGCTTGCTTGAACTCAGTCTTACAATAGGCTAAATGAAGCCTAAAAGGCCGAAAGGTCATTAAAGCTGTCTCTAGCCCCCCTAAGAACCCCCCGATGGTGAACTAGAGTTAGAAATGAGCCTTCATCATAGAGGCGGGAATAAGAAGGAAAAACTAGAGATTGAGTTCTATCTTCAAGGGATGGGGATATTATAAACACCAATATTAGACTATTCGCCGATTCAGAGAATAGTCTTATTTCTATAATTAGGTTAGGAAGAAGAAAGGTTGATATACTGTAGGCCGGTAAGGGGGATACCACTGCTTTGATGAGCGTGGTACCGTATGGGCCCTGGGGAACGGATAACCTTATGATGGAGGTGCTGCATAGCCTTGCTAAGGGAATTGCTGTGGAGTGTGGGATTAGATAAACTGATGAGGATCCCATGCTACTTCAAATAATCATCAAACTCTTGCAACGTGTATTCTCCACCTGACGGAACAGAATGAAACTTAAGGGGAACCCTCATTCTTTAGTGCCAACCGAGGGATCCAATAGAGATGCCCCTGTTAAGTGACTCCAATCATATCTGAATCTCTTTTAATGATAGAAAGGTAACCCCAAAGATTAGTAGTTTGCTATGTTGAACGTAACTATAAGGTCTCCAACTTGAATTGAATGTTCGATCCCTGCTTCTGGGTCCCCTTCCCTCTCCCCTAAACCTCTTCCTTTCGTCTTGCGGGTAGAAAGCGGTAAAAAAGAACTGTTGGTAAACGGTTTGACTTCTAGCTCAAGTTCAGTTTCAAGCTAAGTCTCAGTCTCCAGCTAGTATGACTCCTGTCATCGCTTTTCCAGTAAGAATAAGTGCTAGGTTGAAAGATTGGAATTGAGCTACCTAACTTACTGAATACAACTATAGACCTAAAACGATGTCATTCAACTATTCGTGGTAAGGAAATCTAACCTTCTTCTACTCAGTTAGCAGGAACAAAAACTGTTCCTTCCTGTGCTGGTAGTTTTATAAGGCCAGTGAAAGCAGTATGCTATAGGTAGTTACTACTTATCCTATGCTTATCTGCTTGTAGCTCTTAGTTGTAATTCATTTGATTTGAATCCTTATTACATGAAGGAGGAATATAAGAGCAAGAGGGCTAGCTACTATCCTGGTCTCCTATAAAGGCTTTGTTCCATTAGGTCTTCTTGCCATATCAAAAAAGAGAGAGAGAAGGCGACCGAAGGGAGGAGTTGGATCCAGGCTAAGAACTAAGGATAGTTATATGATTAACACATGCAAATCGTAGAAATACCACTCTTAAGGACAATGAGGTTTTGATCCCTATTATTAGCTTTTAGTGATCCAGTAGATGGAAAGCTAGTAGCAATCTCAACTAGAGAAGTTAGAACTCTGATACAAATATGTGTACCAGCGAATACCAACAAGTAGAGTTAACGCTATATCTCATCCTTACATGCCTTTGAAATAGCAGCCTTTCTCATCCAATATAGAAGATGAATTATCCTTCTACGGATCATGTCGGTGAGAGTTCTGAACTAGGGCCTAGAGATAGATAGAGGGGTTCCATTTAAAGACTGAACTTCTTCTTTGATAGAAGGGATAATGGGCTTAGCACTAGGACCGATAGATTGGATTAGGACAAACCAAGCTGATCGCCTACTTGGAATGAAATGGGAAATAAGAGAGAGGAATATAGGCCAGCTATCTGGGCCATGAAAGCAAAGAAGACATGGTCAAATTTACCCTATTCTTACCTGAACTGCTTTCACCCGAATTTAGTCTCATTTCTAAGCCAATTTTTATCAAGAATGCTGGCCTATTATCAGTACCTTTATATGGTTTGCTCTAGCTAAGATTTATGAGAGATATTTTCTCCATCAGAATTTGAATAGAAAGAACTTGACTCTGCCTCATCCCCTAAGTCACAAAGCCCTAATTTGTCCATCAATTCATAGCGATTGGTCTATGGTTGACCTAGTCTAAAATAGTGGTTAAAATATGAGTGGAGAGAATATAGTGGTGCAGGAAATCAAACATACTTTTAGTAGGAGCGACAGAGGTTGAGGAACGATGGGCCTTCTCCTTTTGGCCATCAAAGACGATCTTGACAAAGCATATGGTAATAGATTGGAATGGAAATTCATTAAAGAAAAAGACATGCTCTCTCATCTTACCATTCCTCTCCCTATCGGTCGAGCATCTTCAAACCTCTATCTCTCATTCTCAATAAAGTCATTATATAATGAATTTAGACTCCAAGTCCTATTCTATCCTTATTAATAGTAGTCAAAGAAAAGCTTTCAAGCCATCGAGAGGCTGAAAACAGTCTCCTTGTTGACCAATTCCTTTTGTCTTAGTAATATAATAAAAGGTCTTAGGCATATCATAGAAGCTGGAGTGGGGGAAAAAGAATGGAAATGAGCGAGTTGTAGAGCTGGTAACGAAGCTTTGTTGCTAGACTCTAGTATATGAATCACTGAGTTGTTAAACTCTGGAGAATAGAAGGAGTGCATTAAGGATGACAGAACGAGGGCTTCCCCTTCTATCTTGAAAAAGCTTGGCCTTTGTCTCTGTTCTATTATGTGATTGGACCCTTTGGCTAAAGTGGATATCGCCCACGCTTAACCTAAATTCAATAGGTAGGACCCTTTGGCTATCCCTCTCAATGCCCGCGAGTTCAAGGATGAACGCATCGCGGGACAATAGAATGGCGTCCCCGAAATATATTTAGTTGCAGACTTCTTGATCATAGCCAGGGTCAGCTCTAGGCTAGCAAGAAGCGAACTTGAGACCAAAGGGAGGCTATTATGCGAGAAAGCCTAGTTTAAGGAGGACGGAAGGTACAGCGTGGAACATTTTATTATTATATATATATTTTTTCAGAGTATTTTATTTCTTTTTCCGGCTAGCTTTAGCCCTAGTAGAAGTCCAAGTAGACTATACTATAAGGGCCAGCGTCCAAGGACCTGCCAGACTACTGATCTCACTTAAGCACTCGACGTCACAGATAGCAATAAGAAGGGGCAAGTATAGGGTCAACGATCACTCACGTCATGGGTAGCAGATCCGACGAGCTCAACTTCCACTAGAAAGAGAGGCTAGACCTCCATTGAAAGGGGAGGATGCCAGTCTTTTTCTCTTCTATGTTTATTGTATTTTGGACGGAAAGGCAGGAATGCCAACGACTTCTCCCTCTTCTTTCTCCCTGAATGCGGGGACTGTCCATCCCCTGTCTATTCATCGGGCTTTGGTACGCTCTATCTTTGGGAAATTGGGGCTGGAATACTTGGACTTCGGGTTAGAAGGCAAATTGTCCTTTCTCCATTATAGTAGGAGTGGTCAATTGCTCTTCTTTTAGGGCTAGAAGTATCCTCAGGTCATTGAGGATGGTCAAAGCAATAGAGTTTTCCGAGGGGAACAGAGAATTCCACTCCTCGATTAGGAGGTTACAGCCTTTTTTATGAATAAGTCGTGAATATGAATAGTCAGGAGCGAGGTTACGAGCTGGCAGAGACAGAAAACTTGGGCACTGGTGACTAGTTGAAAGTGTGCTCATTCCCCGAGAAAGGAAAATGTGAGTGCAACGAAGGGAATCCAAGTTTCTAGGATTGTGCCGATACACGGATAGGGATGTCAATGGGAATCTTCTCAAGAAATAAATATTTTTTTTTCTATTTTCTTTCCAAGTTGGAATGGGATTGGCTTGCTTTCTCTGTCGTGCTAGTAGACTGCATCGGCTACATCTCAACTAAGACTTTCGCCAAGGAGGAGCTTTTTTCAAGACTAACTAACTAAATGTCTGAACTAATGAATGGCCAAAGCAGGGTCTCGGCACAAAAGAAAGGGCGGGCGAAAGCACCTATAGGACCATTCGACATTCATAGCCTTTCAATCCTATTCGGATTTTGTGCTACAAAAAAAAAAAGAATAACCATCGGAGAAGGAATCATCACTAGCGGTTGTGTAGGTGCTGTAGACTGCTTGTCAAAGTTTCTATAACGTAAGGATGAGAAGTCTGATTAAGGCTAGCTTGTTGTTTTTTTGTGGAAAAAATACCCATCAAGTTGGATCTTATCCTCCTCAATGAGGTCTTGAACAAAATGCCTAATAGCTATGCATCTCTTAATGCTATGCCCAACATAACGATGAAATTTTCAATCTTTTTGGGGGTAGTCTCTGTTTTTCTTTTCTTTCGAGAGTCCTCTGATATTCCAAAGATTTTCTCTCTTGAGAACTCCCCCCACACTGGGGTTCCTTGTCTTCCTTGGTTATGTAAGCAAGATAGGCTCCCCACCATTTCATGAATTTGATGTCACATTGTCTCCCTTCAAACTCCAAATATAGTTCTCTGATCGTTCTCTTAGCAGTGTTTTAAGAGGCATTAATGGTATACGCTACCGCATGAAAATGAAAGCCCTTTTCTTTATGATTCTCTTTTGCTACAACCACCGACGTACACTTAAACGCTCCATAAAATATTTTCCTGACTTCTTCTTGAGAGACATTTCTGGTCTCTGCATGACCTAGAGTTATTGCTATAAAAGGTCGCACTGTACTTGGTGTATTATTTTTACTGATATTTTGATTAGAATTATTCAGACTACTTTAAGGAAGAAAGACAAGCATTGAACCATAAATAAAGGGGTTCGACTAACAGGGGAGAAAGAGACATTAATCTGTATTGTCAGAACAGATCAACGAAGGCATACCGTGCTACCGGGGGTGACGAGAGCGCGTCGTACTGTGTGAAAGAAGGCAAAATAGCTCTACCTGTGCCATCCAGTTGAGCCCCAAGCACTAACCTCAACCCGCACTCAAGAATGCTAATATATAGGAAGCACCCATGTTTTTCTTTGTCTATACAGACAGTAGTTATAAGCAACTATAAGTAAGTCGATTTCACACATCACATAAGCAAAAGAGGTCGGAATTTGTATAACTCAGGAAATTGGACAAAACCATTTTGGAATGAAGTTGGACTTCCTTTTGTTTGAAAGAACTTCCTTATGTCTTATGTTAACAAAGTGGGAGCCGAATGCTTTGTTTGATGGAAGCACGAGGTGAGCTACAATACTTTCTTCTCTTTCTCTATAAACCGAAAACCAATTTGCCAATAGGGAGTATAAGAGTCTAGTAAGATCTTCCTTAAAGAGCTAAGAGCCCAATGGGGAAGTCGAAACCCGTGTTCAAGTAAAGGAGATACTGATTACTTAATGAATTTTGACAAGCAAAATGCCGTTGACAATGTGTTGAATTGGCAGGTTACCTGATGAAGAAGCTGGGAAGGTACCAGCAGCCTGCGTGGTGTTAAACCAAAATGCTAAAGAGAGTGAAGGGCAAATCATGAACTACGTTTCATGTAATGTAGTACACTATAAGAGAGTTAGAGTACTGCAGTGGACATAATTCAAAAATCGCCTTAAGGAAAGGGCTTATATAAAATAAAGAGAAATTCAAAACAAGTTACATGCTCGTGACCCACAACAACTAATAGGGCCAACATTTGATTTTATAACTACTCTTTTTATTTTTTTTTCAACTACATACTTTCCTGGAATAAGAAAGCCTGAAGGTGACTTAACTACTTTTTGTTAATTTATTCTAGTCTCCCAGGCGACCGAGTGCTCCATGAACAATAATCGCTTGCTGCTCCGCCCGCAGCGCTTGCTGCCCCTCCTCCAAACCCTCTATGCACTCTCTGGTAGCACGAATGCATGCTTCTTTCCTTGTAGGATCCATTGTTCTAACACTTCTCAAAAGGAAGTTTAGCACTCTACGGTGCTCTTGAATTTCATTTTGCAGTTGCTCCATTTCGGCACCAATTGCAGAAAGCCTGTTTGCAGCCATACGTGCTAGTTCTCAAATTCTTTGATTTGAATTTGATGAAGACACTTATCGAGCCTCTATTTATAGAGTGGTAGAGGAATCTCTCCATGCGTCACGAATTAGATGGCAGGCACAATTCTTACTAGTTTTTTGCACTACTTTTCTGCAGTTGAATACTCTCATGTCTTTTTAATGAAAAACTAGCTGGCTCCGACTACCTTGGGAAGCAAACAAAATATCCTCAAATCACACTGCCTATATGGACAAACAAACTTTGCACAACTAGCTTATGTAGAAAAAATTCCATATTCTATGCAAATGGACTCGTGACATCCATGTACTGAGTCATCAAATGAGCCGCGTTAAGAAAGCCCAAGCTTATACTCATTGGCCCACAGGGTGTCCCAAGAGGGCCCGAATGAAAGACCCAAGCTTACATGATGAACCATCAAAGAAAGTCCTACAAATGAAGACTTGGACCTGTCAAGCCTGCTTTCCTCAATGACAGACTACAGAAGGGCCAAAGCACAACAAAGCTTAACTATTCTCCTAATGCAACCCGGCTTTGTAGGGGATTCAATCTTATCTCAAGATATGCTCCCCCAAGGACTAAAGGTTAAGGGTGATCACATCCAGCATAGGCGGGTAAAGTTCACTCATCCAGTAGCGAGGGGAAGATGAACAATGAAGCTATAGCTGCTCACCTTTCTGCTATCCACCTTGTTGTGATAGGGGACTTAATAGCCCACCAACCAATCTTTCTTTCTATCTCGAATTCTTGATCTTTGGTGTCAGTGGAGCAAAGGAAGCGGGGGATGAACTCCTCTATCTACCCTACCCTAGAAATGGGTTGGATCTATTGAATGAGATCCTGAAGAGAGGGCTGGGAGGTATGAGTTGATCGGATGCAGGGAAGCCCAGGCAATCCGTTCCTATCAATCATTCGTCAGAAAGTAGTGAAGAAAGAATCATCTTTTGAAATCTCATTGTTGAACACGTAGAGAGGGCTGAAAAAAGATAGGAGAAATTTTTATAGCCATATTGTTAATAAAGAGTTGTGTAATTAATTGGACCAACAGTCCTCTGTCCAACAGGCAATTTTTATGCAACTATGGTTTATGTAGTCCCTGCTATGCCAGCAATAGGGAATCCTTAGAAAACCGGAACTCCCCAATTCGATATGTAGAACCAGAATGCAAGTTGGGTGATAGTTTGATTCCCCACAAATGATAAGTCTCCAAGCTTGACCCCTCTCACATAAGGGCGACTGGCTGGGGAAAGAACCCGAAAGTCATAATTGCAGTCTCGACACAGCCTATTTCGAGCCCTATTGATATAAAAAGGGATGAACCCAATCCGGAATATGAACTGTAAAAGAAAAGACCTATTGAACCGATCACAGGAATACCAGTTACAGTACCTATCAGCCAAAGAAAAATCCTTCTAGTAGAGTACTTGGAATAGCTCCCTGATCCTGATTTTGCCTTCCCCTTAAATTGAATTTGGATGTAGAAGTGAACAAAAGTATATCCCTAGGATTAGGATCTACACTTTGTCCAGACAGGCTCAGCCACCTATACGTAAACATCTTATCATGTACCTTTGCATTAAGAAAACAAGGAAGGGTTATGCTGATGTAGTAGCAAAGACTTCCTTATCCCATCAGATTTTTAAATTTATACCCTTCTTGATATGGCTAAGATTATTGGAATCATAGTTTTTCATACCAAGAGCCTCCAGCTGATCACTAAGGTTCTTCACCTTAAGATAGCAACAAGAATCAAACTACCCCGCTTCAGGCCATGTTGTTCAGTCTCTGGGCACTGACGCTTACTTGCAGGCGCATGTTCATTAACTTTCCTCAAAGTACGCCATGCCTTTATTGGGTCTGTAATGCCCCCATATAATATATATGGAGGCGCATCTTATCAGCTACTGATACTATGATCGCATGCATATAGCCCTACCAGACTAGAACAACATGAAAATGGCTTCTTACTCGCTACATCCTCCAGTTTACCTTCCGCACCACTAATAATTATCTGACATTCCTGGCCCATCAAGAAGCACTTTACCTTTTCATGAACATTTATAAAATTTTTCCATGTTGAAATGAACGACACACAATCGACAAGCCATACATTATTTCAAATGCAAAAAAAAAAAGAATTTGATGATCTAATTCTGGAGGAGAATACATGTCCACGGAATTTTCTCAATATCTTATTTCCAGAGGCATTGTTTATCAGAGATCTTGTGCGTATGAATAGCTAAGAGGAAAAAAAGATACTTATTGGAAATGATTAGAGCTATAATGTTTGGGATGAATGTACCTCGTTTGGGCAGAAGTTGTGTTGATCACAACTTGATCAATCGCATACCGTCTAAGTTCTTGCTGGAAGCATCCCTGATTACTATCATTTAAAACTCTTTTGCTGCTGTTCATATTGTATTTTTTTAGTTTATTTAAAGAAAGGAAAGAAAACTAACGAAAGAAACAAAGTGAGCAGCAAGGAGAAGATCAGTAGTAGAAGGTAACAAACTAGAGACTCATAGAGAGATTAGAAGCAAAACTCAACAAGGAGAAGGCTGAACCTAGGTGCTACGCTAAAATAGGCGTTACCTGGGGCCGCACGACTCAGGCAGATTCTCTACCTGTGCGCATGCCTATTTCACTTTAGGAGGTATCGGAGCGGAGTTTTGGGTAAATCCCTTTCGATTTCTGCTAATTCTCTTCTTGTTATACCATGTCCAAAGCGTGATGGACTTGCCATACTCTAATTAAGAATCTCAGTTCCCAGGCTATTAATGAAGAGGATAAGCAAAATTGATCATAACCGCACTTCCAATAGTAGAATCAGAATCAAGCGATGTGGAATCGACAGATTCTTTAACTCAGGCTTCAGGGGAAGGACTAATCAAAGCTTAGTAGAAAGACTAATGGGCAAAGCGCTTAGTTGCTAGTTGAAAGAAACTTGGCCTAACACCATAGAAGGAGGATTGCTTATATAATAACCCATACGTAGAAAAAAGTAGCATTCAGGCATTGGTGGAAGCGCTAAGCGAAAAAAGTGAAAAAGCTTTGAAGCCAATCGAACACAACGAGAGTAGTAGATTAGCGGGTGATCTTCTACCTAATCTATCTACCATATTGATGTATTAGAGAGACTGAGCTCCTACGAGAGAAGAAAAGATTCACCAGCTCTATTAATTATCAAATCCCTGTACCTTTGTGAACGACATCGCATAAAGTAGCTTACACGAAAAGGAGCTTGGTACAAGCTCAGATTCAAAATAGAAGTTCCTGAGCTAGAAGGAATGGGATCAGGGGTGGGTAATAGACTGACTGCCAAGGATCGGAGCAGCTTGACCAGAAGGAAAGGTTTGAAGATACTCTAACGGATCTAAGTTCAGCTGCTATACCAATAAGTGAAAGAAAAGAGCAGACCACAACTAGACCTGAGAAAATAGCAGCTTTTAGGCATCCTCTCATTGAGGAGGTCTTTGATAGAAGATGAGCCGACAATAGGATTCTCTTAGAGTGTGGGAGTATAATAGTAGCAGTAGGTATGGCCTCATACCCATGAGTATTGGTGTGAGCAGCTAAGCTAAGGTTAGAAAGGAAGAATGGGTGGGCTTACAGGCTACCTATTTCCTCAGCCGATAAAAGAATCTGTCTTCAACACAGATCGAGGCTTGTTGAAGATAAATATCAAGTCCTCTATCGCTGGACTAGACTAGATTTTGAAGATTGAGGAGTGGCAACTCTCAATGGAATTCCAAAACCAACTCCCAAAAGAAGGGTAGTCAAAGACTACCTCTTTCTCTTGGCCTGGCTAGCTCTCCTACCTAGGATCCCAACTACCATCCATATCCGTTTACCCTACCTGCTATCGACAGTCCTTCCAGCTGTTACTCGCTCTCCGGAGGGAGATGGATAGATCGTGCTTGTGCTATCAAGTCGAAAAATGATTGCTTTCGAGCAGTATTCACGAAAATGAAAAAGATTGAAGTAAACAGATTCGCTAGTTGGGTCAATTGGTACTCTTTCACTAGTGATTGTAAGCTAGGTGCCCTTAAATGATAGGAGGGGAAGAAGCTCTAACAGAAGCATCCAATTTACTGGGAATCCCACCTTTCAGATTCTACATCTGCTACTGTTGGAGTGGAAATGAATCTACTACCTGTGCCAGCAAACAAACAAATACTCTAAATAAGAAAAGGCTAGATGTCCATGCCACCAACCTATTCCTTAAAGAAAAACAAGAGCTTCCCCGGCAAACCATTAGAAATTACCCATCGAGTTGAGCAATGATCCAATTAGAGAAGCAAGCTGCCTTTGGGACCAAGAAAAAGCTCCAAAGAAGAAGGACTTATCACAATCTCAGGTACAATGGCTAGATGGAAAGCCTTTCAAGCCAATCTCTTGATTCAGATTCATGTGAAACCGTTGCAACTAATCCTGCATACCAATCATCTGCCGCTTACAGTAATGGCACTAAGCCAAGGTTTCTATGGATTCAGTCCTGTGGAAAAATACATATATTTGGGCAATGCAGTTAGTAGTGTCACCGGTCAATCCCTGGGACAGACGCGAGTCCGTCCTTAAAAGCCCTAAAAATTGGGTCCATGAAGCCTTAGATACTCCAAGCCTTGATCTTTATTGTCTTTGAACCTAGACCATAGAAGTATGGTTATAGTCTCATTCCATTAGTGGGATCCATAGCCTATGGGTCTTTCCCAAGCCAGTAAAAGAAGAAGGTCTTCGAGGACTACCCTAAGCCTACAAGTAGGCAAGACTTTTAGTTACATTGTGACGGTTGGGAAAGCCTTTCTAAAGCCAATTGATTATCGGATTTCACCAACCCAACTACCACTACCAGGGGATTCCTAGATCCGCTCTTAGATCGCATTAAGATTCCAGTCTTCAATCAAACAGAATAAAAGTAGGAGATTGATTAGCTATAGTAGCAGCAAACAAATCTAGTGACGGTGATCAAACATCATTGCTATTGAATAGGTAGCTAGAAGTGAATTCCTCCCTTGCTTTGAAAACTTCTTCGAAAGTCTCTACTCAGACGGGGATGGGTTTTGTTAATCCAGGTCGTACTCTATTGACTCAAAAAAAGTAGGTTTAGAAGGTGACACCTCCGCTAATTGTCAAATTACGTCTATCAGATAACTACTTTAATCAAAATTCTTAGGTTCCTCAATGCTGGCAAAAGAGCAGCTTTGAGACTTCCCACCTGAGGATATAATATGAATCAATAATGAATGCGATGATCAAAGAAGCGGCGTCACATAAGTCAAAGGTACAACCGCTACCGCCAGTAGGATTTCCTTGTTTTACTAACGAGCTAACCTACAAACCACTCTGTGGGCTACGCGAAGGGACGAGTTAAGGAATAAGAGTCAAAGATGATGTGGATGTCATACTACACAACACAAGCAAAGACAAGAGGTCATTTACATTAGGGTGCGCCATACATTGTACTATCAACCCTCGTAAACTTGCTAGCCCTTCTTTTTAAGTTGTGGAGCGTACCAACTTTGATTGACATCCAGTTGTATGTTTTGCTGCTGTCTAATGAGGTGCAGCATTGGTCTGTCCAAGGGACTGGATCCCAAGGCTCTTCTTAGTCTAACATGATTGTTGTAACCTCGGTGGGTTGCTCATTGGATTTTGATAGAATTCAGTGATAGTCCACTCCTTAGGTCATACCAAGGAGCCCTCCCCTACCTATGGGGTTCCCCATAACGAGGGATCCCATATAGGGGAGATCGCCGTGTCGGCATACTAGAATTAGTGGAGGATCGACTCTTTGTCTAGTGAGGAAATCACGGGATAGCAAACCAGTCACCAACGTAAATCTAAAGATTGATAACAGATTTGCACCTGCTAACTCTATAGATCTTAATTATATTCTATTTTGATCTTTATCCTTGGTGAGCATTCCCCCATCTAACCTTAATGGGACAAGGGTACTAGCAGGGAAGAGGGTGTTAAGTAATCGATATGAATCGCTTTACAAAGCTCTTTCCTTCCCTAATTCGTGTGTCACCATTGAGATGGTAGTTGTTTGAAGACTTTTCGGTCCTAATGGGATTCTTAAAACGAATCTTATTAGTGGCTGCTGATAGTCTTACCAAGGAGTCGTGTATAGTCGTCTACTTGTATGCGAAGGAAGTCTAGTGGCTTATGCAAAAGTCTGGTGCTTTGCATGTTGCGCTTTATCTAAAGCAATGTGCTAGCTCTTTACAATTAGCATATGGAGGAGATAAACGCCCTCCTGAGCTTTTGGATATTCCTGTCTCTCTAACCCTAAAGGGTTATCCTCGCATCATCCCTCCGTTCATCTGTCAAAAGATGTACCGAAAAGAAGAGACTACATATCTACTGGTCAAGTGCTGTCTATCTTTCTTCTCTCTATCAAAAATTATCTTGGTAGCGAAAAAGGTTGATAAGTCTTTATTTGAGCCAATGACCTTACTAGTCCGTGATGCGGACCGAGATGACATGGTGGTCAATCGGATAGCTAAAAAGCTACCTTCTTTAATAGATATCACGGTATATCCCCTGGATAGATCGTATTCCCCTTTATCAAGGGATAACGTGGGAACCAACTTGGAAAAAATCCTGCACCCAATTGACAAAGAAATTGATCAAGGACGGTGTCAATCCTATCCTAGCGAAAGCTAAGTCTTGCTTTACTGTTTACCCATATGAAATGGGTGCCTTCACTTTCTTGGTGAAGTTTGTCCATGCGTACGGCTAACAGTGGTCACAAGGGACCCTCTGGCACTACTATACACGATATGCCTTAGACCCAGCTAATAAGCTGCTCTCAGGTTGGTCGTTGGATTGGTACCAGGCCTATGTAGGCCCAGTACTTCCCCATGGTGTTGGCTATGAACGGATCATCACAAGATGTTTGGGTTGCTCGCTAGAAGGGGCGGGAAAATGACGTGTATTCGCCATAGGGAACTATGTGAATCAACGTCTTCTTAGACCTATTCACGAGTGGCTTTGTGCTGTCTTATGAAGGTTGCCTACTGATGGCACCTTTTGGTAGACAAAGCAAAGCCTCTTGACCGGTTGACAGGAAGGCATACATGTTACTCCTATGACTTGAAGTCAGCCATTGATCAGTGGCCATTGTACTTTTTGTTTAGGGTCATGTGTTTCTTTTTTGATCGATCTTTTGCATCTAGTGAATTCTAATCTAGCTATAAATAAGTTCGAGGTACCGTTTTTAAAGTGGTTTACCACTGTCTCATTTGTTGCCGGTCAGCCCCTTGGCTATTATGCTTCGTGGCCTCTCTTTGCCTACTTCCACCATATACTCGTGTGGTAGGCGGCAGAACAGGTATATCCAGGTCGACTCTTCCAGAATTACATTGTCCTGGGGACAATGTTGTGATTGCAAATGAGAAGGTGGCCTTGGTGTATAGCTCCGCTCTGGGGGATCTTAAGGTTGATATATCCTATCAAAAGTCACTGATCTCCCATACGGGCTCTGCCGAGTTTGCTAAAAGATTCAAGGTTTGTGGTCTTACTGTGGATTTATCCCAGTATTAGCTAAATCTTGTTTGAACACTCACTACCCGAGGCGATGGCCATTCATATGAAGTCTTCCTGCGCTCACTTTTCGACCTTGTTTCGTGTAGCTAGAGTAGGGTACCGGTCTCTTTCACACTTGGCACATTCCTGCAATCTAAAGATTAAAAGATTGTGGGCAATGTACACTAAGGCCTCACTTCTCTTTGACCTATGGTTAGGTCAGGGTCTACCGCTGGATCCATATGTTAAAGGGGCTATTAATGCCCTCCTCATATGTAAGCTTAAACCAAAATCATTGGTTCTCCCTCCGGATGAGGTCTTCCCTGGCTTAGGAGCCAACTCAATTCCTCTCCCTATCGGTCGAGCATCTTCCACCCTTTCCCTATAGGTCGAGCGTCTACCTTTCTCTCCTTATCAATTGAGTTGAATTCCATCTAGCCTCTCCCTATCGGTCGAGCATCTTCAAACCTCACTAAGCCATTCCCTTACTCACACTAAAGCCAAAAGCGTCGTCAGCAAGATCGACTGAGTACCAGTACTGCCTTGCCCAAAGCTACCAAAGCAGAACATAGTCTTGATGTGGGCTGCAGGAGTCTTGATGTGGGCTGTAGGAGTCCAACAAGAACCCCTTATTCTCGCGAGTAAACTACCGCTTGCTATTGTTACTCTGACTACGAGAGCTAGGAGTTTACTTTCACAGTGTAACATAAATAATGAAAGAAATCAATAGAAAGCTTTCGCCTGTATTTGGGTATGGAGCCTGCTTTCTAGGGCTAGGTACCGGAAACATATAACCTTCTAGCATACCATAAGAATCTCTCTCATACTCCCAACTTTGTCCAGTCCAAAATACATGTGTTAAGCTTGTTCCTGATCTCTTTCTTCATTTATGACTGTGAATTTGCTTTCCTGGGCTTAACTTAAGCTCGAAATTGGCATTGGGACTGTTTGAATAAGCAATAGTAGTACTCGTCATTAGCTTATTCTCTGCCTTTGACTAGAGTCCTGGAGTCCTTGAGCTAGAGTTCGTTCAAAAGCGCATAAGATAAGTTGAATAGCCTGAGCTAAGGCAATGTAAATTACAATTCCGTCGTAACTCCAGCTTGACTATATGATGCCCAAATTTCCAAGTTTGAATCCCGAAAAAGATGTTATACTATGCATTTTCATTCTCATTTTGGTTCTGGCTGTTCACCTTCAATAATGATTTTTTGATCCTCTCCCGACCTTGCCAAGATCAATTCAAGTAGAAAAGATGGGTAAAAATCTATCTCTAATGGTTTAACTGACCAAAAGTCCTGTTTTACTGCTGATGTGGAGAATTAGTACTAGCCTACTCGATATCTTCCTTCCGTCAATGGTTGAACCTTCTTTTCAGTTGTATGCCTGTGATATTTGATGCTTCCTAGTATTGAGAAAGGCCAGGTCACAGGAATCTTCAAATTTCGAGTCAACAACCGTAACTCGAGCACCTAGCCCTAGCTCTTGGCCTGAGCCAAGTTATTCCCCGCTACTCCCGCTTTGACGACGTGCGGGCTGCCGGCTCATCCATCATCTCATGTTCTTAGGCGGGGACATGATTTAAACCTACAGTCTTCAGGTCATGAGCCTGATGAGTTGACCAATTCCTCTTCCCGTTCTCTTTCTTTCACTATTCCCACGTGGGTCCCCAGTTTTGGTTGCTTGGCCGGGATAGAACCAACGCTTAGTAAGCTTAGTAAGTGGCAGCGACAGCCCTTTGTATGGTTGGAACTATGAAGCTTACCTTATTATTAGAGAAAGGAGACTTGGCTTTTTCTTTTGACTAGGGTTAGCAGCTAAATTCAGTCTTCGAAACCCCATAACATAAAAAAATTATGGTGTGCATAAGCCCCTTTAGAGATAAGGGTGAATTTCTTGTGGTAGTAATTGCGAATGAGCAAGTAGGGGGCGGCAACTAAAAGAGGTAGCGAGACTGACCACAATTGCAAGAATAGGTTGACTTTCTTTCATTTTGGTTATGGAAAGTAAAAGTCGTTTCATTTAGTATGAGATCGCTTCATACCTCATGGTACTTATACCTCTCGCCTATCGAAGTTCTGTTCAAAAACCTCGTCTGAGAACTTGTATAGGGAAGGATTTCTCGCAGCGCAGCAGTTCTTCCATACCAACTTAGCTACCTAGTGCTGCTATTTTCATAACAACTGGTACACCATTGGTTGGCCCAACCCAGTCTTCTCGTAGAAGGGTTGGCTCATCGCAGTTCTCCCTTTAACACCAATGGTAGATAGGAACCAAACAGTCTCACGACGTTCTAAACCCAACTCACGTACCACTTGAATCGGTGAACAATAGAACCCTTGGGACCTTCTTCAACCCCAGGATATGATGAGTCGACATCAAGGTGCCAAACGACTCCGTCGATAAGAGCTCTTGGCAGTCATCAGCCTGTTATCCCTGGTGTACCTTTGATTGTTGAGCAAGAACCCTTCCACACGGGACTCCCGGATCACTATGGACGACTTTCATCTCTGTTCGACCAGTCAGTCTCACAGTCAGCCAGGCTTATACCATTACGCTCACAAGCAGAATCTTAGCTTGAGCCTACCTTTGCATACCTCTGTTACTCTTTAGGAGGCATTCACCCCAAATAAACTATCATTCTCGCAGTGTCCTGCCTCTCCCCGAATGATCGGTGCGGTGGTTAGGCATCCTTAGACGAGAGAGTGGTCTTTCAGGATTGGTCGTTGTGTGTCACCACCTCCCACCTATCTTATACATTCGATCAAGGTTGTCACTACGAAGCTATAGTTAAGGTGCACGGGGTCTTACCGTCTAGCCATTGGTATTCCGCATCTTCACGGAGAATTCAATTTCATCGGGTCCATGTCGGAGATAGCGTGGCAGTTGTTACACCATTCGTGCAGGTCGCTACTTATGTGACAAGGAATTTCGCTACCTTAGGATAGTTAGAGTTATTGTTGCCGTTTACTGGGGCTTTCATTCAAAGCTTATAACACTTCTCCTTCCGACCTTCCAGCACCAGGCAGGTGTCAGACTCTATACATCATGTTTCCACTTAGTAGAGTCCTGTGTTTTTAATAAACAGTTGCTACCCCCTAGTATGTGCCGCTTTCCTAATCAAAAGATAGGAGAACACCCCTTCTCCTGATGTGATAACCCGAACCCGGCATGCATTTAATAGCACTTGACTGCATTTGATTAATTGTTTAATTAGTTAAATCAACCAATTTGCACTATTTTAATATTCCTCTTGGAAGTATTTAGTAGTTGTAAATTGAATAATTAAAGATTATTACCTATTCTTGATAATTATAGTAATTGAATTTCCTTTCTTGTGACTAATTAAATGTTATCTTAAATGTTAGGGTTTAATTGTGTTTGACTATGTGTTTATATTAACCCTCATTTGTAGCTTTATATTAACTTTATAATTCTTTAAAATATTCTAGAACTAGTGAAATTAATTATTTTAAATGAATATTGATTATCTTGATTGTTTTGATTACTTTAAAAAAATCGGTTTTGGTTGTTTTGCGTTAAAATCACTCGGTTTTCAAATAAATGAGAAAGATAACTCCGAGCCGGAGTAAATTCTAAACTATGATGCTTTCCAAAAATAATATATTTCTTAGGTTCTTTGAGAATTAATTGTTACTTCTTTGTTGTCGCAACGTGCATTGCATATCGAGAGAGATAGTTAGGAAATGAATTCGAGTCCTCAGCAAATAGTGAAACTAGTATTTAGATTACTTAAATTTTGTATTTTAATTGTTGTTAGCTAGAATTAAAATTATGTTACATGTTTTAGCCCTAAAATGCCTAAAATAAGCCTATTTGACCAAGTTAAGTTAGTTTGACCAAAGCTTGACCAATTTGACTTGTTGCCTCTTTTAAAATAGCTTAAAATAGCACAAAAATAAAAAAGAAAAGAGCTGAAAACAGAGCAGCCATGGCCGAAAAAATAAGGAGAAGAAAAAAAGAAAATTCAACTTCAATTTTTCGATTCTTCGCGAGGGCTTCCACGGGGTGGTTTCCGAGGCACTCTACGAGGTTTTCCTAGCGTCTAGGAGCGTCTGAGGTGAGGGTTTCATCGTTATTTGCGCATTTATACGTTGTGTATGTTAACTTTGTCAATTTTTAGATTTATTCGTAGATCGTTATTTAAAGCGATTTGATACTTCTAGAATGTTCCTTGGCATTTGTAGAACATGTATTTATAGCTTTGTAACATTTTCTGCTGTTAAATGTTGTGATTCCAAATTAAATTGTGAAATGAATAGTGTTTTGTGAATAGTAAAACCTTGAAACGTTGAAATTGCGCTGTTATGCTTTCCGTTGATGCAGAAACGTGCTAGGTATGCTAGAATGCTTAAATGTGTGGTTTGTTTGGGTTGCGTAGTGGAAAAAACGAGAATTAAGCCTTTGGGAAAGTCGGGGTCGTTTAGGTCGACTTTTGCGTTTTCTCGTTTTGCGTGTTGGCATTGCTTCGGGAAGCCATGGAAGCAATTTTGGTACGATTATGGCGTTGGTTGGGTATTTGGTTGTTATAGTTGTAGTTCAAACGAGAAAGGGGGAAATCGGGGCTTTGCGCGAGTTCTAGGGTAAAGTAAGGTTTCGGGGTCTTTAGACGTGCCTTATGGTGACCTAGGAGGGTTGGCGAAGTCGGTTTCCAGAACTCGTAGCTCGTTTGGAAATGGTAGCGTTTTGATAGTTGGGGCCGATTTGTGTTTTTGTGTGTTTTCTTGTCTTTATGTTTATAGAATGCTTAGAATTACTTGGAATACTTGTTTGAGTTGTTTTGGATTGAATTGCTTATCAAATTGCTGCTATTGCGTGCGAGAGTAACCTACTTTGTTATTCTCCCACGTGTGGCTTTATCGC